>JACEFO010001785.1:1200000-1800000 GCA_015342445.1 Digitaria exilis | reverse complement strand
CTCCTGTGAGATAGAGATTTTTTAGTCCATTACTCCTCCTCTTTCCTCTGCTGCAAATCTGCCTCCCCATCGTCGGCGCTGCGCGCACACCACCGGCGAGAGCAGGTGCCTCCGACACCATTGCCTTCTTGAGATCTTGCTCGGGATACCGGGGCAATCAGGTTTATGGGGAGCGTCTCTACGCGACTGCTCGCCCAGAACTGCTACGTCTTCACCGGCGTACAGTTCACCGTCCTGGAGACTCCGCCGCCATCGAACGACTACACTGCGCCTCGTCTTCTTCCTGCACGACTCCGGCGCACGGACTGCACTGCGTCAACGGATCTTCCTGCATCGAATTTGTACGACTACTTCGAGCAAGGCCAGTCGAGAAATATCATGAGTACGGATGATATTCCTCCAGCTGGTAACGGCGCAACCGATGCCTCTGGCAGAGGTCCCGCCCCAGGGTACTTTTCGATATCTGAACTGCTATCCTTCATCTTATTCATGTTCTTCTTTAAATCTGTGTTAAACTTGAACACGTGCACATGGATCGTTTCACTCATTATAGTCATGCAAATATTCGTGAATTTAATTATAACTTTTGGAATTAAAATATGGCCTATTGCAGATAATTATCCAACAGATCGGAGTTGTCCTTTTGCCAGCCGAGCTTAATAGCAAAAGCTTCAGAAGATTGCAACTCCAGGGCTTTGCTTCAAAGATGTGATCTAGCTTGGATTGTCGTCTAGGCCCACGCCCACTCCACTGTGCTCATATCAAGGACGTCTCATGGAAAAAGGATGACTTGTCTTGTCGAAACTAGCATCATCATCATATCCGAACGAGTTGAAAGCTGATAGTTTGTGAAATAGGGTGAGAAAACAGATGAAGCGAATAAAAATCTTGGCTCATGATACAGCTAGCAAGATGCCTAGATGGGCCATTCGATCCCCTGCTGGTTGATATTCATGATTTTTGCGCTTAATAATTACAAATTTTTACGCGCTCTTAAACAAAGGTAATACCCACCCAATTAATCCCTAACATGACTCTTCTCCCGGGGTTTCAGATTTCATAATTCGATGCTCTTATTCCCAAGTCCACCGATCCGGCACATAAAACAAATCCATATAAGCTAGCAGATCTTGAGGTCCTCACGCCGACCGGCCGGCCGGCCGGTTCGATGGAATAGGGTCGGGAAGCACGGCGCCCACGCCGAGACGTCCTTCTCCAGCGTACTGTTCCGAGCCAGGGCCTTCTTCCCCCGGCCCGACCACACCGCATGCATGCAACTATGAAGCACGCAAATGCAACAACACCACCATGTGGTGATGAGACTTGGCTGCACCACCACGGGAGCTATACGCAAGTCCTGTGCTTGTACTGCCCCTGCATGCGCCTGTTACAGCGCTGACGTGTGCGTGCAGGGAGGAGATCTATCCATCGTCGAACTCAACGGCAGCTCCCGCCACACCCGGATCTTATTGCTCGGCGTTGGGAGATCGATGACGATATATAATGCAGCGGCTCTATATATCGATCATGTTTGGAGTTGCAGGTGCATGCCAGACGGTCCGTCGGGAATTCGGGCATTCAGTCCCGTCGTCGTCGACGTCCGACGAGATGTCTCTGCGCCCCGCAGGCTGGCCAGCGCGTAGAACCCGCGGCCATGGTACGATGGATGAGCGCTGGTGGCGAGCTGCGCTGCGACCCGACTGCCGGCCAGCAGCTCGTAGTTTCTGTCGCGATCAGGGAGCCTGCGCTCCGCCGAGATTCTGGGAGCAAAGGGGGAGCAAATGCCAATATGCCATTACGTCACAGGTGCAGGCGGCCGGAGGGCCGGGAATGGATCTTTTGTGCTGTGCTGGAAGGCACCGTGCCCGACGTGTCAGGAAGCGAAATGCTACGCAGCTTCAATGCATGTGAAGATGCAATGTCCGTGCGTGTAGGCATGTAGCGACGCACGGCATCATGGAAGTCGCTGCATGCCACGAGTTGTTTGCATAACCGCGTCCCGAATTTCTATCAGCCGTACGCCCCATACGAGCTATGGCAGTCAAAGCATTCGGCCGCCCAAATCTGAATTTGAGACTTCGGAGTTGTACTTGACTTATATTAGTATAAGAGCTGAAAATATATCCACGCCATCTTTGACAGAACACAGAAAGGTCTTTTACCATTTTTGTTTCAGGGTATTTTCTCGTTATTTTTTTAGAGTGGAATTTCTTTTAGCACCCGAACCAATTTGACCGTTTCTTTGGAGCCGGAAGGGTTAAGCCCGTGTGCGAAATGTAAGCAGACTGGACAGGGGCGAGCCGAGTATTGGGCTTAATTCAGTTCTGGCCCAAATGGTGGTATATGGACTAGCTATAAATTGTGGCCCAAAGAATCAGCCGGGCGAGCCAACTATTGGGCTGATTTCTGCAGCTGTCCAGCCCACCAGATTTGCAAATTGCAAACTACAGATTTTGCCTTGTTATAGTTGTTACCCCCCCCCCCCTAAAAAAAAGTTGTTACTACAATTCTTCGCTCAAAAAATTACTACAATTAACATCTGAAAGAAATAAAATAAAAAGGAGGTTGCACTTTAGCACAATTACAATTCACAGCAACCTGTAGAAAAGAAGCAGGTTTTCTGCAACCTCTTAATCTCTTATATTACCATACATGTAAATGTAAACAGCTTGAATGCATAAATCGAGTCGACGGTCTCACTTAGTTGCCATACTAAAAGAGAAAACAATTGAAAATTTTCTTTAGGAAAGATCCTTGATTGAAAAATATGATGGTCTGGAAAAGGGTTGCGACTTTTGTGTCTCCGAACCTGTGTCTCTCTCTGTGTCTCCATAGCAATTAACATCAAATAAATCATTCAAATTCAATTCTAATCATACCATTGTGTTTGTTATAATAAGAACTTCAAAACTAAACCACACTTGATCATGTTTGGATTATATATATATATATATATATATATATATATATATATATATATATATATATATATATATATATATATATATATATATATATATATATATATAGAATATTTTTGTATTTTGACCAACACAAACTTGTGCTTACCGCCAAGACAAATGAGCCCAAGCAGCTAAACCATTTCAGAAGACGGATCGTTGCGCCTGATCCAATCCAAGCAAAGATTTCACGCAGGAGGAGAGCATTTTACCCATGCGTTAATGCCTGATGGCCGTTGCAGTGCTGTTCTGAAGAAATGCGCGTATGGCCCTTCAATAATAACCCCCAATGGATCGGGGAGACAATTCGTGGGCAAGCCTAATGGTGCCGCGAGCACGCCGATGCCCGCGCAATCATTCCATCCAGATCAAATCCCGCAGCAGAGAGGGTTGCTGCCTCTACGTCCATCCAGTGAGCACACACTCCCAATCATTCCGCCAAGTCACTGAAAACTGACAGGAACCTGTATGTCTGCTGTAGTTTTTCAGATTCAGAGCAACGGTACTGCAGAGTAGCATCACAGACAAGCAGCAAACTAATCCACCAAATGCATTTTGTGAGATGAAGTTGATCGATCTGTCCAAGTGGTTGAGTGAGATTGGCGAAGCCGAGCTGTTGGGGGTAAAATTTTGTGACGTTCGAGCTATCCCTGCAGTCTCTGGATTCTGCTGTTGGTACGTCCTGCATAGATTCACTGCAGCATCAGGCAACAGAATAACTCATGAGAAACACAATGCATTGAGTAACCAATCTTCTTGAGATCCTACCCCTACTCCCAAATCAGCAAGGTGCCCTCCCCTCCCTCTGAAAGAGGTGAATGCTCTGAAGTCTGAACGAAAAAATTGATGCTCTTTTCATGCTTCAGGCACAAATCCTGTGACAGAACAGAGATGCTAGCTCCTACTCCTTCCATGGAACGTTCTATTGCAGGAACAGGAGCGGCTTCTCCTAGAAAAGAACCCTCCTTTTGACAATTTCACCTGCTGCCAGAGCTCGACAGGTATGATTGTAGCCCGAGCTGATGAAGAACCTTCGTCCCCAATCCATGTCTCGCAAGTGGCGACCTTTACGACGCCCCTAATCCCGTCCTATCCTTGCAAACCACACCCCCCTACGTACACTTGGGCATGAATTTAATCTCCTATTAACCCAGATCAAACCTAACCATGCTCGCTGCCGCAGTACCACTACCATGCTTCACTCACAAGTCACAGCATAAACAGTGCGTCTCCCGCTGATGCTATACGCCATTACAAAGAAGCTTTACGCGTTGGCCATCATGCTCGCTTTCACTCCTCCAACTAAAATGTCCCCATGCTGTCCCTGCATTACGCTACCGCTTCTATTTCAAGCCGCCATGACGACGACAAGTGTTGCGCGCCGCGAAGCTTTTCTCCTCCTGCTCCTCGCGGCGACCGTTGCGCTTGCCGTTCCGCAGCAGCAGCAGGAGCTGGAGCTGCAGGACACCGTGCTGCTCGACGACGTCGTGCAGGAGGCCGCGGAGGCGTGGTACCACGGGAGTAGTCACCGGCGGCGAACGGGCGTCGCCTACCCGCTCCCCCTCCCAGGGAGCCTGTCCGGCGTCGAGGCCACCGTGGCGCGGTTCCGCTCCGGCAGCCTCAAGAGGTACGGCGTCCGCCAGTTCGGCGAGTTCGCCGTGCCGCCGGGCCTCGCCGTGTGCGACGCCGCCGCGCACCACCTCATCGCGGTGCGCGTCAACCTCGGGAACGTCTCGTCCGTCTACGACGAGTACGCCACCGGCGCCGGGTACCGCCTCGCGTCGCCGGTGCTCGGGCTCACGTTCTACGGCGTCGCGCGGCGGCGCAACGGGAGCAGCAGCACAACGGCGGCGCTGGAGATCGACCTGACGCGCGCCGCCATCCGCGTCAACTTCACGGTGGCCGTACCGGCGCTCCGGCCGGGGCTCGCCGCGGCGGGAGCGCTGTGTATGGCCGTGGGGCTGAACGGGAGCGTCACCGTGACGGACGTGGAGGAGGGGACCAACACCTGCCACGCGTCCGACCAGGGACACTTCGCGCTCGTCGTCGGGGGAGCCGGAGACAACGGCGGAGGAGCGGAGGCGGAGATCGGGGAGGTGAGCAAGTGGAAGCTGGCGCTGTTCGGCGCGGCGCTGGGCGCGGGCGGAACCGTGCTGCTGGGGATGGTCGCCGTCGCCGTGCTGAGCATACGGCGGCGCAAGTCGGAGATGGAGGAGATGGAGCGGCGCGCGTACGAGGAGGAGGCGCTGCGCGTGTCCATGGTCGGACACGTGCGCGCGCCGTCGGCGGCCGGGTCGCGCACCACGCCGGACGAACTGGAGAGCGAGTATTGTGCCACATTGTGACATGTCAGTGCAGGGTGGAGGTTGGAAGGAAAAGAATGGCAGTTAGTTCCAAATTTCTCTTTAATTTGTTTAGGAACTCCGATCGACATTTTTTATGTAATTTATTTCCAGTGGTAATACTTTGGTTCAAATAATGGAGGAGGTAAAGTGGTGTAATAGTTTGCAGTAATTGTACTTACTTACATAGTCATAAGTTATCTGTAACACCCTGTGTATTTCTGTAATTCTTCCATGGATATTTGTAGAACACAACAAGGTCTAACATGCTTTGGTTGTAGACATATTGTTACAGCACTCGCATAGCAATGTTCAGAGTTTAATGGTGACACCGACGACCATTTTCTCTAGATCCGCTCCTGTTTGCTATCGGTTCCAAATACTCCATTTAAGCCGATTGTACACTGTACCAGGTTTTTACAGTTTTAAATGAATTCGAATCGCTCGATCCATTCCACTACGCTGCGGTAGCGGTAGTAGGACAACGCGACTTAAAAATTTCTACACGTCACGATGAATATGGTCCGAAAGAAAACAATGGTCTTCGCAATTTATTCAGCCCACTGGGCCGAGTATTTATATGATATGGGCCGGCTATAACAACATTATGAAAAGGGGCACAACAATTGGGCCGGGCTGCATAACAACCGAATTCGAGTCCTCTAGGCAAAAAACAATCGAATTCGAGTCCTCTCTATGGCTCTATATATTTATATTCTATAAAAAAAAAGCCTTTTCTGCCTTATTTAGAGCAGAACTCATAAAGTAGGAAGAAGGGATAGAGCTTTGGCAGTCGACGAGCCGGGCCCTGGGCACCTGCAGTAACCCCCTTGGCCCCTTCCTATTTTATTACTCCCCACCACCGATCAAGTAGGCGTCGTCTACGTTGCCACAAGAGAGCAGCAGAAGAAGGCGAACCACCGGCACAGCTCGCTGCAAAGCTTCAGAGGCCAGGGTGTGGGATGGCTTCCGGAGGCATCGCCCGCGGCCGCCTCGCCGAGGAGCGCAAGTCCTGGCGCAAGAACCACCCCCATGTGAGCACCATATCGTCGTCCTCTCTTCTTCGTTCTAGGCTTCTAGTAGCTCCATGCATGCTGAAGGAGATCGACTCTGATGCTCGATTGCTTCTTTCTCAGGGCTTCGTGGCCAAGCCAGAGACTCTGCCTGATGGATCTGTCAACCTCATGTTCTGGAACTGCGTCGTCCCCGGCAAGCAAGGCGTAAGCAAAAACAAACATCATCCTCCCCTAACACGGAATCCCTTCTGATAAGTTCTGTCGAGCGTGGTTATGTTTTGGTCTGTCTGGCCTGGAAACTGCTAATAAGTAGAGTAGAGAGGAGCTCTGTACTAGTTGCAAGAACAAATTTGCAGAGTTAATTACGTCAGTGAATGAACATATGCACATAGCACAGCCCTACACTCCGGTTGAAGAAAATTTGCTCCGGAGGCATAGTTCACACGGTGACTTTTGATCAACAACGTTAGAATCAAACATGCAGCAAGATGAATTTTGTAGAATGTCAATTCACACAATTCTAGCAAAGTGATTTCATATTGTTAGGATAAGTACTGAGAGAGAAACCGTGGGCAGCGGGATAAGCCTCGTTCTATTGTCGTGTGCGCCAAGCGGCGGTGAGGCCCACATGTTAGTGGGACGAATCCGTTTGCAGTACTAAGAGGACCCGTTTCCGAATAATGTGACGAAACTTTGGAAGTAACGAAATAAGCTGATTTTTCTTTTCTTTCAAGAATAAATTAGAGGATCGTGAAGGACTTTTTCACAAAATGCAAGGTAACACGTAAGCGTCCATGTGGTGTTTTTCTTCGCCCACGTGTCATTCTGGTAACCTATATGCACCCACATGTCACCCACATGTCAAGTTGTTGTGCCTAAATTAAATGAGCAATTTGGAAGATGATGTACCTATGTGTATAATATCGCCAAGTGTGTACTAACGATACAATTTTCTTTCCATTTCAAGGGATTCGTCATCTCGAATGTAAGATCAACTCACCCATTAATTCATGTTTCAATGTCGTACTAAGATCTATGGCCACATTTCGGGATTCGGTACTCATAATCGAGCAACCATATATTTGCTGACCTTTCTTCCGCTTAGTGACAGTGTTTAAAATATTGGCATAATTTAGACCGTGGTCTAATTATGTTTATCTATATGTAGACTGACTGGGAGGGAGGGTATTTCACGGCGACTCTTAATTTTGGTGACAATTACCCAAGACGAATTTCCTTTTTTGTAAAATATACAACTCTAGCAAACTATGGGCGGTATTGTATAATGCATAAGTCTCGTCCATTGATGTGTGGGGCTAGTGCCGTGAGGCCCACTGGTTAGTGGGGCGAGTTAGTTTGCGGTACTAAAGAAGGCCCGTTTCCGTATAATGTGACGAAATTCTGTACTTTCTTTCCCTATGTATAAGTAATGGAAAAAATTGAAAACACTCTGTATTCAACTTCAATGGACTTTTTCAAATGGAAGATCAACTCACAGATAATTCGTATTTAAATGTCGTACTAAGAAATTTATTGACATATCAGGATTTGGGACTCATAATTGATCGGCCATATATTTACTAACCTTCACCCCCCCCCCCCTACTTGGTAAATAGTATTTCATAATATTGGCAAAATTTAGACCATAGTCTAATTATGTTTATCTTTATGCAGACTGATTGGGAGGGAGGATATTTTCCGGTGACTCTTACATTTGGTGCAGATTACCCAACTAGCCCTCCTGAATGCAAGTTTCCAACAGGGTTTTTCCATGTCAATGTCTACAATACTGGTCGAGTGTGCCTGTCCATCCTTGGTGGTGTAAGAACTGAGTGGATAATTTCTTTTCAGCATGCCATCAGCTCTACTATACCATTTGCAAATAGCAACACTTGATCGTCATGATTTTTTTATTTATGTCAGGGATGGAAGCCTTCCATCACTGTGCGTCAAATTCTCATCGGCATCCAAGACCTACTTGATAATCCAAATCCAGCGTCCCCTGCACAGGGTTTTTGCTGTGATCTCCTTCGGAAGGTCCTAATATAACCCATGCTGTTTATTCTTCATTTTGATATGATTATGCAGTTTCCGTTGTGATCTGTTTTGGTTTGTTTATTGCCATTGGCAGAATTTATCAGAGTACAAGAATTGTGTTCGTCAGCAGGCCAAGAGGTATCCTCTGCATGTGTAGCCTTGGAGCGCGTGCAACAACCAAGAATGCAGCTAATAAAAGAGCATTCGTAATTCATTTGACCAGAGTGGAGCTTGTAATGGCATCATGGAACTAAATACTGTGATTATGATGTGGCAAGTGGAATTGACAACTTCAGGGTTGGCTTGTTGGAACTTTCTTTTTTTAGCAATTCATGGCAGGTGGCTTGTTGGAACTGCTAACATGAACTAGGAATACATCTCAAATACTTGATGTGCCTTGTCAGCATCCTAATCTGCTGCTGCCTATAGAGTGTAGTGGAATGCCTTTTGTTCGATTGTGCCTACTACTGTTCTTACAGTTATGGTTCTAATAATCTTAATCCCTAACGAGTTTTAACAAACGAAATTTGAGAACATCGTTAATTGATTTTTAACAGTTAAGAACTTCTTGAGATCCATGCTTTTGTGTTGAAGTTTGTGTTACCCGGTTCATTCGTGTGTCGATTTTTATCTTTGCTTCATCCTTGTTGACAACTGACATAAGTATGACATATGTCTAGAAGAGAGGTGACGACTAACGAGCGGTGTAGAGGAAGTAAAACCTGTTTATATAAGAATTATCTATGTAAACAACTACAGTAATCATTATCATTCTAATTTCTACAAACAACATGTCATTTTATTTTATTATGATTTTGTATTTCCATCCATTAGATGGCATGGCTACCACTTCAAGGGTTATTTATGGCTAAATGGAACAAATGCAAACTATTTGCATGGATACTGATACAAAATAAGATCCTTACATTAGACAACTTAGCATTCAGGGATGGCAACACCAAACCTCGTGGGTTCTCTACAATGGGCCATCGGAAACGGGCTTACACCTATGTCTCACTCGCCCATATGTTCAAGCAGTATGGACCTAATCTTGAGGTGAGATAATTTCAATATTTCTCCGTCCGCTCCCCTTGTGCAGCATACAGATATTGGCAAATGGTGGTTCGATCCATACCAAAAGACAAATACGATACGTATTTGGAAGGAACGGAGCCAAGAAATCTTTGAACAAAAAATTCCAACGGCTCAACAGGTGGCACTTCACACAAAAAAAATACTTCTCAATTGAATGTCCGAGCTCCTGCCATTTCCTTGTAAAAAAATATTCATGGCCAAATGTGCAATCTGTTGAGTATTCAAGTGTTCACTCTGTACTGCTATTTTTTCTTTATACATAGGTGGTCACATTGTGCTCATAAAATTGCTGATTGCAGGCATTGTTCAATCAAATTCCACATTCTATAGAGTTTGTTTGATGATGCAGATTTCATTTGCTTTATTATTATTATTGTTATTGTTATTGTTATTATTATTATTATTCTTGAGAAAAGTCATTTCCTTTATTTAGTGGGAGGAAAGCCCACGCTCCTAACATGGGCGCATAAAGAAGGGAAGGCGATCAGTCGCCGGCTCACCACTCGCCCATAAACCCGCCGGGAACCGAACAGAAGCGGCGTCAGGCAAAGCGTCCACTCCACGCGCGGTTTCCCCCAAACGAAGCAGGCGAGGCGACGACAGGCACAGCGCGCTCGAGTATGGCCTCCGGAGGCGTCGCCCGCGGCCGCCTCGCCGAGGAGCGCAAGTTGTGGCGCAAGAGCCACCCCCATGTGCGTGCCACAGCGACCTGCTACTTCTGCTTCGTCGCCGCTACGTCTGCTTGGCTAGTTCGTTTGCCATTTCTAATCCTGGGGGCGTGTTTGATTCCTCCAGGGGTTTGTGGCGAAGCCGGAGACGATGCCGGATGGGTCCGTCAACCTCATGGTTTGGAAGTGCGTCATCCCCGGCAAGGAAGGCGTAAGACACCCACAGGCTCCCCACCCCCAAATAAAAAATCTCCTCACGCGCTGCTTTTTTTTTTTCGAATGTATGCTGGTGCATCTTTTAACTTTTGGTCAGGCTCTGAACTCAGCAGGCAGTTGCTAGTAGTAAGCAACAGTAACAAGTATAGTGTAGTATAGCGGTATACTGGTACTATGTCCCAACAGTAGTAGTACTTGTTAATTGTTTTTTTTTTAAGGGAAACAGGAGGGGCAAAGTAGTTGTTACTTCTTAGTAACATTATGTACTATATTTTGTTCTTGTGCTCTACTGAGTATAAGGAAGAGGTAGGAGCAGCTAGAGCTCTAGTTCAGCAGCACCGAATATTTGTACTCCCTATCTCCCGGTTCTCCCTTGTGCCGATGTGACTGAGAAATTGAGAGGCTTACCTGAAGCCTGGGCCAACAATCCAACACAGTCTACTACCAGAAAAAGAACAAAGTTATATTTCTGCTTGTACAGTCCCATTCTGTTATTGCAAATTCAGAGTTTCCTCGTGCATATAACAAATTTATGGTCCTGTTCTACTATAACAAATTTTGATTTTTTTTCTCTGGCTAACAGTAACTTACAATGCGAGGGTCACTGAGGCTTAAATGAAACCTATGATTTGGGGCGCATATTTTTTTTTTGTTTAAATTGGTTATTGGTGTCAGTTTATCTTGATACTGCAGGTTAAATTTTGCACAGCACTACAATTTCATGAAACCAGAGTATGGTATCTAAAAGACAGGTTTGATATATGTTGGTAGAAACTGAACTATACTTTTGAACTTTGACTTGAAACAGAAACAAGGGACGCATTATAGTGTGACATTTTAAGAACCTAAAACCTCACGGTCTTTGGTTTTCATCTGACTACAGACTTCTGTATCTTTCATTTTATTTATTATTTTCTGGAATGGTAGTTGTAGATCGGTACATCAGTGAATCACCTAATAGTTTGTATCATGATTTTTCAGAAATTGATTGCCATTTAGGATCATTCTGACTAGTTTTTAGTCTGAGATCAAGTAACCTCACTAGTTTATTATTAGTCCAAAGATTCAGGGATGATGTCTGTGGGGTAAATCAAGAAAGCAATTGAACTGTGTCTAAGAACATTTATATTTTTTTAGGCCATGCTGTCGGCAAGCAGCACTTAGGTTGCATGTACCTGGACACACACAACCATGAAGTCTATCAGTTAATCCTGGCACTGTTATGCACTAGTATTCTACTGAACATTTTACTCATGTCCATGCCTAGCATTTGAAACGAGTTGATCTTGTAGGAACCAAATGAGGAAGAAGCAGACTGTCAACTGAATCTAAATTCTGTATTGCTGTTAACTGCAATTTTTCCTGCAAACTAGATGACATGTGTTAGTAGCCCCCATAGCCAAAGAAAGATTAGAGATGTGCCGTGTATTTTAAAACATTTTTACTATTGTTTTTATTAAGAACTCCGTACATTTCTTGTACTGGAATAAATAATTTCCTAGAAAGGTCTTGCAAAATCAATGCGCATACATGTAAGCTACTCATACAATTTACTCGTTCTGTTATGTTTGTTAATATTAGCTGTCCACATGTTACTGATTCTCAGTTCAACAGTTTTTGCCGCGCACACGTGTAAATCTGTTACCACTTTTGTTGTTGGATAGTGTTGATATGTCATCCTCTTACAACAAACTGATACTCTAATTGATTTTTTTTGTCCGCCAGCCAATTCTTTCTTAGGATATAATAAAGATTGTGTGCTACTTATTAACTTTATGCAGACTGATTGGGAGGGTGGATATTTCCCAGTTACCCTCCACTTTACTGAAAATTATCCGAGTAACCCTCCAACCTGCAAATTTCCAGCAGAGTTTTTCCACGTCAATGTCTTTGATTCTGGAGAAGTATGCTTGTCAATACTTGGTGACGTAAGCTTCAGCTCAGTGCTTTTTCATCATGACTACAGTTATACCATGCAATAACATCATTTGGTGTTCACGACTTTCATATTTCACATTCTCAGGCATGGAAACCTTCCATCACAGTGCGTCAAATTCTTATAGGCGTCCAGGACCTTCTGGATAATCCAAATCCGGCCTCCCCAACACAGGATTTGGGTTATGATCTATTTACAGAGGTCTTATCACAACATAGGCTGATTCTTCATTATTTTTTTTATATTGTTAAGTTTTTATTACTATGTTCATTTGCGACATCTACTATAATTTGCAGGATATGCCGGAGTACAGGAAGCATGTTCGTCAGCAGGCGAAGCAGTATCCTTCACTCGTGTAGCATTGGATCGTCTGCCACAGACTTGCTCATTTTGGTGGAGTGGAACTTGTCATGATTGTGTTTACGATTATACATTGGAATTGGCAACATAGCCGCTCTATGCTTATTGGAACTGCTAAAATGTACTTGAAATGCATCTTAAATGCTTATTGCTATGGATTATCAGCATATTGTGGCGCCTAAACTGTGGAAAGCTCTCATTTTCTATTGTGCAAAATATCTAGAATGGCTTGTATTTCAGTACAAAAGAAATAAACTTAATGATTAATGAGTTCATAGGTGACAGTGATGAAAATGAGGTATTTTTTACAGCGAAAATGAAGTGTTTAATGATATGATAAAAGCTGGCTTTTATAAAAAAAAAGATATAGAAATATGTGAATGAATAGGAAATTTAAATGTCATGTCATGTACTCCATTCATTCCAAAAATGTAGATGCATAGGAGTATGTATTTATATATATATTATGTCATGCTAAAAACCATGCGTCTAATTATGCCAAAGCCACCTGCATTTTGGAATGGAGTGAATAGTAGTCCTCGATGAGGGTCTCTACCTAAACCCGAAAAATACCTAAAAACGGTGAAGAGGTATAGGATAAGTTCATATGGCTTCGTCATACAGTACATAACATTTTTTTGCACAGCACAGAATAACTTATGGTCCACAGATTATTATTACTGAAATATTGTCTTCGTGGGAAGATCTTATAAGCCTAAAAACATTAATCTTTTTACAACAATTTTGGCCGTAATGCTATTACCGCTGGTCGTACCAACACAACGCTGGTTTTACCAACAAGCCGGGAGTTACAAGGCTTGGCTTAATTTCAAAATACACTTCTGCACGGGAATTTTTTTAATTTTAATCCTTTTTATTCTAAAATATTAAAAAAAACCTGTCCCCAACTAATATTCCAAGCGCTGACCCTTTTCGTCGCGCCAGGTCCCGTGGCGCGACTAAAGTATGTGTCGCGCCACTTGGTATGGCGCGACGAGTTGACACGCGGGCACGGCACGCATGCAAGGTGGTGACTGGACGCTGACGTGGTCAGCTGAGCCGCGCCACATGCTTCGGCGCGACTCAGTCGCGCCTAAGGTCGTGGCGCGAATCAGACATATACAGAGCCGCCGCGCGCCCCTCCCTTCTCCTTCCTCCTTTCTTCTTCCTTCATCTGTACTTGTTCAAGACCTCTCCAATGGCGCCGCCCCTCGCCGTCGCCCTCTAGATCCGGTGGTTCCTTGCACGGATTTGACGAAAAACGGTGGGAAATCACTCCGGGAAGGTAACTTATCCACTTAACCTTATTTGTTTCCTTCATTTCGTTGTTTTAATAGGTCTCTATGCTCTCTAGGGTTTGTGTTGGTATGGTTGATTTTGCATGAAACATATATAATTTGTTGTGGTAAATCGGGCAATTTTCTCTTGGCAACGATATTGTATCGTCTAGAATGAGTTGCATGTAAAGATGTAATTATCATTTGAGGGGATAGATTTTTGAATGAAAAATAATGGAAACTTAAATTTCCTATGTGTATGGTTAATGGTAGTTTGCTTTTGCACTTATAGCAAATTGGTGGTGCTATACAAGTAGATGGATCGGTTGATTCGTTTTTTCTCGGGGGGCATTGTGAAGGAAAACGGTGAGTTTGCTAGGATCAGGCAACAAATTTCAAGATTCCATAGGCCACCATCATTTGATGATTTGGTTGTACAAGTCAATGAGTTGTTCAAAGTAGAAAGAGAGCAATGGGATATATGTCTTCGTGGGAGGTTTGATGCCGGTGAGAAAAGAGCTCACTATGTATTAATTCCCATTGCTACGGAAGATGATTGGATGTTTTACAAAGATGTGGTTAAGGGTTCTCAAGTCAATGTTGCTGAGATTGTAGTTGATTTTTGTACACGTGGTATTGGTGGGCATGAAGTAATCCAAGATGATGATCCCATGGGACACCTAACCCAAGAGCACTTAACCCCTCAGGATGCTTTGAATGAATATGACGAGGAGGAGGATCAGGATGATGAGGATGTAGGGGAAAGTGATGATGAACATGACTTTGAGAGATGTAGAGCTAACAATAGCTTTGGTGATTTGAACAGGGAAAATGAGGGGGTAGATAATGATGACATATCTGAAAGTTCTGACGAAGAGGATACCACTGTGGATCCGCAAGAAGTGCCGTTTGTGCAACCACAAAGAACCACTATGGATCCAGGAGCATCACATGAACCTTTAGATATACCCGTGGAATTAGATGATGGGTCTATGTTAGAAGAGTTAGCTGGAGTGGGTAGAGTATCTCTTTCTGGTGTACGTTTGGCCTCATTAACGCCCCTTGAGTTGAGACAACTTAAAGCTGTTAATGTCGAAGTATCAGAGGTTCCCATATTTCATTCTAACCCAAGCAAGGCTTATCGTGATTCTGGTTTGCGCCTGAACCTAATGCCAAGTAACCTCCTCACGTTCGTATGGCTGCCAAGTAACCTAATGCCAAGTAATCTATTACTACTTTACTTCACCCAACTAACAATAAAAGGGACAATGAGATGGAGGAAAACTTACGTGGCCGTGACAGAGACAATCAATAGCATTGCTATAATCTATGTAGCGCCTCTCCGGGTTGCCATGAACGGTTAGGACATTCCGCCAAAGATAGCCAACAGTTGCCAAAGGTTCATCACCGTCTGTAGGCAAGACCTAAACACAAAAGAGCGCATTACTTTGAATGTATTATGAGAAATTAGGAGTATATCTATAATTCAAATACTTACCCCAACTGCAAATCGCTCAGGCCGGCCAATGGGTAGGTGCTCCCACAACCACAGCTGCAAAAGGAAGGCACAACCTCCAAGGTTGGCACTATCCCCGGTCTGCCTACAAGCATCACACAACTGCCGGTATAACCATCCTAATGTTGCACTACACCAACTGTAACCGGCAATGTTCTCCCAGTCTTCAGAGATTATTGGAATCCACATCCATGAAATTGTGTTCCCGCTTGAGTCAGGAAATAAAAAACCACCAATCATGTGCCACAGCCATGCCCTAGCATACCTAGAAACCACTATCTCTAAGGCATCAGCAGGTGGTGGGGTACCCCAGTGTTGTGCCAACCATGACGAGCTGAGTCCAGTAGTCTTCCTGTCCTTTGCATCTTCTGGCGGCTCTTCAGGCCTAACTCCAAACAAAAGCTCTACCCTATCTCTCCATCCAGCAGGGTCAATGTTACCCGTAACCGCTCGGCCATTTATACGAAGTCCAAATAGCATACTAACATCTTGAAGGGTCACTGTCATCTCACCGCTAGGAAGGTGGAAAGTATGTGTTTCTGGCCTCCACCGATCAACAAGAGCTGTCAACGCCGCTGTGTCCATCTTCGGCAAGCCACCCTTCACAAGTGTGGCTAGTGGCAGCAACCCCGCCCGACGAAGGTAATGGCCGTACCGTTCGTCCCACTCCAAAGGAGTGTGCGTACGAATACGTAGAGACCTCAAATTCTGCAAAATTCACATTTAAGAACCAATACATTCGGTAAATTGAGTGCCCACGGATAGGAGAAACAAAGGTAAACATTGCCATCACATACCTGAGTGCGTTCCTCCAGTATCTTCCCACGGTGGTGTTCATTGTACAACATCTCAAGAAGGGGTATTGGGATGGTTCGCCATTTTCCTAAGATAAATTATGCAACTAATAATTAACAAATTTCTACAGGTGGTCAAGCATCTTTACATATCTACAGGTGCACACAAAGCCTTCATGTACATAACAAACTACATCTAGTAAGTGTATATATCATTCGGTAACTAGTTAACAAATTTGGTAGTGGGTGTACATAATTAACAATTTTCACCCTATCATGCCATCCAACTCCTCCATGGATTCCTCACAGTAATTCCTCAAACACACAAAATTCCGCCTAATCATGCCATCCTATTCATTCTATATTCCATTTCACAATTAAACTACACTTTACCATAATTGCAATGAGGAGTTCAAAATCGTCACATGTAACCATATCTATAGGATACACATACATTACCACTACAGCATTTAAACGGCCAACCTCACCTATTTCTACCTAAAGATTCATTCTCTAACAACCAAACCTATAGAAACCATTCCAGAACCACATCCATCGAAATAGCAAGAAAGGCAAAAATATGGCTGGTCCAAACGGAGGAGTTACCTTCCCGGAGTGATTTCCCACCGTTTCCCCTCGAATCCTGCCGATGAGGGCATGGATCTAGGGGGCGGCGGTGGCCGACGGGGCCATGGCTAGACCTAGGGCACGGGTGGGGAAGGAAGAAGAAAGGAGGAAGGAGAAGGGAGGGGCGCGCGGCGGCTCTGTATATGTCTGAGTCGCGCCGAAGCATGTGGCACGGCTCAGCTGACCACGTCAGCGTCCAGTCACCACCTTGCGTGCGTGCCGTGCCAGCGTGTCAACCCGTCGCGCCATACCAAGTGGCGCGACAAATACTTTAGTCGCACCACGGCACCTGGCGCGACGAAAAGGGTCACCGCTTGGAATATTAGTTGGGGACAGGTTTTTTTTAATATTTTAGAATAAAAAAGATTAAAATAAAAAAAAATTCTCTGCACGGGGAGCATGATATGAAGTTTAAATGGGCATATCTGCTCCAACTCAGATGTGAAGACAATTCGTCCTAGTTCGTTCGATGAAAACTAACGCCATCACATGGGCCGCCAACTTATAGCAGAATAACCGGGCCTTACACTGAAGGCCCAAGCCCACGAAATAGATGAAGTGAGAGCGCCGGCCCGGTTGTCGCCTCGGTGTTCGCGCTACCACAGCAGAGAAGCTTCCTAAACACACCACGCCGGGAACCGAACCAAACGGCGAGCGAAACCTTCCGGCTTCCGCCATTGTTCTTGTCTGATTTTCCCCAAAACTTCGGCGCGAAACGCAAGGGTGGGGATGGCGACCGGAGGCGTCGCCCGCGGCCGCCTCGCCGAGGAGCGCAAGACGTGGCGCAAGAGCCACCCCCATGTGCGTGCCGCAACGATCTGCTTCTGCTTCATCTCTGCTACGCCCTAGTATACCTGTTCCTCGGCATTTTTTTTAACTTGGAGCGTTGGTGTTTGTTTGATTGCTTCAGGGGTTCGTGGCGAAGCCGGAGACGCTGACCGATGGGTCCGTCAACCTTATGGTCTGGAAGTGCGTCGTCCCCGGCAAGGAAGGCGTAAGCAAAAACTCATTCCCCCAGTCCCCTCCCCGACTTTTCTTCGTATGGTGCTGCTGTGTCTGGCGATAACGGCAAAAAACACAATCTTTCTTCAATTGTTTTCGTGTGCCATATCATTGAAAAAAATCGAGACTCGATTTGTTCTAGATCTACGGATGATTTCTCGCTCTTGCAAGGGGTTTTGCAGCACTGCTAAAGGTTGGCAATGAATATGATGTGCCTAATCTTGCCATCGTGTTACTACTTCATAGCCCTATTATTGTCCTAGAATAACTGGATTCAAGTTCATAGTGTTTTATTCGTGAAGGATTCAGTCAAATAGACATGTATCTTCAATTATTTAGGGCCAAATGTATTGTTAGCAATTAAGTGCCACTGCATTCTGATGGTAGAAGTGGCATTTTGTTAGCGATCACTAACGCTCCGCTTCCTAACTAGCTTTGTTATCTGTTGATAGAAAACAGAATTAGTGTAGCCTGTTTTTTCCCCAAACAGAAACAAACAAAGTTATAATCTGGCAGGATGTTCTGAATTAAAGTTTATCAAATTCCTAGCCTAACAGCGTAACTTGGAATCTCGTTGGTTTCTGGCTTTCATTTGAATCAGATATCTGTATCTTTGATTCAAAGAATCCTTTTATCTGGAACAGTAGGTTGTTAAGTCATGCACTAATTATTTAAAGAGATCGATTGTGATATGGACAAGAAGGTGGGTATTAATTATCATAGGACAGAAAAAGAATGGACTGGCGAAGTGGCGATTGCCTGGTTGACCGGCCATCTCATATTCAGCTACTCTGCTAGAATAGTAGCTGACTAGGCATATTGCTATTCTTAGCATGTTTAGATTGGTGTCACTATTTCCTGTTTTGTTTCAGGAAAAGAAAGGACTATAGGCATATGGCTATTCTTAGTATATGTTTTCCTAGTCAGGTACATATTGTATAAAGATAGCAATAGTATGCTTCAGGGCTTGCCCACAAAAGCCTGGGTTATCAGAGCCTTCTAGTTGCTTGAGACAAGCCCCACAATGATAGCAATGTGTTCCTCTCCCATCATTATCTCTCTCCCTCTATCTCCCACAATTTGTAGGCATAAACGTTTCTTTAGTATTTTTCTACAGTTACTCAGAAAATCAATTATCTTGAAGAATTTGGCGATGAGAGTCTTTTTTAGATCAAAAGGCCATCAGGACCTGCTTAGGTTGAAAACAGAAAGATATTCTGCTGCGGTTGCCAGGCTGCACTGACACAGATTCACTTGCAGCAAAAAAGACGTCCCTGCGAAAACCCCAAAGCCTACCCGAGCTACCAACAAAAGCAAACAAATTTTCTGAAGGAGAGCATGACGCTCATGCTTGCTGTGAAGCAATATCGGCAAATCACTTCTCCAGTGATGGGCCGCTTCATATTGTTTGCAGTCCCGACATCAGTCTTCCCTCGACCCCCCCTGACGGATATGGATACCCCAGGGCCCATTGCGGCACACGAAGTGTCGGCCAAGTAAAGGATTGGCGAGATAAGGAAGGTCGACCGTTCCTCTCCTGAAGCCAATGGCACAATTCAGCACCTCCATCGTCACCAAGTTTGAAGAGGGCACAGCTTTCCTCTTCGGGTCCTGGGTCCATGATCCCCTGCTTAAAATCTACCGCTTGGGCTATCCCCTTGCGGATTGCCGAACCAAAACTCCAACCCCCCCCCCCCACACACACACACACCACCGCCACCACTACCACCCAAAAGCTTGCACCAGTACTGAAGAAAGTTAACTACATTGTGAGCTAAAGCAGCTGGGTTAGAGATAAGAAGGTTAGAAAAAACCCAGTCATTTCTAATGCGCCAAATTGCCCAAGCCATTCCAGCTAATAACAGAGCTGGAGGACTGAGTGGCCACTAGATAGTTGTTTATATTAGTCTGAATATCCAGTATGTCTCTAAACTCTAAAGTTAATTAAGAAAGCAGTTGAATTATCCTTATAATAAGATGGTATGTGTTTTAATAGGGCAAGAAGCACTTTGATTGCATATGTACCAGGCTTCCAGCTAGTTAACCTTAGCACTATTGGGTCTGCATTGTATTTTTAATTGAACTTTACTATAATGAGATCTCAGCGTTTGATTTGAAATCAGCTAATCTGGTAGTAATGACTAATGAGGATGCTTTTATGGGACAAGCGTGAGTGCATGATTGAATCATCTGAAAACCTGGATACCATATCTGTTGCAGCCTGTTTTTGCCCCCCTGGAACCAAATGAGTTTCTTTGCCGGTCGTTGTATTCAAGCTTGATTAGTAAAGTATACTTTGTCATTTCAAACTATTCGCTACTTCATGGATACATCAGAAACATTAATCTTGAAAGGTATGGTCTTTCCATAAAAGGTCAGGCAATTGAGGCTATTTTAATAATGAAGAAACATTAATCAGAAATATTTTATCTCTATTTTAAACTTTTGTTCCCTTGTGTGTGATCAGCAATTAAAGCTGAGATGTCAAACGTTGTAATAACTTGGCTGTGTATATTTTAGAGGCCGGATATTATCCTTTATCTAAAAAATGAAAGGTCAGGCATTAACAATTGAATGGGCATGTTTGTTGTTGATAGATTACCATCCATTGTTAAGGCACTGTTTTCTTTTCCTTTTGTTTTATTCACATTTCAATAGTTTTGTGGATGCAGATTATTTATTTATTCTGGTTGCATAATGTTGTCCCATCTTATCCTCTTCAAATTGCACCACTCATTCTCGAAAGCCCTCCATCCCAATCATGGCATATAAGTTAATGTGTTTGATTCATCTTTGTGCAGACTGACTGGGAGGGTGGATATTTCCCACTGACTCTGGAGTTCCCTGAAGATTATCCAAGCAACCCTCCCGTCTGCAAGTTTCCAGCAGGATTCTTCCACATGAATGTGTACCCTACTGGAGCAGTGTGCCTATCAATACTCGGCAGTGTAAGATAGAGATTATATATTTAACTGCACACGCCCTTGTTAGAATATTTGCAATAACACACCATATGCATTCGGATCAAATGGCCTTTGTTGTGACTTTTGTAATTCTTTCAGGCATGGAAGCCGTCCATCTCCATGACTCAAATTCTTGTAGGCATCCAGGACTTGCTTGATAATCCTAATCCAGCTTCTCCTGCACATCATGAATGCTATCAACTCTACAAAAAGGTGTTGATATAACTTTATGTTGTAGCTGAGTTTAGGCTAAGATTTTCTTGATTTTTTATTTTAATCATGGTGGACTTACTACTGCGTTCTTCTGTGCTGGTATTGCAGAATAAGCTCGGGTACAAGGATCGTGTTCGTCAGGAGGCGAAGAAGTATCCTTCACTTGTGTAGCCATGAACCAACTGCAAGAAAGATCCTGGCAGCTGACCAATACTCATTCATTTGGGTGGTAACCTGTCATGATTGGAAAATACTGTAACTCTGATGTGGTGTGACGAATTGGCAACATACCGGTAGTTGCCTTGTTGGTACTGCTAAACTGCACTTGAAGCACATTGTGAACACCTATTAATCTAATCATGGCTTATCTACTTATCTGCCTCCTGTGGTCCCGAAACAGCGAAAAGCTTTTGTTTTTCTGTGTCTTTTACTGTTTGATAAAATGTGAAGAGATCCCCATATTGCAGGCAGAACAGGCAGCTCTAATCCAGCCCAAATTGGTGGAAGATAGGCCCGAGTTGGCCTGACCTGAAGGTGCTCCCAATCATCCAACTCACAATCTAGGGGAGAGACCGCCACTCTTGGTTACAAGTCAACAAAGCTTCTAGCTTTGTTAATTCTGTTTCTGTACTTGCACTGACCCTTGATTTGAAATGCCCTGTTGGGTTCTTCCCCTGCTGGATCCAGACTGGTGGCATTCGTGCTAATTAACAAGAGCCGGGTCCAGTTCATGAGGACAGTGACAAATGGGGGGCATTTCGCGAGGATGGAAACAACTGAAAGCGATTAAGGCCATGTTCAGATTTCCAACTATTCGCTATTCATTCCAACTTTTCACTATTCATTCTAACTTTTCACTATTCCTCCCTCACAAAACACGTTTCCCAGCGAATGCTACAGTGTTTTTCTTATGCTACAGTGTTTTTTCCTACAATCTAAACACACCCTAAACATACGTACATTTGCCTTGCCCCTTCGGTGCTTTGAACTTGGAGTGCTTAGACTGGGAGTATATGTTATATGCTACTAATGTTATCGCAGGTCGGTCGGATTCGGTGCATCTGTGTGGATGTGCCGGACCAGGACCAGGACCAGGCCGTGTGCGCACAAGGTCGTGACGAGGCGGTTGGAGCCACTGCATCGCGGAATCGATGGTCCGGATCTGGACAATACGTTCTCAAGGACCAGACGAGATCGTTGACAACGCAGAACCCGGTTCAATGCTCGAGAGAATGACTGAAGTCATCTGGACACGATCAGATCGAAAGACTGAAGCCATCTGGACACAATCACAGTGCACCGTTCAGGAGCTTAGGCCCTGTTTAGATGAGTTGGTGAAAGTTGGCGAAATGTCCCATCCATCCTTTTGACACTAATTAGGAGTACTAAATATAGACTAATTATAAAACTAATTACACAGATGGACTCTACATCGTAAGACGAATCTATTAAGCCTAATATGTGCCGTCATTAGTGCATTTTTAATGACGGGTTACTGTAGCACGACAGTGTCTAATGACGAATTAATTAGGCTTAATAGATTCGTCTCACGATGTGGAGTCCATCTATGTAATTAGTTTATTTTTATACCTATGTTTAATACTCCTAATTAGTGTCCAAACATTCGATGTGACAAGTTGGCAAAATAAGTTGGCGAAAGTTGGCGATCTAAACAAGGCATTAGTTGGCAGATCTTTCGTGATTTTTCATCCACTAGAATACAAAGGTTAGTTGTGTTGGATTTTTCTTGAGCATGTCCCCAACAAAAACGAAGAAGCCAACGTTCTCTTTCTGGGACACAACTTGCGTTAGAAAATGATGCAACAGAGGTATTATTATGAATACGATACAGCAGATCAGGCATGGTCCATGTTTTCCCTGGCTTTTGAAGGGGAAAATGCAAGTGGAAAGGGATGCTTCATTGGCTGGATAACCGAGAAAATTTCTATGCGCATACTATATTTTGGGGTGGCCGATTCTGGCCACTTTGAGCTTTACCCACTCCAGCCAAACAAGTGTACTCTGCACCCAAAATAAAACCACCTTTGCCAGTGCTCTAGAGATAACCATGTCAGGTACTCCCTCCGTCCCATAATAGATGACGTTATGGGATGCGTACACGTGTTACTTTCTCAACTTTGACTCGATTCGTAGAAAAATATATGCAATATTTATATCTCTAATAAATTTGTTAAAAAACTAGATTCAAATACCTATCTAATGATACTAATGATGTATTATAAATATTAATATTATTTTATATATAATTGGTTAATGTTGAAAGATGTTGTTTTTCTTGGGAAGCGAGAATGACATCTATTTTGGGACGGAGGGAGTAGGCGGTAGCGTGCGGGAATAAGGCACATGACTCGTATAGTGGCTTCTCTAAAAGGGTTAGATTTTTCCAAACGCTCGCGTGATTCTTTCTTTCTGATAAAAAAAATATATGATCTGATTTTTTGCCAATCACTTCCACAGCTGACAACTTAAATCTTAGGGTGTGTTTAGATTGGGGAAAAATTCCCCGAAAATACACTATTCACCAAAAATACACTGTAAATAAATAGTGTTCCGTGAGTGGAAGGGATGGGATGAATAGGGAAAAATTGGATGAATAATGTTTTTCGAGGAATCTTTTGCAAACTAAATACACCCTTAGTTAGGCAGACGCATGGTTCCTCCATCACTGGCTAGTGACTCCTGGAAGCCAAAACGCGGCTCCAAACATGTCCTAGACACACACAGAATAGAATCTTGACACAGGCTCCTGGTCGTCGTGCACTTCCTCCGTCGCGCAATAGGAACGGGGGGCAGCGAAAGAAAAAAGGGTGCCAATTCAGCGAGATAACTAGTGCGGAAAGTGAGAGCGAGCCGGTCCTACTCCAAGCCTATACCAATTCGGCTGTTAAAGTTCGCGCAAATTCCTGGGCAACTTTTTGTGCGACCATCACTATTGATGGTACTTGGCCTGAATGGATCTACCCTCAGTTATGCCATCACCCGTGCAATTTCTCTCGCGGTAGTACCGTACTGACAGTACTACCCATGGTTAATCGCTCCAACCACCATGGATCATGCTTTGCTCCGTTTTGTTTCTTCTTAATAATGTTCAGAATGTACAAAAATTTTCAGTCTTGAAAGTACTAAAAAAGTGGCATTCGTCGAGAATGTAAAAGGAGTAAATTCCTTCATCAGTCATCTTGAGAGGATGAAAATGCGCAGGGAAAAAGGCTATCAGAGAAGTCATAGATACTGTAGAAATACTACAAGGGGAGGGCCGGACGGGAGAGGGCTGTGTGGGGAGCACGCGCGTCACCTGCATTTCGACTCTTTCCAAGGCCGCCCAGGAATATTAAGAATTCGATCCGCTCCAACGGATTTGCTGCCGGTGGTAGACGCCGTCGACGAAGGGAATATTTAAGCCGTCGGAAGAATCCCGTCCCTCACTTTCAGTTTGGGTGGACCGATTCCTGCTTCTAGGCGAGGCGAATCAACCGCAACCGAACCTGGAGTCCGCGACTCGTCAGAACCTTCCTCCTCGCCGGTCGCCGCCGGCAGTCGGCGGCTTCTCTTCCACACCCCAGAGCCACCGGTTTCCGACTCAGCCGGAGTAGTAAACTCTACGTGGCACATTAATTCTCAAGGCCACGAAGACGGTTTGGTCGTTTGAAAAAAAAAAAACGCACCCGGTGCTGCACGCACTCGTCCACCGAAATCGTCCAAGCACGCGCTGCCAACGTACGAGACGGGAGCCTGCGATTACGCGCGCACGTCGCAACGGCAACGGGGAATACAATGGGAGTACGTAGTAGTTTAACACTTTATAAACTGCCGGTGCCGCCGGGCCCAGCGGTAAGACTGTAGCAGCATGCAGCCGGAGAGTGGTTCCCTTTCGTCTCACACTCCTTGAATGCACGGCCCGTACGTCGATGGTGACTTCTCGGTGGCAGCTGCTTCATCTCGTCTGGCTGCGCGAGCCCCACCGCGACGCCGTCGGCGGTCGCCGCCTCGTCCGCCCAGTGGCCCTCGCGCGCGCGAGCTTGCTGCGTGCCCAAGTGAGTCCCGCCCGGACCCCCCGGGCCGGGACAAGTTGGGGGGCCAAGTGGGGCACCGTACACGTCCGGCTGGCTCGTTCAATAAAGCTTCCCGCCATCGCCCGATGCCTCGCGCCTGGCCCGTCAAGCGCACAGTTCCCAGATGGCCCCGTGGCCGGGGTTCCGACCACTTGATGAGGTCCTGTGATCGGGCGAGCTGCGGCACGAGTGACCATCGATCGGGTCAGAAGGTGACGCATGCGCGCTGAACAGTCAGTCATCCTGCCGATGCTGTATCGTTCCGTTTCCCGTAGACGTACGCCGAGCCTGAGACCTGCTCAAACTTCCGACGAGCGCCTCTCGAAACGGAGGTCCACATTTAGCTTGTACTAGCAGCCAGTGGTAGCGCGATCGAACAGACCGACACGACTTTTTTGTAGTAGTAGATTCCACGCTTGCACCCAGCCATCTATCTCGTCACAGAGTTCCAATGCAGGGGGGCACGGAGTGATGCCGGCCGGCCGGCCGGCCAGGAAGAGCGAAAGAGACGGCGGCGGCGAAACGGCCGTCAGCGCCGGTCGTCGCCCTGATCCCGGCGTTATTGGAACCGGTCACGACTGGGACGGACCTGGACCAGACCTGGTCTCGCAGCTGCACATGCCAGGCTGTCAAAAATCCCCTCCCATCGCTGTCAGGCCTTGATGCGTTTTTACCTCGGATCCTCGCCGGAATTATGAGCCGGTTTTACGCGTGTTTAACGCCATGATTAAACCCCCTCCTTTTTTTAGAACAAAAAATTAAATCCCTCCTATTGATGTGCATACTACAATAGTATTCATGGGTGAGCCGTGAAACCATCAACCATGACCGATGCCCATTGATCGCAGCTGCGACAGCGAAATCAATGAGATCTCCTAGAGATTACTACTAGTACTACCACGACAGTATGCGTCTACTGCCACAGGCTCAGTACGCTACAGCAGCAACAAGGCCAGTACGCTGTCCGTCACCGTATATGCAGTACCTTAAAAAAAAGCGTCCGTATTCTACTACATCCCCTGTCGCGTCCGTCGCCGGTAATAACGCCGGCGCCGATGCCGAGCGAGCGACACCGGAAAAGGGAGAGCAGGAAATGGGGCCCCAGCCGCGGTACGAGCACCCCCATAGCTTGGTCCCGCCCGATACGCCTCCCTCGCAGTCACTGACACCACACAGTGCAGGGTGCGCGGTGTCCCAAAGACCCGAACAGAAAGATAGAAGAAGGGATTGTCAAAAAAAAAAAAAAAACGCAAAGAGATTCCTCGGTCAATTCATCGGCTGAGGCTCTGAGGCGCTTGAGCACACGACGTGGAGGCATGGGAACGCTCCCAGCTCCGTTAGGTTTGGCCACCAAACAAATATCCTTGGCTGTGTTTAGTTGATGAAGGGAAAAGATCTTTTGTTTCTGGGATGCGTGTTATGTGAGGGGGATGAATAGGAAAGGTGAAAAAGGAAATTTAGGGATGCGTGTTCTGTGAGGGGAATGAATAGTAAGTGCAAAAGATCTTTTGCATCTAAACACAACCCTTGTGTAAAAGAAACTGAAGATAAGCAAAGGAAACGATGTGATCGATGGCCGGCTCCTATACCGGCTTTCTGCCGATGAAACCTGCCACCAATCGCCGGAAAGGTGCCCGCCGCTAGTGCCGTCCCCTTTCCATGCAACTGTTCGCAACTGCTGTGCTCGTCCATCTCTCACGGTCAGGGGAATTCATTCATTAATCGCCACTACCAGCTGCTACAAATATTTTTGATCATACCAGCTGCTACAAATCTGGTATTTGTAAAAGGGGCCTTTCGAAGAGGTTTTTTTCCTCTCATCAAGCCATCAGGCTATGGAAGCCGTCCTGGTGAAGCTCAGCGCCGTCACATTGGCTTTTCACCAAGCCGGCGGAGGAGAAAAGCACGGCGACGGCGACATGGGCTCATGGGAAAAACACTGCGGCCACGCCCTTCTCACCCAGATCCCATGCTCTTGATGTGACCAATATGTACTGCTCCTTGAGGAACGAGGGCCACTCACGGTGCGTACTTTTTCAGTTTTTCCATACGCCGTCTGCGATCCCCACCAATTCCCAATTAGGGGTGGAAACGAGCCGAGCCGAGCCTGGCTCGGCTCGGCTCGTGAAAGCTTGCTGCAGTGGAGGCTCGGCTCGGCTCGGCTTGGGAAAATAAACGAGCCAAACGTGAGGCTCGGCTCGGCTCGTTTACGAGCTCGAGCTAGCTCGAACCGGCTTGCGAGCTTGACAAAAAAAACATGATCTGCATTGCATGTCATTCAAAAATAGGTTCTAGAGCATGTTCAACCTATGTTAAAGTTTTAAAATATGTTTTTATAATAATATAGTCTTACAATAGTAAAATAAATATAAATATTTGTTTCTCGAAATAATAAATAATATTATAAAGCAAGTTTAAATAGCCCACGACTCAAATCTCATTCATGTCAAGAGTCTCCATGCATCCAAGTAAATATGTCCAACCTTTACATCATCCACAAGAAAATATTAATATAATAAAAGATATGCACTAGTTACTTTGCAATTCACCGTCGAGCTTGTTTTAGCTCGCGAGCTGCTCACGAGCCGGCTCGGGCTCGGCTCGTTTCACAAACGAGCCAAAATGCTGGCTCGGGCTCGGCTCGTTTGGGAATCGAGCTGAGCCGAGCTAGGCGAGCCCGAGCTGAGCCCGAGCCGAGCTCACGAGCCCGAGCCTTTTTTCCACCCTTATTCCCAGTACACTACGTAGTGAGAAAAAGGGGAAATCCCAGGATTTCACATCAACTAGTGAGAAAATGGGTTGGAAGGAGATCGCCATTTATTTTCTTTACTCTAAATCACGTGCTTGGACAAAGCCGCATGCCACCACCATGAAATCTCACCTTCCAATTCTTTTCTAAAAAAAACTTATCGAGAATTCGTCATGTTCTTTCGATTCTTGTGTTTTTTTTTCCGTCGTACCATCATTCTCCCAACCCCTCTTTTATACACATACGTTCATGCAAAAGTCTTGTACTTATACTATTCGTGTACTATGCCATTTCTAGCTTCCAAACATGTCCCATTCTACACCTACAGGCTACAGGAGCCACTTTGCCATACCTCAAAAATAAAATGGGGCCCTGGCTGCCAAGCCAGTTTGTAGCTAGACCAGGTGCGCGTAGCATTTCGCCCCCATGCAGCGCAGGTCATGACTTTGGAACGTGAACCAGGTGGGGGCACCGGGACCTCCCCACGCCGGTGCGGTGCTACACAACAGAAGCGGGGATGTTGACCTCACAAGTTCGGGGGTGCGGGACCCACCTGACCCGTCCCCACATGTCATTGGACTTTTCCTTTGTGAGGGTCGGCCTGCTGGTGCACTTCGAGCAAATTGGCCCGGAACATTCGGAATCGTTGGCGCACACGTGTCACGCGGGGCCTACCGTATGTTTGCGCAGGGATTTTCTGTGCCAGATCGGCTCGCGGCCGTCTCCCACGACGAGAGGCCGGGGGAGCCATGAATTTTCCGAGTCATCGGGCGAGTATGAACACGGCAAACAACATGGAATTGGACTGAATATAGTAAAAGAAACGATTGCTCGCTGGCAAAAGGTCAGTCCGAGGCCGTGTTTAGTTCCCAAAAGTACTTTTTACTTCCTATTCATCTCCCTCACAGAACACGCATCCCCAAAAATTCTTTTTTCCCTTTCCTATTCATCCCCCTCACATAACACGCATCCCAGAAAAAAAATACTTTTTCCCACCACAACTAAACCTAGAAATTGCTAGGGGCGGTGGTGTCCCCTTCGCACGAGCATTGAGGATACACACTTGGCTTCCCCACGAGGATTGGGGTCAATTTGTAACTATATTTTAATGTGGAATTTTATACTGATAACAAACGTGCATATGATATGGAGCGGTATACACGGGCTACGGGGGGGAAAGAGGGTCCGGATTCTGGACACAGGATGGTGGATGGTGGGTACGTGGTTGTTGGGTGGATATTTCGGTTTCCTAACTAATTCCCAACGCACCCCAAACAAGCAACTTCTCCTGCGCACACACGACCAGTCACGCACCGTTCCGAAAGAGAGAGGGGGGAGTGAGAGAGAAAAGAAAGAAAGAAAAATCCTTCAGGATCTGCCGAAACTGCCCTCTGCGGCTCCCACGGCCTGGCGGATCGCGCAATCCGGTATGGGGGCATCTTGGTCAGTCTAACGCTGTTCAGGATTAATCGTGTGTGGCCTGGTGACTAGCCAACGTCGCGCGTGGTCTACCAAAGCCCCGAAAGCGACCTTTGCAGAATCCGGCGCCTGGTTTCACGAAATCGCATCCCTCGCAGGTGAGGTTGAGGGCTCACCCTCAACCTCGTCGAGATCGGGTTTCCCCGGGCCCGCTGTCTGTGACCGGCGCCCTCGCGCTTTTGCGATTCCGTGCAAGGAACGTGCAGCTCGGAAATGCGTCGGAATTCAGGGCCCGCCCCCCGCAAAACCGGTCGTGGCGGCCACCGGCTGGCGTCGGTGGTGAGGGCGCCACTCGGATCCAGCTCTCTGGTCGTCTTCTTTTCCACGCCCTGACGCCTCCTCGCCGGCGGGAAGGAAGGAACGCGACGGCGTCATCGCGTGCCAAGTTTGCGTGACGCGATCACGCGACGGCAGTGCCGCCCCCGTATCATCGGCCTCAGCCTAGTACGCAGCTGGTATAACCCGCGCCGCACGTTTCCAATCCTTCACACTGCCTGCCCATCACGGATTCGTCACCCTGTGGCCGTGGCATCGATCCCCCGGGGCTCGCAATAAATCCAGCAATCAAAGCGCACCGGGCCCCGCCATAACGCCTCCCGATAAACAACACCAGCGCGCGCACCCACCCCCGGGGCGCCGCTGGCCCACGCCGTCAGCGGAGTGCCGCCGAATCGGTGTCGGATCCGAAACGGCGGTCTGGGTTTATAAAGCGTAACCGCAGCGGAGGACGACGGGGATGGGGGAGGGGAGAGCGGTTTTATTAGGCGCTGTTTAGATGAGTTGGTGAAAGTTGGCGAAATGTCACATCCATCCTTTTGACACTAATTAGGAGTACTAAATATAGACTAATTATAAAACTAATTACACAGATGGACTCTACATCGCAAGACGAATCTATTAAGCCTAATATGTGCCGTCATTAGTGCATTTTTAATGACGGGTTACTGTAGCACGACAGTGTCTAATGACGAATTAATTAGGCTTAATAGATTTGTCTCACGATGTGGAGTCCATCTATGTAATTAGTTTATTTTTATACCTATGTTTAATACTCCTAATTAGTGTCCAAACATTCGATGTGACAAGTTGGCAAAATAAGTTGACGAAAGTTGACGATCTAAACAAGGCCTTAGTCGGAGCGGGGAAGCAAATTGAATTGAATGGCACCGGCTCGCATTAGCTGGACCCGTAGCTGGTCTTTGTAGCCATAGCATTTGGAGGTAGCCATAGCATTCCTTCCATTCCTCCCTCCCTCACTCCTCGGTAGATTCGTCTCGTCGCCTTCCTCCTCCCACCCTCCTCCCACCTCTCTTTCTGGTCTCTCTCCCCTGCCCTGCCCTGCCTGCATGGAGCCAGGCGCGCCATGGCGCGATCCGCGCCAGGGGTACGCCTACGGGGTCGGATCGGCGATGCAGATGCAGCTGCAGCAGCGGGCCGACGCGGCCACCGCAGGCGGAGGAGGAGTGCTCAAGAGGAGCCTCGGCGAGCTGGAGAGGTGGCAGCACCAGCAGCAGCAGCACGTGGCGGCGCAGCAGGCGCTGTACCTGCGCGCCGTCAGGCAACGCACGGCGGCAGCGGCGGACATCGCCGCCTTGCTCGGCGGAGGGGCGGCGCATCAGCCCCTGGTCCTCTCCGGCTCCAGCTTCAGTGGGGGCCTGGCGTCGCCCTCGTCGACGCTGTCGTCGCTCACGACGGCGTCACGGGCCGCGGTGCCGCTGATGCACCCGCATCACCCGCAGCAGCAGCGGCAGGTGCCGCTCATGACGTCCTCGCCGCAGACGCAGGCCTTCGGCCTCTCGAGGGCGCCGCTGCCTCAGCAGGCGCCGGCGGCGTCGAGCGAGCGGTTTATTTTGCAGGAGCTCGAGAAGCAGCTGCTGGACGACGACGACGAGGAGCCGGTGGCGGCGATGAGCGGAACGGGCTCCGCGGTAACCAACTCCGAGTGGGAGGAGACGATACAGCAGCTCAACTCCATCACCGCCGCGCCGTCGCCTGGGCTCCCTGCAGCGCCGCCGCCGGCCCCGAACAATAACGCCAACGCGGGGATGACGAGGTCGCCTTCCAATTCGTCCTCCTCCACGGCGTCCTCGTCCGCGTCCTGCTCGCCGCCGACCCCGGGGGCCGCGTCGCGGCAGCTCCTGTCTGAAGCCGCCGTCGCTATCGCCGACGGCAACCATGAAGCGGCGGCCGCCCACCTGGCCGCCCTCAAGCGCGCGGCCAACCAGCACGGCGACGCGGAACAGCGGCTGATTGCCATGATGGTGGACGCGCTGTCCTCCCGCATTGTCCCGACAGCCGCATCCCTAGCTCAACACCTCGCCGAGCTCCGCGGCGCCGAGCAGCGCGCCGGGTGCCAACTCCTCCACGACATCTCTCCGTGCTTCCGCCTCGCCCTCCACGCCGCCAGCGCCGCCATCGTAGAAGCCTTGGGCGACAGCCGCGCCATCCACCTCGTCGACTTCGACGTCAGCCTCCCGCAGCACGCGGCCGTCATCCAGCGCCTCGCTGCCCGCCGCGTGCACGGCACCTCCCTGAAGGTCACCGCCGTCACCGACCCAGGCTCCCCTTTCACGCAGTCTACAGCTGCAACGCTCCCCGCCATCGGGGAGCAGCTGAAGCAGCTCGCCGAGCGAGCTGGCATCGAGTACCGCTTCAAAGTGGTCAGCTGCAGAGCGGCAGAGTTGGACGCGTCCAGGCTCGGCTGCGCGCCCGGGGAGGCGCTGGCGGTCAACCTCGCCTTCGCGCTCTCGCGTGTGCCCGACGAGAGCGTCTCTCCGGCGAACCCCCGGGACGAGCTCCTCCGCCGCGTGCGCGCGCTGGGCCCGCAGGTGGTGGCGCTCGTCGAGCAGGAGCTGAACACGAACACGGCGCCGCTGGCGGCGCGCTTCACGGACGCGTGCGCGCACTACGGCGCCATCCTGGAGTCGCTGGACGCGACGCTGGGGCGGGAGAGCGCGGAGAAGAAGGCCAGGGCCGAGTCGGCCCTGGCGAGGAAGGCGGCGAACGCCGTCGGCCGCGACGGCCCCGACCGGCTGGAGCGGTGCGAGGTCTTCGGCAAGTGGCGCGCCCGGTTCGGCATGGCAGGGTTCCGTCCGGTGGCGCTCGGCCAGAGCATTGCGGACAAGGTCACCGCCCGCGTCGGCCCGGCGCCGCCGGGGATCACGGTCAAGGCGGACAACGGCGTGCTCCGGCTCTGTTGGATGGGGCGCGTGGTGACCGTCGCCTCGTCGTGGCGCTAGAGCGAGCACCACCGGCGAGCCGGCCGGCCGTGCCGCGCGCGCCTTTATGGCCGCCACCAAATCGTCAGTTCCTTACTTAATTCGCGCTATTCCTTTCCTCGTTTCTCATTTTTACCTTGATTGGGTGAGGAGTGATGAGTTTGTCATTGATCTGGTAAAATCCTTGCTAGGCTGTAGCGACTCATAATTCTTATAACTGCTTATAGTAGTATTTATATGGAAAAGAGTAAGTTATATCGCCGCCCTTCTGTGAATTTCTGTGGCCCGTTTGCTCGGAGAAGATAACATTCTCTCTGAGTCATTCATGGCTATCGTGGTTGGACTTGTACAGTTGCAGGCGCTGCCTGCCTAACTAGTGGGCGCGAAATGTGCACGCGGGCCCTACCCCTTTCTTGTCGATGCATGTTTGTTTGCCACGTCGGCTGTTGAGGCTTTCTTTGTGGCGTAGGAGTACAAGTGTAGGTGAGGTGAAGTGCAGCCGTGAGCCATGGTAAGGAAATTGCCACTTGGATAGTTGGATGGAACATGGAAAGGAGTAGTAGTAGTTTGCGGTTTGGTGAGTTCTTTCTTTGCAGAATTTGATCACTTAAATATGGGTTGCTTTTAGGACTAAACTAAACAAAGCAAAGCAAAGCTTAAGGGATTAGAGGATCACTACAAGGAGGGGGAGATACACAGGTGCACGGAACGAAATGCCAGTGCACTGGCACTACGAGGCGTAGCAGTACAGCCACCAACGTGGTCTCGATTGATGTCGCCGATGCTTGCTGTCAAGATGCCGGAGGGCGAGGTTGCGTTCGTGGGGACGGAAGAGGCGCTTGTGGTGGAAGAAGGAATTGTCTGTGTTGTTGTGCGCTTCAAGCTACGGCGAAAGCGTACGTGGAAGGACCGAAGGAATCCGCGTGCCCGAACTGGCTTCCGTCTCAAGAATACCCCCTGTCGCCGATCAAGTCCTCTTTGCCGTGGTGGATCGGCAGCTGTTCATTCCCTTTAATATGAATTTATTAGGATTACTAAGTGGCTTGATCAAATTTGGTAAGCATTTGGATTGCTATTGAATAGTAGTAAGGCGTGTAAAAAATGGCAGGCATTTGTATTGCTATTAAATCGTAGTAATGTGTGAAAAATTGGCAGGCATTTGGATTGCTGCCGTATTTTTAGTAAGATGCAGCACAGATGTTGCATTCCACAATTTTAGTACGCATAGTAGTGACGAAAATGTCCGGGAAGATCATTCGGTAAAGTTACAGGTCATACATTATTACTCATGCTGCCACTGGGCCACTTGCTCAAAACTGAGGTAGCTAAAGTCAACGATACATGTCATATTGTGCTTTCTTTACATGCTGCAATTGTTTTAGCAGAGTGGCACAGTGCGGTGGGAAACCGAAATGTAACTGATACATGTCGCAACGTGCCATGCAGACTCTAGTAGGAGACAAACCTTGAACCAGATTGAAGGCTTCAAATGGTTTTTGATAGGTGCAGAAAAAAAAGACATCAAAATAGCGGTAATTGCATAAAAGTAGGTGCAAAAATTAACCCTAGACTAGGGGCAGCTTATTTTCATGTGTGGCAACCAGCAATGGATTTTTCTTTTTTGGAAAAACTATTGGCAATGGAATTGTTCGTGAGGATATTTGTACAATTGTCCCAATCTTAAAATGACGACGGATGACAGATCATCAAGTCTCGATATTTCCCTAGAAATAAACATACAGCAAAATCTCCAACAATTGATAAAAAATTAGCACTACGCGTCGCAAAATCGCGATCAGTGCATGTACGGGGGATTCACAGATAAAAAGAGAAGGATCCATTCTTTTAATTCTCACTCATTGCGAGATTTTACTCGCGCGATTGTACGCAATGGTGGATCCTTCCCGGATCCGCAGTACCTCTCCCAGAAGCCGGTACCTCCTCACGAATGTACGTCACCGTCTTTTAGTATAAAGTTCCTCCATGATTCGTACTCCTATTACACCCATTTTAATTTGAAAATCGGTAGGGGGACGTACCGCGCGACGCCACCTGTAGGCAATCATGCAGCACACCCGAATGATGCTGTAATCATGAGCGTCGCGTCGCATTTTGCACCAAACGCACAAGAGAATGACAGGCTCATACCATTCCTTCTGCAGTTATCCATACTCCTCTCTGAATTTTCCGATCCAGTAATCCGATGAAACTCAAGAAACTTTTTTTTTTAATAAGAAACTCAAGAAACTGGAAATGTACTCCCAGGTTGTCACGCAGACAGCACGGTTTAGGGACGGAGACTGCCCCCCAAGTGCTGCAGCGAGGGCGAAATCAAGCCTGAGATGTCGTAGTAATGGCGTACGGGGCGAAGAGTTAGTACAGGCTTGACTTGCTTCAGGATCAGGTTGGTTCCTGGCTGCCCGACTTTTTGGCTGGGTCTCTCTCTCGTCGATGCCCCTACCTGTCCTTTCGGAAAACGTCTCGAGCGTCAACTACACGTGTAGGGTCACATGCATGCGCTGAGCTTTGGCACCGGATGGCTCCTGAAGGGAGAGTACTAGCAGCCGTTTGGAGCCGAGACAGGGGCAATCTCACCAGCATTCTGTTGGGGGCAGGCGAAAACTTGCGAGGCAAAGGAAGATAAACCTAGCTAGCGTTGTGTCGTGTGCGTTGTGCATCAGCTATTCAGCTGCTGGGTCCGGAGATTCGTGCGTACACCAACGGAGCCGTTTTGGACAATTGGACCCGACGTGCTAGGCTTCAAGAAAGCAAGCCATTGGCGTTTGGGATTGATTTTGGGCAACAGACAAGCAGCCGGACTTCATTCCCGAAGTGTTGTTGACGCCTCCCGCCGCCGCCGACGAGCTAACAACTCCACGGAATCCCTGATCCTTCTTTTCTTTTTTTCGTTCGCAGCCTGCCGTGGCCACCGGAGCCGATCGGGCGGCAGGTGGAGTCTGTATGCTATTTGCGGAAATCACACACAAACGACACGAATCTTGAGGACACATGTAGTAGTAGCCGCCTAACCTCTTGACGAGAGTATTTTGCTACGATCACATGTACAGTATGACATCTTCAGGGTTTAGCTAATAAGCGCGTTCTCTGGTGTGAAATGGGTTCTAGTTAAAGTTACCCATGGGATTGGCGCGTCGACAACAATCAACTAATGTGAAAACATGCGACACGGGCGGGGAAACAAATCGTAAACGATAAATAACTCGAAAGCTAGAAGTTAGAACGACGATCGGAAGGAGGTGACGACGACGCAGCTGTAGAACTCATTGTGCACGGTACCAGCACCTGATGCCGGCCCCTTTCTCCAGCGTTTTCACGTACGCCGTACGTGATGATGGCACAGGCTCCGCTACTCGAGCCTAGCTCGACAGTCCCCATCAGGTCCGGTTCATACATGACAATATGCTCCCATCGCGTCCTGGCGGCCTTTGTCAAACTTAAACACTACCGTTTCTCTGCTAGTCTAGAAGAGGTAGCCTACCCAAGTCCGTCCTCGCCAGGTACTTTGCATGTCGACCGCATGCCGGAAACTGGTAGACGACCCCGATCTATGTTGGCAAATCTTCTAGCTTCCTCCGTCCCCTCGCCGCGGCAATTAATCCCAGAAAAAAGATCGTGTGGGGGTGAAGCAAGAGGGCTGCGTCACGGCTACCTGTCGAGCGCCATCCGGGGCAAAGAGGAGTGCCGCAGCTCGCTCCACGTTACGGCCTTCCGGCCGAGGCTCCCACGTCTTCGCCGCGCTCCCCCGTACCGTGCGCCGCTACACAAACGCGCCTGACAGTGCCAGCCCCGATTCGACGCCAACACGGACGCGCGTTCGTGACGGCCTGGCGGGGCGCGAGATGCCCGGGATGGCGGCTCACGAGGCGACGGCCGCTCGTTGCGTGGCGGGTGGGCATGGGCGGCGCAAGGCTGAGCGTGACAGGATCAGAGCAAGGGGAGTGCAATTGCGAAAGGGAGGGTTTAGCCAGGGGAGGTGTGAAGCACAAAATAAACAAAGCTAAGCTCCTGCCTTACAGTTGCAGGTACGCATCAATCCGCGTATATATATGCACATAGACACGCTGAAGCTGTTACGCGACTTGGCAGGTAAGGATCGTGTCATCTTGTTAGTTGTCCTTGTGTGCAAAGTGCAAGGAATGGTACTGTAATTTCTTCAAGCAATCAGTGCGCGCTGCGACTAGTTGACTACCAATCAGGACCCGGAATAGATTGGGCTAAGAAATTTCAGGGCGCAAATAATCATGATCAGAGAAACCATTATAAGCTATGCACAAGTTTTCTATGCACTAGAATCTTATAAAAAGAAAAGTTGAACTGATCTTGAATTATACCTGCAATCAAACAAGGGATTAGCATCGACTGAGAGTAAAAACAGACATCGTGTGGATGGATAATGGGGATGAAGGGAAACAGGACCGAAATAGCCACACTGGAACAGCATGGCATTTAAGGATCGCGGCTTTATTTTGAAATAAAAGTAATGGAGGGTAAAAACCAATGTTTTAAATAACGGCTAAGCCATTTAGCGTCTTAGTACCTCTAAAAAAGCTCATAGCCCGGTTACTACCAGCAAACAACGGCTAAATTGCACATAGATTCATATTGTGTTATCCTCTTCAATCAAGCTATTGCATATTTGATTGAAACATTGGTAAAAACAGACAGCATGTGGAGGTATGCAGAGAATGGTCCAAACAATTAAGCCCATCATAAATAAGGTAAAAATAAGTTCCGAGACGTCTGGCCACTGAAATCTCAGGTCCTGCCTAGGCCGAAATTAAGCCCGGCCTGCAACGAATACCTCAATAAACCCATGTAACAGCAGCTCTATTTCTTCTTGTTTTCATTCATGGGATTTTTTTTTTGAACGTAAAAAAAAAATCCAGCACAGCACAGGTTCAGAAACAAGAGACGGCGGCCTTGTTCGCCAGGCCCATGGCACCATTGCTTTGTCCAGTACGACTGTACGAGCCATGGATTTTTTTTTTATGTTTTCTTTCTATCTTCTTTTTTTTGCGAAACATTTTTTTTTTGCGAAACTTCTTTCTATTTTCCTTCCCCCCCCCCCCCCCTTGGCTATGGCTTTATTAAAAGAAATATTTAAAGCGACTCAGCAATGCAAAAAAATAATCACCTTTTTGCATGAAGAATGCACCAAAAATTGGATTGATGTTGCTCACATCTGTAATCCTCTAAACTCTAAAGGGTAAGCAATCAGGTGTGTAAAGCAATCTACCAATATAAGAAGATTTATGATAAAAAAGATTTATTAATTTTCAAAATATTACATTCATATGATACAAACTCTTAAAATACTACCAATGTCTACGCTGTTAAGAAACCCCTCATAAGCCCAACCCAACCAAACAGGAAAAAAACATAACAAGTTACCGTGTATGATCTGTTTTAACCTAAAAAAAAGTCAAACCAAACCAAAAAACACAAGTGTCTAAGCAGATATTAAGACGCATGAAGTGTTTTGCATGAGGATCATAGATATGATACTATTTTTTGAATACAGATAAACATTATCTAAGCTGTAATGGGCGCATTTGGAATATTAGATCTGGTTTGGTGACTAACCTTCAGAATATTATCCATACACCCGGGAGAAGAATTAAAGAAACAAACTCAGTAAAACGCATAGGCATGTGCAGAGAATAAACACTGATGAGTAAGAAAGGTATTCAAAGTCAGCATAGTTTGTTTACAGTACAGCGAGAGGTCACATCTATTCTTGGCTTCTGTTTCCAAATGGCAACTCGAATGGCTTCAATGATCCTGCCCCAACACTGCAATTTGCATGCTCGGCTGTTTAGGGCCAACATTTCTCAGTGCAAAATTCCAAATGAAATCCAAAATACAGTCACCTATAGCACGATGTTCGTGTTGCAGCCCTAGTTACCCCTCTCCTTTATATTTGATAATGCCCGAGCCCACGACAATAAGGGGACAATTGAATTGTCTTCACATAGCGAACCTACCTGCCTCCTGATAGAGAAAGCAGATGCACCTTCAGGTTGCTAAAGCCATTTAACTCTGGGAGAATTCAGATCCAGCAGAGATGTAACGGTATAGCTGATGGTACGACATCAAACAGATTCAAGGAATGCATCTCAACCAAAAGCTACAGAGTACGGAGTAACGTAGCTGGCAACAACTTCAGGTAGTACATATTAGTAGCTGACGATCAGCGTTCTGGTTTCTTTTTATCCTTAAAAAATAATTGGGATAATGCTTGTAGGATTATATGTGTCAGCTCAATTCCAATAGTGGGTAAAGGTGACTCATATCTCAAGAATACTCAAAGCAATTAACAATTGACATTAAGCAGCAAAATACTGGAAAAGTGACACACAGATCCAAGGCCACTTGCTTGATTGCTAACCACTTAACAGCTGCTACATGTTTATAAAACAGGTGCAACCAATGCTGTGACCGAAAGGCATTAGAGTAAGCTTAGGAGCACCTAAAGGCCTGTAAACAATTAACAAGATCATCAGATTCTTTCATGCGCACGCAGAAAGGCGTAGCGGCTCAACCACGGCCCCAATACCAACTTGACAAGTACAACAAATCAGGCTAATTGAGACAGAATATACCATAACAATGTGGCCAGGCAAACATCCATCAAATCCCATTCGGTACAGCAACATTCTCACATGGCATGCCAGCTTGGTTAGTAATCAGATAAGAAGACAGTGAGAAGGGCAAGCGTGAGTGCAAAACATGGCCTCATGACTTCTCAACAGCATAAGCATTGTAAGGAGAAGGCCAAATTCTGCAAAGTCTGAAAGAAACTGGCCATATGTAAACAATTAGATGAGTCAGGAAGCAGGTCACATCCTTTGTGAGATGCAAAAACAAATATAAGAACAAAAAGATTTATAAAGACCTAGAGAAGCATCCTGTTACTTTTTCAGGTACACAATTTCTACTAAGTGTGAAACCTTCCGTCATTGCTTATGATAGATAGCAAATGATCACTCTACCTCAATTCCATTCAAAGTGGATGCAGCATAATGGTACATTGGATCTGGTATACATTGCACTTGCACAAGATCAAACATAACAAGTGTAATTGGCTAACTGCCTAAAATCAAACATAACAAAGAACCCAATGAAACAGTTAGACGCTACTACACATCACACAAAATCAACCTTTATATCACAACATCCACCACCTTTCGTGTCAAATTTGAATCAACGTCAAGAGTTCTCACAGATTGCAGTGATCCTCAAACGGGGTGGCTGCTCTGGTTCAGAATTCCTTTTCCAGAAAGCACGCCTCCACCACACCTCGAACCCTCTCTGAATATTTGGGCAGTCCTCCCCAGAGTTGAGGAAGCGATTGAACCATGCGAGAAGAATCTCCTGTTGAGTTGCAAGAGGCAGTGTCAGGATTGTGTTTGCCAGGCCGTCCTCTATCAAATGCCGGTCAAGCCCCTTGCATGCTCGCCGCATCCATCCAAAGTCCTCGTAGAAGGGCTCTAACCAGGTGCTCAGGAGCTGGCAACGTGCCTCCTTCGACACCAAGATCTGGCCCTTGCCAACCCCGACAAAGAGCCTTGCTGTGACGCGGCTCACTTCATAGCGGTGTATTGCTGGCACTTTGCGATGCATCTCTGCTAACTCATCCTGCATTGCCCATGTCCTCAAGAACTCCTCGGCGATCTGGCGCTCAACAAGGATGTCCAGCATCCAATGCAGGTTGTCAGCCTGCCTGGCAATCTGCGACACCTCTGATTGATCACCCCCTGCAGTTCTAACAAACTGATCGCGCAGCAAGGATAAGCACCCATTGCACGCCGAATAGAGTGACTCTTTGCGCAGGTCGCCGCCAATTGCTCCGCCACGGGATGTACTGTTCTCCCTGAGCATTTTGGACACCAGGCCCTTCATCTCCCTCCTCGCCTTTTCGTCCTTCCCTTCCAGGACAACCTGCAGGAGCCTGAGTAACACCTCCTCACCACCACCAGCATTGCCACCGCCACTGCAGCTCCCATCTACCTCTGCCTCCTCAACCACTGCCGAAGGGGCTAATTCCAGTGACACCCTCTTGAGCACCTCTCCAGCCCCCGAGTTCTCGAGGTGCAGCTGCGTCAACAATGCGGCCACCTTCTCGTCATCGTCCTCAGCCCACGGCGCAGCCTCCAAATACTCCAAGCAAGATAGCACCCCGGCATCAAATACAATGGCTGCGGACACCTGCAAAAGCCAGGAGGAAATGAGTGACCGAAAATGGAGCACTACTCCACGGAATCGATTGCATTGGGACACACTAACAAGAAAGCGCAGCAGCAGAGAAGGTCGTGGTACCTTTAGAATGCCAAGGACCTTGTTGACATCCTCGCGCATGAGCCTCCGGCGGAGATCCTTGCAGTACATGAGGCGCAGCGTCTCGGCGTAGACCTCGACGTCGTCGCAGTCGGAGATCTCGACGATGTGCGGCAGCGTGCGCTGCTGCTTGGACCAGCGGTCGGAGAGCTTGGCGGCGAAGAACCTGCTGTGGGCGACGAGTATGTGGCGGTGGACGCAGAGCGTGACGGAGAGGCCGTCCTTGGAGCTGAGGGTGAGGCGGACGTCGGAGGAGTCGGCGTCGTTGAACTGGTTCCCGGGGCTGCAGCTGCCGATGAGGTCGGCGATGCGGTCCTGGAGCAGCATCTGGCGGTCCATGGAGCGCGCGGGCTGGAGCTGGTGGTGGTGAAGCGGCGGCGGCTGCTGCGGGGCCGGGATGGAGTGGATGCCGCCGCCGGCGCCGGCGGTGCGGGGGTGGTAGTCCTGCTCGTTGGCCATCATGTCGAAGAGGGTGGGGCTCGAGCGCGTCTTGTCGAGCGGCAGCGGCGGCGGGGACATGGGGTTGAGGAGACCGGCGTTGAGTGCGGAGTTGAACTTGGTGTAGCTGGAAGGGTAGGACGACGGCGCGTACGAGGGCGGGGGCGGGGTGGCGTAGGTGGAGGAGGAGGAGGAGCCGGCGGGTGGGGGATCCATGGGGTCGGCGGCGGCGCGGGCGGGGGTGGAGGGGTGGGAGTGGGAGTGGGTGGATGGGGCGTGGCCGCCGAGGGCGTGGGGCGTGCAGCACCAGGAGGTGGAGAGGTCGAGGGGGACGAGGTGGGAAGGGGACAGGAGCTTGGGGAGCGGCCTGGATCTGGACGAAGCGGCCATATTGGGCCGGGTGGGGCGGGGCGTGTGGGGATTCTCGCCGCGCGGGGGGGCGGGGCAGCCGGGCACGGGAAGCGCTTGTCGTCTTTTGATGACGCCTGGGTCGGGCGGGGACGGTAGGGACCACCACCCGCGCCTGGCTGTCGTGGTGGCGTGATCAATGCCGTGGTGGGTACAGGGCGGGCGGGCGCCGCGCCGGCCTCACCGGCCACCGCCGCGGCCGGAAGGTTTCGTTCGTCGTTGCGGCCACGGTGCGCCGGAGGGAAGGTGCTTACGAGGGTACGGACCAGACCGATGGGATTCACGGACGGCGCGGTCGATGAGCAAGGCTGCAGCTAGCCATGTGCGCCATCGTGGATAGCCCAGCTTATCAACGTGGAGTATAGAACAGTTTAACTCGCAGACAATGAAGAGCCAGTTCATCCACAGAAACTTGTGTTGCTATTGTTTCCGTAGTTTGCGACTTTGTTCTGTGTACTTTTGTTCGCGAGGAGAAAGCCTGCAGCGAAAAAGAATGTAGAATTGCCCATGTGCAAGTCCAGAATGCAGGCCACGAGATCTCTTCCGCGACGAACAAGAAAGGCATGCGCTGTTACGGTGGCGCTTTTGCAGAGCAACTCTCCTTCTTTTTTTAGAAACGGGAATATATTTCAATATTAGAGCAACTCTCCTTCGTCTTCCTAGAACCCTAGATCCACCTCTGTGGCAAGGGAAGCAACAAACAGATCTCCTCGTGTACTGGATCTAGCCGCAGCTCACACCCTACATCTAGTACGTTCTGTTCTTGCCGCTGGCTGGTGCAAGAACGCGAGACGAAGCCCAAGGTGCCGTCACGTACAGACCGGACAGGTTGCACCATACTGGTCTGCATGAGGGGCGAATTGAATCGGCAGCTTTATATGAGGCCCGCGATGGTAGATCGCGCTCACATCAGGGTTCCCGACCAAACCGCCCCGGACCTGTAGCGGTTCGGGGGCGGTTCAAACCGGTCCGAGTTCAAAATTTTCAAATTTGAATTAAAAAAATGGAAAAATGTCGAAAAAATTCTTAAAAATACTTCAAGGTGCGTGTAATCTGTTGGTGTAAAAAGTTTTCAAATATTTGCTCATTTGGTATTTTTTCGGCAAATACAAGTTAAATCAAAAAAGAAAAAGAAAAAACAGTGGCCGGCCCATTAAGGCCCAACGCCTCCCTAACCCTAACCCCCCCTCCCCCAACGGCCAGCGCTCCCATTCTCCCCCCCCCCCCGCGCAGCCGCGTCCAGGACAGGCGATTTTTCGCCGCCGGCCGCCGTAACCACCGCGCGAGCCGGCTAACCGCCCTGGTAGTATCGGTAACCGGTCCGGTTTGCCGGTTAGCCGTTCCGGTAACCGGTCAAACCGGCCAGCTAACCGGTCAAACCGGTCGGTAACCGGTCAAACCGGTCGGCTAACCAGTCCAAACCGGCCACACGGGGGATTTGAATTCAAAATTTGAATTTGGCCGGTTTTCCAACAAACCGGCCGGCTAACCGGCCAAACCGGTCGGTAACCGGTCAAACCGGTCGGCTAACCGGTCCAAACCGGTGACACGGGAAATTTAAATTCAAAATTTGAATTTGACCGGTTTCTAGCGGTTACCGTTCAAACCGGTCCGGCTAGCCGCTACCGCTAGCCGGCGGTTGGAACTACCGGACCGGATTGATTAACCCTTGCTCGCATACAGATTGCAGATACAGCTCTGAGCCTATGACTTCTGGCGCTTCAAACCATACCGTACGACGGGGCGAATCCAGTGACTAGCAACAGTTTCAGTGCTCCCTAGGGCGGATTCAAAGACGATCAGACTGCAGATAACTCAAGACGGACTGCAGATAAGGCTGTGTTAAGATGAAAACAGTTTTTACTTCCTATTTATCTCCCTCACATAACATACTTTCTAAAATTTTCTTTTTTCATCTTTCCTATTTATCACCTCATATATTCTAAAGAAAAAAATACTTTTACACTCGTTTTACTGAACACAGCCTAACACAAGATGTAGCGAAGATGGTTTTGTCCAACCTTGATTACCTACGGGCATGCATAGTCGATAGCAACTACAGTATCTTCGCCACGCGCATATGCGTATGGACCGCCCGATCGGTGGTCCGGTGGCCATGTCGAGGCCCAGGACGCGCACGCGTAGGAAGTTGCACAACGGGCGGACTCAATAGGTTCACGCGCCCCACGAAGATCCACGTACGGCCCTTTCTTTCCTATAGTAGGCTTTTGTGGGCCGTGTTGAGTACGTCGGCCAGTTGATGGGCTTTTCCTTAGACGCAAAGGCCTGATCAGGCATGGATAGCACTGAAGTGTCCGAACAAAATTCAGTTCTCACCAATGATGGAGTTGGTGATACGCGTGTAGACTGGCACGTGAGTTCTTTCTTAGATTGCAAACCCAGGAAGTTTGATGATCCTCACCACTTCACCAGATCTACGCCGAGCAAACTAAAATGCACACGGTCACCAACGGATAAGTGCTGCCCTCATGCGAATGTACTAATAGCAAGGAGGTGGCGGCGATCTGCGACTCTTTTCCTGATGATAAGGAACTTGGCAAGCCCTTCTCCGCACGGCAACCCAACTGTTGTTTAGGATGTTGGGCAGGCGGCAGCCATGGCCCGTGGAGCCGTTGCATGCCTCCACAGAGTGCGCGTCAATCCATATCCAAGACTGCCAGCTTTCTCTGATGAAGACTCAAATTTTCTTTTTCCACAAATATGATCAGGACTCATCGGAAACTAGTATACTCGGCCGTGCGCCAGTCTGGAATCATGTACGACACTTGGGAGTTGGGAGTACGCAACGCCAGACTCAAGACTGAAAGCATGCGCACCGACACAGCGATGGATAACGGTAAACCGCTGTTAGCTGAAGGCTGAAGCTTGCAGGCAAGTTTACTCTCCGGTATCGGTGCGCCGTGGGCCAAGGAAATGTGAATTAGCAGGTTAACCTGATCTGGAAGCAAATTAACTAACCTCTTCTGAGGTGAATTAGCACGTCAACATGGTCTGGAAGCAAATTAATTAACCTCTCCTGATAAGGACGTCGACGAGGCATAACACTCCACGCCATCGTGATCTGATCTCTCCTACGTCGTTTACTCATCTGTAGAGGCAGACGAAACGAATTGAGCCAGGAGAGCTGGAGAGGCCAGACTGCAAGCAGCAAACAGGTGCAGACGCACCCACACCGACAGAGTCGCAGATCGACCGACTCGGAATCAATAGCTGCTGACGAACGAAATCCGTATCCAAGATGCCGGACAACACATGACGATGACTCGCGTTCGGAAGCATCTTGCGGGCATCTCGATCGGCGCCAGGGCACATTTCGGATAAAATAGGACGCACCGTTCCGAGTAACTATCCAAAGGAATCAATGGCGATCGGAAGGACGTACTACTGTACAGCTCGGATACATTCGGATCACATGCGCCCTCACGGTCGCGGTCCTGTGTCACCCCCCAATCCTTTCGTGTCCATGCACTTGGCAGTTGGCACGCACCAACAGACACGGCTGCTGCCTGCCTGCTGCAGATAGAGCTAGCTACGCGACGAAGGGGAGCCGGGGCATGACCACATCTTTTTCAGTTTCCTCGCGGTGCATGCACGAACTTTTGTGACGCACCGGGGCCGGCGGGCGCGAGCACCGGGCGATGGCGACGCCGACGGGGACGTGATCGAGGGGTAGGGTTGGGGATAGGACACACGTGGGTGGCTCGCGTCGCGTGACGGCGATGCGCGCGTGGCCGCGGCAGCCTGGCCCCGGCGCTGGATTTGGGCGACAGATTATTCCACGGGCAAATCGAACGCCTGGTGCAATGCATGGAGGGGCCGATTCGATGAGCTTTGGTAGGGCTGGGAGCTCTGGTTTGTTCGGGACCGACCCTCTGGGTGGGCTGGCTGTCGCCACATGCCCAGATAGTGGCGAGTTGTTGCGGTGGCCGTGGTGGTACCATCGATGGGAAGGTGGCATCGTCGTGGCGCTCCAGTTGCGCCTTGTGGTGGTGCCTGCCTGCGTGACTGTCCATGTGCGCGTATCTCTCGATGGGCGATCAGCCGGCGTCCTTTGGTCGAGGGAGCGTGAGCTGTTAGTTCAGAGACTCGAGAGTCCCGACGATTAAGGTGAACTACGGTCATGCTATAAGATGATCGGATGCCTGAAATTATAGAAGCCTGGACTTCGATAATTGTTATCAAGCCACACTCAAATGGAACACGTTTTTTTAAAAATTCTCATCTGGAGACGCTGGGTGGACTATTTTTATATTCTGGACCTCCTATATACTGAGCCGTCCCTTTTGTTGCACAGTGCATACAGAACATAATCCATCAACGTCTCGAGTCACATCGTGCATCGCTGCCTGCCCCATTGCCGGCCGAGAATGGAGCACGAGAGGGAGAGCTCGAGCACGCACGGGCGCCACTTAAACAATCACGCACGTCGGTTTGCTGACATGTTCGGTTGAAACATATCGTCTTACCAGATTACCGTGGACAAGGGAAGAAATCAAGCCACAAAAGGTTTTAGTACGCCGCCGTGTCGCTATATAATAATGCAAAACCTTATTTAATCACACTGATTTTCTTTATGCGGTCCATTGCACAAGCCGGTTGCTGTTTAATTTAAATTGCATAAAATACATTGTGCCAAAAAGAAGAAGAAAAAATCTGCAGGCTAGCTAGAGGAACTACTAGAGATTTGATGCTCCGCGTTACTTGAAAACTAGGTGTACATCGTCGAATAGTAGACAAGTAAGCCATTGGATGAGTTTAATTATGTGTCTTGTACCATACCATCAAAAGTTTATGTCAGTGTGCTACACCTGGAAATTAAGTTAACAATTCTGGCGCTTTCAAAATTATTTGAGACTCAATCACGCAAGGCAGGCGCCGAACAAAAACTAGTCTTGGCCACCATGTTCGTTAGGAAAATATACGATACATCGTGAAACTTATCGCATTGCATCATATGGTGACCTTTGGATCCCAGAAAACTCGTGGAATCAAGCTAAGGTTATATATAATACAGAGGCATACTCCAGATGCAGTTGGTGAGGTGGTTGGTTTGCAGACTATTAATCTGTAGTATGCAAGAAGATCTCCGTAATCCGGTTTCATGTGCCCTTGGAACAAAAAAAATCTTGTCCGTTCCGCGCACAGATCCAAGAGAATCTCGATCGCTAAATTCCATAAGCTATGGGATCCGTTAATCAGGGGCCTATCAGCTAAAACGACAGGGCGATGCCGATCAATCATGCGCCTGCTTAACTAGCCCCTGCTTCTGGCTGAAAATCGTACTGCTACTCAGCTTGAACCCTAATTTCAGAAGGACAGCACATTAACGGCAGGACAGAAGACAATCACGAGACCAAACAGTGGATTACTGTTCGCCACTTTGCTTTCCATCTACTTTGCAGTGTGCAGTACTGCAGTGAGGACTGAGGAGGTACTGCCAGGCAATTCGAAGGGGCCCCGGTCAAATGCATGGTTGGACATGATATATCAGTCTGTTTCTCCTTCGTCTTTGTGCGCAAGTGGCGATAAATCCACAGCCCAGAGGGCCCTCTAGCCCCTAGCAGACAACGCTGTTGATGGTTAGATCACTGTTCAGATTAGTGGCCACATAATCGCCCTGGAAATCAGCCTGGAAACACAGTCACGCGCAGGGTTCAAAAATCCGCGGTAACCGGACCGGTAACCGCGGTAACCGGTCGAACCGCCCCGGACCGGTAGCGGTTCGGGGCGGTTCAAACCGGTCCGAGTTCAAAATTTTCAAATTTGAATTAAAAAAATAGAAAAATGTTGAAAAAATTCCTAAAAATACTTCAAGGTGCGTGTAATCTGTTGGTGTAAAAAGTTTTCAAATATTTGCTCATTTGGTATTTTTTCGGTAAATACAAGTTAAATCAAAAAAGAAAAAGAAAAAACAGTGGCCGGCCCATTAAGGCCCATGAAGGCCCAACGCCTCCCTAACCCTAACCCCCCCCTCCCCCAACGGCCAGCGCTCCCATTCTCCCTCCCCCCCCCCCCCGCGCAGCCGCGTCCAGGACAGGCGATTTTTCGCCGCCGGCCGCCGTAACCGCCGCGCGAGCCGGCTAACCGCCCTGGTAGTACCGGTAACCGGACCGGTTTGACCGGTTACCGGTCCGGTAACCGGTCAAACCGGTCCGGTAAACCGCTCAAACCAGTCGGTAACCGGTCAAACCGGTAGGCTAACCGTTCCAAACCGGCCACACGGGGGATTTGAACTCAAAATTTAAATTTGGCCGGTTTTCCAACAAACCGGTCGGTAACCGGCTCAAACCGGTCGGTAACCGGTCAAACCGAGCGGTTAGCCGCCAAAAACCGATTACATGGGGGATTTGAATTCAAAATTTGAATTTGACCGGTTTCCACCGGTTACCGGTCAAACCGGTCCGGTAAACCGCTACCGCTGGGCGGCGGTTCGAACTACCGGACCGGATTTGTGAACCCTGGTCACGCGTGGTGTCGGGTACCTGTAAAAGGGGTACCCCAATCTAAGTCCAAAACTACTTGGCGCCAAGGCCCACAACGACATCAACCAGGCTCCACAGCCCAGCAAAGGCCCGCCATCGTTATAAGTCTTCGGCGCCCATCCAGCTCGAGGCAAGCGACCACCCTCTAGCGGATGTTTTCCGTCTCGATCGAGGCTCGGCGGCCTCGAGGACGACCCCTACCCTCGAGGGGGTGTTTTCCGTCTCGTTCGAGGGTCGACGAGCTCGAGCTTGCCATCCAAGCTCGAGCCCGCCTCGACGGGAACGACGCCCAACGCGCCGCGATTCGTCAGAGTCGTTGAGACGCGGTCAAAAAGCAGGATCACTACTCCACGCCATCACCTACCCTCCGGAGAAGACATCGGTCAAATCCACTCGCGACAGTGAACTCTGAGCGCCATGCTGCGCGCCAGGCCTAACCCTGCTAGTAGCACTGTGCCAACCACTCCTTTGACTTTACCCCCCGCCGGACGCGCAGCCACCCTCGAAGGCAGCCTCGAAGGAGACCATGGAACGCCGTGCGCAAGACACTCCCCTCGACGTCGTGAACTGTCACGAGAAGGAAGGACGATACGTCAGTCCCTGCCATGTCGTCAGCAGAGTTGGAAGGCGCGATTCCCGCTCACGTACGGCGCGGCATGGACGAACAGTGCACACAGCGACAAACACATGTACTCGCACCCCGCCCCCTTGTCTATAAAACGGGGAGGGAAGCCCATGCAAAGGGCAAGACACGCAGAGAACACAAGTCTCAAACACACACAAACCATAACCAGGGACCTAGGAGCTCATCTCCTTCTCCCACCTTGCTTGTAAACCCCTACCACGAGCAACACGCAAACCGGTGCATCGCACCACTGCTGGACGTACGGCCCCGTGGCCGGAACCAGGATAAAACCCCGTCTCTCACTCTCGCCATCAGGGAAACGAGTGGTTAGCACCGCAATCACTTGTTGGTGCCGGTGCGACCAAATCAGGCACCGACACGTGGTTCCTCGTGGACCTCGTGCACCATTTTCATGTGGTTGATGCGTGCACCTACTCTGAACCATCGACCATTCCATCTCAGATCCCCATTTCCACGAGAAGCATTTGTCAGCCCTTTAGCTTCGGGACAGTTGATTTGGCCACCAACAAGTATGAGGGGCTGAATTCATTTCCCAGCTAACATATAAATCATGGAAGAACTTTGTTCTGGAAAAGGGAAATAATTGAACTTTGCTCATGCCAAAAGGGATAGTAGTACTTGTTAAAAGGGAGAAAAAAAAACTAGCCTCATTCACTCAAGAGAGCTGCCTGCACATTGCAATCTATCATCTCTGATAAGATAGCGAGATGACGATCGTGTCGTGCATCATGTTTCGCCATGTTCGCCCGGCGAGCGGCACAATAAAACATATTTTGCTTTCAAGAGATTTCATTTGGTGGCAAGTCAAATTTTACCTCGTCCCCACGCACAAAGCGGCAACAAGTAGCACGATCGCGCCACCCTACCGGCGCCTTGTCTGGTGACGTGGACACAGTGTTTTCTGGCCTGGGCAGATCGAGGAAGAAGCACACAGCTTCTGATCTGTCTCAGAGCGCTTTGAATTTAACTAAGACCGCCGTGACCGTGAGCAAAAACCAGAGCAATGTGCAGAACCAGAGTGATCTATGCAAGTGCATGTGATGAAGGGTAGGGTTTGCAATTGCAAAGGTTATCTCGTTGGAGCCTTCCCCATACTCTACCTCTTGCCAGGGCTCGTGGAGCAAACAGACACTGACAGTGAACCGACACTCTCATCTTTTGTCCATGTTCCACGGCACGAATCTGCTGGCGATCCGTTCCGTTGGTACGGTGCGCCCGTCACTAGTCTGTACCCATGCAGTGGTGCTGACTGCTGACAGAGCCGGTCATGACCGAAAGGGACACGGGCTGCGTTCAGATTCACAAAAAGTACAAGTTTTTTCTATTCATCCCACTCACAGAACACGCTTTCCAGTGCATTATTCATCTAGGAAAAAATACTTTCTATCTCCAATCCGAACACAGCCACATTGTCTTGGATACACTAGCGGCCGAGCTGACAGATTGACCTCTGTACTGTGCGTGGTTAGCTAGCCTTGATGCGGAGTGATTAGCTAGCCGCCGATCGATGGTGTCTAGAAGCACGGCACCTGGATGTAAGAGATCGTAGCGAGCTCGAAAGGCAACAACGACGCACGGGTCAGACGCGAGCATGCCATTTGCGTGGTGCAGCGCCGGGCAAAATGGGCAAAATTTTAAGGTTAGGTGTCCCAGCAATCATTCATACGAAGGGCCTTCAGTACTACTGCTACCGTCTACCGCTACTAGAACTGTGATCATGGGAATCTTGAACATTCGCCAGCAGGTTCATGTTCAATGCATCACGTGACGCGAGCAGAGCAAGACTTCCATCAGGAACGCGCCAGATTCACCAAACTGGTGTTGCTTTCCTGGTACATTATTTGACCTGAAAATCCTGTGGCGAGCTAACTGTCAAGGCCGTCGCGTTGCGGTATATATTTACGGGGTTTCAATTTTTTTTTAATTTAGAACGGTTGTTTTGGTGTTTCTTGGTGTGCCAATGCGCCATCGAATCACTAGCTCGGTGAAAGCGATTGACGACGCTCTTGATCTTGCCGGCGTTCCTTGCTGAACCGCCTAGTTTAGTGCTTCTTCGTTCGGTTCCAAATGAACGAAGAGGCCGGAGGCGAGGTAAGCTGTTTCTTGCTATATCTTTGGCGTGGTGTTCAGATTAATTTGTGCGCCAAACAAAACTTGGAGTATAGGTACCGAGGGATTGCCAGCATTTGTGTTTTGTACTATATTAATAGTAGTTTAGTACGGAGTATCACCTGGATTCTGAAAACAGAAAAAAAACAGGAATCATGTATCTGGATCCCTGACCTTGTGACGTCCTGGTGCTGCGTGATGTTAGCGAGGAAACAGCTGGTGAGGCTAGAGGCCACATTACCTGAAGCGCATTGGACGTGGCGTTCAGAGACGACTCGATCGTCGTCAATGCATACCCAGCGCTTGCTAGCTAGCTCGACGGCGTTTTAGCGTTTTAAAGTACAACGGACTGGCTGTCCCAATGGTACAGCTAGCTTAGCCGATCCCCAGCCGAGATAAGAGGGAATCCCCTTTCTCTCCTTGCCTGCAAGAGCTACATAGAAAGGTGTCAAGCAGGCTGATAAAAAGCAGGCGTACGTGCACTTGTTGCTTAATGCTTGGATCACTTGGCTCCTCTGCCACGCCCACGCCAGTTGTTGATCTCTTGGTTCAACGGCCGGTTTGCATCTTGTTGAAGGCGCTCTCTGGTCTCTAGCAGATTTATATGAACGGTGACGTCCGTCGGGTTGGGCTGGCGTTTTTCTACACGGTAGCTAGAAAGCAGTTGCGGACTTTGAAAGTCCAAGTCAGACTGGTTGACCACCGAGAGAGCGATGGAGTCATGGAGGTGTTTTTCGGCCCGTGCATGGCACCAGAAAACTGCCTTACTTTCTACTGCTACTACTTTTTCATACCAAACAATTCGTTTTTTCCTCTCGAGTAATGACCTGCTGCCGGACTTTTTCTCGTTTTTCTTCCGTCAACGAGAAACTGAAGTACAGTGGTGCTGATGGAGTCTGACCGTGCGTGCGTGACCTGCCCAGAGTGCTCACCTAGGAGTACATCGCTGTTAGATGTTCCAGCTTTTGATCCTAACCTAAACACGGTGCCGAACGGCATTGGCTGTCCTGATCACTCGCTCCTTGATATATTTAAGTGTCAAGAACGAAGGCTGTCATCTTATAATAAAAAGCCCTTTAGGCCTTGAAGATTATTGTATGGGCACACGAGCTGCCGCCGATGCAATCTTCAGGAGATCCAGCCGGTTACATCAGGGGCACTCCATTTGCTTTCCTTCTTTTAAAGCCAGTTGAGGTGGCGATGAAGATGGCCGGCCTGCCTTTTGATTTTTGAACGGGTGTTAGTAGTGATCGCTAGTACTCTCGCTCTACCCCCTGCCATTGTTTAGTGGTTTGAAAGGATCTAGCTGGTCTCTGACCATTTGGAACGGGACGGAATAATTCACCTGTTCTAAAACCACCTTTAGACACCTCGCAGTCTCGGACTAATGTTGACTAGTACTGAGAACCACACTTAACTATACCTCTATACGCATATTGCAGAACCGACGTGGGCCTTTTTTCGATTGGTGTGAGGAAAAAAGATTGCACCGACGGACTAAAATGATCATTAGCCGAGCTTCACATCACTTGAGAGAGCGCACTGAAAAGAGGGTCTAGTAGCGCGTCCGCGCTGCAGGTAGACATTGGAGCTGGACCACACGAGCACTTTTTTTGCGTAGGGTTTTGTCCACAATCCGTAAGCGCTTTCATTAGTTAACTGTTTAATGTGCTACAGCAGCTCTTTATCAGGACGTAGATGATTAGGCTTAGCTAGGACTACTCATCATGACCTCAGGTGTCTGTATACCGGTAGCCTACGCACTATGACTTGGTCTTGCGAAGAAAGCGTATCGTTAGTCTGAAAACGCTGGTCAGGCCGAAGTTGCCGCAGTGGTAATATTACTAATTCTCCCTTGGTTTTTACGGCAAGATAGTAAAACACATTTTCTACCAATACATTGTTGCCAGGCACAGATAGTGACACTTGCGACTCTGTCCTCTACTACTATTGTAGCATTTTTCAGGAGAGTCGGGTGAAATGATGTGCAAGCAATCCCACACCAAGAGCGTTAGTAAAGGCAGAAACCGACGTGCCGGCCTTTTTGACCCGGAAGGCTTAAATTAAAAACCCCGCACGTACACAGAAGATTGAGGATGATGCAAGGCGAAGTGACCCGGAAAAAGAGAAAGAAAGAAACGCATCGTAAAATATCAGGCAAGGCGACCCTAAAGAAATGGTAAACACCCCCGTGCCAACGCCGTGATGTGCAGTGGAGTCGAGTCGAGCAGACGGCAGCGGCACAGCGCACGCGACCTCCCCTCGCGACGGGACAAAGCACTCGACCCCGAGTCGCCCACACCCAGCAGCAGCAAGTTGCCTCCCCCCATCCCTTTCGTCTCATGGTGGAAAAGCAAAAGAATCCAAGAACCTTCGTGCAGCCATCCCTTTCTTTTTCTTTTGTCCTGCGGCAGGCCAACTTGCGAGCTCCCCGCCCGTCCCCGCTCGTCGTCGGTCCAAAAGGCAGGAGCACAGCAGGCTGATTTTTGAATCACTGGATCGGAGGTTCAAAACCAGTAATGGACTGTTACTGCTGGTGCAAGACGGACCACGAATGCTGCGGTGTACCTCACGTGAACGGAACAAGCCCAAGAGGGTACGTGTGCGGAGGAGAGGTGCGCCGCACCCGTCCACGCAAGGCAACGAGCCAACCGTGCGCTGCACCGACCCCGGCAGTGGCGGCAGCAGCAGCGTGCGAGTGGGTACACGGCGGCACCGAGCGGGGCGGACCACACCACCCGGCGCGACGCGTCGCTCGGCCCGGCTCGGATCGATGGGCTCACATGACGGGAACGGACGGCATCCGAGCAAGGGGAGCCCACCACACGACGGGATCCCACGGCGCTACGCTACGCGGCCCTCGCGTCCCCACGGGGGCCCTCTCCAACCTTTCCGCGTCACCCCTCTCCTCTTCCTCCTCGCGCTCGGCCGCTCGCGCTTTATATAGCCACGGGCGCCCCCAGCCTCCCTCCCCGTCCACGCATCGCCACCACGCCATATCGGCATATCTGCAGCGGCCATATCGCCTCTCTTTCCCCTTCCCACCGCCACCACCGAGAGACAGAGACGCTAGCAAATCCGGAGGAGCGGCGCGCTTCGTCCCGGCCCGCGGCATGGGCTTCCCGGTGGGCTACTCGGAGCTGGTGCTCCCGAAGCAGCTGCTCCACGTGCTGCTGCTGCTGGGCTACATCCGGCGCTTCCTCCTCTCCGCGTTCCACGCCGTCGGCCTCGGCAACCTGCTGGATCTCGGGGACGACTACCAGGCGCTGCTGCAGGACCACCACCACCACCACAGCAGCGGCGGGGTCGGCGGCGCGCAGCTGGGGCGGGACCACGGCACGCCGGCGCAGGCGCTGCTGCAGCAACGGCGGCCGGAGTTCCGGGCGGTGCCGGCGATGGTCATCGAGGAGGTCCTCCCCGTGGTGCGGTTCGACGAGCTGGCGGCCTGCGTCGGCGGCGGGGACTGCGCGGTGTGCCTCAGCGGCATCGGCGCCGGCGACGAGGTGCGGCGCCTCAGCAACTGCCGCCACGCCTTCCACCGGGGGTGCCTCGACCGCTGGATGGAGCACGACCAGCGCACCTGCCCGCTCTGCCGCGCCCCACTCATCCCCGACGAGATGGCCGGCGCGCTCTGGGCCGCCGCCGCCGGCGTCCCCGACGCCTCCGACTTCGACTTCTCCTACTTCGGCGCGCCGCTCACGCCGGTGCCCTCCCCGACGCTGCTGCGGCCGCACGAGCTGCTCCTCACCGGCCTCGGAGGCTACCAGTGAACCCCCTCCGCCTGCTGCCCGGAGGCGACCGGCCCCGCGGAATGCGCGGCGGCCACGAGCGGCGGCGGAATCGGTCGCCGCTCCTTCCGCGGAGAGGAACCACGAGTGGGGAGGCCGCCTTGGCTCGAATTGTACATAGGCAAAATGGGTAAAGCGACCACGCCCAAAAAAAGGCTTAGGAGATTAGATTCCTCTTGTGCATAGGTAGATTCCGTCTTCCAAGTTTGTGGAGTTGTGAATCTTTCCACGGATTAATTTTGTTGAACTAAGCTAGTACTAGTGCCGATGCAAGATTTGGGCCCTTTTTCCTTACTACCCCCATGCTCTCTGCTTTGTTGATCAGGTCAGGTCAGGTTCTCCCCTCTTCTCGCAGTACCCGGGTGGACGGCTCCGTTGCTTTCTCATTTCGGACAGGACGCTATTTGGACCAAGCACACGATGTCTTTCACCTGTAGGGTGTGTTTAGATAGTAGAAAAAAACACTGTAGCATAAGAAAAACACTGTAGCATTCGCTGGGAAACGTGTTTTGTGAGGAGGGAATAGTGAAAAGTTGGAATGAATAGTGAAAAGTTGGAATGAATAGTGAATAGTTGGGAATCTGAACATGGCCGTAACCTGAATTTTTTGCTTCAACGGGAAAGCAAAATCCTGAGGTGCTGCCACGGTGCACCCGGCTAGCATCCGTGACACCTGGTCACGCACGGATTCATTTCAGGGCCAGGCATGTTCTCGAACACAAAATTTGTTGTGGAGGGAACCCTCTCGGTATGCAGTTTTGGGAGTACCAGGCAACACTACCTACCAAACCGAGCGGTAGTGCCATGCCAAACGCTAATCAGACAGCCGAGGGGTGGCGCAAGTAAATCCGCCTCTGTTCCTTTCCACCAGATCAGTCCAATCATCCGCTTCGTTTCGCCACCGCCCGACGAGTGACGAGTGACGAGTGGCGAGTGCGTCAAGGCCGCCGCCGCCCTGACCGGCCTGCGTACGTGCGCGGTCTCGAAGAAGTTTCAAATCCAGAAACACTGAAACGCACAGGTTCAAAGCTTCCGATTCGACGAGACGGGATACTCTGAGCCGTAGGAGTACTACCGGCTACTGCCTTGCCTAGCGTCTACTACCGGTTACTGCTCAGGTTCGTTCAGCCGCCGCCCGGTCTACTTCACACCATGATTGATGCTGGTAATGTAATCTGCGGAAAAGTCGAAGGGATTATCTGAAGATAGATACACCCCCACACTCCGTGTCCCTGGACCCTGGTCCTTTGCGCACCGAAAGAGATGAAGGGATCAAGAGGAAAAAAGAGAGTGTACGTTAAGCAACGGCGGTTCCTGATTATTGGTTGCCAAACCATATATGGAGAATTAGTACTAGTACTATTAGTAGTATGATGAGTGGTATTTTGTAACGTGATGCAGAGGATCTATCTACTGACTGACCTGTGCTAGGTTTGCTTGCAAGTAACACAAAGCCAATACAAAATTAAAGTGAAAAAGGCGGGGGTCATTCGCTAATCAGCTTCAGCGTTCAAAGAAAAATATACAAAGGAAGGGTGGGGTCGTTTCGTTTAGGCTCGATGACTCGATCCATGCACTGAATGGAACCAAAACCGAACTCGAAGGTGTCATAATTGACGCGGAAGAATAATGACACATGAAACCCTCGGGCCCACGGGCTCACTCTCATTATCGTACGCGCTGGGCCCAATCAGCAGCTTTCGACGGCCTGGTCGCCCCGCTCCGTTGTCTGCCCAGCAGCACCGGACTGCAGAGAGCAGTACCAAAGGTGCCCACAGCCGCCGTACGATCTTGTTCTACAGCGATAGGGCGCGCCTGTGTCCGCTTGCGTTGCGTCTCGATTTCGAACGCACAGCCACGGCTAACAGTGGTTCGGTGGGCCGTATAAGCCCGTAACAGTGTCTCCTCATAAGCAAAGCTCGTACAGATTGTTGCCTGTCATTTTCGCAACGGAAAGCTTTCAGAGATGACAAGGACGTCGCCAAAAGCTACTCGTATTATCTTGGGGCATGGCAACTGGCGAGTTTGAGAGAAAGGCGGGGCATAATGGTGAGCCTTTTAGTTTTATGGCTAATGATATGAACAAGGATCGTATTCTTGAAAGCGAGGCCACCATAATCGCTCATCAGCAATGAGCGATACGCCCGCCCGCACCAGTTAGCCTTACGCCTTTACTGGATGACGCATCGTTTTCACTTCCTCCTATTCGACACCCCCCACTGCTGTGACGGCCCCGCGATGGCAAAGGCCGTGCCATCACGTTCACGCTACAGCGGATAAGAATGAGTGAGCTTAGATTGGGAGAAAAAATACTGTAGATAAAAAACACTGTAGATAAAAAAACACTGTAGGTCATGGTGGAAAGCGTGTTTTGTGAGTGGAAGAGATGGAATGAATAAGAAAAAATTGAATAAATAGTGTTTTTTGGAAGAAATTAGGTAATCTAAACGCACCCTCAAATTGAAATTGAAGGGGCTGCCGCCGATCTCGCCGGACGGGCGTCGACGCCACCAATCCTGAAGTAGTATCGGCTTTTTTCTAGCTCGGCGGACACACAAGATCCGCACAGCGCGACGAACGTGCCCATCCAAGTCGCGTCGCGCCGTCGGGTCGGGATCGAGGGGTCTCCACCTGCTCGCGGTGCGTTGCGTTGCTGCTGCCCACGGCATCTCGTGATCTCGTTCTGTGGGTGCTCTACTTGTACTCCCATTGTCCAAGCGTTGCTGCACTCCAGCCAAGGTTTGCAGCGAGCGATCTTTCCAAGTTCCAACGAGAAGAGCAGCATGAGATAGTGCAACATGCCAACATGTCTCCGTCCGTGAGTTTGCCCATGTGAAAAAATCTCTGAGACGCTCGTCCCCACGCGCATCCGCTGCCTTAAATTTATCCGCTGAGGCCATGTTCAGATTTCCAAGTATTCACTATTCATTCCAACTTTTCACTATTCATTCCAACTTTTCACTATTCCTCCCTCACAAAACACGTTTCCCAGCGAATGCTACAGTGTTTTTCTTATGTTACAATGTTTTTTCCTACAATCTAAACACACCCTGAGAAGAGCCGCTCTCGTTCCAAACTCGTTTCATTAAAAATTTGGAGGCGTACGTACTGAATCTGAAGTGTAATATGAAACACAAGCGTCTTCCGTTTCGTTTAAGCAAGTGGTAATCCTCAGTCGATTTGGCACTCGAGCTCTTCCATCAGGCCTCAGGAGGCAACGTATCAGGCGCATCGGATTTGGGTTTCAGAGACTGTCTCGCATCGCACACAGGTAGCAGGTCCACAGCTCATTTTTGGCGGATCTTCGGAAATATTTCAGCGATAATGGCCTGACAGAAGATCTTGCCGGGCCCCCTCACTATCCATCCACCAGACGGCAGGTTTGCCCGGGGACCTGATGGTGTGCTGGGGCTGCCCCTGCTGCACGCGATAGGCATTGTTTGTAGCGAATGGACCTGCACCGTAGCGTCGCGCTCGCGCACCCATCACCGGTATATCTGACGGCAACCCCATGACAGGTACAAGGCGAGTCCATCCGTGGTCACAAAGGCCAGACCATTTGTTACAACAAGATAAACACATACTCCAGAGGGGATGGTAGTTACGACGCTTGAAACATCTGTGTTATGAATTTTGTGGTTAACAACTCAGAAGTTAGAATGGGATCGTCCCCTCACCTCTTCGTTGCCCCAAAGTCCAATGATGTGATCCCCCAGTTTCACAGGTGTTTTATAACCTGACTCAACCGTGAGTTTTTTTTTTTTTAACTTTTTTAGACGTGCATTTCTTACTGACTCTTTTTTTATTTTAGAAACGTGCATTTCTTAATTCGTATACAAGTTTGGCACTTCGGCTACTTGTCATTTGCCAAGATTTCGAAGCGGCATCAGTAGGTTCAGAACCCATAGTTTTAGCGGGGCCGTTCGTTATTTTGGGCTGAATTGCTTGACCGGGCCGCGCGGGGGGGGGGGGGGGGGTAATAAAAAGGAAATAGTCCTATTGAGCTCCCTCAACTTTTGCCAAAGTCCGGTTTAGGTCCCTGAACTATAAAACCTTGTAAAACGCGTCCCTCAACTTTTAAAACCATCCATATTACGTCCTTCAGCGGTTTTATACGGCTGTTTTGCTACAGTAGCTGTGGGTTTGCTACAGTTACTGCAGCTTTACATTTTCTTTTATTTATTAATTTTACTAAATATTTGAAAAACTATAGTAATCACATAAAAATCATAAAATTAAAACTCTAATTTTATTGGACTCTATATGAGTAGATCTACGCACTAAATATATATTATGGCCTGCTTTAGTACAAAATTTTTGTTGCACCTTTAGATCTATGCTCGTTTGGAAATAATATAAACTGCATCTATGAATTGGTGCAACAAAAATTTTGTACTAAAGCATACCATAATATATGTTCAGTGTGTAAATCTACTCATATAGAGTCCAATAACATTAGAGTTTTCATTTTATGATTTTTATGTGATTTACTATAATTTTTCAAATATTTGGTGAAATTAAATAAATAAAAGAAAATGGAAAGCGGCAGTAACTGTAGCAAACCCACGGTTACTAAAGCAAACAACCATTTAAAACCGCTGAGGGATGTAATATAGACGGTTTTAAAACTTGAGGGACGTGTTTTACCTGGTTTTATAGTTTAGGGACCTAAACCAGAATTGAGCAAAAGTTGAGGGACCTCAATAGCACTTTTTCCCGCGGAAATGTGGGTGGGGGGGGGGGGCGTTGAGGGCCCATCGTTTAGCCGAATCTTGCGGCCCATCCTGTCACTCGGAAAATAACGAGGCCCATCGTTTTGCTGCTGGGCTCCTACCCCCGCCAAGAATTTCGTTAGACACGGATGCAATTCCACACCATCCATCCCCCATCCTTTCTTTTAGCCGATCCGCCTGTCGCGCAAGAAACTGCCGTGTCCTGAGTTCCTGACCGGCTGGTGTGCCTATACTAGCAATCGCGATTCGCGAGACAACAACAGCATATATGACGCCGCGGCGACAGTGATTGACGAGGAGGGCTTCGCCGGTGGCCAATTCCGTGCACGCGAGAGCGAGAGGCCACAGCACGCGTGACATGCGTCGAGTCAAGTGGAACGCGCATGCGCCGCCCCGCCGCCGGATGGCTTCGATGGAAACCACCAGTCCATCCCGATTTCTTGCGAGTGGCGATCCGTCCAGGTAACACTGCGTTCCACGAACACCAGCCGAGTGCTAGTCATCCTCGTTTAGTCGTTTGTTCTGGGACGCGCACTGTGGATTCCGCGATCGAGTTTTGACCATTTTCTCAAGTCGTGGCTACGGTTTTCGGTTATCCACATCACTAAACAATAAGTCTGACTTCCATTGCCCAAAAGTTCATAGAGTGAGGACCCTTCTATAATACGGCTAGAAACAAAGCGCACTGGTGGTCTCGAGTGGCCTCCCAAGGGAATAAACGAGGAAAGGGACGGGGCAGCACGCCCCCACACTCGGATATGGGCTACACACCTACATTCCCTGCCTGCGCCTTGACCAAAATTAGAAGAGCACGAAATGGTAGGCTGCCGAAGGCGACGCTGGCCAGAGCGGTGCAAAGGCAACCGATCAATGCTACCGTTTCTGTGTCTCGAAATGATTGTGTCTTGTATTGCACAAGGAACTAGCTAACCCATACCACATTTCGTCCTTGGCTTTCCACTAGGGCTCATGAGCCCTGTCGCTCTCTTTCAAGCACTGGAGTTAGCAATCATTACCTGTGCCTTGCTAATGGCTGATACTTTCCATGCAAAGTTGGTTTCGCACTCGCACGGAGCATGTAGGGGTAGGAGCATTATACTCTTCTGCTTAACGGCAAAAGCAGCTAACCGAAACGAAGCAGGACTTAAGCACAACAGCATGTTATAGTGCCAAAAGCTCGTCTCTCTTCTCGGTGGCAACACAACGGCATCGGCGACCTTACTCACGAACTATTTTGCAGGATGCGCCCATGGAACATGCCATCCAGCGCACTACGTTAGTACGCGGACGGTGGAGCAGTGGTATATGCGTATCCAATTTTCACTGGGACCATAGAGCCAGACATTATTGGAGCAATGAAGTGCTCGGTAGGAAGGAGAAGGAATCAAGTGCCCCGTCCCTTTCAGAGACTCTTCTTTTGCTCTCGTGCAGTCGTGCTATGCGGCCATAAGCACGAGCATCTCCATAGTATTAAACTATTAGCTGAGAGGAGATCTTGTTTTTACATAGAGTGTGCACATTGTATAGTGTATAGCTTTGCAAAAAAAAAAAGGGCATTCTATATGCGACACTAGGTTGGGTGATCATTTTTGGCCATAAACCTTGACTGTGACATGTGTCCCAGGATGGACTAATATATTGCAGCACGTCGTCCATGTATAATCATCTCATTTCAACAGCAAAGAAACACAAACCAGAAGCCGTATCAGAGCAGCATCACCGTCACGTGAGCCTATGGCTTAACCACACATTTTCCACGAAAGATTGCGGATGCAAGAAGATTAGCCGCGCCTAGAGTAGATTACGCCGGCCTCCTTGCATGCAAGAAGAAATGCATCGACAACAAGTCAGACACCAGGGTGTAGTAAGGCCGTAGCGAAGTCGCTAGCTGAGGTTATATTTTGCCTGATGTGGAGGTGAGAGCAGGACAGAAAGGCGTGCACTAGCTGGAAGGGAACCGATAGCCCCCGATGCATATGCAGACTCATATTCTCTGTAGCACGTCTGACATGATCTCTATTTAATTTTTCCTTGCTCTTGTTTATCATTTAACCTCCACGTCATCTGTCGAAATCGACAGCCCCGTTGGAGGGGCCTAACCGCTTGATACAGATTCTTTTTCAACCCCTTCCTCCTTTTTACTGTGGGACGTGCCAGCGTCCGGACGTCCGACGTCGAGGGCTAGCGTCGGACGGTGTTTCAGTAGAATGTTGCATGCGACATCACGTAGAATTTTGAAACATTGAAGAGATTTTGGGAACATATGATTTTGGTAGAACATTAGGAGTTTCAAATTTGAAACATTAGGGAGACGCGGGTAGCAAGAATGAAACATTAGAACGGACGGTGTTGCAGGACGGTGCCGATGCAACATTCCATCCGAGAAATAGAAAACAACCGCAACATGGATCGTGTGATTGCTGCAACATTAAACACTTCAATATTGGAACTCTTGAACAAGTCTTGCAACATCCAACATCCGGGGAAAAAAACAACTGCAACATCGATCAAGTGATTCTTGCAACATTAAACACTTCAACATTGAAACAAGTCCTGTACCACCCGACGGAAACATTGCAACATGTCAAAATTGCAACATTGGCGAAGCATGCAACCTTGAAACATCCCAGATCTTGTCTTGCAATATTCAACAGAAACAATTACAACAAATGATTTGCAACATTATTCACTTGAAACATTGAGACATTTGAATGCAACATGAGGTTAATCTAGAAAAAGAGAGGAGGCGGAGGAGGACTGGAGAGCATGGAGCTCGCGTCGCCGTGACGCCATTGACGCGACCCGCAGGGAGGTCACCCGCGGGCCCTGTTCCGCAGCCGCAAGCTGATGCCAAACGGGAGCGACCAGCGCGGCTCCGCCGCCGGGGGCCGCCACCGCAGGCTGAGGCCGTGCAAGCGCGCATGCGGCTCTGGCCTCCTGGGGGTAGTTGGAAGTCACGGAGGAACGCAAGAGGAGAAGCGGCGTAGAGAGAGGAGGGGAGGCACGCACGGCAGCCGTGGCCTAGAGCTCCCGCCGACGCCGATGCGTCCTGCAGGGAAGGGGAGGGCTTGAGACCGGAGCTCCCTTGCAACCGCCGCCGGCGGGGACAGTGCTTTTCAAGGATGTAATCGTAGAAGTCAGGAGAAACAAGGGAATAAGAACGAGAAAATGAATACTGATACGGTGTTGTTACATGAACGTTTGGATGGACAAGAGGATTGGTCCGTCCGATATTTTCCAACCGTCCGGACGACCGGACGGACCTAGCGGTAGCATTACCGTTTTACTTGCGGCAAAACGGGGGTGTCAAAATGTGCTCCATTCCTTGCTCCATGGACCATGGCTGAGTGTACCAAAAACCAAAACTTCAAAAGTGTTCGCCAAACGGATGTGCTTCCTTCTATATTTCTATTTAACCTTTCTTGTAAACAAAAAGATGAATAATGTTGTGATGCCAAACTGGGCCAACATGTTCTAGATTGTATTTGAGTTTAGGAGTGCTGCGCCACACTCTTAATACCCATTTCAACTTAACCATTTTATATCCTAATATAATCAATATTTCTGATGCTCCCTGCTCATGCAATATGTCTGCACACGTGACAGAATTCCGTTTATTTAAAAAATGGTTTAAAATAACACCATCATAATGTTTTTTAAGACTATACTGTACCGTTGCTATAATAAAAATAAATTGTACAATGAAAAGCTCATTTTCTCATTGTGGATATGTTACTCAGGGGTGGAGCTGCCTTATTTGGGTCTTTGTGACCACGATGTTTTTTTTTTAAAAAAAAGTACATAGAATCTACTGTTTACAAGTTATATACTGAGCGTTAGAAACTCTCTCCTTATAAGCGTTAGAAACTCTCTCCTTATATGTAAACTGCTGGAATAATGCTTGCTTGATTGATTTTGTCTTAGCCATACATAGCATGATAGCAATGTTGTATTCTTATCTTGTACAATAGGATGGCACAATCAATCAATCATATGGATTATATCCTTCCTTGTAAGGCCACGTCAAGGGCTGTTCTTGACACATAAATATACGACTCGGCCTCCTCCAGGAGGTGACAACGCTTCCACAAACTCTTTACACTGAGCTCGTTCAGTGATGAAGTAGATATCGGACTCTTGGTGGCCATTTCTTATGACTTCGCCGTAGGTGTTTTTTTAGGAAAGGTGTTACTACTTGCTACCCCGTGTCAGCAATCATAATCTGTAATGAGCCAGCACCGTGGATTCCGCCAACTCTGACGAACATCAGGCAACCAAAATGGCATGTAAAATAAAAAAAAAGATAGATGTTATACATTCCAAATGACGCCAACGAACAATAGTGTGTTTAGATTTCAAAGTATTCACTGTAGCTTTAGAAAAAAATACTGTAGCAAGTTCTGGGAAGCGTGTTTTGTGAGTGAGAGGTGGGAAGCGTGTTTTGTGAGTGAGAAAAATAATATGAATAGAAAAAAATTTAAATAAATAATGTTTAGTTGTAAATACGAACACACCCCAGATCTCAGCGCTAATCTGGTCCCGAAATTCAAACCTCGCGAGTCCCTCAAACCCAGACACCATTAAATGAAAAAAAAAATCTCCAAAACCCAAACGTTAATAACGCAACCAGTTACGCCCTCTCGCGTGCGGCCGAACAAACAAAAAGTATTTCTCCAATAAATTTTTTCTAATTCATCCTACTCGCAGAACATATTTCTCAATACACTGTTCATCTAGAAAAAGTATTACTTAGGCCATGTTCAGATTTCCAACTATTCACTATTCATTCCAACTTTTCACTATTCCTTCCTCACAAAACACGTTTCCCAGCGAATACTACAGTGTTTTTCTTATAGTACAGTGTTTTTTTTACGATCTAAACACACCCCTATGAACACAGCCTGGCTCCGAGGAGTGACGGCCAGCGTCAACGGCAAATCTTCCTGGGCCTTTGGTAATAAATACCACGGAGTACCCGGCATGCGCGCAGGCATGCAACAGGATCACACACACGCGGAGAATAAGGTTGGCAAAAGCGGGCACGAAACCGAAGCGCTCGCCGACCCACCCCACACCACAGTCACCCACCGCACCGATCCCCCCGTCCTTCCCCTCCCCACCCAAAGCGCCGACCAGGAGGAGGTGAGAACCCCACCACACTTCCCCGGCCTCGGACCCGAGCGGGCGGAGGAGAGAAGGAGAAGGGGAAGGTGAGGTGGCGACGCGGAGCAACACGCGGAGAGGAATGCGCGACCCTGTGTGAGCCCCTCTCGCCAAATCCCTCGGATTGGATTCTGGTTTCTGTCTATACAATACAGGCGAAATCAGGCGCAATCGCCGCGCAGGCCACCGGCCGGCCAGCGACCGAGTGTGGGGGTGCGACGGCGTTGCGGCGTCCGGCGGGTGAGACGGTGAGGATTGAGGGGGCGGCAGCCACGGCGTCCGGGATGAAGGGGGGAGGAGGAGGGGGCGGGAAGGAGACGGTCACCGCCACCTTCCTCCGCTTCCTCCTCCTGCTCCTCCTCCCCCTCACCGCCCTCTACTTCTTCTACACGCTCCACCTCCTCCTCGCCTCGGCGTCGTCGTCGTCGTCAGCCTCTACCTGCCCGCCCGGCTCCGCCGCCTCGTCCTCCGTCTCCGTCTCCAGGGTCTCCGCCAACCTTACGGCGGCGGCGGCGGCGGCGCAGCGGTCGGCTTCGGCAGCCACCGCCGCGCCCACGGCGACGACGCTGCAGCACGTGGTGTTCGGCATCGCGGCGTCGTCGCGGTTCTGGGACAAGCGCAAGGAGTACATCAAGGTGTGGTGGCGGCCGCGCGGCGCCATGCGCGGCTACGTGTGGCTGGACCGCGCGGTGCGGGAGTCCAACATGTCCACGGCGAGGACGGGGCTCCCGGCCATCAGGATCTCCTCCGACACCTCCGCCTTCCCCTACACGCACCGCCGCGGCCACCGCTCCGCCATCCGCATCTCCCGCATCGTCTCCGAGACGTTCCGCCTCGGCCTCCCGGGGGTGCGCTGGTTCGTCATGGGCGACGACGACACCGTCTTCTTCCCCGACAACCTGCTCGCCGTGCTCAACAAGTTCGACCACCGCCAGCCATACTACATCGGCTCCCTCTCCGAGAGCCACCTGCAGAACATATACTTCTCCTATGGGATGGCGTACGGCGGCGGCGGGTTCGCCATAAGCCGCCCGCTCGCCGAGGCGCTCTCGCGGATGCAGGACGGCTGCCTCCGCCGGTACCCGGCGCTCTACGGCAGCGACGACCGGATCCAGGCGTGCATGGCGGAGCTTGGCGTGCCGCTCACCAAGCACCCCGGGTTCCACCAGTACGACGTGTACGGCGACCTCCTGGGCCTCCTCGCGTCGCACCCAGTGGCGCCGATCGTGACGCTGCACCACCTCGACGTCGTCAAGCCGCTGTTCCCGGGCGCGAGGTCGCGACCCGCGGCGGTGCGGCGGCTGTTCGACGGGCCGGTGAAGCTGGACACGGCGGGGCTGATGCAGCAATCCATCTGCTACGACGGCGGCAACCGGTGGACGGTGTCCGTGGCGTGGGGGTTCGCCGTGCTGGTGGCGAGGGGCGTAATGTCGCCGCGGGAGATGGAGATGCCGGCGCGCACGTTCCTCAACTGGTACCGGCGCGCGGACTACACGGCGTACGCGTTCAACACGAGGCCGCTGGCGCGCAGCCCGTGCCAGAAGCCCGCGGTGTACTACATGTCGTCGGCGCGGCGCGCGGCCGAGCGCGGCGGCGGGGAGACCACGGTGACGCGGTACGAGAGGTGGCGCCACCCGAACGAGACGCGGCCAGCGTGCCGGTGGGACATCGCCGACCCGGACGCGCATCTCGACCACGTCGTCGTGCTCAAGAAGCCTGACCCCGGGCTCTGGGACAGGGTAATCTTCCATACCAAATCATTCCTTTTTCTTCCTTTCTATACTATAACCGCATCACATGATACGCATCTCCATTTGGAGAGAAGGGCAACTTGCAAATGCACGCATTGGCATCAGTTTGGCACCATATCCAACTTCTTTTAACACGGGACCAACCAGTGTAGTGTGCTAGGATTAGAGTATCACAATCAAAACCCTCCAAGAGGCAACATTACGTAAAACGAGAGTAGCAATTCCAAGATAGTATAACTTGCCAATATAGAGAACCTTTTTACGAATTGCAATGTTTGCACGAAGAGCTACCTGGAACTTGATGCTCCTGTGATGTTTGCACGAAAAAGGTTTGCCACCTGTGATGCTTGATTTTTGTGAAATGCTTTACTGATGCGCTGTCACATGGATGGATTTGCAGTCTCCCAGGCGAAACTGCTGTAGGGTGGTGTCGTCGCCCAAGGAGGGGAAGAACGGGGAGAAGACGATGACCATCGATGTAGGCGTATGCCGGGAAGGCGAGTTCAGCCAAGTAGCAGGAGTATGAGCTTCGTTACTCCGTTAGAGGCGGATGGTGATAGGAACATTCACATTTTTTCTTCTTCTTCGTTTCTTCTACTAGTATTCTTCTTTGGAGTTGGAGGGTATCAGCCTGTCTCGTTTCAGCGTCTCTTTCCACCGTGAGTTTTCGACTGTGGGGGCGTGTAACTACAGCTTGCAAAGCGCCACTGGGCCAAGACTCGAAGTTTTGGCCGGGCATTCAGCCACGGAGAGTCTACACCCTACACGCGGCACCCCCACGCTCTCAACGGCTACGCCGGTTGTCTTGACGGAGCCGGGGCACGGGGGCCAGCACTGTGCCTCTGCCTGCGTCGCAGCAGTGGCGCGAGGCGGGGTGGCCGCCTGGGTGGGGCTCTGTTCAAAGCGTGGCTCTCCATCCGCTCGGGCAGGCAGCCATCACTCAAAGGGCATGGAGGTGGCTACAGAGCGCTGAGTCGTGGGCATGTATGCAATGCATGGGGGCGTCTGCTGTCAGCAGTAGTACTACAGAAACAGAAATCAGATCCGCTGGTCCATTACTGCTTCATCAATCGTATCAGCGTGCACCGTGGTCCGTGGCTCCGTGCTGCTTGCTCGGGACCTTTTTTTTTTCCCGGCTTTCTAGCGACTCGAACGGGCATTGATCGGCTCCGTGCTTCATTTCATTGTCAGGGGGTGTATAGAACATTGATTGCTCCGAACCAACAGGAGGCAGTGCTATAGATGCTCGATGATGGCAACCTCGGCAGGTGGCAGCATCTCAGCAAGCAACGGGGCGATCTGGTCGCCGCGCGCCGCGCAATCCGCTGACAGTTGGTCATGCTTTGTGTCGTTTTTTTGTTAAAGCAGAATCCAGCAAGCACATGGGTAGGAAAACGGATGTTTCCATGCCGACGCCCTAATCTCGTACTCCTAAACGAGTAAACAAATACTGATCAGCCGATTGTTTTATGCCGCCAGGGCTGTGTGTCAATCTCACTATCTCAGTGTGCCCCTCACATGCAAACGGCATGAGAACCCCACCCTCTCTCCATGGACCATGGCTGGTGGCTTCATGCTGCTGTGTGACGGTGTGCCAGTATGACGTTGATATCATATCAGTATATCACCTACTCTAGATTTGAACCACACTTCGTTCACTACTCGAAACACTCCGGACAGAAGGAGACAGCTGCACAAGTTATGAAGCGTACCTCACCTGTTCCCTTTTGGATTTTGTGTGAACTCGACCTTTATTTTCCAATCTAGACGTGTGCTTTGGCTAATTTCAAGATATAGCACTATCACTATCTAAGGCAGTAACCCCTCTCCCTAGTTAGGCTCTGTTTAGATAATGAAAATTGTATGAAAAGTTTTCACGCTGAAAACCATATCCCCTTATTTCAAGTACGGACAGATGCACAACTATAAAAGTGCAGCACTCTGCGGCCACCACAACAAGTGCTGCCACCACAACATTTGGGCTTGTTTAATTCAAAAAATTGGTGCAAAGTTAGTAGCAAGTTGATGTTTTCTGTGAGAGGGGCACAGTTATTAGGGCACATTTGGGCTTGTTTAATTAAAAAAATTAGTTCCAAGTTGATAGCAAGTTGGTGTTTTCTATAAGAAAGACACAATTAGTGTGCTAATTGTTGGAAAGTTAAGGAAGGCCAAACGCCAAAGTTGACGGGTGTCCAGGATCGTCCACGACACAGACTTTGAGGAGCGCAGCGAGCCTGCGACCACACCACAGCAGTCTGCGGCCACGAGGCGATACTGGATCGCACGCATGCAGCGTAGGGAGTTCCGAGGATTAAAGAAAAAGGCGAACATACTCCAGTTCACTAGAAAAATGCTGGTGCATGGCGTATCGGCAGTACATACTCCAGTATGGTAAAATAAAAGTAAAATCAATCTTGGGCCAAAGGGGCAAGCAAGCACTCAGAAATGGACAATGTCGAAGAACTATTCAACTGAGATGATCGAGGATCAGGTTAGACAACTGATTACTATGTCAAAGCACTACAATTCGAGGCTAAAACTGAGCATTTCACCGAAATGGAGCAACCATTCACTCACCCACGGCACGCGGAGCAAAATTTTGGCCATGACCACGAAGTTCACCAGAAACGGAGCAATTACAATGCGAGACTGAAGACTATAAAAGTGGAACTTGACCTAGGCTCCAAAGGCAATGGCAGCAACAAAATATCGGTGATATGTAATCTGATGGTCTGAAGACATACATGACACACGGACGTTCTTGCCTCCGCACAAGCAAAACCAGTAGGCGCCACTTACACCCAGTTCTGTTCAGGATTACCTGCCAATGAGTGCAAATCCCTCATAAAAATGATTGCAGAAGTGAAGCTGCATCTAAAAAACTGCAACTGATGAATCAACGATGTTCTCTTTGGAACAAAATGGCAGAAATGTGAGTTATTATCCTTTAGCATGCAGGTTACAATAACCAACTGTTGAGCAGCGGTTAGCTACTGCAGTTTGTGGAAAGTTGCAAGACCATACAGTGCTTTCATGGTTTGGCCATAAAAGGTAACTAAATAAAAGTAACCGAGGGGTCACAGAAGAAACATTACACGTAAGGCTTAAGGCTTCATGGCTTTAAACATAACAGCTATCATCAGATTAAACAAGCGAGAATATGTGCTTACTGCTTACCCTACATTGAAGTCCCAGAAGCATGAATTAAAAACACTGCATAGTGCTTCCCAGTTCAATGCCATGTGACTTGATAATCCTAGCAGCTCCCAAAAGAATATCTTGTTCGGCAGATAGCCGCTCATCTTTTCTCTGCAAGGCATACAAAGTATTTGTGCTACAATTAAAGAAAATTCCAAACTTGCAGTAGGGTGGTAGCGAGTTCCAAACTTGCAGTAGGGTGGTAGTGAGTACCAAACTAATAGTTTTATGCCATGGCAATCAATTGCGTAACTGGACAAGTCATATAATTCTTCTGATGCAAAACAAATGGACCTTGGCTGCAGTTAGTTAAACTATTTTAAGTTCAATCAAAATTATCAAATTATTACAAGTCTAGAACATATGAAAGTGATGTGATTTTTTTCTACAAATACTTTCATGATATTGCAGCCTTACTAGACTTGTGATACAGGAAGGTAACATAACAGACTATAAGCAGTGGTAACAGGACACACTTAGGCTATTAGGAGTAAATAGGTACAGTAGCATAGTTGTCAAATAAAATAATCATACCATGTTTTTCAGGTTGCATCCAATGGTGAGCTCTCCATATGAACTTTCCAATCTTGAGAGATAGCAGTAAGGAACATCACTATCAAAGGAAACATTTGGATTGGACCTCAACATAACCTTTATCTCCTCTGATACAGAAGGGACCTTCTCAATATCCTCAATTCGAATAGGAATCTTTGCCACACTAGCTCGCCAATTGGCTCGTGATCTGTTCACTATCATCTACAAATTATTTAGAATATCATGTCAAGATAGTAAATGGTAGGCCCCTACCAATCATACCAAATAGCACAAGAGAGAGTGGCATATTTCCAAACAGCATCATTCAAAATACAGCATAACTGAATGTCTTTCTGTAATTCTTTTAACTAACTAATCAGCAAAAGCATCTGATGCTATATCAATTTGCCCATCAAGCTTCCTAAGAAAAAAATCTTTCCAAAGATTTCAAAGGATATAAATAGATCATCCCATACTTCTATGGTATCATGCATTCAAAATGGACTAGAAATCTGAAGTTTTTTTTAAAAAAAAACTAAATTTAATTAGAAGAAGAGCAGGTTTTAGCAGTTAACACAGTGCTGGCTAAAATAGCTATTCATCAACCATAGTTGGTAGAGCATATTAACAACGCTTATAGAATGGACAATGGATACATACACTGAAGCAAAAGCATGCACATTTGGGTCTTGTTTATCGTTATTTAACTAAAGAAATCCAGGGTACTAGTATCCCAAGTAAAGAGAGTCCACCTCTCATTGAATGATATCATAAATCCAATACACCCAAATAAACTAGGATAGGAAAAGGGTGTCTGAAATATATGTTATTATATGTTCTACTCATAACTCATAAAGCCACCATGTCGAGGAAGAGGAGTGGCTGTATCTGTCAATTTATCAGCATGTGGGCTAATGTGGGCATCTCAGTCCATAAACATGTGTTTGTCAAATTTAAGAAATATACAGTCACAGAAACAATTGTAATACCTGACTGGAGAACAAAGAGTTGGGTACTATGACAGGGAGCTTTTCTGGATTGATCAATGAAGTTGAAGTGAGTCCAATTTCAACCACCTTGCCTTCTATTGGCCCCGCCTACAATATAACATTCCTATTAGCTACTGTCAGGTCTGCACCTATTGAATATCTAGAGCAGCTAAAAAGCAAAGAAAAATATGAGTATGTACAAGCCAAATTGGGCAAAAACAAGAGGGCAGGACGGTGTTTCTTGATCTCCCCATCTTACTGTAAACAAACAAGAGACTTCGAGCCACATATCCAAAGTTCGGAAATATCATATGCTCAATGCACACGGACAAATACCATGAGAAGCAAAGCATTAACAGAACTAGCAGTTGAGAAAAGAACATGCCATTATGCAATGTGGTTCCCCACATCTGTCTATGCTTTCTTGTTAAAGCCCATCAATAACCCTCAGTAGGCATCCATTAGCTTGAGGCATCTTTTTGAATTTTCAGTTTGGATGCTTCACTAACTGTGATTTAGCTATGTATAAGAACTGGATTACCATTTACATAATCATGCTCGAAGCAAAATATTTTTCTTTGGCTTATCATGAAAATAAAAAATATCATTATTTCTACTTGTAATACAGCTTCGTTTCCCATCCATCACAGTACATTTTTTATTCCACTACCACACATGTAGTTGCTTGAGAAAAGTCTGAGTCCTTGAGAGTTATGAAACAAAGCATTTTGATATTATGATCAACATCTACCATGAAACATTTTTTTTCTCGAACACGCAGGAGAGGTGCGTATCTTTGTATTAAGAAGAAGAAATAATCCAAATTTACAATATACCAAACAAAGCATTTTGATATTATTATTAGCATCTACCATGAAACATCAGATGAATGTTTTTTCCATAGTTCCACACCATCCCCAAGTCAAAAGTTTAGAACTTAACAGTTTGCATTATGAATCTATGATTTCAGGCAGCAAACAAGTGTCTAGAAGCAACAATCAGATAAATAAGAAGGCACCTTTATGTAGTCATTAACTGAGAATGGCTTAGAAAATTGCAAGGAGAACCCACTGAGGATGTTACCAAGGACATCTCTAGCAGCAAAAGCAGTAGCAACACCTAAAGCATACGAAACAGAAGAAAATTTCAGTAATGTTAAAAGCACGATTTACTTGCAGGCTGCTGAACATAAACTTCGACACCACTATGTTTGCATTTCACCCATATACCATATACGAGTTATAAACAATTCACAGCATATCCTAATATAAATGTTACTCTTTTTTATTTTTTTGCAGTAACTGATTCCAATAGTAATAGGGAAGAAAACAAAGGATCATTTGCTTAAAGAGATTCTTTAGGCTAAAAAAAGAAGGCAACACAAGCACAATATTTTATCATGCATATCGCTAACATATTGAGCTATTCAATTTCATGTGTTTCCAAGGTTTTGGGCAAAACTATACAATACAATCGTTTAGTGCAACGTAATCTTGATTTATAAATGTGGACTGTGAACTGGACAAATTCTTGGATGGAACACTAGGAATGTGGATAACTACCAGCAGAAATTATGGAATTTACTTATGAAAGTATTACCTCCCACACCACCAACAGTTAATATTGATTGAACAGCTACACCACAAGCTTCAGCAAGACCCATTACTCCTAGTCCAATCAGTCCAAGCGAAGAAACCTTATCAAAGGCTGATATCCTGTCACGGTCCACACTTGAGGCATCTGGGTTGGTCATGGCTTTAGCAATGAAGTTGGTTTTCCACCTCTGAAGGAACCACACAAAAGACAGAACAAATGCACCCCTCCATGCCTGTGAAAGATAAGTTGATATGCTTGGTGCAATAAGTGTGCCCCTATGGAAGAGAAACCAACACACGAGTATATCATATGAAAATGTACCATATTTTAACCAAACCACATAATATTAAAACTAGACAATGTTAGAGAATAATGCATTTTGTGATTCTGCATTAATAAATAAATAAGGATCAATAAGGTAAAAAAATGCAATGTATATTGCAAAAGAACTTTGGTGACAAGTGATAGTGAAGAAACATATGGAATGCCTATTCTAGTGAGTTGTAGTTGAATGTTCTCGTTTCTTCATCAGACAAAGGAGGGAAAAAACTGAAGCAATACTGAAGCCACCGTAAGTTTTACTAAAATGAAACATGAACTTACAATCAATTGGATCTAAAATGCCATTCTCTGAAGAAAACAATCTTTACTAAAGAACGGAGTTTAGCACACAAACATAAATTTGTTTCAGAACATTAAATAGAAACTTACATCTCTGAAAATGCCATAAAGGTGATAAGATATTTAGCAGGATCCTCTAATGCAGACCAGAGACTAGTTTGGTATGAAACATCATTCTTGGTTGAGTTCCCCAAAAGTGCTGCTATAGGACTTTGTGATGCGTACTTGTGAAGCCTCCTTAGAATGATGGGCATGACCAGCCACGCCATCAATGTACCACATAGTGTTCCGCCAAGTGGAACAACTACCTTCTCAAGATTTGGATATGTATCAAATAGCTGTTGGACATGAGGTGTAACCGCATCAGTCAGCTCCTTGACTTTCTTGCCTGCATCTGTTGTAGCATCTACCGTTGACTTGCGAGCATTTTCCAAGATCTCCATCCAAGAACCCCCACCACCCGCAGTGCCAACCTCGGAGCTTTCTGTAGAAGGAACACTAGAGACAGTACTCTGAGAAGCATCTGGCTTCATTCCAGTATCTGAGGAGTATCCACGATGGAAGCTTGAAATGCCTAAGAATCCTGGCAATGAGCCATGTCTGGACTTTGACGCACTCAGCCAATTAGTGTCCATATGTTTCAAAAGGGGTGATTTTCTGATCCTTGCCACATCATTAACTGCGGAAGACCGGCCCACTGCCTTAATCTGTTTAACAACAGAAAGGTCAGGTTTCCTTGAGCGCTTAGCACAGCTGCTGAACCACCCCAAACCACCAGAAGACAAAGATGAGCCAACATATGTCTCCATTAGACTCTGGCTAGCAAATGACTGACATGACCGGCGCCAGATTGCTGCTATCCCTGACATTTTGAACTACTTTAATGGCAGCTTGACATCCACAGAAAGGTTTGGAACAAGCAAGATGCCAGGAGAATTTCTTTTCCTAATATGTGAAACAAATTAGTACGCTAGTTTCACAGGTCCACATAATCAAAGTGATAAGATAGTTCAGAAACTTCTCTATTTGTACAAATGAAATATTCTAGAAACTGAGACTAATCTCAAAATTGTGCTAGCAATAATGCCAAACAAATGATGAACCATATTTCTTAATCACTTGTATGTTTCACTATTCTTATGAAGCTATGAGCTCATTCACCGAAGCTTACCAAGGTGTAATATCACAGCTTGCAGAAAATTAAAACCTACAGAAGCATATATCTGAAATTCCTACGAACCTACGGTGGAAACTGAAGTTCCAAGTTCCACGAAGACAAATATGCCTAGCTGACAAACATGAAAACCTGGTTACACAAACTTCACATCAAATGTTACTCCATCTGCTTCAGGAAATAGTCAGTGTGGTCAAGCATCCCAACATAACAACAGATTCCATGAATGCCACCCTAAAATTGGATTCGAAATTCTACAGAACCAACACGAAACACAACATTGCATATTAAACCCATAAGGCCCCCTGGCAAGGCAACTAGCACAGAAGTACCAGGAAACGAAAGGTTAACCACCCCAATTCCGTCCAATTGCAAAACGAAATCAGCACCCAAACAATTCAGGTTCAAACATCATCTCCATCATGCCCACACATACAGAAACTGAGGCGGACCCAGCATGTGACATTAGGGTTTGGGGTGCTCCGCTCCGCACGGCAGGAAGAGAAGAGGAGGGTCGGGGATACCTTGTGGGTGCTCGTCGCTAGCAAAAAGCCCCGCGAAGACGTGGTGGGTGGCGCCGCCACCGATCCCCCCGTCGTCGCCGCAGGAAGACCAACGCAGCAGAGAAGGCAATGCAAGCCTTGCAAGGGAGGAAAGAAACGGAGGAGAGGGTTTTTATTTAAAATAATACAGTGAGTCCAGTACGTGCCTACGTGGGCAAAGGACAGCTGCCCCGCCTAATAACACATAGACCCCCAGAAAAGATAACAATTACAACCGACACCATGGGGGCATCCTAGCTTCCTGAACTGAACCAGGTTCGCAAAACCGGTGGAAACCGGTCGGTTCCCACGGGAACCGCCCAAACCGCCCCGGCGCAGTAGCGGTTCGGGACGGTTTGAAACCTGAAAAATCGGATAAAAATTCTTAAAAATACTTCATGGTCTGCTGGATCTATTGGTGTCAAAATTTCTCAAATATTTGGTCATTTGCTATTTGTTTCGCGAAATACAAATTAAATAAAAAAAGAAAAAGAAAAAAGGTGCAAGGCCCAACTCGGCCTACTATTTCCCAACCCCAGTAACTCCCCGCTCCCCCAACGGCACCAGAGCCTCCCCCTGCCCTCTTTCTCTTTTTCCTCTCCCGCATCCGGCCCCTGGCAGCTCGCGTCCGCCGCTCCCCGCCGGCCTACCGCTCCGGGAGCACCGGGAACCGCTCGGTAGCGTCGGTTAGCCGGGACGAGTGCGGATCTACCAGGTCCGGCCCGGTTCCCGACCCGCAGCGGCGGCTAGCCGCGCCAGGAAGGCGGCTTACCGGACGGCTTACCGGACGGATTGGTCGGTAAGCCGCCCCGTGTTGCAACGCGCAAGAGAGGTAAAAATGAGGGGATTAGGGATGTGGTGAGATGGATTTAAGCTATTGGTATTGCTATGAAATGGATGGATGCAGTGATGGATTTATTGTTATTTTCATTTGCATATTATTTTGATTTGTAGTGATGAATATGATGGATTTGTGAAATGGATGTAGGGATTTAATGGATTTATGAAATGGATGTATTGATGTAGTGAACTAGTGATTGATTTAGGTATATTTTGGTTTAGGCTTTTGTGATTTAGTAAAATATGAAATGGTTGTGGTGATGAAGTGATTTAGGCTATTGTATTTTGTTAATTCGGAAATGGGATTATGGGAGTAGGTTTTAAGTGCATTTCTCTTTCGTATTTGTTGTGAACTTCACATTGATAGGTTTATGTTCGTTCCATGTTTGCAGATACACAATGTCGAGAGAGATGTTGTATGGGAGCACAGTGAAAATCTATACCCTAGTTGGAGATGCAATTATTGTCATACCTCCAAAGGAGGTGGTGGTGCGACTAGGTTGAAACAACATTTGGCAGGGCGCGGTACTGAGGTCGTCCATTGTAGAAAGGTTTCAAAAGAGGTGCGTGAGTTCTTTCAGCGTGAGTTTGACAGGACTAAGAAGGCAACTGCTGACCACAATCGTGAGAAGTTGAGAAAGGAGAAGGCTGCAGCGGAGGGTAACTATCCAGCAGGAGATGAAGCATATAATGAGGAGGCTGAGCTGGAGCATGCCCTGCACCAATCGAGAGCTGAAGAGGAGTTCCGACGGGGGGTGCAACAGAAAGGAGGTGCATATGAGCATGGAGGGGGTAGTGGTTCGAGGGGAGGGAATCCGGTGTCACGGATGTTTGGAAGGTCTAGTTCGGTGCGGCAGACTCCTGGGGTGGTGGATTATAACCTGGGGTCCACGAGAGGATCAACGCAGCCAAGGATTGACACAAGCAAGTGGACACAGAAGGGTAAGAATGCAAAGGAAGCTATTGGGAAAGTTTGGTCGAAGTTTTTTCATATTGCGGGAGTACCTGGAAGGCAGGCTGACAATCCATACTTTGTCAGCGCGGTTAGAGAGACACAAAAGTGGGGTAAGTTTTGTTTTGAACCGAATAACACATATGCAATTGCATGTCTGTATCAAATCTCATGTTTGTCTTATGGTCGCAGGTGAAGGTATTGCGTCACCGACTGGACGGGATATTGATGGCAAGTAGCTGGATCAAAACGAGAAAGACTTGATGACTCAGTACGCAAAGTTTCAGCAGGAATGGGAAATCTTTGACGTCACGTTGATGTGTGATTCGTGGACTGGCCCAACTAAGATGAGTGTCATCAACTTTTTGATATATTGCAATGGGGTCATGTGGTTCCACAAGTCTATTATTGTAAGGGATCACATAAGCAACGAAGACCTCCGTACTTCTACAGGGGATGCATGCATTAGTGATTGGGTACGACGACATGTGGGTGACACTCACCTAGGGAAGAGGAAGCTCCACATAGGGCCGAGGAAGCCTGATACAAAGCGACAGGCCAAGGAACAAGGCAAATGGCAATCAACTATAGTGCTGAGCGACGAGAAAACTGATGATGGCAAGGGTGGTCGTAGTCCAGAATATCAGGAGTCTCAGGATAGCAGCTCCGCTGATGATAAAGATGATACTGATGATGGTGCTGGCTGTGACGAGGTGGTGGAGGTGGAAGTGAAGGTGGTGGTGGTGGTGGTAGTGATGGTGGCGGTGGCAGTGGCCATGGTGGTGGTGGCAGGGGCGGTGGTGCTGGCCGGGCTTGTGGCGGTCTTCGTTTCACAGGTATCAAGTGTACATATGTACATATGCACATATGTTAGTCAATGTGAGTATTAATTGCATTATATGTTTGACTGTAGGGGGGACGAAGTTCACACATGCTACTCAAGACGCTGATCATGGAGCACCGAAGACGCAGAGGATAATGGATTACGCCAATCCACAATACTCATCTAGCTCAATCAGCGAATCACCACAGTCCAGTTATACTATCCTATACCTGAGTTGAGTATGCAACCACCCTTGAGATGGGTGTACGAATAGGAGGACCCCATTGGTACAACATGTTGCTGCAAGAATGGCATACAACATCGGCTTGGACGGGGCAAACTTGGCAAGACTTTCAAGCTGAGTTGCTTCAAAGGCAGGGTTTGCAAATCATGTCCACCGCCGAGTTTGAAATGGCCAAGCAATACTACCGTTGATCTTTTTCTATGGAGTATGGACTATGAACTAGGACATTTGTATCATGTTTGTGTGGACATTTCTATTATGTTTGTATGGACATTGGTATGAACAATAGTATTATGTTTGTATGGACATTTCTATTAGGTTTGTATGGACATTTGTATTATGTTTCTATGTACAATTATATGTATGGATGTTTGTATGTGTTTGTGGTTATTTTTTTCTTAATTTACGGATATTTCATGCCAATTTTTCTGTCGGTCCAACCGGTCGGTTACCGACTCAACCGATCGGTTAGCCGTTCAAAACCGAGTACACGGGGGATTTGAATTCAAAATTTGAATTTGACCGGTTTCCATCGGTTCCCACGGTAACCGAACCGGTTAGCCGCTACCGCCGGCCGGTGGTAGGGCCAACCGGTTCGGTTTTTTGAACCCTGAACTGAACACAACATGCTCCGCTGCTCGAATCCATCGTTGCGAAAGCACACGAGCACAGCCTCAGGCTCAACAACGAGGTTGGGAAAGAGGACCATCACGTAATGGCTTTTGAAAAGAGCCGCACCGGCCACCCGTTCCTCGAAACGGGACAGTACACGCATCGGCCGGAGGATACATACACCCCAGGTATATCTGACGCCGGGTCTGCTCCTACTGCTTGGATATAGGCAGGTAGAAGAGCAGCTCCACTCGTGACGCGAACACAGCATTCAATCAGCCTGTTCGGCTGGCTGGCTGGAAGCCAGCGCTGGCTGCAAAAGAGCCGAACAGGGTAAATAACTTTTCCTTATTCAACAAGTTTTTTCTATTCACCTCTCAAACATGTTTCTCAGTACACTATTTATCTAAAACTAGATTTTTCTCCCACCTATCTGAACACAGCGACTGCATCCGCAACACATCACATCGAGAGCCATGAACTCACGGAGGAGTTCCAGACAGCCTATTCAAGTATTCAACTGACTACTCACGGAGTTGTAGTTCGCAATAGCCTTCCCCCTCGAGTGTGAAACAATATCATCAGCAAAACTCGGATACTAGGTAAAACAATATCATCAGCAAAATTTTACCAAAGCTTGGTCACATTAAAACAGTAGTCAGTAGTTGATATTTAGTAAAGCTCGAGTACAAAGCTTATGGCTAAACCATAGCATTTATTTTCTTAGCACCACTTGATATTAGTAAAACTCCTGAGGCCCTGGCCGTCAGTCTGTAGTCTATACAAAAGCCTAGCTGAAGAGACAGAGTGCTCGAGGAAAGATCAACTGGGTACATGATCAAATCCCTGCAAAACAGCACGAACTGATATCACCACAGGAGTATGATGCAAACTGACTAGATCACGGTAAGGTGCCTGACTCATTTATTTTCTTCATCACCAGACGACATTTCGAAAAACGAGAGCACGAACAGGGGGCCAAGAACTGGCGGCAAAGTCGGCGGCCTGCTAAAGGCAACCATGGGCTCAACGTTTTCATCTTTCGTGATGACAGATTCACTGGAACCTTTCTCCTCACCATGCCTCTGTGGAGTAGACACTGTCATCGTCCCTGTACGACGGTTTTGAAAGAAGAAATAACAGAAGCAAATGTCAGGCATTCAGGTACAGGATCGTATAATTTCGATTTGAATAAAATCTGATTGAATGTGTTGGCATACTCGCTAGTCCATGGGCAGGTTTGGCGTGCCTAGTTGCACTCTGCACCAGAAACCTTGCTGCTCCCCTCATCTGATTGCAACTCTGCAGACTGTAATCTTAAAAAGATGAAGATGGTAGATCAGTCAGTTTCTCTAAACGTGTCAATGAAGTATTCTTGTTACCTACTAGGATCTTTCACAATTCAAGGTACAGATTCTCCCATTGTTTCATCCTCTAAAAGGCTCGCAATGAAGATAGACCCAGTGTGCATTTTGCACAATTTCAGTATGTCTCTCTTTTATAGCATTCTTCTTCTACTTTTTTTTAATGATTCATCTGTTTAATTCATTCATGCTCAGTTGGCTCCTATAACAAGCAGTTCAATCGCATAACATGTGCTAAGTTTTCGGCTCCTTGATCTTAGGGACTACTGAATCGGATTTATTTGTGATTGTAAAGGGGCTGCACATAAACATGTATAGCTAAACTGAGCAAGTAAACTAGTAACTTGCTCCTCATCTCACCCATGGACACAAAAGCAATGACCAAACTTGTCGGCGTCAAAAATACACGCCATTTCGAAGCTTTGAACTGACCGATTCACGCCTAGCCTTTCCACCTCGACCACAAAGCAGAAAGAAGAGACGGCACGAGAGATTTCAGGGAACAGATGAACCGCTGTGCGGGACAAGCGCAAGGCTGATTCCAGATTGCATGAGAGGGGAAAACGGAAATGAGGTTGTCGAAGGTCAAGAACACTTTACCTTGATTCCCGCTCGCTGAACGGCCGGCTAATTCGCGCGAAGGATGGTGTTCTGTGTTCCTGGGTTCAGGTTGTTCAGTTGTAGTCTGGTAGACGACGATGAACGATGACTCTGGAAAGTTCTCGCCTTCTCGCCTCGCGCACGCGCCTCGTTGTGGGGCTGTACGCCTGTACATGGGCCGTCAATATAGTTCGCCTACGCGCCCAATAACTAAAAGGGCCCATGTAGAAGCCTGTATCCGGCCCAATTACCAGCCAAATTTCTGCAGTGTGACCACTAGGCACAAAAAATAGAATACTCCGATTACAAGCTAAATGCTTGTCTAAAACATGTTAAAGATGCAGAGAGGAGAAAATATAATTCGAATAGAAACCTTGTACTCTTGTGAAAGTTCAATATAGAGCAGCGCAGGCATGTCATCTCAATCTTCTTGTTAATGGGATGAGAGACTCTGTGTAGGGAACTATGTTAAAGATGTAGAAATCCTGCCCGACAAAATCGAAGTCAACAGACCTGGGATCCTTGTACTTCAGCTGATACGCGCAAACCACTTCCTTTGCAGTTTGACTTGCTTCATCGTAGCGGTAGATATAATTACATCTTCGAAGATGTATGCGATCATTTAGAAATTCGAATGGTCGGAACTTCCATGCCTCCGGTAAATTAATCACATCACATAAACACGATCCCAATGATGGTGGCCACCAGACGGTGACTTCCACATTACTATCAGTGTCGTCAGGTATTGAGCCAGACACAATTCTCCACCTAGCCCAACGAAGTCAAGTCCATTTTCATCTGATGGCAAAACAGGGTGGGATATGAAACAGAATGTTTCATCTTCTAAATCGAAGCGGAGGAAACCTTCTGGAGGGTTTTCAAGGAGTTCCCTGCATATGAACCAATACAGACTCTGTATTACAGAGAACCCTTGAAACACATGGGGGCTTGTGAGGCAACTGGGTACGGTGGATCCTCCCACTATCCTCCAGCATGAATCATGGCCTCCAATAGTAAACACTTCCATCCCCGCATTATAAGTCAGCTCCAAAAGATCCGCGGAGCGGTAAAAGGAGCGAACAACCTTTTAGTTCCTGGTGCCGAGATCAAGGCCTAGACCAGCAGTTTGGAACCCTATATTGTTCTTTTGTCCATCAGGTAGTTTGAGGGCATCACCTGTGGCTGGGAATTCAGAACATATACCTTAGTGTCCGTGGGGAAAATAACAAGCCCGTCGCAATGAGATTATGGCACACCAGGCCTTGCATACAGACTTAGACCCGGCAAAGAGTTTTAACAGGGAGCCGGAGAAGGATCTCATAGACGAGCTCGTCAGGGATGGATGAACCATGCACCCTCCTCTTGTATTTCTCCATTCCCCTCTCTTCCGAGTTGTAGCAATGCAGAGTAGGAGTGTTCTTAGGGCTTGTTTGGTTGGTGGCCAAAACTTACCACACCAAAAGTTATGCAGGTGCCAAAGTTGCGGCGCGACAAATGTGCGGCAAAATCAAGCTGTTTGGTTGATTGCCACACTTGTGGCAAATCTAGTGTGGATGCTGTTTGGATTGCAACTATAAAAAGCTACCTTAAGTTTGGCAAATGCATATGGCCAGCGTTTGGTTCACAGCCAAACTGGAATGCAATCACTTACATATGTACATGATCATATCACATAAGATTATTAGCATATATACAATACATCATACGAGTGATCACTAATATTAATATTAGTGTAGTCCTAGCTGACAATGGTTTGTTCTTGCCAACAGATCACAAAAGCAAACCAAGGAACACCATAGGCTACGAAAGCAACAGTTCAAGCTATTAACAGTGGCACTTCTAATTACTATCCACATGTACTAGCAAAAGGTCATAACCAGCACCTAACAAAAGCAAACCAAGGAACACTACAGCCTACAAGCTACAAAAGCAGCAGTTCAAGCTATTAACAGTGGCACTTCTGATTACTATCCACATGTACTAGCAAAAGGTCATAACCAGCACCTGCAAACCATCTACTATTACTGACCATCTTGGCTAAAGAACTTGTACACCCAAGTCTCAAGAGTGTTGTCACTGGATGCAGAAAGGAAATCCCGCATGCCCTCATGTTCAGGACGTGCCAAGTAAACACCAAGATTTATCTTATCTTCACTAGTTATGGGCAATGCCTCTATTCTCTTCCACAAAGACGCATGAGCACCACCAGGCTGTGGAGTTGGAAGTGGCGGGGGTGGAGGTGGTTCAGCAAGAGCCTGAACTATAGCCTTCATAGTGTTGCTAATTTCTTTAGTAGCTTCTGCAAAACGACTCCTAGACTTTTGTGGCTTCTTAGGGGACTTGCCTCTGAACCGCTTCTTACCAGCATGGGGCTTGGTAGAAGAGCTATCATCTCCACTGGCTGCACAACGAGGACTTGGTTTATGGCCTTTAGTTGTTGGTAATGTGTCAGAATCATCACCAGCAAGATCAACAGCTTGACCATAGGAAGATGTATCATTCATCCATTGCAAATCACTATTATAAGAACTGGTGCCATCATTGTCCAGACATGTTTCTTGGTCCATGGCAAGAGAACCATCGGCACTACTACCACTGAAAAGCTCTTCCATCTCATGGTAGAATTTGATGGGCTTAGCAAGCAAGCGCCTAGCTCTATCCTGCATGTAAATACAAGACACGGTTTAAATATATGACAATAATTAAATAAAGAACAAAAGTTAATTATATTAAAAAGAGAAGAGGAAAGCAAAAATATGAACATACATTGAGTTCGCTTTTTTCAGACTCTGATATAGTTATCTTGCACTTAACATGATCAAATGAGTTACCACTCTTGCTTAAAGCTTTCGTAACTATCCCCCAGTGCTCTTTGTAGTCCCTGTAGTGTCGATCAACTTGGGCAACTGTTACACCCATACCAAACTGTTTGTTCAAGGCATCGGCACACTTCATATGGTGTGGCTTTTTAAATACAAAGCCTGCATGCTGGTTTTTCTTGTACTCAATGTACCAGTCTAGCATGAACTTGGTGTGCTCTTCATCCCAAGTGATAGTTCTCTCACGTGGAGGACCATCAGCATCTACCTTTCCCTTGCCCTTTACCTTACTCATTCCTTCCCAGTTAATGACATGCACAAGAAACATTAGAGAACCATGTAATCAGCATGAAAATCCATGAAGTGCGCCTAAAGATATTATGATCACCACATGAAAAATATTACATGAAAAATGTAACAACTATTTCAGTTAATGACTTCAACAGGAAGTTCATTACATGGCAGAAATGGTAAGAAATAGGACAAACTTTTATTACATGCCAATCATGTACAGGAACACTACAAGCCACTTTCAATGTTCATATTATCAGTATCCTGATGATCAGCAGAACTAGATTCACCTACTTTATCCTTCCACGTACTACGCGCTATCTGATCTCTTTTAAGTACCCATGCCCTATTCTCACCACGTATGTCACGGTAGGTCCTACGACTTCTTGGTAGAGCCCTGTACCAGGAAGCGTCATCATAGACATACTCATCGTCACCATCCTCTAGTATCCAGTTGTGAAGGGCACAGCATGCAAGCACAATCTTCACTTGAATTTTCAATGGAAAATTTGGTTGCTTTTTAAGGATGACAAGTCGATTCTTTAGGGTACCAAAAGCTCGCTCAACTGTTGTCCTAAGTGAGGAGTGGCGGTGATTGAATAATTCCTTGTAATCTTGTGGTTCTCTAGCACCTTTATATTCTTTAAGATGATAACGAACACCACGGTATGGAGGTAATATACCAGGCCTTGCTGCGTATCCAGCATCAGCTAGGAAGAATTTTCCTACAAGATAAAAGTATTTTTTACGATTAGTAGTAGATTAACGTGTTGTTTAATTAGTCAATTATTTGTGTCAAACTAACTCCTACCAGTGGGACGACTCAGAGCATCTTGAAGCACATGAGAGTCATGAGCTGACCCCTCCCATCCAGCGAGAACATAGATGAATCTCAGGTCAAAATCAACAGCCACAAGGACATTTTGAGTAGGAATGGACTTTATACCCCCAAATCTGTCTTGCATATGTATAGGGACAAATGCTGGTACATGAGTACCATCCAAGGCTCCTATACAACCCTAAGATAAGGCAATTAATTTTAATTAGACTAACATGAGCATTCACTTATATTTGAATATTAATCTAACCAAATGAGTCATGAATATACCTCAAAGTAGGGGTAGAACTTGCCGTACTTGTGATTTTTTGATGTGTTTCAGTGGTTCTGATGTATATAAGTTCTTTGGCAAGCAACCCAAGTGCATCAAGGACAGCAGTGAAGTACCTACTAACTGTCTCACCGGACCGATAAAACTCAAAACCAACAGATCGATTAGACCAGTTGTGACCTACAACATGCATGAACATTGCAAGTTGTTCTTCCACTGTAACATGCAATGTGTCCACCAAAAATCCACGTGCCCTAAGATTGCCGCAAAGCCTATGGAAAACTGATTTTCGCATGCGCAGCTCAGAAATGCAATTGGCCTCAGTTCCGTTATACAAACGGCCCAACCGAATCTGTCTTGCAATATCTCGGTTCAATGTAGGGGCATATGTAACAAATGCTCGCTTCCTTTTTCTCAAATTACTCAGATATGAGTAACTCGCTAGGCACAATGCAAGAGCAGCAAGCAACCTTCTCCTCCAAAGGTAGTACTGGTAGTAATAACTAATGCAATAGTCTAAGTAGAGCTGCTTCCTTTGGTCCATCTAGGAATAGAAAAATGTTACGCAACAAATTACATCCAAATTTGTCCTCAAATGTGTAAAAATTCTGGAAAGCTATTCGAAGCAGCTAGAACTAGTATTTCCCCTCTTAGCAATTAATTTTTAAACTAAAAAATGATGCATATATACAAACAATTTTACCATAATATTGAACGTTATTGACAGAAATCCCAAAATAAATTTGGCAAAAAGGGGTAGGTCTTACCTCAGATCCACGATGATTTAGGAACTGACAGATATGAGGTGCGGGGGCAGCAACAATAGCAAACACAGAGATGAAATCGATGACTTCCTGATGTGAGGGCCACATGGATTAGAAGGGTCGTGGACTCCAAGCAGCTGATAAAGGAGATGAGCAGTACATACCTTTTTTCTGGAGATCTGGTTTCCTCAAGCCACGAACAGACCAGCTTGCTACCCATACATGGCGATGAGGGAGGAAACAGATCCGTAGAAGGTTGACTGATTCAGACAAAAATATTTGTTGATTTGGACGGAGAAGAAGGAGATTGGATGGGGAACTGCAGGGGGAGAGAGAGCAGACGGGAGAGCAGATGGGGAACGATAGAATAGAGGAAAAGAACCTGGCTATTCAATAAATAAAAATAATGGAAAGCTTGTTCACGCGGCAAAACTCATCGCGGGAAGCTTTCGCGGCATTGTTTCGCGCTCATTTTTTTGGCGCGCCCGCTTCCGCCGAAGCTTCGGCGAACAAATCGGCCGCCCAATGTTTGGCGAGAATTGCTGTGGCAAAGGGTTTGGCAGCCGCCAAACTTTTTTTGGCACGCCAAACTCTGACTAAGAACCAAACGCTGGCCAAACGTGGTGTGGCACGCCAACTTGTGGCGCGGCTAGGTGCGGCTACCAACCAAACGCACCCTTAATCTTCTTGGCAATAAAATCCATGGCCTAAATGGGCCGACAAAGACTGGGCTCGTTAATCTGGATGAAAACAAATATACGCAGAGGAAAAGAGCAATGTATTGCACCTAGCGCGTGCACAATTTATGTCAATATAAACTTGAAAACACGAATCGGACTCGCGGATCTCTGGCCAATTCCAAGCGGCAGAGCAGTCTGCCTCTATTTCGGGGAGTTTTTTTTTTATTCTGGGAGATTTTTTTTATTGAAGGTCCAGTGAATCAGTCCGTTTTTTTTTCTATATATGCATGGAAGTGATCCCAATATACGATTTGGTCTCTGTGCTCCCATGACCTCGCAGGTTAGCACTACTAAACTAGTCGCAGCTAGCTTGTTCGGCAGCTGGCTCTCAATGCTCACGAATGGACCTGGTCACCTGGACGCGACGCGACATAGACGCAAAACCGAAAGGCGCGCGACTATTTCACACACAAACATGGTGACGTGATGAAGTCTGAAGTTCTGAGCATGTGCTAGCTCCGGATTGGCAATTTGGCACTGGGCTAGCTATCTTGGCCTATCGATTGATAACCGGTCAATCTCAAACAGGATCGAACTAACATGCCCGTCCTACGTGTCGCCGCACACACCTCCTAAGCACGCGCGCGCACCAGTCGTCGTCCTTCTTCCTTCTGCGTCACTGTCACCGCAAAACGGTCTGATGACTGATGACCAGCACCGAACGCCATCTGCTCTAGTTTAGCAGTTCAGCTCGCCATCTACTCGCATTTGCCATTGCCACGAAATTCGTCCATGGCTCGCGTTCGGTATACGATCGTCAGTGAGCGTGATGAGCTGTAGTTCAAATCAAACTCTTGCAGGCTGATTCGACCTCTCTCATTATATCGATTTGTTTAGTACGAAAACATACAATTCGTGTAGGATTATTCCCGGTCGCGAGACAGATCGTGGCGGAGAGCGACGTGGCCGGGCAAGCTGAGCAATCCAGCTCCCTTATCATTTGGTTTTAATTTTCTGATGACGCGGCGATCGCATTATTCCGCTCCCGGTGCAATCTAATCGACCCGGCGCGCCGCGCGTGCATTACTTTAAGCTTGATCCCGGCCAGGTGTCGTGGCGCCGAGCTCCGGCTGCGCATGCTCTCTGTTGTGTGCTCTCGATCGTCAGCTCACACAATTGACGTAGGCAGTGGCGTACGCTTGAGCCGGACGGCCCATCGCGGCAATATATATACGTGTAGTATGTATATAAATAAATACTAGTGCGTGAAATGGGGAGAATGTTTGGTTATCCCAGAATAAAGGCAAGCAGAGTGTTTGGCAACCCTAGCTACTATACTTTTTTTTTTTTGAACGTCTAGCTACTATACTTTGGTAGTGCCTTGTGAGTGCGATGGACTTGCGCACGCACCACCTCGTACTGAAGCTGCATGCGACAGAACGAGAGTGATGAGATGGGTAAAAAGTGTACGTTGATGATCACTACTATGGAGTGAATGAAGTGAAACTCTTGAATTGGAGTGGTACCAGAAAGCAGGTGTACGTGTCTACTGTCTTCCTAGATTTAGGGTGTGTTTAGATTGGTGAAAGATTCTCTGAAAATATATTGTTCACCAGAAAAACACTGTAGATGAATAGTGTTATGTGAGTAGAAGGGGTGGGATGAATAGAGAAAAGTTGGATGAATAGTGGATTTTTGGGAATTCTTTTGAATCTAAACGGGGCCTTATTAGGCCACAGCCGACAGTATCCTGAAAAGAAGTTTCTGTCTTTTTTTTATCGCACAACGGTAGAATGAAAGTGAAGATGCATGCCTAAGCTATACCCCTCTTTAACTATAGGTGCTGGCTCAGCAGCTGACTAGGACCCCGAGGGTAACCGTTTTTTTAACTACTTTAACATTGTTTTACTGCAGTTTGGGCCCTGAACCATCGTGAAAACATGTTTCACCGCTGGGCCCAAACCGGCGGGGAAAGTGATGTTTGGGGTATACATTGCGTGTATACAGTACATGTTCACCTCCTAAGGTTATTCAAATTCGAAATTAATGAAGTGGTATACACTAATACGTGTATACATCTCCAGTAGACAATGTATGAGGGTCTGATTGGTTCGCTGCAAAGTCTAGCTAGGTTCCTCCAGATGCAACGTTGGTTTGATTACCATATGCAAGATTGGTTTGATTAGTGTATTCATCGAACCAGGCTACGGAAAGATATGGTGTTTGGTTGTTCGAATAAGAACGTATTGCATGAGATAAATATGTAAAGCATATGTCATTGTAATGCTTACCTTGTACAACCATATTTTAATTGTTATTAATTTACATAATTACACTTCAGTCATCATGTAAAATACTAATATCGCTTGATACAAGTTAATCAGATGTCTAATACTATCATTAGGACAAGCCACTTGCATTGAGCCAGCCAGGCCCGCGGGAAACGAACTCTGCCTGCATTTTCGAGAGCTGGATCGCTGGTGCTTGTTGCATGCGCAGAGCCAAGCCCGAATACGCATGCAGGCCAAACTGACACACCCTGCATCGAGCCGTCTGGCCAGCCTTGCCGCAGGCAATAGACAGTGGAAAGCTGACAAAATTCATTGTAGTAAAACTTTAATATAATAAAATTTTGTGAGAGGAATCATAATTTGTAATGGAATGAATAATATAAATGAATAGTGAATATTCAGAAACTGAACACCCCCTTAGTTTTTGCGCAGATAGCCAGATGCCATACGAACAAGAGGCAAGACGGTAGTGCTTCGTAATGGCGACGGGGTCCCTCACACACGGCACCACCTCTGAATGAGAAAGCAGCGAGGAACTTTCTGAATTTTCAGAGCTATATCCCAGAATTTTGCTTCATTGAAGAAGTGGTTCGTAAAATTTTCCCTACAAGTTATACACAGAAATCCTAGCCATAAGAACAACACAGGGGACCAGACCGTGCGACGACGTCTCCACAGGACGCCGACCTGACACCGGCAGGGAAAAAAAACCAACTCCATGGCACAGGACTTTTCCATGTACTACGAACTGTGCCTCCAACCCCGACCTCGATCCCAGACCACACAAAATGTTCACAACATCCACGCCCCATACAACCAAAATACGTATTGTCAGGGGCGCATATCACCAAATCAATCTCTCGTTGGCCTCGACGCCCCCCAAATCGAATCAACCAAGAAGCGACCAAAAACAAAAATCCTGGAGCACAGCCCGCCGCTGCGTGTCCATGCCGCCACCGTGGAGATCACATGCTCCGGCTGATCCTCGCGAGCTCCTTCTCCAGCTCGTCCAGGCCACCGACCTCGTCCAGCTCCTGCACGAAGGCAACCACAGCCACACGAGTGTGTCCGCCCAGGCAGTCATGCGTCAGCACGTAGTACAACGCCAACAAAATATGTGAGACAGGTCGAGGACAAGAGGATGGCAACCACTCGCTCGCTCACCTTTGGTCCCAGGAAGAGGCCATACGGGACGCCCTCAAACTTGTCCATGTGGTGGATCTGCTCGCGACGTCGCCGAGGAGCCCAGCCACAGAATTAAAAGGGCCAACGGTAAAAATATAGTCAGTTCAAAGTCGGTGGTTGGCTAGTGGCGGCTACCGCAGCTACGAGGTTGGTAACAAGTGTACAGTAAATGATGAGCGAGCGAGGGAGGTCGCCGTCGCGTCGTAGTACCGTACCTTGTGGGCGGCAGCGACTCGCCGGAAGTAGGGCACGTTGGCGATGGGGCCGACGGGGAAGCGGCGGTGGACCAGGCCGTCGTGGACGAACATGTATGCCATGCCGAACAGCGTAATCCCGAGACCCTATGGGAGGAAGACACGTGGAGGGTGAGGCCATTGGACTGCACAGTCGGATGCATCTGACAGGTGGGTCCGACCAGCCAGGCTGACACGACGAGAGAGAGACTGTGGGCTGGCTTACCGCGCCGAAGCAGAGGCCGGGGACGAAGCCGCGGTTGAAGAAGCCGTAGGCGAGGAGGCAGATGGCCGGCACGGCGTTGACGATGGCGAACACGTCGTTGAGCTCGAAGGGCCCCTCCCGCGGCCGGTGGTGCGACTCGTGCATGTGCCACAGTGAGGCGTGCCACAGCGCCCGGTGCGCCCACCGCGCCCAGAATTCCATCCCGACCTGCAACCCGTGCGCATGGCAAAATCAGCTGAATTTCACTTCAGGGTGTGTTTAGATCGTAGGAAAAAATACCGTAGCATAAGAAAAACACTGTAGCATTCGCTGGGAAACGTATTTTGTGAGGGAGGAATAGTGAAAAGTTGGAATAAATAGTGAAAAGTTGAAATAAATAGTGAATAGTTGGAAATCTGAACATGGCCTCAGGCTGTCAAAGAAGATAGCTTTTGTAGCGAAGGAGTGTACGCGTACCGCCGCTCCGACAGAGAGCGCGAACGTGCCGAACATCTCCGTCACCGGCACCTCGCCGCCCTGTACACAGACGGCGCCGTCAAAATTCCGGCATTGCATTCACATTCTCGCGGCGACGAGACAAATTGGGGGAATTTTTTTTGACAAATTCATCGAAGATACGCGTCGCTCCGGTTACGTACCTCCATTTGCCAGCTGAAGCGGTAGTAGACGGCGGCGACGGCCATGGACGTGACCCCGAGGCTGGACATGACGGCGGCCACCAGGTAGGTCCGCCGCTCGGACCGCTTCCTCGCCTTCCTCTCGGCGATGCCCCGCGCCGCGGCGGCCCTGGCCTCCTCCTCCAGCGCCGTCTCGGGCACCGGCACGGGGGGCGCCGCCGTCGGGTGCGCCTCCGTGTCCTGCGGCACGAAGCACCTGACGGTCCCGAGCACCCGGCGGCGCGGGGGGAATCTGCTGGTGGAGGAGAGCGGCGAGAACGGCAGCCCGCGCCCGGCGGCGATGGTGCGGCGCGCCGCGGCGAGCACCGCGGGGTTCTTGTTGGCGACGAAGCTGGCCACCGCGGCGCCGGAGAGTCCGGCAGCCATGGCTCGGGCTGGGTGGCGTAGACGCGTAGTGCCGTGTGGCTCCGGACCTCCCGTTGCTCGTGCACTTTCTGGGGATGGAACGGAACGTCAATAGACGGACGGACAGGGACCGAGAAAGCAGGGAGGGGGAGAGTGTGACCGGGAGGGAGAGGGGAAGGGAGAGGAGACCAGGTGCAGGCTACTTAAGACCTCGAGTCCACGAGAGGCTCGCTTGGCGACGCGTGCGCCGGGGAGGTGGAAGAAGTGGCCGAATTGTGGTGCGGTGCGGCTCTCCCTGGCTCACAGGTGTCCATGTCACTCATGGAACCGAGCATCGCTGCTCGCCGGCCGATTTCCATCCGGCGGCTGAACCGAGTTGCTTAGCTGCTTAAGGATGCACGAAATCTGCTGTCTAGCACAGCACGTACTAGATTTATGCAGGTTGGCAATGAGATATTTATTCAGATTACCTGAAGGTCCTGAAGCGTACGAAGGGAGCCCTTTCCGAATTAGGCCAAGTATTAACGAGTGTTGTCACGCGGATCAAACACTGCCCGAATTGGCAGCAGCGAGCGTACACTGGCTCGGTATATCCTTAACTGGTGTCGTGTGGGCGGTGTGGCTTGTTGAACGTCACATGCGAGCGTACACTGGCACCAGCAGCAGTTCAGCACCGCACTCTGTCCAAACGCAGGGGAACCAAGCCTGCGTGATCCGGGCGAGCTTGTAACCGTGTACAGTGGCAGCGCCCGTGAAGGGTTGTGTGGCGGAGGGCGGTAACACGCTCTCGCCTCCGGCGCCCCTCCCTCCTCTCCGCGCTGCCGTTGGCCGGGGCCGTCGGCCGTTTTTGTTTTGTCCGCCGCCGCCACGAAATGGGGTCGAAAAAGTGCACCGTCAAGCGGAGAAAAGGCACGAGAGAGAGAGAAAAAAAAACGTTCAACCGAAGCAGCCTGCCTGGTCCGTCGAGAATGAAGAGTGGCCATGAATCGGGTGATGGAGGTGCTTCCCCTGATCTTCTGTCACTGACATGGAATGTTCCCTTCTTGTTGGCGTGGGATCAGCGTCAGCGAGATTTGGTAATCAATGAACAACAATGGTCATGGACCTCAGCTATCCACATCGTGCGTGCTATTTCGACGAAAAGCAAAGCAAACTGCAAACCACACACACCAACCAAGAAGGGTAGGAGGCGAGCAGCTGCGGTTGCTGGCTGGCTGGCTGGCTCTATGCACTAATGGGCCATTGGGCCTAGCGTCTGTGCCCGTGTGAGCTGGGCCTGGGCGCCTTATTTAACTGGTTTGTCAAACGGCCCAAGATAGGTCCAGTGCCTTTTAAAAAAATATAAACAAATCACAGTTAAACTGGCCTGAAATAAATCAGTAGAGTATATTTACTTACTCTATATACAAAACAAATTGCACGACTTATTGCACGTTTCTTGTCTGATGATTAGTGTAACTATTTACCAAAACTTTTTCTCGCTCATCAAGTGAGACAAAAGCACACTAGCAAAGCAGGCAAGCAGCAACACAATAAAATTGGGTTAACTTTAACATAGATAAGAAAGGTGAGGCTCCGCGTATTTTCATACCGATCGACCGCCAACCTAATAGGTGCAGTAGTCTTATCTATCAAAAACTGTTGTGATAGCGGCTTCCTACTGGAAAATTGAGACTCTGTACCGTCCGTGTATCTATCATGAATACCATTGTCTTATTTGTCTTATAAAAATTTTTGATTCTTGATGGGCATAGCATGATTTATGGTAGGCCAGTAAGCCACAAAAGGCGACAAATAAAATAATTTCAGCTTCAGATATGGTCATTCCTTGATTGTTTGTTTCCATGTTTTGATTATTGTCATTTTAGAATTCTTATATCCTAGAGGACAAGCATCAAAATTGTTTTGCGATCAACATAGATGCTAGAATCTATATGAAAAATCTACTCGGCTGTATCTTGCATCATAATCACATTCCGCCTCAGACTTCACTGGAATGGCGTCGGCAATACAAGAGGCTTTTTTCTCTCCTACCGTTTGTAACAAGAGTAAGTTACCTGTGCCCAAATCAGCAAAAGCCGGCAGAACATCCATCAATATCTCACGGTGAACATATTTCTTTAGTGTTATGGACTATGGTATTGCAAAGTGCAAACAGAACTCCCTAAATTTATGTGATCGAACCTTATTCCCCTTTTGCCCATCTTTTTGTTTAACTAAGATACTTTAAATTGACCTTTGATCTTTGAAAAAGGAGCGTAATATATTCTTACTCTCAAATGTATCCTTCTGTATGGACCTATCTAATTATTAAAAGTTCCTAAAATAAAATCACTGTCAAATTCAACTTCATTTGCATCTATAACGTATTCCATAACTTCTGTATGGCGACATTTAGGATGACTAATAATTTAGAACGGAGGGAGTAGATGATATCAATATGTCATGTTATCCAAGGAAAAAAAATATTAGGAACAAACTTAAACCCAAGACAATACTAATAAGACCCTAAGAAAAGAATCGAAAAAAGGAATATATAGTGCCTTAATTTACGTTGGGGCATGCAGAAATAATCTTCAGTTGATTGACTACATATTTGAATGTCCAGCCTTTACTCAAATTTACATATAACTTATGCTTGGGCAGCAACAATTTACAGAAAATATTTGGAACACCTTGCAGTACTGCATTAACAAATAAATACGAACACACATAAATATACACAGATCATGCAACACATATAAAAAGACACATGCCACAGCCAAATCAGATCGCCTTTCCAATGTTGTGGTGAAATTCAAGAAAATCGGTGCATTACACATGCAGCCATACTCTCTTGTGTAGATTAGAACTTTCGAGATCTATCATTTCTCATGCTCCTCTCCGAACAGAAACCCAAGCGACGACGGTCCTCCTGGTGCGCAGCGTACCCTCGTCGATGGTCGGTCCTGAAACACGCAGGTTATCAATCATGCAATGACATTTCTGAGCTTTGAATTCTACACGCAGATGTGTTTATCTCTCATCATGCAACTACGTGTTCAACACTTCACAAATTAACGAGACTGAGGTTGGTGCTACTCACAGTAATGAGAAGGCCGGAGTTGCAGCTTGACTTGCTGGTACGGTAGATGTTGCAAGGAGGTATGTTACACGAGAGGATCGGGTTGGAGGCTTCTCTCTTCTGAGGTGGAAGCTGTGGTGGTTCTTGATCGGCTTCAGCTCCGCCGATCGTCGTCTTGTCGTCGTCCTTGACACCGATGCTGTTGGTATCTGCAATCTTCTCGGTTTCATGGTTGGATTTGGCCGCCGTGTGATACAGGGCAGTTTCCTCCGGCTCGAAGAGGTAGCCGAGAGAGCTCCGGCCACCGCCGCTGCTCATCGCTCCTCTGCTCATCTCCGCTTACAGGTGGTGTTGTGCGCTGAGCTTGTGTTCTGTTCTCTAGCGGGGCCGATTCGGCCAGGGAATGTCAGTTAGCTACTTATAGTGCCTGATTTGAGTGCGGAGCACTCTGGACACATCACACGATCGGCAATGTTGATGTGTCAACCACCACACGAACTGAGGATGTGAGCAAAAAGAGCTGCCGAGGCCATTTCATAATCTTTTGTGGTGCGTAATTAGGACCACAACTAACCCTCTTCATTGTCCATCGTCTCGACCCTATCTAGCACTCATTGGCTCTTCTCGCTTACTGATCCGACGTTGGTTGCTTCTAATGTAGATTTGTAGTACTTTACAATTGTTTAGCTATGTAACTTTTATCTCATCCATGAATTGACGCGCAGTCTTCCTATGTGATATCGAAAAAAAGGCAAAATAGGCTCAAACGCTGTTTTTGGTATGCCCCAAATCCACGTAAACCAATCCCTCAGATTGAAGTCTTTGCACATCAACTTTTCTTCTTTGAAATCCAGGGCCATTAAAGCATTTTAATCTACCATAATTAGCTTAGAGAGTTACCACAGGTCGCGCAAAAATGTTCCTAATAAATCCTGCAGTGTCGCTAGGTTGGTGTATGGTCGTGCCAACAGAAACTATTAGTGAACAGTGCACTGAGTTGATTAGCTGAGCGTGCGGTCGTTTATTATTCGCACCGTACACGAACTGGAGACACTGCACCGTGGCGTTGAGTCATGAACAGTGACTGTCCAGATCCTAAGTGTGAACCATGACTTAACTAGTGTGACAGGACGGCAACCCTTCAGAAAACGCTTCACCATCACTTGGCCTACTTTATTGGTGCATTACCTCTCAAATTCTGAATTGTCTTCTTTTCGCAAATTCTCCTAACAAGGAGCCGATATGTTTTATAAAGAAAACTTACATAGTTACTAGACGGCAACTGACAAATCCTGCATCTGCAGTTGTGCCATTCCAATCCTTAGCGATCACAGCCGTAAAAATCCTAATAGATTACTTCAGAGTTTTGTTCTTTTGAGGGCGTTGCATCAGGAGTCCAGATAGTGTAGTAATTCAGTATAGCGACGGCCAAGCAGGGTTAACAAAACCGCTCAAACCGGTCCGGTTTTCGCGGTAACCGGTCGTACCGCTCCGGTCCGGTTGCAAAACCGGTCGGTAAACCGCCCCCGAACCGACACTATAAAACCGCTTCCACCGGTTACCAGCCGGTTTCACCGGTAAACCGGTCCGGTTTTTTCGGTTTTAGAAACCGGTCATTCAGCGGTTTGGTTAACCCTGCGGCCAAGTGCCCACTACTTTTAATTTACAGCTTGAGACTGAAGTCTGAAAGGGGCCGCTGATCCCTGCCCGGCAACAAAAAGATTGCTTGCCAGAATGGAATGTGCGACGGTTGAGCAATGGATGTGGTGGTGGTGATCGGAGGCTTTAGGCCTGTGGCGCTCTCCGGGCCCGGCCCACACTTCCCATAACAGCCAAATCTAAACCTAACTGTTTTGCCATCGCATCTGTTTATAGATATATTACTGTAGTACCAGGTTAATAATGATTGTATTTAGTACATCTAAAGAAGACTACAGCAGATTATGATCTATCTAATTAGATTAGATGTACTCGCAAAGTTTGATTTCACGAAAAACAGCCTAACATAGAATAAACCATTTCAATCAGATTAAATTCTCCGATTTGGATGTAGAAACTAAGAGAATACCATGTTAATATTTGCTTCACAGTTCTACTTTATTGTAAGGTTTGTCATTCAAATTCAGCACAAATATTGTACTACAAGCCAAGTAGTATGCAACTTCAAGAACAGTTCACATCCTGTTGAGTGCTGTCTAAACATGAGAGGAAGATCTTCATTGCTCAGTCGTATGAAACATCTTCTCATGGACGCCAGAAGCATCTCCGAAGTCTGACATGCGAAGTTTATCATAATTCATCATCGCAATGAGGTAAGCGTTCAAAGAGAAACAAGCGAAGACATCAACAAAGAGTCAACTGAAGATAAAACCAACTGCTTGGGATCAGAAGGAAAATAGAGATGGTTATCGTCACTGAAATATCAGAAACACGGACCAATCTTTTCTTCATCACATCCAGCGCAGATTGAGATTCACCAACGGAAAAGAGAAGGGAAAACAGCATGGCAAGGGAATGAAAGAGGTCATCAGAGACTTAAATACTAAGAATCAGATAATGAATCATATTGTTGCAGTTATTCTCTCCTCATCTGACCACGAACACCATTGCTGCTTTGCACATGAAAGAGACGCAGAAAAGATTCGAACAGGCTGCCTAATGAAAATAAGAGATTGCGCTAAGAAATCGAGAATGGCATGAAGAAAGAAAGAAGATCAATAAACTCCGCGGCGGCTCGATGTTGGAACAGAAGAGAGACGGCCGCCATTACAATACGCAGTCAGCGCCGCAATGCCCCCGACTCTCCGCTCTAGACCTTCTGCTTATAAAGACGTCGAGAGAAGAAATCAAGAAACCCTAGAAGGCCCAATTTTTTCAACATGGGCCAGGCCCATAACAACACCCGGATCCGAAGCTTCTAGAATACGGACCGAGAACCGAGATGGCCCACAACTGCTTCACTTGCACATACTAGGTAAACTTATTATTTTCCCTTAAAAAAGATAACTTATAATTTTGTTTAGGGAGAAATCCGTTTTCATCCTCCAACTCTTTACAAAACCTCGATTTTCAACCTATATCTATGAAACCAGATACAAACATCATCTAACTATCTAAACCGGAAATATTTGGCCTCTCGGTGGTTTTTAATTTTATGAAAATAGAAAACATATTATTTAAATTTTAAAAAATCATAACTAATTCATCTTCAATAGAAAATATATGAAATCAGGGCCAAAAGTTTTTGAAAAACACCACCGACCTGTTGGCACACTATTTAATATTATTTGGGTATTATCTATTTATCTTGCTAGAGTTTTATTGTTTCTTCTAAAAACTTAGAATAAAAATAAATATTATGTTGATTAAATTTTAAGAAAAAAATTGGCACCAGATTACTATTTTTATAAAATAAATTAGTTGTGAGTTTTTAATGTTAAACGGTTTTTTTAATTTTTGAAATATAAAAAAAACACCTTCAAAACCACCCAAAGGGTCAATTTTGCCAATTTCGATAGTCGGATGGTCCTTGATGTATGGGTTTGTAGTTGTGTAACAATTGGAGTGTGAAAAATGGACTTTTCCCTTTTGTGTATCTATCTAAGTTACTACTAGTGTACTTTCTTTTTTTTTATCTCTAATTTAGCAGATGCGAAGTGATCCTAGTGTACTTTACAACTGTACGTATTTTCCATACATTTGGAGCCTAAACATACTTGCACAGGTGAACTCGTTCGCCTAGCGTTTCTCCCAGGCCCATCGGCTTGGCCTGAAAATCTGTCGTAGGAGCGCCATCTTTGGAACGTTCCAATTCTCCACATGCCTGGATGATAACAAGTAAGCAGTCAGTCTTCGTTGCCACGCTGACACGCATGGAACCTCGTATATATCTGGATAGAAACAGAAGCTCCTGAATATGAACGCTACACTCTAAGAGGCAGTGAAGTTTTCAGTACCTGCACACCTTCCCTGATTCAGCATCAAAGTAGTACTCCGTGTATCCGGTTGCTGAAATACGCAGGATGACAGCAAACACCATGTCAGGGAAGGAAACAAATACAAATAACTCGAATAAATCAGCAAGTCTTTGCAGCGCACAAATGGGGATGGGGCATGAACATAGGAACAGTTACCTGAAAGAATAGGCCTCCACGGGAACGACATGACGCAGCTGAAACGCCAGTGCCCAATTGATCTGTCCTGCAACCAGAGGCAGCGAGGAGCAAACAAAAAATCAGTATTTTTGCCATCAGAAATTAACAGCAACACATGACGAAGCTTATCTAGAAATTGAGTTGCTGTAGATGCACGGTGTACGTACTTCCAGGTCCTCCCATTTGGTGAGCTTCATGTTCGACTTCTCCAGGAGAGACCCAAAGTTGGTGCAGTTCCGTTTGAAGCGCTGCAGGCCTCTGAACGAACCCGCTGGATCAGCAAACTCGCAGTCCTCCTCGTAAGCTTTCAGCGTCAGATTCCCTGCGAAACAAACGGAAATAAAAGAAGCAAGTGATTGGTCAGACAACCTCTAGTGAGTGATCGTCCATCAGTTCGTCGGAGAAATTATTCCAGACCTGTGACGAAGTACGAGCGCGCGAAGTCGTCCTTGATGGCCTCGACAACTCCGGCGCGGTCCAGGGAGGACCCCGCCGCGCCTCCGCCTCCCTCTGCCTCGCCGTCAGATCCCACCTCCGTAGGCGGCGGCCGGAACAGCGACGCGGCGATGCCGAGGAGCTCGGAGCCGTACCAGGCGGCCTTGAGGACGGCGTTCTCCGAACGGGAGGACGACGTCCCGGTGTCCTCGGCTCCCGCGGCTGGGGAGCCACCAGATACCGGCTTCCGCGCGCGCGAGAGGAGACGGCTCCGAGGAACGGTCTCTCGCCGACGGTGGAAGACGGTGGCGCTGCCGACACGGTGGCCGGTGGTCAGCGTAGAGGTAGCGGGACTCGGGTGGTGCGAGGCCATGCGATTTTTTCTCGCTGTCGCCGGTGCTCCGCGACGTACGAGTCCGTAGTGAAGAGCAGCAAAGCCACTAGTTTCTCTCTTCTCTTCTGGTTTGGACAGGAAGAAGAACCATCTAACGTGCGGCTAGGATTAACTTGGCCGAGACGAGGAGAAAAATACTGCGTACTAAATTCTAGCACTGGGCCTCGATAGTACAAAATTGTTGAGGCAGGCCTGATATTTATTTTTCCGGCCCATGGATCTAGAAAAGATACTTCTACTTTGCTATGCTTTGTGGTCCATGAAGCAACTACTGCTGCGCGCGGGTCCGGGAAAAAGTACTAATACTGTTACCTGGCACGCAAGTTGGGCCATTTGGGCGGGTCCACGCAGACTTTAGAGTCCAACTTCTAAACTATTTCGAAATAGCGTTCAAAGTCATTTCAAACTACAGCTCCACGAAGACACATGTGCACGTATGTTCAGTTCGCGAGAATAAACTGGTGTAGTTTTGAATTCCTAACCTCGTCAATATTCTCGGTGGATTTCCCTAAAAAAAATATTCTCGGTGGAACTATTGCACCCTTTTTCCTAACGGATGCAAACTTTGTTCCAATTCCATAACACATGCACACTTTGCTCCAAATGCCAATACAGCAATGGAGGAAGCCAGAACACATTACCAGACCAGCTCGAAACGTCGCGGAAGCAAAGACAGACAGACCCAGTTGGAAAAGAACACAACACAACTGAACTTCCACGGTTTGTGTACTAGTGCCGCATGGTGCAGCAATTAGCACACGAGTTCTTTTGACTGCAAATCGATCTCCATAAGTACAACACTGCTTGCTAGTTGCCATTTCCTTCACAGCAACAGCACCCAGAACCCGTTCTTGCATATGCACGCGCGAGGATGTCGTGAAACCGTCAAGAACTCGCCCAATTCAGCATGTTGTTAACATGAACCAAGTGGGTGGCATGTGCGATGACCGATAAGGCAACCGCACCGGCATCCAGTTCCAGGCCCAGGCCGCAACGCAGACCGATGACCAAGCGGGTGACATCATCATCTTCGCCGACGAGCAGCGGCGATCCGATCCTTCAGGTCACCTCGCCCCGTCGCTGTCGGCTTCACTGGAAGAGGCACCTGTTCAGCTGTTCTGCCCAGGCTGCAGCAAATGGACAAAAAAGCAGCGGGATCTAGAAAACATTTTTAACAACGCAAAATGCCAAATGGAGTACGTAGTTTATAGTTTAGCACCACTTTTAAACGAAGATTTCTTGGGCGAGGACTGGTTCCGTCCACGCAACTTTTTTTTTGGAATTTCGGTCAAAAGATCAAAAGGAAAAGACGGGTCTACTGTCGTCAATGGACCAAGACACACGTAGACGTAGCAACACACCACGCTCTCATGGCCGTATTTGCAAGCCTAATCATCGGCACGGGGAGAATTACTTTGTTAAAACGACATGAATGAGACGTGAGTTTTTATATGCAGCGGCGGTGATGCGTGCAGGACTGCAGGTTGGGCTGGACCGGCGCATGCGGCTGGGCGTGGATTCGATTGAGGGTGTGTTTAGATTGTAGGAAAAAACATTGTAGCATAAGAAAAACACTGTAGCATTCGCTGGGAAACGTGTTTTGTGAGGAAGGAATAGTGAAAAGTTAGAATGAATAGTGAAAAGTTGGAATGAAAAGTGAATAGTTGGGAATCTGAACATGGCCTGAACGCGGAATCAGAGCAGAGAGAGAGCCTCGTCAAACCCATCCATGCATCTAGACATGAACTTTTATTACCATTGTTTTTCACCTTTCTCTCATTGGCCCTTGGCCGTCCTAAAAAAACAACTGCGCACCTACCGGGCTGGTTGAATCCATCTCCGTGTTTTTTTTTTCTTGCTTCCCCTTTTCACAGACGTATGAGGTGATTCATGAACGGTGCTCTTCCAATCCTCATCGTTGTGGGCAGTTGAGCGGTTGAGCTTGATGTGCTGCGTGTGCATGCGCAAGATGACCGTCAGTGCCTCGATGATCGTTGCCTTGTCAAATCTATCTACCGCACAAGATGACGGATAGCTTTTCCCCACAAAAAACATGCTTGGGCACCAAGCATGCTGACTCTCCAGTAGTCCAGTCTCCACTGTAGTCTACTACTGATGACCGATCAATGTGGTGCCCCGTGCCCGTAGCATTGGTGTGCTCCCATTCATTTTCTGCAATAACGCTGCCAGTGCATTCCAAGCATATAGTAGTTTCGAGTGTATTGACAATTTGGTCGCTGCATGCAGTTCCAGTTCAGCATATAGTAGGTTGCGGGATATATATGTACACGCGTGCTCCAAAAATTTGACCACAGATCACGCAAAACGAATTGAAGCAGTTGCTACCAACCGAACCAAACGAACGTGACGCACTCTGGCCGCGGAATACGAGCGAGTCTCTTGTGAGACCTTGGATAGATGTATATGTGTCATATGTGCAGGGTGCAGCCGTGCAGTGGATGAAGAACAGACCGTACAACGTGTCTGGCTGGCCGAGATCTTCTGACTGATCAAGAGATCAGTCTTCGGTCCTTTAGTCCTTATACACGGTTTAGGGTTTACCCTAGCTAGCACCGGCCACGTTCCCACGCACAGTCCTTGCATGTGCCATATGGAACGACTGGTGAAACGATTGCGGAGCTGGAACGTGCTGTGTACAGTGTACTCCTGCAATCTGCACTGACATTCAAGCACCGCGATGGGGCCGCCAGCTCAAAGTACATACACACTCATGCTGACACGGTGACACGCAGACTAGCTAGCTAGTAGATCATCCAACCGTGCCTTGCGTACATGGGGCATGCGACCAGCAACCGACCAACGACCGAGATCCCTCTTTTGTCCGCGCGGTACGGATGACCAGTACGATCTCATCCCGGTTGGCCGGTTCACACGGTTTCGCGTGATGGTACGGTAGGCAATCTAGAAACGTTTTTGTCCGGTATGTTTGTAGTCGTACGTCAAGATTAGGGTTTCGCAGACGCCCCGAGATCACGAGATGGGAGAGGGAGATGGATCGGAGCTCGCAACGAAGGGCGCGCGAGACATAGTAGCCGAACTTGCTGCCCTTGCTGTTGCTGAACTCCCGAGGAGGTTTATTCTTGTGGGACGCTAAGTTGCCTGCATATGATAGCGGATGATCATTGTCAGCGGGGGAGACTTTGGGTGGAGAGGCAGTGCAATGGCTGCCAGCAGGAAGCCAAGTTAGAGTTGTACTTGTACATCCTCACATTTTGAAGGCAAGTCGTTTGGGATAGTGACAATCTCTATTGTATGATCTTTGACCTTGTTTTTTTTTTGTTTTGAAACTACTTTCTCTTGAAATAGCCGAGCGTAGCTCGGTTGGTGCGTAAAAAAGAAGTGAGCTTGTATGTGCATTTGAAATAGCAACGATTTTTTCTCATCAATTTATCCTATTTATTCAGTCAATTCAGATTTTTAGTCAACTTCCAACTTTCAAACCCTTTGACTATGAACAATTGATCTTAGCATTTAACCACATACTTTCCTAGAAAGAACCAGCAGCTTAGAGAATGCATACCGCCAGTGTAAGTGTGTAACAAGTAACAGCGGGACAAATCGCTACGAGGCCGAAGGTTGGAGCTCCGTATTAGAATTAGATTGTGAATTAGCGACCTTCGAATGCCAGCCAGATTTCCAGCATGTATCCGCGTCAGCATGAACCGCAATGCTCCAACACGTCAATTCGTGGAAAGCGAGTTCAGTCACTGTTGGTGGCCAAAATGGCTGCAAATTGTTTATAGCAGCCATGACCATATATTGAGCCCGTGACCGACGGCGACGAGGAGCCTAAGGTCAGTTCGCTTGGTGCCATCTATACACTACAGTAGCCATGTACATTTTGTATTTGTTTAAGACTTGCTGCAATGTACTACGTTGACCGCATGCATGCCCTCCGGAGCTTTTGACCTTGACTTCCCATATCGCATAGGGTCATATCTATCTCAAATTCACAATGTGAGTATGAAGCATGTGGCTCATTCCAATCCAGCGCCGGTTTCTCGCTCTGGCAACCTCGCGCGCCACTGGCTATGTTCACATGTAGCCACATGCATGTCGTCGAGCTGTTAGAACAATGAACAAACACCTCACTCGGCCGGTTGGCATTTCGTAGGGTAATATGATTCTAACGAACACCTCACTACCTCGGCATCGAGCATCAGTACAACGTACGCCGCCTCTCATGTTCTCGGAAGCCGCGCAGCGGCGGCTGTGAATTCTTCGTCGATGTCGTGCTAGACTGCTAGCCAGTCCCTGCGAGCTCAGTTCGGGTCCAAGTCTACGTTATTTACTCCCACAAGCCGCCGGTAGCTAGCAGAACCGCCACCGCGCCGGCTATCGCTTGGACCGGCACTGCTAATTTTACTGGCGTCAAACACCAATCACCCGAACGCTCTCGTCGCACGAAAACTGCTAGCTTGTGAATGCTGGAGAACCTTTTTTTTTTAAAAAAAAAAAACTTGGAGCCGGCCGGTTAACCTGTAGTCCTGTAGAGGCAATCCAATGTGTTACAATATGTGAGAGAGCGAGCAGAGCTGCATGACGTCGCGGCCAGACGGGGGTGGCAACAGGCCACGGCCAGCACTCTCGCCGCGGCATAACAGCTGCCAATTCGGCTCGGTGGGGGGCCAAGGGAATCCAAACCATAGGCTATTGAGCTTCCGTGTCCCGGGCTGCAAACAGAAGACGACACATTCAAAGGTCAGAGTAGGGCCCCCACATGTTGGCCGTTACGGTCGCGAGTCGCATGCTCGCTTTCCTGTCAGCCCTTAGCCCCCGCCGCGACGGAAGTTTCCGGCCACCCACCTTCCGATCCCCTCTTGGCCTTCTGTATAAATATGCGGCACCGGCGGCACTCCGGAGATCACCAAAACCTCTGCGAGCTGAGCTCTCTCCTACCAAGAGGCCTCCAGCAGCCCAACCAGCCATTGTTCTCCAGGGAGAGCACACGCAAGGCACTAGCTACGCCGAGTCTGAGCTCTACGCACTCTGTTTCGCTAGCTGCTCCCCCCCCCCCCCCCCCAGCCTTCAGCTCGTTGCAGCAGAACATCGACAGAGGCCCAATGGCTGCCAGCAGCAGGAGTACTGAGCTCCTGTCAAGGATCGCCGCCGGCGATGGCCACGGCGAGAACTCGTCCTACTTCGACGGGTGGAAGGCCTACGACATGAACCCCTTCGACCTGCATCACAACCCAGAGGGCGTCATCCAGATGGGCCTCGCCGAGAACCAAGTACGTTGTGATCCTGCCTGCAGCTGCTAGTTTAGTAGCTTACCTCCTCATATCTCTGCTGCCGATCGATCGAATGCTCATATATATCAACTGTTCTCCTTGTTGCAGCTGTCGCTGGACCTGATCGAGGAGTGGAGCCTGAAGCACCCGGAGGCGTCCATCTGCACGGCGCAGGGCGCCTCGCAGTTCCAGAGGATAGCCAACTTCCAGGACTACCACGGCCTGCCGGAGTTCAGAGAGGTAATTAATTAAGCGCCTGGCTAAGCAACAGGCCCAGAATCAGCGACAGCGATGAGGTTGCTGCTGCCGCCTAATAATGGCGATCGCGAAAGCGACGGAGCAGCAGCAGCTATAGCGGTCGCCTTCCTGACAGATCATCGCTAACTGCCGTGTGATCCTGACGATTTTCAATTCACTCGCTGATGTTGCAGGCGATGGCCAAGTTTATGGGGCAGGTGAGGGGCGGGAAGGTGACGTTTGACCCCGACCGCGTCGTGATGAGCGGCGGGGCAACCGGCGCGCAGGACACGCTCGCCTTCTGCCTGGCCGACCCCGGCGACGCCTACCTCGTGCCGACACCATACTACCCAGCGTACGTCCTCACGTCCTTGCTTTGCCAGAATTGAATTTTCATGCCAGCCTCTCATTCATGTCGTCCATTAGACTTGCTTCAAATTTTGTCAAACGTAGTCCAGTACGTTAGCCTACTGTGTCCGCACAATATTGTCAATTGGCATTCTGGCAAAGGCCCAGACTTTTTGGCTTGTCCTGTTTGGGAAACCTTTCAAAATTGACCACGGGAAGCCATAAAGTAGCTTTCCCGCATAATCAACTAGAAAACCAAGATTCTAGCTACTTGCCGGATTAATTGTCTCCAAGTTGGATCGTGCAATCCAGTCACGCAAGGAAACTTATGCACGGGCACGCTGCCTCACGGTCTGGTCCATGCGACTTTCCATGCGCACGTTTACATCGTTGACCTCGCCTAGAGTCTCAAGTCGTCTCACGCAGCGTAAAGCATGCATGCACGCACGCACATGCACTCGTTCTCTCGACTAGCTAGTCCTGACTCGTTTTTTCACTTGATGATGATCACATACAGTTTCGACCGCGACTGTTGCTGGAGGTCAGGAGTGAAGCTGCTGCCGATCGAATGCCACAGCTCCAACGGCTTCGCCCTCACAAGGGAGGCGCTCGTGTCGGCGTACGAGGGCGCGCGTGGCCAGGGCATCCGCGTCAAGGGCATCCTCATCACCAACCCTTCCAACCCGCTGGGCACCACCATGGACCGCGCCACGCTGGCGATGCTCGCCGCGTTCGCCACGGCGCACCGCGTCCACCTCATCTGCGACGAGATCTACGCCGGCTCCGTGTTCGCCAAGCCGGACTTCGTGAGCATCGCCGAGGTCGTCGAGCACGACGTCCCCGGCGTCAACTTGGACCTCATCCACATCGCCTACAGCCTCTCCAAGGACTTTGGCCTCCCGGGGTTCCGCGTCGGCATCATCTACTCCTACAACGACGCCGTCGTGGCATGCGCGCGCAAGATGTCCAGCTTCGGCCTCGTCTCCTCCCAGACGCAGTTCTTCCTGGCGAGGATGCTCTCGGACGCCGAGTTCATGTCACGTTTCCTCGCCGAGAGCGCGCGCCGGCTGGCGAAGCGCCACGAGCGCTTCACCTCGGGGCTCCGTGAGGTTGGCATCGGCTGCCTGCCAGGGAACGCCGGGCTCTTCTCGTGGATGGACCTGCGCGGGATGCTCAGGGACAAGACGCCCGAGGCGGAGCTCGAGCTGTGGCGGGTGATCTTAAACGAGGTCAAGCTCAACGTCTCGCCCGGCACGTCGTTCCACTGCGACGAGCCTGGTTGGTTCCGCGTCTGCCACGCCAACATGGACGACCAGACCATGGAGGTCGCCCTCGACCGCATCCACCACTTCGTGAGCAAGCACCAAGAGCAACAGCAGCAGCAGCAACAGAAGGCGGCCAAGGCCAAGCGCTGGGCCGCAAGGGGACCCCTCCACCTCAGCTTGCCGCGGCGTGGAGGCGCCGTGGCTTCCCACCTCGCCGCGCTCTCCAGTCCCTTGGCGTTGATGTCGCCGCAGTCGCCGATGGTGCATGCCAGCTAATCGTCGAAACTTTATGCTAAGGACGGCGTGGTTGGCAGGGTGTGACGTGCATTAGTACGCGCATCCTTTTTTGCAATCGCATGGCTTCGTACAGCAAGGCTATGTGATCGTTTGCCGAAAGATTAGACGGGCATGCAGTGACCTATAGATATAGTTTTTACATAGACGTTGTACAGGCGTCAGGTATATAAGGTTTGGTTTGACGCTAGCACAAAGAATGAAAGAAAGAATAATCAACGGAAATGGTCATTGAGGCCTCCCGATCCCGATCAATTGTTGTAAACTTGTGACGGAAGATGTACCATAGCATTGAGTGTGTGTATTACTACCTCCATTCCAAATTTTATTTTGTTTGACTTTTTCAACCTTAAGTTTCAAAAAAGTACGTAATGTATCATGTTTTATTGTTCTACCTTGTTCTATTAATCAAAGTATTTGACTCAAATTTGACTATATTTGCACTTTTAAAATAACACAAGCGATCAAATTTGAGATAAAAAAGTCAAATAAACTCTAATTTAGAATATATATATATGGAGCACAAGTTATCCACCGGATTGTTCCTACGTAGAACGTTCGCTGCAATGAAGCATCTAATCCATACTACAATTGTGGATCCCATACGTGAGAGACTACACTAACTTACCACTTCGTGCATCAGCGTATGCTAGCAACTAGTTTAAGGACGCATTTGTGTTGAAGAAATATATTAATATGGAAAAACTATACTCTACTTGTGCATTTCCTTTGCGTTCGACACCCGATTTTTGTTTCTTCCTTCTATCACTAGTATGAGGCTTTCTCCTCCTTTGGTCTACTTCTTTATTTCAGGTGAGCTCTCCAACGAGATTTGGGGTTCAAGGTTTGGGCTTCGGTGAGCTTCTCTATTGCCGACCTTTGAGTGAAAGCCAAGGATATAGGATGACCCGAATGAGATGGATGGGGGGCAAACATTGCGGCCCGGGCCGAAGGACAACCAGCTGTGTGAGGGGTCGGGTCAAGGCGAGCACGACAACGGTGGATGGCGGCTGTCTCATGTGAGCTAGGGTGTCTCATGATAATTCAAAAGCCTTATCTCTCTTTGCTATCTCCACATGATATTTTTTTAAAAAAGCCCGATCTATGTACATCGTAAATATTTAGTGCGTAGCTGGTGATATGGTGAAGGATGAGGTCATAGCTGATTCTTGAATAGATAGTGACATGAACAATCTCGTGGTTAACCAACAGTTCACAAGGACAAAGGCAAAATAAAGTGCGATTCACAATCTTATCTCAGGTCAACCTTCAAAGTTTGAAAGTTGCGCACGCGTGGTCCATCGACAAATTACTCATAGACTTTGGCTTGGACGTATCTGTTTGCAGTGTTTGCTTCAACGACCAGAGGTTCGATCTGAAAAAATGGTACATATACTTTTTGACACCAAGCCCATGTCATGTTGTTATGAACCTGCTGGATCGAGAGGGAGGAAGGGGGCTGCTGTTAGGGTTTGAGAGATTTGGGGCGCTAGGAAGGCCGGCCGTGGGGCTTCGCCCACGACCGGCGAGAGGGAAGGGGTTTCCTTCTAATCTCTTGCTTGATTAAAATTGACACATCTCCTCTCCTTATATAGAGAGGTTTACTTAACCCCTAAGAAAGACCTTTAACCCTAACCCTAATAGGCCTAGCCGCCTGGCCCAATAGACCCAGTCGGATACACCTGACACTACACCCCTCCTGGACATGCAGCTCATCCTCGAGCTGCAACACAATTGACTGATGACAAAGTCTTGACTTGATACTAACCTAACACTAAAAAAGCCTTTTACATCTCGGCTTATTTTATTATTCTCGATCTGCCTAGACACCGAACAACCACGTGTACATCCACCTGGATCCCATGGTACATGCTGCAAACGGGCTGACATCCTGACAAACAAGAGTTCTGCAGCAAAACGGCGTCGTGCGAAGAGGTCACGAGCTTCAGCCTGCAGTAGCGCTGCAGCCAACATTTGACGGGCAGGCGTCTTCTTCGCTGGCTTCGGGAAGACTTCTTCGGGCTGCACGATCTGCTGCAATACCGTCAAGGCCGTCGCTCGGCCCTGAATCGTCTGACGCATCTCCTGCAGCCGTCGCCGTGCCAGGAAGCGGCGTGTTGCAGCCTGTAGCCGCACCACCACCAACACCTGATGGGCAAGCCTCATTCTCGCCGCCTCCATTGAGCGGCACTGCTTAATCTGTTGTAACTGCATCAAGAATTCTGTCATCGCCGGTCACATCGTCGCTGGCGGCGTGGCAGACATGGTGGGGATGGCCGTGGTGGCGCTAAGAACGGAACTTGGGGCGGTGGAGGGAGGTGACACATAGGGGAACGACAGCTACGAGGAGCCTACGCCAAAGAGCGTGGACTCCAGCATGCCCACACGCAAGGACAAGGCGTCGACCTTCGCCACAATCGGGGCAAGCAAATTGACGATGTCATCGAGGGTCGGAGGCGCACTGGGTAGCACCCCCAACATCGTAGCAGCATCGATGGAGCGTGGGCGCAGGAAGACTGGCACTGAATACCAAATTGTTATGAACCTGCTGGATCGAGAGGGAGGAAGGGGGCTGCTGTTAGGGTTTGAGGGATTTGGGGCGCTAGGAAGGCCGGCCGCGGGGCTTCGCCCACGGCCGGCAAGAGGGAAGGGGTTTCCTTCTAATCTCTTGCTTGATTAAAATTGACACATCTCCTCTCCTTATATAGAGAAGTTTACTTAGCCCCTAAGAAAGACCTTTAACCCTAACCCTAATAGCCCTAGCCGCCTGGCCTAATAGACCCAGTCGGCTACACCTGACACATGTCAACATACTTATTGAAACCCCCAAAGTGGCAAGCGTGCTTCTTTGACATCAAGCCCTATGTGCATCTCAATCAGTCAATGTACTTACAAACACCCAAGTTGGTATACTTTTGACACCAAGCCCATGTTCATGTCAACGAACTTATTAACAGTCCCCCTCTATCACATTTCTCTCTTTTAGTTTGTGTGTAAACATGGTTTCTTGCATGAGAGACTATTGTCCTTCTCTTTGTTCTTTAGGGTCTAGTATATCTAATTCAGCTTCATTGTGAGAAGTGATTCTTTGTTTGAAAGTGATTTTTATTATTATTCAGTTTAAATTTTGAGTATAAAATGCTACTAAACTACAAGCGAATCAAGAGAAACTACTCTTTTATTTTAGCTCTCAGCCTCTTAGTTCATCTAAGAATTACTCCATAATTAAAATCAGTATTGAATCACGTTGTTGAGAAAAACTCTTTGAAAACCTACATTCAGCTGAGAATCCATTCTAAGAGCTCCAAAAAAGTCCTTAATCTTCATACTGTCTCATCAAATTGTTCATATGACAGATTATTTAACGCTATAAAAGACATGCCATGCTCGGTTGACCATGAAAACCCGATCAACGTGGGCCATCGAAAAATGAGAGAGAGGCTGTGTTCACTTTCCTAGGAAGCGTGTTATGTGAGGGCATGAATAGGAAAGGCGAAAAAAGAATTTTTTGGGAAGCGTGTTATGTGAGGAGGACGGCCTTGTTTCGATACATTCTACAAAATTAGAATTTAGGGAACATCTAAAAAAATAGATCTTTGCACTTGTCTTGGGTGTTTAAATCCATTTGCTTATTTTTTAGCAAACCATGTTTAGATGCATTTGCTAATTTTGAAGTGGACCCCATACATTTGTGTTGCAGCTGTTGGCTGTAGGGGACGGGTAGACTCACAAATAGGTTGATTTTAGTGGGTCCTACATGTTTGGCCCAACAATATCTCTTGGTGGGCTGATCTAATTTTTTATATGTGTTTAGATAAAGTTGAGCTAATTTTTTAGCTTTTAGCTTTTTACCAATCGTCTAAACATGCCCGAATAGGAAGTAAAAGGTATTTTTTTCATGTGAGCACATAATTCCCTTCCCGGCTTCCCCCCAGCGTTCTGACATCTTGGGCCTCCGAGAGTTCGAGATCCTACCGCTACCGGATACTCCCTCCATCCCTTAAATAATGATGTTTTAGGATTTTTTTAGACAAATTAAGAGTAGAAAAGAAAGACGCATGTATCCCTGGTAAATGCCATTTTAGGAGGTAAATCAGTTTTCTTTTAAGCATGCATGCATAAAATATTCCTAATTTGTTATACATACATGTTTTGATTTTAAATACTAAAACATCGTATTCGGACGGAGGGAGCAGCGGCACCTGCTGCACGCTCCACCACTCGTCCCGGTCTCAGACCACGGAGCACCGACAGCGACCGCCGGAACCCGCGTACCCGCGCCTCCCTAGCCGCTAGAGCAAAATGACGGCGCTGACGACCACCTCCGTCACCCTCTCCGCCACGCTCCCTTCGTTTCCCAGGCCGCCGCCGCCGCATCATCCCCCCGTCGCCCGCCTGAGCCTGCTTCTCCGCCCCCGGCGCCGCGCCCTGCTCCGCTGCGAAGCGGTGTCCGAACTCGCCCCAGCCGCCTCCGCCGCTTACGGCGTGCTCCTCCTGGGCGGCGGCGGCTTCTCATGTACTACCACCCGGTCGCCTCGCTAGTGTGGCTGCTCTGTTCTGTCGGGTTGATTTACGGCTTTATTCTTTGACCATTGAGCTTCTACTTTCTGGTGTCCAGATGCGAGGTCCGGGAGTAAAGGCTCCATCTACGGAGGGCTGGCTGGATCTGCACTCATGGGCGTTGTGAGTGGACCTCGAATGCCCTCTAGATTTCCCAAGCGTTGCCTTTTCATTTGTTTATTAGAAGAGTTGTCTGCTTTGTAGATTGCATATATATCACGTGCCTTGTCACTGTGTCTTTCTCATGATTCCCGCTAGAACAGTTTAATGAGTCGGCTGTGAAGATTATGCTTTAGACCAAGTTGCAGACAGTTTTGATTCGAGCTCTTTGATTCTGGGTTGGTTGGAAGCACTGGGGTCTGAAGTCTTCGGTTGAACGGGGAAGTGTTGCTCAAGCTAGTCTTTGGTAGTATCTAGTGATTCCTAGGTGCAGGAAAGGACTTCCGAGTCCTCTGGTTTATTCGAAGGTATCATGGTCAGATTGCCTTGCTTTCTGCTTTTCCCTTGGGGGAAGTCGTTAATCTCATCACAGTGCTAATGTAGGCAAACTGTTAGCGCATATGGGTTTAGGAAATCTAATGACACTACTCGAATGAGCATTACTAAGAAGTTTCCTCTTCTTTTTGTGTGTGTGGTCATGGCATAGGGAATACGGACCCTGTTTGTATTCTTTAGGAAGATATTCTAAAAGGAAATGTGTCGAACCTTAACAAGTAGGCAATTCTCAAGGCGGAATTCTTTCCTACAGGACAGTACCCATTAACCAGGATACCTGTGTAACGTGTTTCCAAGTTCAAAATTCCTGCGTTGATATAAATTATGATCTTGATGCTTGTGGGTTATGGGATGGAACTCGTAAACTGTCTTGGGAATCATTACATTGCTGTGAACTATCATAATCATTCTATTGGTGATACCCACCAAATTGATCACAGAATGAGGAATAATTACTGTTTTCTCTTCTTCTTAGGGAGAGGTTCCAAAAGAGCTAGGAAACTATGTGGAATATTAACAATAGACAGGTTTCTAGATGGCATATTGTTCCTGTGGAACAGTAACCAGGATGCCTGTGGAAATTTGTTGCTAAGTTCAAAATGCTATTGTTAATGCAGATTGGGACTCTAATGCATGTGGAACTATGGGATCGAATTCATAAAAAAAAAGTCTTAAAGTAGTCACTATTTATCATTTTGTTTGCAATGCTATACCACTACACCAAATTGGAATGTTGATTCAGATTCGTTGGCAGTTTTTCAGTTTTTAATCCAGTTCTAAATGCCAATATGCTACCAAGTACACTGTTTGACTGGGTGGAGTCTGTCCTATCCCTGTTCTGGATTGAAGATTGAAATAGCAATAAATTGTGAGTGATGTATGTATGGAAAATATGTACTATTAACCATTTTGTTTCAGTAATTTTCTAATGATCTAAGCGATAAGCCATTCAAATAGCCAATTCTATGCTAATTACTGAAACTGTGAGCTTATTTATGTGATTGATAATCTCAGAACTAATAACCCTGTTCTTTTCAGTTTGATGAGAGCATATGCTCACTAAATTTCATGGCTAATTTTATTAAGACCATATGGTTAACGTTTTTTCCAGGCCTATTATCTGATGCAGTCACCTGAGACGAAGGCAGCAGGTGATGCTGTTGGATTTGGATCTGCCTTTCTATTTGCCTGCGTGTTTGGTATGTTTCACCTTCTTTCTCATCGAACTCAGATGGGATACAGAGAAGTCAAAACGTCCAACCCCTCCTGACTTCCAGGTATCAGGTTGTACAACAGCCGTAAACTGGTGCCGTCTGGGCTTCTTCTAGCCCTTTCTCTTGGTGCCTTGGGCGTCTTCTACTCTGCTTACTTGCAAGACAAGGTGTTAACTAATTTGGTTCAGTGACGAGAATTCTGTACCTCATGAAGCTTCCTTGAAGGTTTGCTGCCTCTTTTAGATGTAGAACTTTGGACCTACTGTCGGTGCACCTTCTTTCATTGTAGCCCTAATAAAGAGCATTTAGATTTCTCTCTGAGTCACCTGGTGACGATTAGTTTGTCCAAGCCTTTCAGTCGGTGTGCTGATTGCTACGTCTTTTCACGAACCAAATGTTGAAGAACTTCTGAATTCAGTCCGTCGTCACTGCTTAGGACAGCGTCGGTGCAGGTGCGAAGTACAGAAACATCTTGTTGGTTTGCTAAACATAGTACATGCACAGCTAATCTGTTGGAGATGGAGGTTGAAACTAATCATGTAGGACAACTATCATGTACTCCCATCATCTGATGAGGTACCATTGGTGATTGGTCTCCAACCGGGAACTTCGTACGAAGTAGCTTGTAGATTAGGAGGACGTATCCACAATTTGGCTGTTTGTTCGGCATGCAATGGAACCAGAACCAGCATGATTGTTCGTTCAAAAAAGAACAAGCATGATTAGGGGGAGCAGGAGGTATGGAAAAGACACTTCGGAAGATAGCTGCTGCATTGGAAATATAGGCAATTGGAAATATAGGCAATTGTAAGTTCAATTTTCGAACTAGATTAAACATGACGATAAATAATCCTAGCATGCAATTCTCTAGCAGACTAGGCAGTACGAACAACATAATAATGACATCAGAAAACATGATTAAAACACAATGTACGTACTGAGAAATTGCCGTAGAGAAGAGGAACGGCGCAGTTGGAACGACGACAGCTCTACGGACGGAGTGCAGCAGACGATGTTGCAGACGACGGTACGCCGCAGCACCAGACATGGATGGAGGACGAGCCGTGGTGAAGACGTCTTGAGCAGTCGCGCGCAGCGCTTCCCAAAAACCTTATTCGCCCTCTCCCGATGCAGGATCTCGAAGACGACTGGTTCCGGAGACCTGCTCTCCCGTTTGCCGGTGCACGCCGGCGCTCGGGATGGAGTAGACTACGATGGCAACGCAGCAATGAGAAGTAGTAAAATCCTAACTCGTATAGACCTTCTTAGGGACTCCCAAACCTAGGGGATTCCCGTATAGAGTCTATGGTGCACTTCTTCTATGAGTGTGGTGGTCTCTATTTATTGGGAGGAAAACCTCCCACACCCTCATCCATTAGCAGTATGGGACTAATAGATGACGTACCCCCTCAAGTGCTAATGGGCTTTTGAGATTTACTTAGGATTATTCATATGGGCCAAGCCCAATAATCTAACAATCCCCCACTAGATCTCAAATTCCCATATAGAGATTTTGCTTGTTTCTCACTACTATTTATATACCAGTATTTCGGCAAGGACTGTTAAGTTGAACTCTCGCCTAGAGCTTCAAGCTACACTCATCCACAACTTGAACAATGGACTACGCCTTGAATTGCAAGTTTTGTGCAGACAAGTTTCACTCAAAGACCAAACCAGTACTTGGCTACCTGTAGCCTACCCCGCGGGTGGAGCATATACGTCGTACTCCTTGGTCTCTTCTTGAGCTTACTAAAGATCATCCAAACGTTTTACAATCGGGCTTATATAGGTGTGTTCTTTCAAGAATGTTTTGTAGGACAACATCTTCGCTTAATCAAGCCAATAGAAACACATTAAAGCATATCGCTAACCTGTCTTACAGCATTTGAGAGTATTGCATCTTCACTCAGAGAGGGTCTAGTAATTACCCTCCTCAGTCAACAAGCAGCTTGTTTTTCCTAGGTCCTAATTCACGGGATCTCCGATCACATAGGTTGGGTTACTACTGTGGCAACTTACACGGGTCTCATACCCATCTCCCTCGATGCATTTTCTATCACATTCCGTGATAAACCTTTTGTAAAAGGATCTGCCAGGTTTTTGTCAGTTTGAATATAAGTCACACTTATTACTCCGGAGTTTCTCAACTTCCTGACAGACTTCAATCGTCTTTTGACATGTCTTGTTGACTATCACCGTTTGATTGTCACAGTTCATAAGGATAGCCGGTACTGGTTTCTCAACCACAGGCAAGTCCATCAAAAGCTTACGCAGCCACTCAGCCTCAACGGTGGTTGTGTCTAAAGCGGTTAGTTCCGCTTCCATGGTTGACCTCGTCAAAATGGTCTGTTTGCAAGACCTCCATGATATTGCACCACCTCCAAGGGTAAACATATACCCACTTGTGACGTAAAGCTCATCAGTATCAGAAATCCAGTTCGAGTCACTATATCCCTCCAGCACAGCGGGGTGCCCAGAATAGTGAATCACATAACTCATAGTACCTACTAGATAGCGCATAACCCTTTCAAGTGCATGCCAATGATCTGAACCCGGGTTTGACATGTACCTACTCAATTTGCTCACAGCAAAAGCTATGTCGGGTCTCGTTGCGCTAGCTAAGTACATGAGTGAACCAATAATCTGAGAATATCTCAGTTGGTCTTTGGCTATCTTCTTGTTCTTTCTGAGCATCACACTGGGCTCATAAGGCGTTGGAGAAGGCTTACTGTCTATGTAGCCAAACCGGTTCAAGACCTTCTCCACATAATGAGATTGCGAAAGAGTAATCCCATTATCTTCCTTAATTAGCTTATGTTAAGTATAACATCAGCCTCTCCCAGATCTTTCATATCAAAACTCTTTGATAGAAAAGACTTGACCTCATTGATCATATCAATATTTGTGCTAAAAATCAGTATGTCGTCCACATACAAGCACAATATAACTCCTCCACCCCCACCATAGCGATAGTACACACATCTATCAGCCTCGTTAATGGCAAAGCCCGCAGAAGTTAGTGTTCTGTCAAACTTCTCGTGCCACTGCTTAGGTGCTGTTTTAGGCCATACAAAGACTTCACCAGCTTACACACCTTGTTCTCTTGACCCTTCACCACAAACCCATCAGGCTGATCCATATAAATTTTCTCATCCAACTCTCCATTCAGAAAAGTTGTCTTTACATCCATCTGATGGATGATAAGACCATACGAGGCAGCCAAGGACAGTAATGCTCGAATCGTGGTCAGTCTAGCGACAGGTGAATAAGTATCAAAGAAATCTTCGCCTTCTTTTTGCGTGTAACCTTTAGCCACAAGTCGTGCCTTGTACTTATCAATAGTACCATCTGGCCTAAGCTTCTTCTTGAACACCCATTTACAACCCACTGGTTTACACCCGTAGGGTCGTTCAGTGAGCTCCCATGTTCCATTAGAAAGAATCGAGTCCATCTCGCTCTGAACAGCTTCTTTCCAAGCATCAGTATCTGGAGATGCATACGCCTCAGCTATAGACGTGGGGGTATTATCCACAAGGTACACAATGAAATCATCACCAAAATATTTAGCAACCCTCTGTCTCTTGCTCCTAGGAGCTTCACTGTCATCCTTCTCTAGGATATTCTCATTCTCAATAGGTTGTTCAAACGACTCAAAAGATGCAACTGGTATAGGAGTTATCTCAGTAGAAAATCTAGAAATGCTATTCATATCTTGTGCAGGAAATATATTCTTAAAAAATGCTGCATCACGAGATTCCATAATAGTATCAACATTCATATCAGGTACCTCAGATTTAACCAATAAAAACCTATAAGCAATGCTCCTCTGAGCATATCCTAGAAAGATACAATCCACTGTCTTAGGTCCCAACTTACGCTTCTTAGGAATAGACAAATTTACTTTTGCCAAACATCCCCATGTGCGTAAATAAGAAAGTGATGGTTTTCTTCCATTCCATAGCTCATACGGAGTTTGATCTTTATTCTTGTTAGGAATTCTATTCAGGACATGACACGAAGTCAATACAGCCTCCCCCCACCATGCCTTTGATAAACTAGCAGTGTCTAACATGGAGTTAACCAAGTCAGTCAACGTGTGGTTTTTCCTCTTAGCAACTCCGTTAGACTCGGGTGAATAGGGAGGTGTCCTCTCATGAATAATGTCATATTTCTCACAGAATTCATCGAACACTTTAGGAAAATATTCTCCACCACGATCAGACCTTAAACACTTGATCTTTCTCTCTAGTTGATTCTCAACTTCGGCCATATAGATTTTAAAGTAGTCTAACGCTTCATTCTTAGTTTGCAACAAATAAACATAGCAAAATCTAGTCGCATCATCTATTAATGTCATGAAGTATCTCTTTCCACCCTTTGTCAACACACCATTCATCTCGCAAAGATCAGAATGTATGAGTTCTAGTGGTGCCAAGTGTCTCTCCTCGGCTACCTTGTGAGGCTTCCGAGGTTGTTTCGATTGCACACAACTATGGCACTTAGAACCTTTGGCAATGGTGAAATTCGGAATTAAACACATGCTGGAAAGCCGAGACATCAAACCAAAATTCACATGACATAAACGTGAATGCCAAATGCTTGCATCATCACTAATATTACCACAAATATGGTTCATGGAGTTATTACAAAAATCAGCAAGAGAAGCGGAACAAGCCTCCGCAATCATAGCCTTTACCAACGAATTGTCCATGTTTCGACAAGCTACTTTAAACCCGTCCTTGATCAGGACCGACCCGCTCACAAGATTTTTATTGATAGTGGGGACATGCTGCACGTTGTTCAGCTGCACGATCTTTCCCGAAGTAAACTTCAGATCGACCATGCCAACACCATGAACAGAAGCATGTGACCCATTATCATCAGCACGGAAGAATCCCGGACAGCCTGGTAAGAAGAAAACATGGATATGTCAGCACACACATGAACATTAGCACCCGTATCAAGCCACCAACTCGTGGATTGAAAAACTGAAAGTATGGTAGGTAAATTACCATACCCATCAGTATTGCCAATGGTCACCATGTTGACATCCTTGGGCTCCTTAGCTTTGTTTCCCTTGCGGTCTGCACGATCTGGACAATCCTTGGAGAAGTGTCCCAGCTCACCACAAGTAAAACACTTCAGCTCAGACTTGTTTTTCTTCTTCTTGAAGGTAGTAGTCTTCATGGGCTTGATTTTCCCCTTGTTGTTGTTGTTCTTGCTTGCACGCGAGAACTTCTGGACCATGTTGGCGTTGGACTGACCTTGATCTTCCTTCTCAGTAGCATCCTTCTTCCGAGCCTTCTCTTCAACATCAAGAGATGCTATCAGGTTTTCAACTGATATTTCCTGTCTCTTGTGTTTCAGAGTTGTGGCGAAGCTCCTCCACGAGGAAGGCAGCTTTGCAATAATGCATCCAGCCACAAACTTGTCGGGAATAAGACACTTAAGGAGGTCAAGATCCTTGACAATGCACTGCACCTCATGCGGCTGTTCCACTACAGAACGGTTGTTAACCATCCTGTAGTCATGGAAGCTCTCCATGAGGTATAGCTCATTGCCTGCGTCTATTGCATCATACTTAGCAACCAGAGCATCCCACAGGGCCTTCGCATCTGTCTCTTCTATGTAAACACGGACCAGCCCGTCACATAGATTGCTCATGATATATCCTACGAAAAGATTATTGGCATCGTCGAACTTTTTCTGCTCTTCAGCAGTTAGTTCGCCCTCAAGCTTGCCAAGTCTCGTCTCCCAGATTGCATAGCAGTAAACTAGAGGCGAACCTTGGATTTCCAGATCTTAAAGTTCACACCAGAAAACTTTTCTGGCCTCAGTGACTCAGCGAAATCAGCCATCGATAAATCAACAGATTGCCTATAATAAGGTTTTTGGATTGTTGGAAATATAGGCAATTGTAAGTTCAATTTCCGAACTAGATTAAACATGACGATAAACAATCCTAGCATGCAATTCTCTAGCAGACTAGGCAGTACGAACAACATAATAATGACATCAGAAAACATGATTAAAACACAATGTACGTACTGAGGAATTGCCGTAGAGAAGAGGAACGGCGCAGTTGGAACGACGGCAGCTCTACGGACGGAGTGCAGCAGACGATGTTGCAGACGACGGTACGCCGCAGCACCATACATGGACGGAGGACGAGCCGTGGTGAAGACGTCTTGAGCAGTCGCGCGCAGCGCTTCCCAAAAACCTTATTCGCCCTCTCCCGATGCAGGATCTCGAAGACGGCTGGTTCCGGAGACCTGCTCTCCCGTTTGCCGGTGCACGCCAGCGCTCGGGATGGAGTAGACTACGATGGCAACGCAGCAATGAGAAGTAGCAAAACCCTAACTCGTATAGACCTTCTTAGGGACTCCCAAACCTAGGGGATTCCCGTATAGAGTCTATGGTGCACTTCTTCTATGAGTGAGGTGGTCTCTGTTTATTGGGAGGAAAACCTCCCACACCCTCATCCATTAGCAATATGAGACTAATAGATGACGTACCCCCTCAAATGTTAATGGGCTTTTGAGATTTACTTAGGATTATTCATATAGGTCAAGCCCAATAATCTAACATGTCGATCATCGTATCTGATGGCATATCCCCTTTTGGGTAGCTCACTACGGTTGTTCTTCCAATGATATACATGCATTATTTTAGGACGAGTTTGGGCACGGAATAATTCGAGTACTCTGTCACGGCAGCAGGGCGCATGTTATGTGCAGCGGTAATCCCCGAAAAAACACTATTTATCTAATTTTTTTCTATTCATCAAATCTCTCACACTCATAAAACACTATTTATCTACAGTATTTTCTCAGGTCTACAGTGTTTTTTTAGAGAATCTTTTCCAATTTAAACACATGGTCGGTACAGTCATCTGCGCTGCTGCCCACAGGCCACTGCCCTGCATGAGCAGGAACCACGCATGTTGGTGGGTGCCCCATCAGGATCAGAGGGACAGTGTTCATCCATGAGCATGACTACTGTCATTGTGCTCGTGACCTCATGTGCTAGGCTCAAACCAAACAGGGGAAAGCAAGCATTCCATGAAGACAGAATTGAATGGAAAACACAACTACCACAAGAGGGAGTTGAGTTCGCTGCCGGTTGCCGCACAAGCTCGGGACGAGCCGGGCTCAATCTTCCAATCCCAACGGACCGCGCCCGATAAATCTGTTCCCATGGGCCCAGGCCCATACACCAGCCGGACGATCCCGTGAAACCCGTCGTCGTTTATTCCGCGCCGCGTCGGCATCAGCCACGCCACCTGGCCGAAACAGCACCCACACACTCCTACGTCCACGTCGAGGTCCCCGTGCAGCCATTTTCCAGCTAGCGCACCCCCACTTCTTCATCCCTGGCTCCGTGTTCACAACATCTTGCATAAGCGCATTATTCCACACCAACTTGTCAAGGAGATTAGGCCGTGGGAATTCACGGAACACCCTGTGGTTGCCGGTGAAGCCCTGGCATTTGCAGGAGGATTAAAGCCTGAAGCCAAGATGCGAAGGACGCCAGTGAGGTTGCGCATTGATGGCTCATGCCGCCTCCGATTCGGCATCGGCAGGCTCCCCCCCGGCTTCCTCCTGTTCTCGTGTGTCACTTCAATCCTCAAGCCCACCACTGCACCGTCGCCACCACCATAACTCAATGCACGGGCCCCTCCTCCCCCATTGCCAGCCATCCAACCACCGTTCGGCGTTCGCACATCGCCACAGCCGAAGAATCTCCTTCCCGCCCCGGCTCCGGCCTTGGCTTGCACTTCTCCGCAAGCGGCCACGGGTTTTGCGGCGGGAGACCTCGCTCGTGTCGTTGCGCGCGCGTTATAAACGACGACGGGTTTCACGGGATCGCGCTTATCTATCTCGAATGGTCGGAGAATATCGGAGCCCCAACGGAGCGGAACTGAAACTGGGGAGCATTAACAACAAACAAATCTGAAGAACACCCCGCGGTAGATTTCGCGGTACTGTCAGGTGACATACACTGACCATTTCTTGCAAGCGAGCAATCTACTGCAATGTGTGGTTAATATTAGTAACAGGTGGTGACCAACGTAACACGCATTAGCGCCACACCCGCGGAGGAGGCGAGTGGCGGCGGAGCGGCGGCGTCGGCCTCGGCCGCGGTGGGGTCGGCCTCCTGACGCTGACGGAGACGGGCTCGCGGTGGCGGTGGGGGGCCTTGGCGGCGGCGGAGAAGGCCTCGTCCCAGATCTCGGTGAAGGCACGGAGGATGGCGTCGTGGTGGTGCGGCGCGTTGAGCGCCAGGAAGTGGCGGAGCAGCTCGCGGAGCTCGTCGCCCGTCGCGATCCGGTTCTCCACGATCATGTTCACCATCGACCGCCGGAAGTCGCTCAGCGGGTCGTCCGACTGCTTCACCACCGCCAACACCGTCCCGTCGAGCCTGCCCGTGCCGCCGGCGCCGCCGTCGCCGCTCTTCGCCTTCCGGTGCTTCGGGACCTGCGACGTCGGGAACATGCTGGCGTCTGCTTCTTTCTTGCTGCTTTTGCCCGTGCTCGCCGCCTTAAGCTGCTCCGGCGCCACTGGCAATGGTGGAGATGGCGGCGGTTGCTTGGAGTGGACCTCGCCAGCTTGTCTGACAGCTTTGTCGATGTTCTTCGTCTTCCGATTCTGCTGCGTCGTCTGAAGCTCGAAAGGAGAAGGCGGCGGCGGAGAGAAGTTTCCATTGCCTTCTTTGCTGTCGTCGTCGCCGCCGCTTTGCAAAACTTGTTGCTTCGCTGGCCTTGCCGGTAACGGCGGTGGAGGCGGAGGTGGTGGAGAGAAGTTGCCATGGCCTTCTTTGTTCTGGTCGCTGCTGTGCACGACTCGTTGCTTCACCGGCGGTGGAGGAGGAGGCGAGAAGTGCTCCTTGCTGGTGCTCTTCCTCCCCCACGACACGACGCTCTGCTCGAGCTCGTTGAGCTGGCGCAGCAGGCCAGAGAAGCTCGTCGTGGCCGCTGCCGAGCTCTCCCGCTGCTTGCTGCAGTCCACCTCCTCCTCGCCGGCATCACCGTCGTCGGCGTCGTCCTCCCACAGGAAGGACGACGACGAAGCGGAGGGCACGGTGAGCGTGCCCGTGGAACCGGACGCCGAGGAGGGGTGCAGCGCCGCCGCCCTGCCTCTGCGCCACGTCGTCGCCGTGGACGTGTCCGTGGCGGTGGCGGAGTAGGGCGACGTGGCGGAGGAAGACGCCGCCACGGCCACCGCCACGGCCTTGGCGTCCCTGCAGCCGCACCCGAGCCCGAACCCACCGCCGCCCGCGACGACGCCGAGGCGCTTCTTGGCAGCAGCGGCGGGGCTCATCCCTCTCGCTCGCATGTACGTGTGTGTGCGTGTGCGCTCGTGTCGCGCTCGCGGTTCACAGGAGTCTTGGACGGTGGCCACCGGCCGGCCGGGGACCTTATATGCTGGCTCGTTTGTCTGGTAGCCCTCGTGAGCTGGGTTAATGTAAAGCGATGACATTGACGACGCAGGTAGGCGAAGCTCCATTCATGCCTCTGGAATGGGGCTGCCTGACGTGAAAAAAATCCCACAATATTCCCGCAAATTTCAAAATGGCCTCCAAGCACTTTTTAAACGGGCATCGAATCAACAACAGTATTGGCGAGCAGTGAACATTTGAACAGAGGCATAGTCTATGGAACTGATGATCAGCCGGCCGTCGCTTGGATTTGTCCTCATTACATTAGTTGCAGCCAGTGGACTGGATCCTTCGGCGCAAATAGCTTGATAGATACACGGGAACTACTAGTGCATAATACTCGCCTCGCATGTGCAATCATACACTAGGCGCCGCTATTTTGACATGGTCCCTGGGGGACGACGAGATCAGGATGCTGGATCGGGCACACGCGCGCTCGGCTACCGATCGTGCCGCAGGCGCTAGCGAGTTTGGGATCGGAGGAAGGGGGTATTTTTTTTTGCTCCGGTGACCGTGATCCGATGGCTCCTTCCGAATCGGATAGAGGGGTGAGCTGTGAGTTCCGAGGCGCTTGTCCATATGGCGCGAGAGCCGGCAACGGCAGCCATGGCCATGCGCTGCGCTGGATTTCTGCAGGCCCCAGGCGGCGTTCTCATGAGCCGTAGGCCTCTGATCGAATGATCCAAGCAGGCAAGCAGGCTGAGGACCTGAGCTGAGGCGTGTAGTAGAGTCATACTCATATCCAAACGCGAGGGGTCACATGGGAAGTAGTAGGATACTACGCTCTGTATAGTGAACAAGCTAAAGCTGTCACGAGTCTCGTTATTACCTGACCCGAGTATTAAATGGCAGCCTGTGTATGTATGTATCCATCCACAATCTCGCAGTAGGTCCCATGCCGCGTATCCCAATCGGATCACTTGATGGGACCGTGACCGCGCATCGGTCTCGTGACAGTGCAGTATTAGAGGTGTCCAGGAAACGCCCCTCGCTGGCCGGTTATGCATTTGATCCACACAAAACCGTCGTGCCTCTTTCTGATCTGCCGTCCACAGTTTTGATCGTCTCACGGACAGATAAAAGGGGCTTGCTGGTTCTTGACTTCTTATGCGCTTAACAACTGAATACTGACATCTATCTGAACATACCTCGCCTCACAGATGTTCAGTAACATCTTGATCGCAGACCAAACTGTTGTCCTTATCATCTGGTGACAGCATAAACGGTGCCGAAAGCCATCATGATGTGGCATATCGAGTTATCGACGACCATGCAGTTCTCCGTGGCCTGCGCATCCGGGTTATTCCTATTCCTAGCATACAACCGTTGTGCTCGTGCCCATGTCTGCATTTCCCCCCATGATCTACCATCAGCGCCCCTGGATTCCTGGTTGAACCTTGCCCAAAGGAGAAGAGGACAAGCGCGACGCAGACGGATGAGGCTGTGATCTGCAAACATGCATGCATCATGCATGAGGGGATCGTCTTTGGCCGGAGGGAACGCTAGCTACCTGCTGCTGCCGTGGGCATAATTATTCCGGGGAGAGGCAGCTACCTGCCGCCATGCATATCATGGCGTCCAACCGTCGATGTGATGTGCTGGTTAGCTCCGTTCCCTCGGACACCCACGCTACAGAAATAGTAGAACAACGAGGACGGCTCCAGGCTGGTGCATTTTGGTGCATTGTGGCTTCCGTACCACGGTGTCATGGACTCATGCGTATGAATGGCCCGGTACACGAGCACATTAGCCCGTACTCGTGGCTCCACCCAGGCACCCAGCCAACGTGACGACTGACGCCCGAGCGATGAGTGTCAACCACCAACGTTCCCGTTGTGGTCAGTGTAGCATTGGCGCCAATGTTCCCGTTGCGGACTTGTGGACCTGTGGTCAGTGGAGCATGTGAGATGATCTCTAAAGACTAAACCCGATCATCAGTGGAGCATGTGAGATGATGATTTCGCATGTGAGATGATCGCGAGGCCTCTAAAGGTCCAAATAGTTACACACACAAGCCCGCTAAGGCCCAAACACATTGAGCGATGAATTCGGTTAGCCGGGCCGAAGCGTCCACTACTTTTCCGGGCCCAATACTGGATCCTCGTACCATCCATCGTACGCCGCCGCTCTCTCGCCGCCTCCGGTCGTGTCCTCTCCTCGTACACTCCCCAGCACCAGCAGCGCGACAGCGGCCACCGCTCCACGGCATCCAGTTGCCGGTCACCTGTCATGGCTCAAACTCCGGCGCGCGCCGCCTCCGCCGTGCGGCTCTTCGACGCGCACTGCCACCTCCAGGACCCCCGCGTCGCGGCCGTCGCGCCCGCCCTCATCCGCGCCGCCGCCGCATCCGGCGTCGCCCGCTTCGCGGTCAACGGCACCTCCGAGGTACGCCCTGCGCTCCGCTCCAACTACCTCGTCTGCTGACTCCAGGGACACTACAAGCGTGGCTGGCTCCGTGTTAACTGCTCCCGTAATTTATGCGCGCGCAGAAGGACTGGCACCTGGTGAAGCGGATGGCCCAGGACCACCCAGCCGTCGTCCCCTGCTTCGGCCTGCACCCATGGTGAGGAGATTGGTGCTCAGCTGGTCCCTGCCTGCCTCTCGCTCAGCTCTGCTGATTACGCTATGCGATTGATCGCGTGACCTTGGTAGGTGGGTCCCCGAGAGGTCGCCGGATTGGATGGATTCGCTGCGGCGGTTCTTCATCGAAACCCCAGAGGCGGCTGTTGGGGAGGTGAGCGTTTCCTCCGCTCAAAATTCCAAATCCACTAGACCACTAGCAGGTGTCAGAATGTTTAAGTGTTTCGCGGCAACTGAATTGCGATAATCATCTGGACCTCTGGATTGTTCTAAGCTGCAAAGTAAAGGCTCCCACAGCAAGAATTTAGTTATATTGCTGATTTGTTGTGCACCACATTGTCAGATTCAGAAATTGGATACATTGTTTTGGCGCCTCTAGGTCCTCTTTTATAGTCTTGTTACTTCAGTTCCAGAGCTAAGGCGGTAGTTTAGACTGAGACCTAAGGTTCCATTATTCTATTTATCCTCGTATAATCTATATATTTGATTCTCCTTTACCGCCCATTTTGAAACTATATTTGAGGGGAGATCGAACCATGCCCCATTTTCTAATTTTGGTTTATTTTAACCTTTATAAGTACTGATATATTCTCAACACAAAATGATGGCATGCAAGCAACTATATCCATTTTACTGAGTCTTCTAATTTATTAAGTTCAACAGAAATCTTATTAATATATTTCATAACTAATTTTTAATGTTGACTAGTATCCTAAGTTCATATCCACTTATAAAAGTAGTCATGTCCATTTTTAACTTCATAACTTATTAATATATTAAGTTCAACAGAATAATTCATTAATCTTGTTTTTATAGCACAATACAAGCCACTGAGCTGATAAATACATATTCAGATGATTGACTGACCAGCTTATTATATTATCTAAGAAACTTGTTAGATGACCTAACCCTAAGTAAGTCATCATGGTATCTAAGAAACTTGTCAGACTACCTAAGGAAACTTTGATATAAACTAGTAAGTTATCTGAATGTTCCTTAGCTATCCAAAAAAAATCGACAAATTGATTAGGGATTATAGTATGCTATCCTTTCAATACTTTTGATAACCCTGTTTTGATCTTCCATTTGAGTAGATAAGAAATATCAGTTCCCACATATAAGTAATATTTGAAAGTACTACCAGTGTGTGGAATATCAGTCTATCACCAGCATCTAGGTTAATAGACATAACATTTGCCCAAAAAAAAATGTTAATAGACATAACACCAATGTCCAGGTTTTCAATATAATTCTAAGGCTCTACCATATCCATATTGCTCTGTTATATATCTAATGAGTTAGTGGATAAGAAATCAATTGGATTTGTCATGAATCATAGTCCTTCCTTTATGTTCCCCTTTTGTTCTGTATAGGGTTCTGGACCCTTCATCTAATAGTATTTTATTGTTCTTATTATTTACTCTTGTAATAAAACAATATTATGTCATTTATTCATACTAATGCAGATTGGTCTGGACAAAGGTTCACGTGGAAAAACCATTGACTTCGGAGAACAGGTCTGTACTCAGCAATCTCATGGACCCTGCACTTCTTGTTCCATGCTTGTGTATGGTTTTTGTCAGAAGTTTCAGTTGCATGGTGATATTGCTATTTCAGCTATTATTGCCTTGCTTAGTTGTTTGTAGTGTACCCTATTATTTTTTTTTATATCCATATAAGTCCATAACAATTTTTCTTTGTTTTCAGTTGGTTAGTGTGTGTTTTGGGTGTGATTTAGGTGTCTTTCATTTTTTTATTTTTTTATTTTTTTGCTAAGGAGGGGGTTTCCCTATCCTTTGTATTTCTATTCCTCTCTTAGTGAAATGACACACATCTCTCCTACGTCATCCAAGAAAAAAAAGAAGTCCATAACACAACAGAAAAACTCTTATAACAGGTTGAAGTGTTCCAGCGACAACTCGAACTTGCTAAGGAATTGGAGAGACCTGTTTCTGTTCATTGTGTGCGGGCATTTGGCGATCTTCTGGAAATACTGAAGTAGGGCATGTTACTTGTTCTTTATCAGTACAATTTATTTCTGGTTTGAAATTCTCAAATTGCTTTGCTCACATAACTATATGGCATACACCTATTCGTATGTAAGGGATGTAATGACTCTGTTACATGGAAAACCAATGATATAATTGTCCTGCTTATCTTAGACTCAAATGAATTGGTGAGATGCCATGTAACAACTTGTTGTTATTATCAACAAACATACCTTACTGTGTTAACATTCTGATTTCCAGGCAAACTGGACCTTTCCCAGCAGGTGTGTTGTTACATTCGTATCTCGGATCTGCAGAAATGGTGTCTGGCCTTGCAAATTTAGGCTGTTACTTCTCATTATCTGGCTTCTTGACAGGCATGAAATCCACTAAAGCAAAGCAAATGCTGAAATCAGTAAGTATGCTGGTTGCACACTAATGCTATTTCATCTCAAAGTGTTGACCAGTGAGCAGCTTTGTTTTTTTAGATACCCTTGGATAGAATTCTTTTAGAGACAGATACACCTGATGCATTGCCAAAATTAGACAATTTTTCTGTATCACCGGTCCCTGTGCCCAGTTCAGATGCAGACACTGAAAAGAATATCAAAGATTCAGAGTCACAGTCTGCTGCTGCATCGAACGAGTCCTTGAACCACCCAGAAAATATCCGTATTGTAAGTGCTTCTCTCTCTCTCTCTCTCTCTCTCTCTCTCTTTTGGCTTGGATGCACTTGGCTGAAATTTTTCTGTTTGCTGAAGACTTTTTTCTTAGAGGAATGTTTCGTGAAGATTGCCATGTCTTCTTTATTTTTATGTGTTTATGTGCATTTCCAACAATAAAGTTGCCCTGGAGGTGGAATGGAAAAAAAAAAAGACAAATTTACAACAGAGTATACTGGTTCTCCTTACCAAAGAGCTTTTGTTTAAATTTCTAAGCAGTCCAGTACTTTTAACCTGTTGCCTTGAGCTTTCCATCTTCGTAAAATTCCTGTTTACTTCATATTTAGTAATAAATGGATGAGAAAATGTTTCTAACCAACTGTGGGGTCCTGTATTTTCCAGGTTTTGAAGTATGTGGCATCACTGCTTGAAATGCCAGAGGCAGAATTGGCGGAGCTGAGTTACAAGAATGCTACCAAGCTGTTTTCTTATCCTGGTTCCAAAGTTCATCCTGAAGCTGAAGCAATCTGAGGGGGTTTGTCACTACCTTACTCACTGGTCAGTGATTCTAAACCCTGTTCTTTAGGCTTCCAGAAACAATACATGAAATGGCTGTACATCACTGCTAATATTAGTGAAATAAAGCACAGCAGTTAGCAACAAAGATATCCAAATCAGAGGTTGGCATGGTTAGTATGTTGCCATTGAATGATGAAACATAGGACGCACCACATGACTAGCAACCCGCAGTGTTCCTGTTTCCTACTGATCCATTTTTTTAGCCCTGAAGGCTACAACATAGATAGAGCGATTTTTTTTTTTACCATATAGAATACGTGAAACCAGTTTTCATGATGAGAATAAGTTGATACTATTGTAGGTCTAAATTCTGAATGGAACTCTTCATAGCCAAGTCTTGAGATAGCCAATTAGCAGAGTCAGGCTACAGGGATGGCATGGCTCTGCTGGTTGCAAAACAGAGTGAGAGAAGTGAATAGAATTTGGCCCCTTCTATATATACGGCGCTGATGGCTGCCATAGATATGATCATATGAGAACCCATCGCTTGGATTGTAACAGGTCTCGTTCAGGCAGGCATTCACTGGGCACTTGTCCGTTCGTTTCTGTCCGATGCTATGCTCACTGGATAACTTGGTGCTTCGGCAGGATGCTTAGGCCAGTCATCACACAGTTACCAAGACTGCCACATCACATTTATCATGGGATGAAATTCCCTCTCTCAGTGCATAGTTTCATGGCACAATTTCATATACAAGCTGCAGCATTTAATTCTCGCATGGTGTATGTCCAAATGTGCCTAGGATGAAACAAAATGGCTCTCAACGCAAGTTGCTTCCTTTATCCTTGAATAAGCTCAGATCCTAGCCAATTAACTAACCTAGTTCCAGTTCCAACGGATTAGTCTTATCTTTATCTTTAGGGTGTGTTTAGATTGGAGAAAGATTCCTCGAAAATACACTTTTCACTAAAAACACACCGTAGATGATGTAGATGAATAGTGTTCTGTGGGTGGGAGGGATGAGATGAATAGGGAAAAGTTGGATGAATAGTGTTTTTTCGGGGAATCTTTGGGGAACTAAACGCACCCTTAATCCACCGGAGCATCCAACTGGCTGATGTAATGCCCATTCCAAAGCAGCGAAAGCTGGCCAAGTGGAAGCCTATCCGGTGAGAAATATCAACAGCCGGACCCCACGGCCACATAATGCACGTCCACTTCTCGACGAGACGCCGACCAATGGGTGACTCACGATTCGGCGGCTAGCACGCGCACGCGCTAGACTTCTGAAGGCAAGCAAATCCACCGAAAGGTCGCGCTCGCCGGAGCAACCAGGGGAAGAACCGAACAAGAAAACATACCATGTCGATGCATTCCCGCTCTAGGTAGCAGCTTGGCAAGAACACACTTGTCACTTGTGCTGCGTCTAAGCAACAGAGAGAGTAATAACCACCAGAAGAGTAGCAGTACATGTACAAGTGAGCCATACGTATATACTTACATCCAGTTTACAAAATTGTGAAGCAGCAACAATGAAACTACGGAGTACTCTGATCAAACAGTACATACATGCAAGCGGGTGCTTGATTAGCTGAGCTCTGAGCATGAGCATATGGATAGTAAGTCGCAGCTAGCTAAGCTGATGCATACGCTCCAGCGCCCGGCGACGTCGGGCCGGAGGCGAGGACGGAGAACCAGGCCAGGATGGGCGTGCCGAGGAGGACGAGCCCCGCGGGCACCATCCAGAGCCGCGCGTTCGCCGGGTGGAACGCCAGCGCCCACCACACCAGCAGCGCGGCGCCGCCGAGCCCCACCGCGACGAGCCCCGCCAGCCACGACCACGGCGCCGCCCGCCGCGCCCCGACGGCTTGCTCGATGTGGCCGTGGCCCGGCAGCTTCTGAGCCGGATCCATGGCCGCCGCGGCCTCCATGGTGGTGCAGCAGGTGTAGAGTCGACACGCGTGCTCCGGGTCTCCAAGGCTGTGTGTGTATAAAGCCGGCTCTGCGCGTCCCCCGTGAGTTGCACCGGCGGTGGCGGCGGCCGTGCTGATGGTCAGGCTGATGAGGGCTGGTAATGCTAGAGATGTGCACTGCTTTGCACGCGGTTTTCTTCTCCCATTTTCTTTGGCGCACCGTGTGCTTCTGCAGAACCACTCGAGGGCTTGGGCTTGCGACTACCATGCACCGTACGTTCGACTACCGGGCCCGTTCCCCGTTCAACGACGGCGACTCGCCTGAGAAGACCGGCTGTTCCTTTCGCTCGGCTCGCTTACGGTCAGTAATCTTTCCAGGCTTCACAAAACAACAGAAAAGCAGAAGAAACTGCTCTTGGAAAAAAAAAAGCAAAGCAACGGTCGCATTCTCCAAGTTAATACTAGCGTTCATCACATTGGAACCAATTGACCCGTTCGCACCCAGTCCAAGCCCACGGATAACTGAAACAGAAACAGACGAAGCTACGGCAAGGATAAGCCTTTGAAACACTGAACCGGCTTTGCACGACACATCGTGTACCGGACCGTCGATATCATTTGTGCTCGTACTCGAACAGCTCGCGGACGTTGATGGGAGACGCCGCGGCGGCGTCCCCGTCGACGAGCTTGCCGGCGACGATGAGGTTGGCGGCCTCCGTCGGGTGGAACGCGTCCCAGAACACGTACTTGGAGCGGTCACTGCACAGAGAGGAGCTCGAATTGGCCGTGCCGATGCAGAGAAACGGAGGGAAGCTGCCGCCGCAGCACGGGTCCAGAGCGTTGTCGAAGCCTGGTGGTGTCAAAGAAGAAAGATTTCATTTACCACAGGCCATTCTGAAGTCTGAAGCACGAGCACTGCATTTTGCAGGAATTAGCAGCAAGGAAGCAAAGCGTACCATGCTGACGGTAGTTCTGAATGATCTCCATCACGATCTCGTACGTGCTTGTGTACACGAATTTACTCTCCGGACCCATTTCCTGGTTCATCTTTTCGACCATCCTCTTCAGTTTCTTGTTGTAGCCTTCAGTGACTCGATTCGCAGATGCCGAACACTCCCCTGCAGGCATGAACTCCAGAGCACGAACGTACGGTATACAGCCGAGTGGCCCGACATCGGATACTACAAACTTCCTAGCCCCCAGATCATTTAGCCTCTTCATCCAGGAAAAGAAAATGGAGATCAGTTTGAAATAAGAGCAATCAACTGAAAAACTTCGGGTGTGAAATTGGTAAAACCTTCAGATAAAATGTCAGGTTGGAAACCAACGCATCCTGAAAGGATGAAGGATCAGGCTTCTCTCGTCCAAAGAACGGTACTGAAGGTGAAAGATACTCCAAAATATCATTGGACCCTACTGCGACAACGAAGAGTGCCTTCTTGATGAAATCATTTGCAGCTTCCTCGCCCATGGTCTCTAGTATCTGTGCTTTGGTCTTCTCAAAGTAGTTGATTTGCTGTCGTAGTGGAATTCTTCCAATCTACAATGATGTTTCATATATAAGAAATGAAAATGGTAAATGCTAAATAACTGCCAAGCAATTAATGAATTTCCCTACATAAAAAGAGCCAGTATCGTCAAATATGCCAGAAGAACCGGAGCCATAGTTGATCCCACTGTTCGTCATTGCGGCACTTGAATTTGGGGCCAAGTAGGGTGGAGCAAGAGATTTCTGCCCCAAGGCTTCACCTGCACCGCGTAGTACCTGGAGACGTTAGATCCTATATGCAATCACAGTTACACATGAAACTCACACTGGACATTACCCATGATATCTGCAATGGTCATCCCATTTGTGAACCTCCCGGTTGGCTTGCCGCTAGAGAACGCGAAATCGACACCGTACGGTGGTGCATTGGCCTTGGAAAGGGTCACAAGGTAGTCATTGTTGCCTGCGTCAACAAGGGAGTCTCCAAAAATGAAGAAAGCACGCGGCACTACTGCAGATGAGGGAACAACGAACAGCAGCGCTGCAATGAGAAGAGAGTAGCAGCTGAGGGCACGAGACAGAGCCATCTTATGTTTGTACGTTGCAAAGTTGAGAAGAATCTCTGAGTCTGAGGTAGCATATATTCACATGCACTTGCCATTACCATGCTTTTTGTGTGTGCACACGTTGCTAGCAGAGGCTGATGTAGATTTTGACGTGGTGATTGGACTGCTTCAGCAAAAGAGAGGACAAGCATCAAAACGGTTGAGGGGCAGGCAACTGGGGTGGCACCTTGCAGTCTCAATAGTCCAGGAAGGTATTCAGGCATTATTATTATTTGGTTATTTGATGAATGCATGCCTCCTCCAAAAGAGGATATGCATTTACACAACAATTTACCGACAGGTGTTGCACATGCTGATAATGTTACATCATATCAGCAAAGGCAATCGCAGGTTTCAGGTATACAGCACAGAGCCACGAAGCCTGAGTTCTGCGTGGCTTTCGTCCACTCAGTAGAAGCAACATGCTACTTCTCCGGACGATTCGTCAGAAGTATACAGCGATAATCTGTATAATATACACCCAGATAACCTTAACTTCGTAATAATACCTTAAAGGCTAACCGCTAACTGGATCTACGTACTCACACAAACTAGGGGAATGGCTGATCGCTACTAACAAAGGTGATAACAGGCATCACCAACTAACATAGTACATACAATACCATTATGGCATTATCGTATCACACCCAGGCTTGTCTTGCTTCTCTCGGGGCATCAAAGACAACGACGTCTGCAGACTTCTTCATGGACCTACTCAACTGAAACACGGGATGCCTGCAAAGCCTCTCAACTCCTTTCCTAAAACTAAATCTGTCGAGCAAGCCTTCTTGATTTCTGTTACCAATTTCTCTTCCGGAACCGCTGACTCGGTTATTCGAATCTCTGCCAAGAGAGGAAACATCACTGTGGCTTTTCTTGTGGTCCATGTCAATTCCAAACTTCTTTGGCCCATCATAATGGCTTTGTGAGTCATGATGGAGAGCTTTCTCAGCTCCAAGGACCTGAACAGGAGTGCCCCTGTCAATCATGTGAAAATCAAAGTCTTTCTGAGTTGAAAGAACTGAAGGTTTCTCCAAATGCTCTGACATCTGAGGTTCATGTTGGTCATTTGGGGAACCAGAGCATGATTGCAATGCCTGAACTGCTCCAGTTGCCTCCTTCCGTTCCTTTAAAGTCTTCAAGATTAAAGTCTTGAGAAAATTCATCACCTGAACTGCATGTATCAGGGCTGTTAACGGATCTGCCATCTGGAGGAGAAATGCCTAAGGATTAGTGCATGCACTTTGTAAGATCTGCAGATAAAGTAATAGGCATTGCTGGTAACCTGAGTCATATTGGGTGCAAAAACCATCGCGATGTTTCGGGCGTTCATCTTGTTGTAGCTTTCATGCTCTACAACATCGGCCATCAGATTAATAGCCCAATCAAGCAGCGCTGCTTCCACTGGTGGTAGCATAGAAGCAAGCAGGGCACAATCCTCTTCTGTGTTGCAGTGCATTACTTGTTCTGGTGTCAGTGCGTCCAAGATTCCTGCAGGAAGTTCCCGAAACCATGCCTACAAGAAGGCAACACAGAGATCATGGAATGGGGTACAAGAAAAATACGGGAACAACAAGAACCCATTTTCCACAAAATAGGTCTGCATTAATTATTCCTGGAAACAACTTCATGTTTATTATTCCTAAGTCCTAGCGGCTTTAAATTTCATAATACTGAAGGTGTTATCTGCGACTTGTGTTTGACCATCAGTTTCAGGTCTTCCTCAATCTGGAAAGTTAAAGAAAGAGCTCACACAAGATGAATGGTAAATTGGAAAGTCAACAATACCTTTATCAACCCAGCAAGGCAGTGCAAGTCAACTTCATCTGGAACCACTCCACTGTTTAATTGGTCCCTGACATTGACTTCCTCACTGTTTTCTGCATTAATCCTGAAGATCCCTTCAATCTAAGATAAAAATGGACATAGGTAAGCGTTCAAACAGGCCTGATTAGTGATTACTGACATTCTAATTCTAAATTTGTTGGTTAGACTCGCTATACCTTAAGTCCTTCGCGTAGATATAACTTTCTCTGCATCATTAACAGTATTGTGGGCACACTGTTCCCTCTTTGATCGTATGAACATTGCAGAGAGGTAGGTGAAACCCCAAATACACTCACACTGCATGTAGAATTTGACCAAGAAAAATTTAGAAACTGACACAAATAGTGAACGGGGACACAATAATTAGGGTCTAATGATGTAAACTTTCAGGTCAACATTACAGCTACACGCATCATCAGACGCTGTTAGTTAAGGAAAAGAACAGCAACATAACAACCAAAATGTTCATGGTCCCTAGCTCAAAAGAATACTGTAGGTCATCTGAGTAAAATCCTGATTTGATGTCTACAACCTAGAAATTCTATGCGAATGTCATTTGTAAATGGAAAAGGGACAAAAACATCAGAGAGCATATCTGATGCAAGTACGAGTGGACGTACTCCAAAATAGAAGAAAGGCTACAAGATTCCGCATTAGTTGCCCATGCTGCCCAACAGGCCAACCAACCAAACAGCCTTGTTGCTTCGAGTTCAAGCAGATGGGCAAATCAAGTTTGGTAACAAAAAACCACTTGAGGGCTCACTACGCCCTTAGACTTATTTATTTTGTAAGAACTCATTTAACTTCATATGTCCGTCCTCAAATTTATCTTCGCAATCCTGGTGCAGAGAGAGCAAAACAAGCAAAATAACTAAATTCTCATCTGTACTTTCTGAGACAGAAAACAGCAACTTGTAGTTCTTAAAAAGTGCCACCTGTCGTCTCTCATCACGAGATCAACTTGTTCAGTTAGTAATAATTATTTTAAAACTATTTAATCCCCTTATTACCAGTTTACCACTGTGGATCATTTCTGGACGCAGAGCAGAACAAAACACAGCTTGCTTAGGAGCGTTCAAGTGTTCACACCAATGGAAACTGGGAGAACTTCTAAGACAAACGGAAAACAATTTTTCACTAACATATTTCAACACCCGATTCACGAAGGCTACAACCCCTTCACGAAGGCTATTTCGGTGCTGGATGAGTAGTGAATTTCGGGTTCGCCCGGAATGGGAAAAAAATCACGAAGGCTACAATTCCTTGACGATACAGTCGATAAATAATGGAACTACAACGGAGTGTTAAATCGAGGTTCACGAAGGCAATCAACGCTTTTAACCGTTCACGCGACACGGCGTCGACTGGTGAGCTCACTCACCTGGCGCTGGGCGTGCGCCGCGGCACGTCGGGCTCGAGGTCTGCGGGGAGGCCGAGGAAGCCGCCGAAGCGGTCGAAGGTGACGTGGGAGACGTGGCGCACGTCGGTGGGCCGCCCAATCTCGATCCCCTCGTCGTCGCTGTCCTCCTCGTCGCCGTCCTCATCTCCCACTGCGCCGGTGCTGCACATGACCAGCGACCTCCGCAGCGCCCCGACCACCGCGCCCACCATCCCTCCCCCGCCTCCACGCCCCGCCCGCAGCATCATGGGCGGCGAGGCCGTCGTCCCCTCGCTCTCCATCCCGTCGTACTCCTCCTCCTCCTCCTCGAGCTCTTCCTCCTCGTCCTCCTCCTCCTCTTCGTCGTCGGAGCGCGCCGGGGAGATCTGGAGCCCGAACCGCATCTGGAATGGTGCCATGGCGCGACGGCTTTGGTCCCGTTGGGCGAGAGGAAGGAGGCGGGAGCGAGCGAGAGAGAGGCAGCCTGGAGGTGGCGGCCCAAGTGGGTTTTCGGCAGGTCTCGCCTTTGCTTGCCCCCGCAGCTTTTATACCCCGTCCCCTCTTGAAACGACTCCGCACTAATCCCCCAGCTTTTTATCAGTTTTTATTATTACCAGCCTGATCCCGATTGATTAACCCAAAACTTGCCAGCACACAGCCGTTGTGACTGACTGCCATGAGCTTTGCCGTGGCTGATTTTGAAATGCGCGGAGGAAAGCGGGGCAGAGTGGTGGTTGGGTCGTGGCGCGATTAATAATTCGTTTTAAAAAAACACCGGGCGTTGTTGGTTAGTGGAGCGGAGTGGGGTGGGCCGGTGGGGAGCAGCGGGTGGGCTGGCTGATCTGCTTTGCTTTGCTGCTGGTGTGCGCGTGGTGGTGTTGCGGCTGGCTGGTGGTGCCGTGCCTGCGCGCGTGCGCGGCGCGCGAGGAGATCTTTACAGCCTGGGGTTAGGCGGAGGCCAGTTGTGGTTTACGGGCAGGGGACCTTGGACTTACCCGTCACCACGTGCGGTCGCTGCGACGGCGCTGCCGTTCCGCGCGCGGTGGGTGACGGGAGCCGAGAGACAGACAGGACAGGAGTGGCGGAGCGCACGGCGGGATCGCGTACGCGCGCGCGCCGGTTCGGGTGTCGGGGCCGAGGGGCGGTTGCCGAGGGTAAATGCGGCGGTCGGGTCGGGGAAAGTATCGTCCCGATCCGGGGGAAACCACACGCGACGCGATGCGTTTCCCTCCCATGTTGGGAGAGAAAATACAAAGGCTCGAGGATGTGTTTAGTTGGGAGGGGAGAAAAAGATATTTTTCTGGAAAACGTGTTCTGTGAGAAGGATGAATAGAAAAGTTGAAAGGAGTTAGGAGAACTTTTCTGGAAAGCGTGTTTTATAAGAGAGATGAGTTGAAAGGAGTTAGGAGAACTTTTCTAGAAAGCGTGTTTTGTAAGAGAGATAAATAGTAGAGTCCAGACGATCTTCTGGAACTAAACACGGCCTCGCTTTCTTCCGTGCTGCGTTCACCGGCCGTCCCGGCGCTTCCGTAGAACCCAAGATGAGCTGCCGGCTGCGATACATGGCGCGGGCAAAAGTAGTACGCCCCTACGGAGTAGCTATTATTCTGATACAGTGATCAGTCGTACTGTATGATCGGTCGTCTCCGTTTCTCCGTACGCGGAGTGGAGGACCAATCCGACACATGGCCTCGCTCTACTACGACGGGTAGGTTGCTCCGCTCCGCTACGGGCTAGGAGCCAGGAGGCATGTACTACTACATGAATGTGGCGTATGGATCCATTGGCGACGTGTGTGGATCGGAGTAGTAATTGTTGTGTGTTGCTTTGTGTAAAAGGCAAACCTCGATGATCTGGACCGGACCAACTTTTGGTTTCTCAAGGCCAGCTCGTGTTTATGGTGCTAGCTAGTCTTGCGTCCTCGCGCTTGCAGCTGTTGCCTTGCCTAATCTGGTCTCTATCTGCCCAGGGCCTAGCGCACACAATGGACCACTTCACAATACGTAGTACTCTGTCGTCTTCGGCGTATCTGAAATTCTGAATGAGTGAGTACGTACTTGTACATCAGCAGGCCTCAATTTTGCAGCTCATACGTACCCCGATATGGATAGCGTATTTAAATTCTAAGTAAATGTTAGGATGGGAACAAGCTTGATAAGTTGGTATACAGTACTAGTCAGCAGGTATAGTAGTACACCAGCACTGATCAATAGCCAACATGATGATCATCGTCATTATTAGTGCTAGCTTATCCTAATCTCCTAATATGTAGAGGATGCATGAAAGCATCAGTTGCTGTCCATCACTCTCACACGTGATGTACCATCATTCTTTCTCCTAATATAAACACCAAATTTTGGTAGCATCGCGCTCTCAAAAAAAGCTAGCTAACAGCTTCATCATCTTTTGCGTTCAAAATGCATGTAAAAATCGACAAAGGACAGGCTAGCTGCTAATATTTTCTTCCCCTTTTACCGAGACTGACATTCCATCTTACCCATGCAACATGCACGCATGTCGATCGGCTGCTAGGCGGTGTGTGTCGTCGTACCTACGTGGAGGTGGCGTGTCAATTGCGTTCTGTTATGCGGTGCCACATCGACAGGACAGCTCGGGATATTAAGAATCATCCATAGTAGAATTAAGATATAGTACTAGCGCCATGTAGATGGCTCCTGATTAGCTTTCCTCGTCGTTTGTTTATTCAGGGCTTGCTGCCAGGCATTTTACTTGGGTTTTAAGCATGGCATGCCGGTGGATCGATCAGTCGAGCTCAGGGATTCTATGCTTTTCTACTAGCCATCACCTTCCCTCACCTGCACGTCGGCTGTTATGGCATCGCTTTTGGGCAAAGAAAGGAGACGATCTCGATGCTGGCTACGGGTTCGGTTTGCCATGTTTTTGTGATTCGTCGCCTCCTCGCGCAATATCAGTTGTCAAGTTCCTCTTTATCGACAGCGATACACTGGCAGCAGCTCACTGTAGCTGTATGATACACGCGCATGCAGAACCGCGATGCAATGCACGCAGGCAAACAGCAGGTCGATCTATTCCAAGAAAACTACTACTGGAACCTTGCTGTTGCTGGAGACAAAGTGAACGCGGGCAAACAGCAGGAGGTCAAATACCATGCGCAAATGTCATGGGGACCCGCGCCTGTACGTGCTGAGTCCTTTGTTAGTAGCCACTTGGTCACACCAAATGTTCTGGGCACCTCATACGTTAGTACACGTACCATGTAACTGGACAAAACAGAATGCAAGATATACCCCTTTCGCCTGACGTGCGGTAGGTCAGAATAAACATCGTCATGACGGTTAGCATTATGATATAATTTTCAATCAAGCAGACGGTGGAGTGCTCATGAGATTATTGGAAACAAAACTAACCCTGGTCTTAGTTGATGATGAGTTAGGAGGTAATCCACCATTTCTAAAGCCAAGTGGACGATCGAGCACCCAGAAAAAATGGGGAGGAAGAATGAAGAAAAGGTAGAAGCACCACCCAACGCCTACGTGCTACCTGAAGACGATGTGCACCCAAGAAAAGACACGAGCAAACGCGCCAGCCAAAAAAAGGCAGCGAGCTAGTGCGCCTTGCTTCGCCCACAAACATGTCGATCTCGGTTCTTGGTGCACGGTGCTTTCTCCGATCTTGACAGGCGGCGCTGAGGAGCTCTGGGCTCGTCGGTTCAGTGGCCACTCCAACGGCAACTGGAGCTGCAGAAGCAGCAGGCATTGAAGAAGCAGAACCCCATGCTGGCTGCTGCCGCGACGACGTCAGAGAGACGTTGCATTGCTTGGTTGCTGCTTGATGTGAGATCAAAGATGGTTGATGGTGGTGTCCTCGTCTCTTGAAAGAAAAAGATGGTGCACACTGTTGTCCTTCTCCTTCAGTGGAGCACTTGAATCGTTGATGAATTATGGAATGATGCGTGCAGCCCTTTTTTATGTGGATGTGGCCGTTGTAGGTGTCGGCACTGTGGCAAATTAGACAGTTCGCACTTCCATGCGTTGGGAGCAGAACGACACTTGACATGTATGCGTTTTGGATTCCATTTTTGTTTGTTTATTTTTTCTTTATCGTAGTGGATTATGATATAGTTGTCTGTGCTAGTTAGGTCAGAAACTGGTAACTTAGCAAACACAAAAGGAGTCAAACACCAGTCTTCTGCCCATTACTCGAGTTACAGTTGGCTATGAGATAAGCATGATACAGTTTCCTGTACTGAACGCCCATTACAGCATTACGCTTGGCCTGTCAGCGTTTCAATTGTTACAGTCAACGAGCCAGTCATCTTAGATTGGAGAGCCATTGTATCGCCTTGGCACCTGCTCATATTTGACAACAAAGTTGATGAGTAACAGATGCTGGTGCAAAAAAAAATCAAAAAAATAAAAAAAAGCAAAACGACCGAGGCTTGATTGCTTGAATGATATTGTTCAGTACGTTGCTCCTCCACAATAAAATAAAGCGCATAACCAAACTCGAAACTCCCATGGCTCAAACTCATTGCCATCTGGTCTGCCACTACCACTGATAACTTAGGATCCATGCCCGACTTGTCTTACATTTACTTTCTCCGTTCCAAATTATTTTCTCCGTTCCAAATTATTAGTCATCCTAACTTTTTACCATATTCATTGAAGATGATATGAATCTAAATAAGTATATATCTAGGTTTATAGAAGATACCATGAATTTAGACGCCTAGAATGACTAATAATTTGGAATGGAGGAGTAGAAGGCATACAGAGTGAGAAGGATAATACGTCACAGATGGTTAGGATAATATTTGCATTTAAATATAAAGATTGCCATATTTGCATCAAGAGAAACATTTACATAATTCAAATAATGTCTACATGCTGGTGGATACTTCAGACAGAGTTGTCTAGGACCACTTGAACATGATTTGTAAGGCTAACTCTAGTAATGGGCAGCTAACGTTTCAAGGAGTAGCTCTTCCCACTAAAAGCTTGGAACTTGGGCTCGTCCTTCTTCGGGGGTTCCTCCTTAGCAGGAGCCTGTTTCAGTTCAACAGAAATAGCAACTGTTCGTGTAGTGTTCAAATTTGATAATGCTTTGCCAGCTAAGCATGCTGTCAAACCCCACCAAAGACACCTCAAAAGAGTTTTGATCAGCCGAGGATTCTTACTTACTAAAATGCCATGAAATAAGATACATATAAATAATTCTATATACTAATTAATATATAGCAAAGCAGGGTACAGGTTACAGATAATAGCTCAAAGAAATGTCACTATCTTACAATTCTTTTTCGTCAAAATCCATCCAATGGCCACAAATCAAGAGGTAACAAGCTATACAATTGACAATACGTAAATCTGGAGATGGGGCAACAATCCACAGCAGAAATTCTAGAATCTAGAGCCTGACTTAAAATATCAATTAAACAAGTCATGACACAATTGAAATTATAATTTTTCTTTAAGGAATTAAAGGTTTGCTGATATTCCAATTTTTCCTTATAGAATTAAAGGGGGAAGAGGGATATTCCACAGCAATGCACAAACTTTCATACGGCATAAGTACTAGCCACCACTCCTGTTCATTATTAGTAGGCATATTTAGGATCTGAAGTCTTTCAACATATATTTTAATCATCAGTTTCTCTTAAAATACATCATCAATTGCTAAAAGATCAATGTCAAATTGAAGATCTTTGAAATAACTTTCATGCTGAATAATCATCAGTTTCTCTTAAAATACATCATCAATTGCTAAAAGATCAATGTCAAATTGAAGATCTTTGAAATAACTTTCATGCTGAATAAGTGCATGTTGCTCAAAATTGATGAAGTTTGACTTATAAAAATTATATACTCCTACTAATTTCAGACGGATGGAGCATCTTTCAGCAGGTAAAAAAATGCTGAGCGAATAAAAATTTCAAATGGATTTCAGTTCCTGAACACATTTGAACGTTGAATTAGTTAGGATGATTAATATCTGTATCTGTATACACCGCACTGAACTTGAAATGGTTAGCTCTTCAGCTATTTGGCCTATCAAGATTAACATTTGATAGTTCATCGATCACATTCACAAGATTTATGCAAAGCAAACAACCAAAGTTCCATCAAATTTCAATGAGGAAAGGAGCATGAATATTCGAAAATAAGAGGGCTACACCTAATTAGGAATACCTTTTGTGGTTCTTTACTGTTGCTTGAACTTGAACCAAAAACAAGCTTTCCTGTTTTCTGACGAGTGGAATTGCTAGCTCCAGAAGTTGCAGGTGCAGATGTTTGCTGATTTGTTCTTTTGTTTGAATCCAAAGAAACAGAACGTGTAGTGGATGGAACATCGGATGCTTGTAGTTTTGAGGCTCTACCATCCAACCGCTTTCCAGGACCAGTAAATGGTTTGAATTTTGGTTCATCTTCAACTACAGCGTCTCCACCTGCATGTTATAGCAAGCGATTGTTTTTAACAAGGACAATCCCATATAACACAATGCACAGGTAGGGTTCCATGCCCTTCAAAATTTGGCAAATGTAATAGAGGTTCATGGGCTAATGCTAACAATTCAGATAAAGAAACATGACACCAGGTCATCAACTAAGACGATCTCCCTGCTCTCGGCAAATTAATAATGTGTTTCTGAACTTAGATTTCTGGAGGCTTTAGTGATGAGCTCCTCCGTCTCGTGAATGATCTGTGGACTGTGGCAGGTCATATTATGCAGTTGTAATCTTACCTCAAACTGAGCGGATCTCAGGGTTATTTGGAGGAATTGCTGGGTTCCTTTATTGAGGTGGAGATTTTTTGGTCCCATCTTTAGCACATATAACCTTATACAGAATAAACAAAATACTAACTAATTCTGGTTAGAGTGTCCAGATGGCAGTACCAGAGACAGAAAGGAAACTACTAGAATCAAGGGTACAGACAGGAATGAGAAGATCAACCTTGTAAAACAAGAACATCCAACAAATCAATTGCATTTATAGACTGAATTTTTTTTTTCAAGAAGCTAAATACAAACCTTCAGCGGGTGCCTTTCTTGCAGGAATTGTAGGCTGCTGTGGTTTCTCAGGTTCTTTGTAGTCAAGGGGAGGTGCAAAGTCCACTTCACAGTCTGTCTCAATGATGCTAACAGCTGAAGCCGGCTTTGTTTCAACAATATCAATATAATACTGTTTGTTGTTGTAAGCAACCATGATGCTGTCTCCCGTAGTTAAGCAAGAGAAATTTCTGAGAGTTTTCTCCAGGCTGCACATTTACACAGCAAGTAATGAGAATGATAATGCCAAAAGGAGTGAAGAAGGTCTTAATACATAAGCATAGAACAATCTATTGATTTAATTACATGGCTTTTGGATTTGAGATGTCCAGAAAATCAGTTGTGTGAGGTTGCAACTTCACATATGTACCCTTGGGAAGGGTGGCATTTTTCACACGAACAGTGTCACCCTCTTGAAGAAGCATGTTTTGCATCATCTAAAAATGTAAAGACATAGAAAATAAATCAGTCAAGACAAGGCTTCTCATATGTAACTGAACTACTGAAGGCAGAGGTAAAAAAAAAGTTCACTTTTTGCACATACCCAGTAGGGCATGATGATCATGCCTTCTTCTGCCACAAACTCCAAAACACCACAGTGTGAAATCCGTTGGGTTGAATCATTGTGCAGCTCAAATAGCATTGGGTACTCGATGTGAAGAGAAGCTATTACAAAGAGCCCAAAAAGTAAAGATTATGAATATAATAATCAAGTCAACAAGAGGAGGTTGCAAAATTAAAATCTAAGGTATAAGGAACAAAGGAACTACTGAGCTTACCCAAGCGGTCAAGGGCGGATGGTGGCATTATTACTGCATTTCATAACAACAATACAATATCAAGTGTATGGCATATTAAATGTCCATTTGAAAGAAAGAAAAGCCAAACTGCCCCCCACACTTACCTTTGTCGCCACCTTCAAGGTGTGGCTGAAAAAAGAAATAGAAAGAAGTGTAAATCCAACTCAGCTTGTACAGGGACAACAGAGTAAGGTATGAGCAGATAAAACTGAGAGCACCAAGAAGTGGAATACCTTATCAAAGAAGGATGCTGGATAACAACGGTATGCTTGCTCAAACGTACTGCCATGGTAAGCATATCCCCCGTAAAACTGCAGGAATGAAGGAATCATGTTAATATATACATACCACATTCATAATACAGCCAGAAAAGCCAAAGATTACACATTTACACATGGAGAATAAGAGGCTGTTTGGTTCCGCCAACACTCGCCACACCTAAGATTTGGCGCCGCCAATGCATTTCTTCGCCGCAATTTCGGCTCGAATTCTAGCACCCTAACTTCGGTGGCGCCACAGGTAGACCATGGCAAATTCTGGCGTGAAACCAAACATGCCCTAAATGCAAATAATGTTTGCATCATTGGAATATGTGCAACCATCTGAGTCTCACGATGATGTAACCATGATATGAACTAGGCCATAAGGGGATGTCTATCCACGTCACTTAATATATACTCCTATATAAAAGAGCGGTTCGAAGCTAAGAACGAAACAGTACTGTAAACATAAGAAACTGTGTTCAATATGAAATTCGTTGCCAGGCTGGTCTTTCTTGGTTTAGCTTTTAGCTATCTATAATAAAAAGTGGTCCGACTAATAAAGAAGTATACACCTAAACTTCAAAAGATCACAAAAATTAATCATGCCAATGAGTTGTGGGACACAAAATAAAAATTAAATATTGCGGTACCATTTTTCCTCGAACCTTTGCTTCAACTTATCTCAAATCTGCCATCAACAAATAAAATAATGGTGTAAGGACATAGCTGCTAGACTTGAAATACAGTAGGCATTGATAAAAAAATATATTGTAACACGATAGCATGTTAGAATGGTTTGTGTAATCAGCTTAATGCAATCAATGAAAACAATATCGGAGGCTACCATAAACCGCAAATGTCACCTCTGCGACACTGCTTAGAGATTATGAACACAAATTAACATCAAACAGATATTGTAGCTGGGTCAGATCCGAATACAAGAGCATCAAAATCAAAGCTAGTAGCATCAAACAGATATTGTAGCTGGGTCAGATCCAGGGGCGGACCCAGCATTGGACATGGGTGTACATGTGTACACCCAATAATTTTTGCAAACAAATCGAAGTTAGCAAGTAAATTTTATACCTAGGTAAGATACGAATACAGGTTTGGGGTTCTTCATTTCTCACAGCAGGAAGGGAAGAGAAGGTTCGGGTATACCTCGTGGGTGCTCAGGCACGGTGAAGGCGTCGCAGATCGGCCGCTCCAGTGCTGCTCGCTCACTCTTCGCCGGCGGAGGAGGACAGAAACAGAGAGATGTAAAAGGGGAAGAATCGGAGAGGTAGGCCCTGTCTGCAGCGGATCTGAGGGCCGACCAAGAGTCCCCTGGGCCGGGCGACGGCGCGGCAGCAGGAAAAGAGGAGGGAGGGAGAGAGGGACGGCGGCGACGGCGAGGTGGAAGGGAGGAGGGGCGGCGTGCGGTAGGGGAGGCAACGGGAGTGGGATCCTTTGACAAGGGCACAAGGCTAGCCTCGCCTGGCTGGGCAAGGAGAGCAGACGGAGCTGTGTGTTTGGATGTTTTGCTAGCGTCCTCGATGTCTGTGGAAGCAAACATTTTTCTTGCTTGTTCAGGCGAGCCGGATCGACTCTCCTCCGCTGGCGAGGCTAGGCGAGCCAGCAAGGAACCGAACAGAGAGGTACGGCAATCGCAACTATTATTATTTATTTTATCTCAATAATTACATATCTATATCTATATATAGCTACCCCTAAAGGAGGTAAGGTTTCTGCCTATTTTTTTCGTAAGTCCTGACAGTGGGGCCCACCTGTCAGTCGGCATTGCCTCTCAAAACGTAGGGTGGTCACCGCCTGTCAGTTTAAGTGTGCGCGCGGCCGCAGCGCTCACGCACGTAGCTTCCCCGCGCCCATGCATGTAAGACGTAGCTTCCCCTTCCGAGGTTTATAAGCACGTCTTTGGCTCAGTTCCCCGCTGAGGTGGGACTAAAGTTCTGCCATGCGCTTCGCCTGATCTCCACTGGGTGCTGGACCTGGCTGCGTCGTGGGCTGCAGCCTGCGGGCCCAAGAATTGTTTCCTGTCTTCCCGGCCCAAGTATAAGAGTACCCTCGGTAATACGTTCGCCAGTCCGTGGCCGCCATACCAACGCCTCGTAGCATACGTCCACGGCAGCAACGTGAATGAACGAGATCGAAAAGAACATGAGCGTCGGTAGAAAAAAGATAAAGAAATGGAAAATTGGACATGCAGATGCAGGGGCCACTAGCGGCTTAGAAACAATGCAAGATATCCCACCACCCACCATATATAGCTAACTTTATTTCCCTCTTAAAAAAATATGCGCTAAATAAAAAATATGCGCTAAGGCATGGTCTATGGAATTTTTTAAAAAATGGTCCTTTTAAATGGGCTCGTCCTATTAGCAATGCTTCCCATGACCACATGGTCATCACTGGCTCATCTTCATCTCACGGTTTATCTCTAAACATGCTCTGTCTTATAATTGCAACTCTAATTTGGTAACAATGTAAGAAAATAGATAACAACTAAATGAGATGGTTCTTTACGTTGTTTTCTTCACCCATCTGGTCACAACTCACAACAGCGAGACTACAATTACTGTTCTTTTAATTGTCCAAGAATGCTTGGAAAACACATAATACAAAATATATTTTTTTAAAAATTATGTTTATTGTTATAATGTAATAATATATTGTATTTACTCATGCCCCGTAGCAACGCACGGGCATGTTTGCTAGTGTGTGTATATCTTTGGTGATTTAAATTAGCGAATAGATATGGATTAATCGAAGAAGTCCTAATTGAGTGCACATATATTTTACGCATCCATATATCTCGTGGCCTTTTAGCAGCCTACAAAGTCCCAATCAACCTTATCCTTTCAGTACCATTTTTGTTCCTCTCTCGCAAGCTGTCAGGCATGCCTTCGCTACCGTTTCACTCTTCCTGTCTCCCCTCCAGCATTCCTATCTTGCAATCTTTTGTTTGTCATCTCTTGAGATAAAATAAATAACAATACCTTGGAATACTCTTGGGTGAAATGCTACTATGTTATATATACACGTGCGCTTGCTGCTTACATATACCTATCTTATCTAATTGAGTAAGACATACTTTGATTTTCTTTTTGCATTGCTACTACGCATTGCACTTACCTAGTAGCGATGTTAAGAAGTGTCAACAAACATTTTAGTGTCGTTGTCGGGGATAGATCTCGTAGTAGTGTTAAGATATGTAAACATCGTTTTATTCCTCGATAGCCCTTGCCTCCGGGAGTCGGCCACACCGGTAGTCACCACATATCATCCCTCATGTTTAGGAGGATGTCTGACATGCCATGTCAGCGCTAGAAGCACACGTCGACCGCTATGGCATCATGGACATGCAGCAAATGACTTAACAAATTCACGCATCCAAAAGTAGTTTATGGATTTAAGTGACACCACGTTACAAATGGATGAACCTCTAGTGCATTTTACTCTTATTTTATCCTTAAACCACTATCATATTAGGTTAATTATAATGACTATTAATCCAAGTGTTGCACAAATAGCCATGTACTATTGTTTTAATGTATTAAGCTGACAAAACAATATTTGAAAGCATTCCTATCTTACTTTTATATTTCATAAACATAGACAATGGATGGCAATTTTACCTGCGAGCGTGGGTTTCGTTCCCGATGGGCGAGAGTATGGGCACGAATTATTACATGTGAACGTATGTACGAGCCTGAATCTTCACTTGTGGGAATAGAGCGGGTTAAGATGTGTTACCTGTGGGTGCCCGTTTGGTTACTCGCAAAAGTAAACCCAACAATATTTTATGTGCCATTGTATGCATATGTGACGATATGAGGCACTTTAAGTCTCCAAATATAATTTTTATTTTGTTTTTAAGTGTGGTTGGGCATGACTAGACATAGTGTGGGTAGACATAGTTTGATCCTTGGTCCTTTTGTTATAATTTTTTATTTGCTTTTATGAAAAATACCTAGGTATTTTGCCTTTATAAAGCCGAGGCCAACCGATACCTGATACATACCCAGCGGGCGCGGGCAAAGAATTTTTCTCACGAGCATATTGGAGGGAAGACAAAGTTTGACACCACGGGCATGCTCACGGACGGGCAAATGATATAACTGCATCTTGCCCGACCCGTTGTCATCCCTACAAATAGTTACATCATAACCTATAGCTATATCTTAAAGGAAAATATAGAACTAAAATTTTAGGATATTATTAATCAATATAAATAAAACAAAGTCATCTGTCACAACATATAAGATAGCATAGATAACACAATATCCCACTAAAAATCTTATACTCATGCAATTCTAGAAGATTTGTTATAATAAGAAAAATCGCATTGATAGATATTTGTATCCTAGTTATGTCAAAACTAACTAATGTTATAAATAGAAGATGATCATATACGACCCATTTAATACTTACTATCGAACCAGAGAAAAAATTATAGAGTTCAAAATATATACATCATAGTTAAAAATTAAATAATAATGTGAGGACCATATACATAGTTAAGGTTGATTATAATCAGTAATATTTAATTATATTTTAGTTATATTTAGACAACAATATCTATACAGCTATACATAAAAATTATGAGAAAACAAATTTAGAGTATGATTATTTATAAAAATATTTGTATTAGTCATGTACATCCAATTTAGAGATCTAGGTCCGCCAATGGTCAGATCCGAATACAAGTAGCTTACATTAAGGTTTTGGGGTGGTTCGTTTTCCGCGCAGCAGGAAGGGAAGAGAAGGGTTGGGGGTATACATGGGATGAACCGTGAACGCCACAGCAGGACGCAGGTGCAGACACCGCCGGGAGGCTAAGTGCTCGACGGCACGGCACGCTCGGGTGCAGGGGTAGTGGTGAGCGGCGACGGTGTGAGACTTGAGCTGGGCGGCGGCCACATATAACACGACCGGCCCGATGCGGATGCCGATCTGGTGGGAATCGATGTGACCACGGGCCACCGAATCCGAACGGAACCGTATAGTTTTGGTTCGATCACACGATAAATTCGGGGCATTGGATGGAGGCATGGGACATATGCGGGGTGCTGTGGTTGGGCTAAGCAAGAGCGCGTGTGGGCTTTGGAGACAAGGATGATGGGCCGGAAGAAAGTCATTTGGGCTCTACAATTTTTTATATGGGCCTCAAACGGACTGAAATCAAGAGCATCAGCCTTTTTTTCTTTTTCTGTTATTACGGATGTTCAAAATAATGTTAATATTAGCAAAAAGGAAAATGTTAACAACAAAGCAAGCAAACTGATACTTATAAAATGGCAAAGCATAAGTTGTTTCTTCTTCTTTTTCCTAGATTAGCATGTCGTTGTAGGCTTGTAGCTTATCATTTTTCGGGCCTCTTATAAGCTGACCCTTTTACCTACACATCCACAACACAACCTCAACTTCGTTCTAACTCACTGAAAGCATAAAAAAAAGAACTACATACTGTTTTCGGTAAAAGTCAGTGTAAAAACTGCGACAACAAAGCACGTGTCTACTGTAGCACTTTTCTGCAAACATGCAGAAAGCCGCCGTGGTCTCATACAGCCAAACAAGCTACGAGTTGGCCCAGCAGTCAGCTCCAGAACGTTACTCCCAGGAAAGAAAAAAAAAACTTTGCTGGCACCAGATTGTGTTCCATAAATCTCTGTCTCCCCAATAATCAGCTCCCATCCTTCCCGGATCCTGACAACAAAATTTACTCCTCTGCAGGGTGCAGAGCAAATTTACGCCTGTGTATAGACGATCGTAGCAGTGGCTGCGGTCTCCGACCGTTGTTTCAGCCTGCCACATGGCAAGTACATTCAACTCGTAGCATCAACTCGGTGAAACGCGCGACGTCTCCTCTCCTGGCTTGTTGCTCGGTTGATGGCGAGAAGGTAGCGCCACGCCGCTACACATCACGTGCTATCTGTTCGGGGCTCCGGGGTCTACCAGATCCGTCCAAGCCGGCCGTGGGTTGCTACGCCTACGCGCTAGGCGCGGCTGTCCGTGATGGTGGATGCCAATCCGGTTGACATGATGCCATGGGTTGCAATCTCTCCCCATGTCCTCCTCACCTCGAGAGCTTCCAGTCCAGGTCAGTAGGTCAGATATGCATCCCGACTTCCAAGCAGGTCTACTGGCTTGATTCTTGAAGAACGGCCGGTGGAAAGCAGCGGGATCGTTGTGCGTGCCAGTCGTCGTTCCCTTCTTGCTTTTGACCCATTGAGCCATGGCAATTGGCAGGCTATGATGGGTGTTCCGTCTTCTGTTTCGCTTATTAAAGATGTTGAGAAGGATAGATGTTTTTTTCCCCGGTCATAAATGTTCAAGATAGTCACGATAATCTAGATGATGAGAACTCAGAATTAGACTTGCAAGAGATTTCTAATCTTTGTGGTGATTTAATGGATGAGACTGTGCAAAATGACAATGATGTTTCTTCGGAATATTTAGAAACTGTCTATCACAACAAAAAAAGTCCTAAAACACCAAAAACAAAGGCTCATAGTAGGAAGAGTTCTGTGAATAAACATATTGTGTTTTAATGAGAGGAATTTTTTGGAATAGCAGAGGTCTTAGAGACTTGGCTAAATTTAATTTTTTGCATGATACTTCTATTGAAAAAGACTTGGATTTCATTGCTATTCTTGAAACTCAGAGGAGGGATTTTACTGATTATGATCTAAATACCTTCTGTGGGGGAAGATAATTTTATTGGCATTGGATTCAACCTAGAGGGCGCGCAGGTGGCATTCTTTTAGGGGTTCTTTTATCGTCCTTTGTTGTAGAAAGGTTTGAAGGAGGAGATTTTTTTATAAAAGCTCACCTAAAAAACAAAAGCGATGGCTTTCAATGGGTGTTAATGGCTGTTTATGGAGCAGCCCAACCCGAACACAAAGATAGCTTTCTTGCTGAATTTCTTAGAGCCTGTTCCACTGAATCCAAACCTATTATGGTGGGAGGTGATTTTAATATTATTAGAAATCCATATGAGAAAAGTAATGATAGATTTGATAATCGCTGGCCTCTTTTGTTTAATGCTTGTATTGACACTCTAAACCTTAGAGAGTTAGAGCTCTCGGGCCGTAAATTCACTTGGGCTAATTCGGCTACCTTTCCTACCTTTGAAAAATTAGATAGGATTCTTGTCTGTACATAATGGGAACAAAAGTTTCCTTTATCATCAGTCGAGGCTCTTTCTAGAGAGGTTTCAGATCATACTCCACTTTTGCTCGACACCCATCAAGCCGCTCATAGGGGAAATTCAGCGCTTTTCAAAATTGAATTGAGTTGGTTTTTCAAAGATGGCTTTCATGATAGGGTAGCTAAAGTATGGAATGATACTAAGAGGGGGACAACACCAATGCAAAGGTGGCAGAATAAGATCAGAGCAGTCCGTAGGTTTCTTAGGGGCTGGGCTAAGAATTTGGTGGGCGAAGATAGGAAAAAGAAATCTTTTTTTGATTCATCAATTAGATTCTTTAGATCGTAAGTCTGAATCATGTTTTCTTTCTACTCAAGAATTGGAATATAAACATTGTCTTACATCTCAATTAGCTAAATTGCGCAGAGATGAGGACTTATATTGGCTCCAAAGATCAAAAGCAAAAAGGCTATTGCAAGGAGATGACAATACTAAATATTTCCAGTTATTGGCTAATGGTAGACATAGGAAGACTCGTATTTTTCAGTTAGAACAAGATGAAGGGGTAATAGTGGGAGATGATAATCTTAAAACTTACATAACAAATTACTACAAAAACCTGTTTGGCGAACCTGTTTCAAATAACTTTACTTTGGATGAAACAAAAATAGAGGACATTCCTCAAGTTTCAGAACTAGAGAATGAGTTATTAACAGATGTCTTCAATGAAAAGGAGATTAAAGAGGCGGTCTTCCAAATGGAACATAATAAGGCACCAGGACCAGATGGCTTCCCTGCTGAATTCTTTCAGTTTTTTTGGGAAGCTATTAAAGGGGACCTGATGGCTATGTTTAATGAGTTCCACCTTGGTAATTTACCTCTTCATAGTCTAAACTTTGGAGTAATTACCCTACTACCCAAAAAAGAAGAAGCCATTAAAATTCAGCAATATAGGCCGATTTGTTTGTTAAATGTTAGTTTTAAGATCTTTACTAAGGTTCTTACTAATCGGATATCTGTGATAGCTCATAAAGTAATTCGTCCCTCACAAACTGCCTTTATCCCGGGTCGGTATTTCATGGAGGGTGTGGTAGTTTTACATGAAACGATTCATGAGCTGCAGAGGAAGAAGAAGAGTGGCGTCATTTTAAAACTTGATTTTGAGAAGGCCTATGATAAAGTGAAGTGGCCATTTCTTCAACAAGTGTTGAGGATGAAAGGTTTCTCACCTAAATGGTGTTCTTGGATTAATCAGGTAATGACTAGAGGAAGTGTTAGTGTAAAAGTAAATAATGACATGGGTCATTTCTTTCAAACTAAGAAAGGAGTACGACAAGGGGACCCCCTCTCACCTATACTTTTTAATATCATAGTGGATATGCTTGCAATTCTAATTGCGAGGGCTAAAGAGGTGGGACAAGTCACTGGTGTTGTCTCTAACTTGGTAGAAGGGGGTTTGTCTATTTTACAATATGCGGATGATACAATTTTATTTTTGGAACATGATTTAGAACAAGCCAAGAATTTGAAGCTATTACTATGTGTTTTTGAACAACTTTCTGGTTTAAAGATTAATTTTCATAAAAGTGAGATGTTTTGCTATGGAAATGCAAAGGAACAAGAAGGAGAGCTATCTCAAATCTTTGGTTGTGAGAAAGGATCATATCCTTTTAGGTACCTAGGCATTCCCATGCATCATCGTAAACTTAGTAATGCAGACTGGAAAGTGGTGGAGGAAAGGTTTCAAAAGAAACTTAGTTGTTGGAAAGGAAAGATGTTATCCGTTGGAGGCCGTCTAGTGCTCATTAACTCTGTCCTTAGTAATTTGTCTATGTTTATGCTTTCTTTCTTTGAAGTACCAAGATAGGTGCTAAAGAGACTAGACTATTTTAGATCTAGATTTTTTTGGCAAAGTAATGAGCATAAGCGTAAGTATAGACTTACAAAGTGGAGTATTCTGTGCACACCAAAAGATTAAGGCGGTCTTGGTATCCTGAATTTAGATTTACAGAATAGATGCTTACTGAGTAAGTGGCTTTTTAAACTTATTAATGAGGATGGGGTTTGGCAAGGACTTCTCAGGAACAAATATCTGAGAAATAAAACGATCACACAAGTTGAACATGTACCTGGGGACTCACACTTTTGGTCTGGCTTAATGAAGGTCAAATCTGAGTTTTTGAGGATGGGGAAATTCAACCTAGGTGATGACACTCAGGTTAGGTTCTGGGAGGATGTCTGGCTTGGAAATGTTGCTTTTAAACATTTATACCCCGATCTTTATCATATAGTCAGGAGGAAAAGTGATACAGTGCATGCAGTATTAAGTTCTACTCCTCTGAATGTATCTTTTAGAAGATCGTTGGTGGGTGAGAATTTAATTTCATGGTTCGCTCTAGTTATTAGAGTCATGCACATAAATTTATCAAATTTCAGAGACAAATTTATCTGGCTGCCTACTCAAAATAGGTTGTTCTCAGTCCGTTCTATGTACAGAACTTTGGCTAACAACAACATACAACCTAAGAAACATGATATTTGGAAGATCAAATTGCCTCTGAAAATTAAAATCTTTATGTGGTATATTCTAAAAGGAGTCACCTTGACCAAAGATAACTTGGCAAAAAGACGATGGAGAGGTAGTTTAAAATGTAGTTTCTGTGACTGTGATGAAACTATTCAACACCTTTTTTTCGACTGTTATAACGCTAGACTTATTTGGAGAGTAAAACAAGTTTCTTTTAATTTACCTCGCCCACTAGATATTGAGCATATGTTTGATGGGTGGCTTCAGGAGGTAGAAAAAAAACAAAGTATTTAGCTCTGTCAGGGGTGGCGGCCTTTTGCTGGGCAATCTGGATAAGCCGGAATGATATAATTTTTAACAATGCAAAAGTTTTCTCTCCAATGCAGGTGCTTTTCCGAGAGACTCACTGGGTTCGATTCTGGGCGCTTATGCAAAAAGAGGAATACCGGCGCCGTGTTAATCCAGCTTGTCGTGCTCTTGAGATCTTAATGATGGAGTTGTTTGCTTCTAATGGTTGGCCTAATAATAATAGACTTCCTGCCATTTAATGTTTTCCAGTGCAGCATCAGACCTTCTTGTTGGGGTTGTTGGTGCTTTTTTGAGTCCTGCTTTGTAATAAGAACCATGCTAGTTGTTTCGTCGTTCGGGCTTTTGAACAGCTATATGTATCAATCGATACAGCGGCTGGAATATTAATATATATTCTCTTTTCTAAAAAAGAAAATTGGCAGGCTATGAACACAATGCTCTGGTGATCTTCAGTTTGGGGAACACCAATACGCCATGCCATGAACAATGAGGGCTACTACTGATCTGGAAAGGGAAGTGCTCATTGCTCATGCTAGCAAGTAGCAGCAGCAGTAGTAGTAGGACGAGTGCTCAAGAAACAAGCGTGCAAAAATGGAAAACATTTCCCCCTGAAACTCGCATTCATCTGGTCATGTGGCACGTTCAGGTTCAGATGCTCTATCTAAAAAGAGTCGACGAGGCTAAATGCGTCTTTTATGCCCGCGATGATCCACGCACGTACTCGACCCTACCAGCAGCAATCAAACAGGTGCGCATCAAATTACGCAGCGCGTGCGGCGCCCGTGCAGGCCCATCGGATTTGAGGCGCTAGGCAACGTGAAGACAGTATTTTGTGGCTCAGCACAAGTACAGTACAGGGGGGATCAAGATCTCACCCCAGGCAGCAGCTGCCCCGGCATGCGTGGGGTAGTGCAGGAACAATGCCCATGGAATCCTAATGCTGTTGTGACCACTAAAACCACTTGCCAGTACAAGTTCCAAAACATTCATTCAATCCAGACAAGTAGGGTCCTTTCAATTATCCTGGAGAAAACAATTGTAGGGAAAAACTAATCATGCTCTTGCAGAGAAGAACAGAACAAGCTAACGGTCATATGAGCATCATCCAGCCATCCACTGAACCAATCAGGATAACAAAATACAGACAAATGTACAGCACATGGCACAAATGGTTCTTTTTTTGCTCTTGGTAAAACGAGATTACAGACAAGATCCCAGGAAGCCAAGAAGGCCCCTACACGAAATAATCGCTAGAGAGTACAGGGTCGTGGTACAGATCCATGGCCAGGAGGGTGTCGTGCGTATAGCCGTTGCCGATGCGCGGCAGGGAAGGGAACCCCACATGCGCAGCACCAGCACCACGACATGCATGGCATGGCAGGAGCATCAGGCAGTGGCAAACATCAGTGCGCCACATGGTTCCTTGCTCCCCCGGTACTGACGCCTCCACTAACCACCAGATTAGGACGCCCAACGGCTACTTCCACCATGGGCAGACACCACGACCTCCTTTCTTCCTCCTTTGCTTGGCGGGAAATGGTTCCCGGCACCACGGGTCAGTTTGACCGTCGACGAGAGCATGCCGGCCGGCTTAGCTGAGACTAACACTAATCTGAACTAATTAAGGAAATTAATCAGCGAAGGGAAAAATAGAACAAACTACTGAATTGAATCTGACAGGTGGCGATGCCGGTGGAGAGGCGCGCCGGGGAGCTACTACGCCGGCGATGGCTGGGAGGTCGGGTCGGCGGAGGACGGGATGTCCGGGCCGACGCGGCAGCCCTCCAGCATGAACACCACGTCGCCCATGGCCGGGCGATCCAGTGGGTCCTGCGCCGTGCAGAGCAGGCCGACCTTGATGCCCAGCAGGAACTCCTCCCACTCGGAGGACTCCGGGTCCAGCTCCAGTAGTCCGGGCTCCAGCAGCTCAGCCACAGCGCCACGCTGCAGCTGCCGCTTCACCCACTTCACGATGTCCTCCTCCTCACCGGCGAACATGCCCGGGCGCCGCCCAGTGAGGAGCTCCAGCAGCACGATGCCGAAGCTGTAAACGTCGCCCTCCCTTGTGGCCTGCCCGGCAGCAGCTGCGTCGGGGGCGACATAGCCGAGTGAGCCAACTGGTGTCGCAGCTGATGTTGATGCAGCGGCGGCTGCTGCGGCAGCACCTGCTGTCACCACCATTGGCTCGAGGCCGAAGTCAGAGAGGTGTGGCTCGAAGTCGGCATCGAAGAGGATGTTCTGCGGCTTGACGTCGCCGTGCACGACGCCTGACTGGTGCAGGAACGCGAGGCCGCGGGAGACACCGAGTGCGATGAGGTGCCTCATTGGCCAGTTGAGAATGTGGCCGTCTTGGTGGGATGCTTCCTGGAGCAATGTGGCGAGGTTGCCGTTGGGCATGTAGTCATAGACCAGCAGCCGAACATCCGGGGGTGGCCCGGCGTAGTAGCCACGGAGCACGGTGAGGTTCCTGTGCTTCACCTTGCCGAGAGACTCGGCCTCTTTTCTGAATGAGCCCTCCTCAATAATCACAGCACCATCGGCAGAGGTTGATGGAAGCCGCAAAATGGCCAGCACGGTGCCATCACTGTAACAAGCCTTGAACACGAGACCATGGCGACCTCGGCTGAGCACATTCTCCTCGTCGAACTGCCGTGTTGCCTCAACCGTATCAGCATAGGTGATCCTTGAGTTGAACATGATCAGCTTCGGCTGGCTGACACCATTCTCCGTGCTTGTGCCGCTTGACCCGCTGCCACGTCCAGGGCTGCGCCTCCTCTTCTTGACACCATCACGACACTCAATGAACCGGCGCCTCCATCGCAGCAAGCTGAACACGCAGCAACAGCAGAACAGCCCAAGGAGCAGCACCGCAGCAGCCACCACACCAATTAGCAGAGCCAGGCGCTGAACCTTCTGTCGCCTCTTCCGCCGCCGGTACTCACCACATTCACTCTCCAATGGCGGACCACACAAGTCTGAGTTTGACGCATATGCTGAAGGTGAGCCAAAGCGGGAGCCAAGCATTGCCGGTATCTCACCAGTAAGCTCATTGTGTGACACATTGAATGACACAAGGCCTGGAATCTGAGCCAATGAAGCTGGGATGCTGCCGGTAAGATTGTTGGATGACAGGTCAAGTGTCTGCAGCTTCGAGAGGTTGGCAAGAACGGCTGGAATGTCACCACCAATATGGTTGTCATCAAGCTTGAGAAGGGCAAGCGACGAGCAGTTGGAAATCTCAGGTGGTATCTTGCCAGAGAGCTGATTATAGCTGAGATCAAGCTCCTCCAATTCACCAAGCCGTGAGAGGTCACTCGGGATGGAGCCAGTCAACTGGTTGTCACTAAGCTCAAGCACAGTGAGGTTGGAACAATTGGCGAGCTCGGCAGGAAGCTCTCCAGAAATGCGGTTGTGCGAGGCCGACAGAACTTGAAGTGATGGCAGGTACCCATATGTTGCCGGGATTGACCCAGTGAAAGAATTGCCGGAGAGGTTGAGATGCTGCAGGCTCCAAAGACTACTGAATCCTTCGGGAACATCCCCAGAGAACGAATTGTCGGCAAACGACACATGTTGCAGCTGTGGCAAGCCGAAAAGCTCTGCCGGGACATTGCCAGAGATGTTCTTCTGACCAGAGAGGTCAAGAACTCGCAGGTTCTGCAGGTTGCCAATGGTGGATGGAATGTGGCCAGAGAGAGCATTGTGGCTCAAATTCAAACTCTGAAGAGCAGACAGATTACCGATGGCCGGAGGGATCTCACCAGTGAGGTTGTTCTCTGATAGGTCCAGGAACGTCAGGTTTCCCAGCTGGAAGAGGTCGCCAGAAAGGCCGCCAGTGAGCCCGTTCCTCGGTATAGACAATGCCTCCAGCCATGACAGGTTCCCCAAGCTCGTCGGAATCTTGCCGGAGAAAGTGTTCCCACCGAGATAGACCTCTCTGAGCCTCGGCAGACCGCCGAGAGCTGATGGCACCTCGCCGGAGAAGTGGTTGTCCTCGAGATGAAGCACCTGGAGTGCGCCGCATCTGCCAATCTCCACAGGCACGGCACCAGTGAAAGCATTGCCGCCAAGGCGTAGCTCCAGCAGTGAAGTGAGCTGCCCGACCGCCGGCGGCAACTCGCCGGTGAACGCATTGTCGGAGAGGTCGAGCAGCGTCAACCCGCCCGCCCCGGTGAGCCAGGTCGGGAACGCGCCACCCAGCTTGTTGCCACCCAGGTCCACCACCTGGAGATCCGCGGCGAGCCCACCCGGCACGTCCACCTGGGAGAACGCGTTGCCGCCGAGCTGCACGATGCGCAGCGACGAGTTCCCCTGGCCGCCGAACGCCGCGGCCGGGATGGTGCCGGTGAGCTGGTTCCGCGACACTGAGAGAATCTGCAGCGTGGGTATCGCGGCGACCGCGGACGGCAAGATGCCGCGGAGCGAGTTCCCCTGCAGGCTGAGGTGGAGCAGCGCCGAGCAGTTGGCCAGCGGCGCAGGGATGGTCCCCTCGAGGAGGTTCCCGTCGAGCCAGAGGTAATGCAGGTTCTGCAGGGTCCCCAGAGACGCCGGCACGGTGCCCCGGAGTCGGTTGAAGGAGAGGTTCAGGAACTGGAGTCTCGGTGCCTCGGCGCTAATGCTCGCCGGGATGGTGCCGGAGAAGGTATTGGAGGAGAGGTCGAGGTACTTCAAGGTGGGAGGAAGCGAAGCGGGGACGGGGCCGGACAGGAGGTTACCGGACACGTCGAAGGTATCGAGGTTGGTGAGGTTGGCGAGGAAGGATTGGGGAATGGGGCCGGAGAGCGAGTTGGACTGGAGGAAGACGGCGCGGAGCGAGGTGACGCGGGCCAGCGACGCCGGGATGGCGCCGGAGAGGTCGTTGGCGCGGAGGCTGAGGCGCTCGAGGTACGGCAGCGAGCCGAGCGCCGGGGAGATGGGGCCCGAGAGGCGGAGCCGCGGGAGCTGGAGCTCGACGACGCGCCCGCCGGCGCCGCCCCCCGGCGCGCACGCGACGCCGCGCCAGGAGCAGGGCGCCGAGGGCGACGCGGCGTCCCACCCGGACATGGCGCCGTAGGGGTCGCGCACCCCGCGGCGGAACGCGAGGAGCGCGTCGATCTCCGCCCGCACCCCCGGCGTCCGCGCCACCGGCGGAGCGGGCGGCGGCTGCTGCGCCCGCGTCGCGGCCAGCGCGAGCATAAGCAGCAGGAACAGCGACCGCGACGGCGGCGGCATCGCGGGCGCCTCCGGGAGGGAGTGTAGGCAGAGAAACTTTGGCAGTCTTGTCAACTTTGGCGGCGTCTAGGCTCTCATGGAGGGAGAGCGCGGGGAGTGGCAAGTCGGAGAGGGAGGAGAGAGTTTGCCGCTCGCGTTTGCGTTTGCAGCGCGGAGACGAGGGAGAAGAGGGAGAAAAAGGAGGGGGTTTGGTTGAGAGGTTTTGGACGGGTTTGGGTGCCGTTCGAGGCCGTTTTGTTTTTTTAACTCCGGTGTGCGTTTTCTGTGCAGCTTTTTTGTTTTCTTCTTCCCTGCTCTCCCTCTCTCTCCTCTCTCAAATGGCGTTAAAGCTGGGGGAGAGAGAAAGAGTGACTGTGCTAGTAGTGCTAGGTTAACGTTAAACTCGCTTTTAGTGCGAGGGACAGGCTGTCACAGTGAAGGTCCTTTTTACTAGGGACGGACGCTGACGGAGCGTGGCAGGCGCCGCGGACGCCGACGAGTGGGGCCGCGGAAAAGCTGGAGGCGGGGTGTCAGCAAAGCTGTGGGGAGTGTGGGGCCAGCGTGTCCGCGCCGCATCGGCCGCACGGGCTGGAGGTGGGAGATTAGTATGGTCTAGCTGGTGTTTAAGGAGCGTGTCTTCGAGCTGAGCAGCAGCTGATGGCCGGATGTTGACTGGGCGTGCTGTGTCACGTAGGCTGTGCTCCCTGGACACAGGGCAATGCCGAATCGCGCCTGCCTGCCGGATGTTGCATTGCCGTGGCTTGCCGTCCATTGCAGTAATCCATCGTTGTTGCCAAGCTTTCGTGTGCTTAATACACCTATACATGACAGGATGATGGCCGTAGCAGTGCGGAATCATTGTCCTGGGAAGTGAGTGGAAGTGTTAGATAAATAGTGTACTGAGAAGCGTGTTCTGTGAGTAGGTGAATAAAAAAACTTGTTGGAGAAATACTTTTTTCTGAATATGAACACACTATTTTTTTTAACCAGAAACTTGTCAATCTTGGTGATGGACACTTGGACGGGTCTATCCGCGGGCTGGGGAGAGACTGATTGCGATGGGACTGCATTTACCGGCCTCTTTACAGTAGGTTTCACTTTCATCTCGGGGAAAAAGTCGAGGGGTGGAGTGCATAAAAAACTCTTTAAAGTAAACAAAAAACTGAATTGTTTTATTATGTTTTTTGCTTGTATTGTTTTTTTGCATGTCGTTTATTTCTGCCTGTTTCCCTGTGTTTAGTACCATTCCCCTGCCTTGTGTTCGTTGAAACAGAGAAGGCATGCCAAAACTTGAATGGCGCCGAAACAACAACGGGCGTACACACTGATCACTGAAGAAAGAGTAACACAAATGGTGCACCCTGAACCGCCCAGGCTTGTCACATACTACCCCGTTTCAAATATTGGAAGGGCAGCAAAATCGCCACATGCTAACACCATCCTCGACGTTCGGGCTCTGACATCGGATCACCATGCTCCTGCCGTCCTGCGCCCGTTGCCATCTACTACTTAGTTCCTGACAGTGAAAAATGTTGGCTCCATGCCTCCATCAGAGAGCTGAAGCAGCCAGTTAAACAAAAAGAGAGTTTTGGATCTGGATGGACGAAAGAAAGTTGAACACCCTCCAAATCGCTCGTGCACTTCACTCCCACTTGATCTGGAGAGTGGAGGGAGCACACGAGCATAGGAGACCACGATGACGTCAGCACACGCTGATACAATACGGGTTTCCTCCCATTCCGTGCGCGCGTCAAATCAGTCGCCCCCATACTCCAGATTACCCCTTTTTTCCGGGCTCCCCTTTTTCTAGCGAGCAGCAGATGCAGATGGAATGGCGTGCTGGCTCCGCTCTTGCTTGCATTACGCTCCCAAATCTCCAAAGCTGGACCCACACGATTCTACCAGTACCAGCACCGTCAGACTCCCAAAGTTATGAAGGCACATGCGTACGCTAGCGGTGGTACCATGCCCGTTCAGCTCGAGCTCGGCGTCACCGATGCCGTGGCCACTAAAATACTGCATGCCAGCGCCCTGACTGTCCGGTTAGGGTGAGATTAGATCGTGAGAAGGTTAACGGCCTCCTAATAAGCTCATGCGCATGTGCACACCACCGTAGGCCGGCGGGGAGCGTCTCGCGGGCAAATCTTCCCTTCTTTTCCCCATGATTTTTGCGAGGAGATTGAGTGTGCGTTGCCTGCGGTGCTCCTGGGCTAAACTAATCGGAATACAGAGCCACACAGGTTAGAGTTCAGGACCCCGTTTTACTGCATTCAAAACTACTCTATGCTCGATTTGCCACTGGTGTATTCCACGACCTCGGACGTGATGGCCGAGTTGATTTTTCACCCCCGAGGCGACGAACTCCCGCTCGAGGTGAAAGAAGCAATGGTGAAATTTGGGTTTGCGCGGTAAAAATGACACGGCAATTGCCAAAAAGACATCGGCGGCTTCGGCTACGGGCTAGCACCACACGTCCACGCACACACAAGCAGCACCGGCACGACCGCGTGGCACGACGCCTGCAGAAACCAGACGATTTCCTGGTCCGTAGTGCAACGCTGCATGGCTCCAATAATGCATCAAACGGCCATATGGGCGCGACCTGAAACTGTTTCAGCGTACACTGGTCACTGGAGCATCAGCACCACCAGCAAAAGCAGTGTCAGCTTTACTGCTCAATCGTCACTGTGGCGGATGCTCCTCCCCTTCCGTCTCCGGTGGTCCGGTTCCGGTCGTCCCTTCTCCCATTTCGGTAAAAACCGCAGCATGCCTGAATGGGGCCTGGTGGTTCTTGAAAGATTGGCAACCTTCAACGTGCCCTCCCCGGAGCATTACTGCTCTCCACCAGGTCTTGTTCCATGGAGCATTGCTCGCCTTTTAGCTACAGTCCTATCCGGCCGGTAGCAGTAAAGACCTAGCTGGATTCAGACCAGTATGACTGCTAGATCCAAGTGTGCCAAAGCAGTGCTTTTCATCGAGGAACTAAATGTCTACCAACTCAATCAAAACGAGTTTACCTCAGAAACACTGCTGGATTATGCAGAGTAAATATCAGCACAATTCTTGCAGAGTTTCTAGGAATTTCTGGGTTTCAGTCTTTCAGATAGGAGCTACATTTTGGGTCAGCAATGATGCTGAGGTCATGATCCAGCTCATGATTGCTGAACCAGTTCTCGACACTGATACGCAACTGTGATGTAGGAGTATAAAATTGTTTAGTGACAAAGACGTGCTCCTATACTAATCCCTTTTGGATAGCAACAATAAATGTGAAGTTGTGGACGGACACGCATGTTTGCACGCACGCGAGCATAACAGAACTCACGCCATCGGAACCTTTGTGCTTGGATAGTCTCACACCCTCCAGGTGGACGCCTCGCGTGCCCATTGATTTCTGAAGCGCCGGCTAGCTTCCAATTCGCAGACGAAATGCAAATGAGCTGGAAAACAAGACGGCGGGAGGCGGAGCAGGGAGAAAACGAGCCCAAAGAAAGTCATGGTCGCTTTCCTGAAAAGAAGAGGTTTTGGTAGCATTTGGCTTGTCATTTGGCGACACACTGGGGATGAAGACTAGCACCCGTGGTGGCATGGCCGGCCATGACTTGGCCTATTCGCACATGCATAGCTATCAACCCTGGTACCCAACTTATCCATCAAGAACTTCAGTCAAATGCTAACACTTTTATTTCGCTGGAGAACAAAAGGGAGTGATTTTATTTTTTTGGTCACAAAGGGAGTGGTTATAGGTTTCAAGGTTTGTCTACACGGGCGGCACCAAATTCTAGTTGGGATCAAGATTTGTCTACACGGGCGGCACCAAATTATAATTGGGACTGAACTGCATACGGACAGTTTCGTCCATACTCCATACGCATAGCGGCATAGGAGTGCTCAACATTCGTTTCTTCTTCCCGCCTTCCAACGCACTAGTAAATGGGTCTATGTGATCGTGACCTGGACGGCACATCCCGCTGAATTCGGCCAAACTAGAACCTGCTGAATCATCTGATTCCTTTATGCCTCTGTTCATGAAATTCAGGTGCCTGTCCACGGCCACATTTCGCTCTCTCCCTCCGTCATCATACGATTCCCTTCCATCCATGAATTTCAGGTACCAACTCTTAGCAGTTAGCAACGTCACTCAGAGAGTCACAAAGTGTAGTACCCTACGCAAACGAACAGGCGCTAACAGCTCGCCGATAAAACGGTGCCGAGTGGGGTTTCTTTTGAGTTCAATGTATGATGCCCAGCCCCCACCACCTGAAGCGAAAGGTAAGCTCTCATGGTGTCTGCTCGCCGGTAGGATCAAGTCACTGGGCTAGTGGCCTAGCGGCACACACCATAATGCCGTCCAGTTCCAGGGCGTCCCGGATCCGGCAAAAAGAAACAGAATTATGCTAAGGACTGCACTAAACAAGACTCAAAGCGGCTCCATGCAGGCGATGTGAGCGAACATATGTCCTGGGCGGGGAGGATTAGCCGGGCAAAGACAAGGATCGTGTCCCCTAGAGCGCGGATCCGTGGATGTGCTTTCTGACCAAACGCCTTAGATTCCGGCCCAGGTGAGAAGAATGAGTGCTGTAGGTTGGTGGCAGTCTGCTCACTTTCATCAGAGAATGGTTTCTTTTGGCGGTGCCAAAGGCATAGCCTTTGCTTAATGCTTTTTTCATCCAGCAGTACTTTATAGAGGATAATGGCCTGATTACTGTAGTTCACGAGTATGCTTGGAAGTTGAAACAGGAAATGAAAGGAGGGGCCAAGTAGATTGGTGACACCACAGGACTAATTGCACTAGACTACTAGAGTCTTTGGACATCAAAGTTCTTGCCTATAGGCCACATAGACAGTAGACTTAAGTGCTCTTTTCCCAGAGGTGCCAATGGCTAATCACTAATGCAGTAATGCGAGGTGCAAAAAGCATTTCTATATGGACAAACCATGATCCTGATCACAGGATGAGCCTACATTTTCAACTGCGTTTGCCAAGTGTCCAATTACTAGCGCTAGTTTCTACAGTTATTTCCAATCGAATGGTCTCTAACTCAGATACCTCTGGAAGACAGATGAATCATTGCTGGCGCTTAAATAATATGACTCCTTACACAAAAAGATAATCAAAGTGCAAGGCTCACCTGTCATTGCATGATCCCATTGAAGTATACGGCCCATGATCATTAAAATTAGTTAGGTAGATCGTCATTTCGGCCCAATGACATTCCAATTTCTCTTGAATCAATAATCAACTCTATTCCCGTTAAGTGTTACCCCTGCAGTAAACAGCAGAAATATGAGGAACCTCGGATTTAGAATGTTTGGACTAACATAATCAGTGATACTAACACAACGATAGAAATACGAAACCCAGATCAGTCGTCCCAGTAGGATTCCAGTCTTCCAGACAAGATGATCAATTGGAGATTCGAGTAACAGATGCAACTTACCCAAGATCAAACAAGTTTCATTGATGACATGGAAGGCCAAGGCACTAGGAAAGTATTTGGAGCCATGATGGTGTCATGGTGAACAATAACATCATTTGTCTCTCAGCTAGGCAGAGACCACTTGACTAGTCTTTGGTTCTGAAAGAACTTTATTTGCAATGCTAAAATATGTTAACTAATAATGCTGCCATCAAGTATCTGAGTATTTTAATCTACACACGCACATACAACATTATAAGTGCTTTCAGAGTCATTGAAACTAATTAAGTTAAACAATACAACACTTCAATTTCTACACTCTCACATTTACATGAATGTGTGTTGCACGTCGGGCTTGTGCAAGCTGATGAAACAAACAGGATATGTTTTTGGCATTTTCTAGAGACATCTAGCAGACAAATGGAATGATTGCGTAGCGAGAATGAGGGTAATCTTCAAATTTCTGAAGATACCATTTATGAGTTTGTACCGCTGCAAAGGATAAGTTTGTTATCTGCACAAAAGAGAGTTATTTCAGGTTGCTGTAACAAAAGACACTGGAAGCAATCATATTCACAAGTTGCTTGGATTCGGAGCACCAAGAGTGAAAATGTCAGAAGCCTACCACAAAAAGGTACAAGAACCACACCGAAATGTCCAATCCACCACTAGCTATCAGCAAGCCCAAATATATTACCTATATACAAAATGACACCAAATGTAAATAACATACTGATTTCAAATCCAAAGCTCAGTGCCGTATTTGAATCGAAGCGAGAACAGCAAATGTTTGATATCAACTTCATTTATATATTTGACAATGGCGAAATAAATTGTTTTCTTAAGAACATACAATCATCATATTTAAGCCGTATACAAAATGTGTGCACTCCCCTGTATGGCACTCCTAACAAAAAATCTATACTGTAGCAGAATTTAGGTTGGTGAGGATCTATCAGTGCCCTATTTGGATTAGAAGTCTGCCATTGCATCACATAGAGCTGCAGTGTAAAGCCGTAAACCTACAACAGATCTGGCATAAGCAACAGGAAATTTCCCTGTTTTGACACCCCCTCATCCAGTAATACTTTAATAGGGAGCCCATCCTAGGCTCCCAGACGGCCAGACCTATGAGCTCAGAAAATGGAAATTTTATTTTATTGGTTAGCCTAATCTCACTCGACATCACTATTTTAACATTTAGATGGGATTTGCAATATTCATCAGTATGTGCAACATTCAGAATATTAATGAAAGGAATAGGAACTCACTAGTTCAGCAAGGTAATGAGGGCAAGATACACGACTAAACCAGTCGCCACACGGAATTACATATTCATCAGAATCTTTATGTTCACGCAATGATCCCTGTCAGAGTGAAAAGTATAAAAAATGAAATCCAAATGAATAAATAACTCTGCAAAATATCCACTGCTGACTACTTTGTATATTGTTCTCATTTGCAATGAAAAAATAACAGTAGATTTAGGGTTCTAAATATGACAGATGAGTGAATACATACAAGAATTGCATGGCAACGGATCTGATGGAGCGAACCCCAGATGAAAATAACAGCACCGATCCACTGGCACCACCCCAACTTTAGAAGAGGCTTCAAGAGATGTGACGGGTCAATTGCTAGATCTGGCATTCTTGCTCGACCCTTTACTATGAACTCAGCTATTTGATATCGAATATACTGTATTGCTTCAGGAAGACAAGAACTAGCAAGTGATAAAGGAGCAGCCATATAGTAGCTGGCAGGAAGAAACACGGACAATTTGTCATTCCAAAAGGTTAACGCAATAAAGAAAAGGGTCAGTGTGATGAGACTTGATCAAAGAAATCCTTAACTAACTTTGCCACGATTTGTGTAATCCTCTAGGAAATACCACCATTATGGCACGGTCGATAACATCAAGTATTACTAAAAAAAAATAGATCTTTACTAGTTGCGATTAGCAGCAATGTGTTGGTTTATTTTATGTGCCATGCGGTCATCTCAGGTCAAGGCTAATTCATCCACTAAAGCATTGTATTGCTGATTCATCCTGTCGCGATTTTAAATAAAGAACTTCCATAACAATATCTTTTAGCACAGGCATGTGAGTTTATGACAAAGCATGAAGGGAAGAAGATGAAGGAATATGTAGTCAATTTGGCATCCCTTAGCAACATTTACAAAGTAGAGAAAGTAGGACTAAAGGGCACAACGAAACTTACAAAAGACCTGTCAGATATCCCATGATGTGCATCCGAGCTGAAGGGCTGTAGTGGAAGACATGTTCAGTCTCATACAGGCGTCTCAGAACCTGAATTTCCATCAATATAAGTACAAATACAGTCCGCCAGACACGATACTTGTGTTCCCTGGGGCGTGATGACCATAAACTTGCCAAAGAGAATGAATTGGAACTGCCAACAAGATGGCTAGCAATTGTGGAGTAACTTGATGATTCTGGCACCAATGGTGTCATTTTCATGTATGCATAGAACCATATTGCGAGTAGCAAGCTTGTCGTCGCAGCCACACCCACCACGTAAAAATGCAAGAAGAATTTCTGTGGAACAGTGAACCTCTGCACTTGTGAAGAAGGAATTATAAATTTTGGTTTCTGAGTACGAAAACGAACAACTAGTTGCAAAATTTTGATGTATAAAGTAAACTGCTCAAAGAACAGTGAGTTCTGCATGTTGTTTGAATATAGTCAAACTATCATAGCTAAAAAACAAAATTGACATAAGAATTTAATTTTGCTAGCTAGCAGGTGCTAACCGCCATGAGTTAAAAGTGCATGTCCCAAGAGTGTTCCCTTGATTCAACAGGTCACAAGTTGTAAAGCGCAGAAACTTCTCAAAACTAAACTACATTAATTCAAAATTACCAGTTGTACAATGCTGCCCTATAACAGTCAGGTTCTAGCAGCAGGAGTTGAGTAATATACAAAGCAGTACCACCACATAGCATTAAAGCAATGTACATCAGCTCGGAGTTGTTCTATCAGATTGGATCTGCTATCCTGAAACAAAGCAGCTATGTAGCAGTAGGGTCTTGGTAATCCATAGGTCAAAGGACCACCTCAAACAAAACAAACATGAGGTCCAGTTATTTATGACTACTACGAAATTTCCCATTCCTTCCCACTACCAGCATCCTGACATCCCGTAACACAGTTATGTGAAGTTCAGACGAAGGAACCTTACTTGCCGACAAGGCAAAATAGCTTCTAGAGTTGGAAACTAATCCACGATTAAGCTTGGACAGAGTATTACACTCGATAAAAGCACCCTTAAATCATCCACGTTCCTATCTATGCTTCTCAAACAATCTATAACCAACACGAAATCATAGAGCGTGAACATGTGGGGGAAGCATAACAATCCAGCAATCTTACCGCCTTGGACGACGAGGAGGAGGAGGGGGAGGCTCTGACGGTCTTGCCGCGTGAGGAGAAGGCGCAGAGCAGCTGGTGGAGGAGGCGTCCGCCGGCGGCCGCTGGGATCGGCAGCGCGGCGGCGGCGATGGGGAGGATCGCGGCGACCCATGCCACGCACAGGAGTGACTGGAGCGTGGACCCGCCGCCCCCCGCCTCCATTCGAACGAGCCGCCACGAAGCGCAGGAAGCGGGCTCCGAAGGCGGCGGCGCGGCGGAGGCGGGTCACCAGTTGGCAGTTGCGGCCGTGGGAGGTTGGGAGTTTGGTGGTAGGGGAGGAGGCAAGCGAATCTGGAGGACACACGCACGCACTCCACGCAATTTTGGTGCGTTTGCCTTCGCGTAGCGGGGAGGTTTTGCGCTTTTGAGATCAGGTTCCTTCTGGAAAGGAAGAGGGTGTGGTCGCATGGAAGGCGTTGGCCTCGCTTATGTGTCACAGGACATTGATGTATCAATTGCTGATGGTGACCTGATCTGCTCGTCCTCATCGTCATTACGTAGGGTAATCCACCTGTATCGGCTGCTGATTGAGTTCCATGATCGAAGATGCTACGTAGAGTTTAGCATGTTTATGCCAAGTTTGAAATTGCCAACGGGTGTTTGATCCATCACCATCGTTTCGTCATCGGGCAAGGGACGAGTGGGGGCGCGCCGAAAACGCTACGCGGCTGCTCGGTGCACCGTAGCAGAGTGGTGTTTCGCTTTCTTCGCTGCGCGGGTCAAGGTGAATCAGTGAATGGATGCGCGTGTCCAGCTTCTACAGTAGCACCGTAGACGAACCAAGCTTGATCACGTCGCTTTCCTTGAATACAGCCAATCCCAATACAGACTCTATTATAGAATCTAAAGCTATCAATTATGATGTTATATAGGCAAAATATTGATGTGGTGTGACATTTATTGAAGAAAGAGGGGCGAAAATGAAGAAACTAATTCTAACTTAAGAAACCAAGTCTTCACACAAATCAAGACCATCTGTAAGAGAGACAAGTGAGTCCTAGTGTCCTAGAGTGTAGAAATCAAGTCTTGCATTGTAGAAGATAGTTTCTTAACACGATGTCCTAGACTATAAAAACTACGATAGTTTCTAGCATTGGGACTGCCCTTAGCAACCGAGTTGCTGAGCAATTATAGATCACGGTTTTTTTTTGAACGAACTATAGATCACGGATTGATTCCTCCTCTATTAAGGCCTTGTTTAGATCGCCAACTTTCACCAACTTATTTCACCAACTTGTCACATCGAATGTTTGAAACTAATTAGTATTATTAAACATAGGTGTAAAAAACTAATTACATAGATGAACTCCACATCTTGAGACGAATCTATTAAGCCTAATTAATTCGTCATTAGACACTGTCATGCTACATTAACCCGTTATTAAAAATGCGCTAATGACGGCACATATTAGGCTTAATAGATTCATCTTGCGATGTAGATTCCATCTGTGTAATTAGTTTTATAAGTTTTCTATATTTAGTACTCCTAATTAGTGTCGAAAGGATAGATGTGACATTTCTTCAACTTTCGCCAACTTTACTCCCCTTTGTTTAGATGAGGAAGTTGATGGAAAGTTAGAGGTGTGAATAGTGCATTAGTAAGTATATCTGTGAAAGAAGATATGACTCGATGTGACTGAAAAGTTGGTGAAAGTTGACGAACTAAACAAGGCCATAAACAGGGCCTAATTCTTGGTTGGCTATGCAGCCAGCGGTACCATCAGCAGGCTGTGCTTGGTCCAAACACAATGCACCTATACAACAGAAATGTTTAGGTCCTCTTATTAATGAGATAGAAAAGACACTCATTTACTTGTGCAGATCATCTATGATAAATATGTCTAACCAACTGAGTGTGATTATGCACTGGCCAACTATAGTTGTCCACAAGATTCCAAGTGAGTGATGCAAAGTGCCTTTCAATACTGTTATCTAAACAAAAGGAGAGAGAGAGGGGAGGTGTAAAGAATTTGTCATTTTTATTCACTAAATGTACACGATGCACAGCATATCTCTTTCTCTCATAGAATTGTCCATAATGTAACAAAAAGTGTTACTTATTAACCTTTTTTATTGCCACACATATTTCAATCTACGGCCACAAATATAATATTACAAGTGCATTCGGAATGGAATGACCAAAGCTACTTGAGGTTAAAGTAGCAATACAACATTTCAACTTCGGACACATATATTCTATTGCAGATAGGAGTTCCTAGGCAAACTGAGACATTTAGAAGACGTCTAGCATATATATGGAACAATTGCGTAGCGAGAAAAAGGGTAATCTTCAAATTTCTGAAGGTACCATTTATGTGTTTGTATCGCAGAAAAGGACAAGTTTAGTGTCTGCACAAAAGAAATGTCAGTAATGAGAGATGCCGCAAGGATGAAATAAAAAAATTGGTTGAATTCCAAACACAAATAGATAAAATTATTTACAACTAAACGCACCACAAAAATAAGCAAGAACCACACTGAACTGGATGATCCACCACTAGCTATCAACAAGCCGAAATACATTACCTATAGAAAAACAATATGAAATGTTAAAATATAATCATCTAAACCATATATTAGTCAAAGAACACCACAAGTTCAACATCGCCGTCATTTAGATATACGATAATGGTGAAACCAAATGTATTCTCCAATACATTGCTTTTTATCAAATGCAAGCCACGCGTAGAATGGGTGGATTATGTTGTATGCGTGATGACTCCTAGGGAGAAATCTACTTCCAATAGATAATTGCATAGTATATTTGATGCAAAGTCTAAGAGCATCTCCAACAATGCCCAAAACACATCCCAAAAAATCATGTTTTGCAACAAAGAAAGAGAATTTCCCTCCAACAGTGCCCTATTGCAGCTCCCAATATATTGACACTCCCAAAAACGCCAGCATATGGAGCCAAATATTCACCATCAGGAGTGAAACAAAATTGAACCAAGTTTTGATTAGGTGCACGAAAAGAAAAAAAAGGTGGGTCAAAGATGTGACGTGGTAGGCTTTTGGGACCAAATTTAGGGAACTGTTGTGGGAGAGAATTATTTTTCCAAAAAAATTTTAGCAAGTTGCTAAAACTAGTGTTTTGGAAGTTTATTTTTAGTCATTGTTGGAGATGCTCTAAGACAAATCAAATAGAGTCCAACGCAAACCCAAAAAATAAGCAAGCGAAAAGTAGGAAATTCTATATCTACCATATCCTTATCCTCCAATAGGAAAAACCTATGTCAAACCCTTAAAAGATATGAAAAAAGTTGTTACATTGTATTGTGTATTATATTCTCATTCAATTTTTTTTATTTCAGCGCCTTAATGAGATTTTTTGTACTTATCAGATTGTGGCTCTGTAAAGCATTTTAAATATGAATGGAGAGAATAGGCACTTACTATTTCAGCAAGGTAATGAGGGCAAGATACATAACTAAACCAGTCACCACATGGAATTACATATTCGTCAGAATTTTTGTGTTCACGCAATGATCCCTACCAATGGACAAAGCATAAAGTCAGGATGCAATCTAGGATTAATAACGTTATAACATTGTCTTCAAGAAGTTTGTTAGGAAAGATGTATACTATACTGAATGCCAAAAGGATGTTTAACTGTCTAAGTCTTTTTTCTAAAATAATCACTGCTTCAAATTTCAACACATTAATTAGCATATTTTATACATATACACTCATGTCTTATATTGTTCATATATACATAAAATTAATTATATATTTAGGGTTCTACGCACAAGATATAGGATTAAGTACTTACAAGAATTGCATGGCAACGGAATTGGTGGAGCCAGCCCCAAACGAAAATAGCCATACCAATCCACTGGCACCACCCCAACTTTAGAAGGGGCATCACGAGATGTGACAGGTCAATTACTAGATCTGGTATTCTTGCTTGACCATTCATTATGAATTCATATATTTGATAGTAAAGATACCTCATTGCTTCAGGAAGACAAGGACTAGCCAGAGTCAAAGGTGCAGCCACATAGTAGCTGGAAGTAGAAAAAAATATATAATCAGTGATTTTAAAAAGGTTAATACAACTAAAAATGTGATTAATGCATTGGTGCTTATTCAAATAAATCTTTATGAATTTGTCGTTGCTTATGTAATCTTGTAGGGAATATTAACATTACAACAAAGTCAATGTAACTCAAGAATTGCTCAAACTAAAATGTTGACCCCTATTAATTGCTATTAGCAGCCATCGGCTAGGTTTTTTTTTTTTGTTTGTGACACGTGATCATGTCAGGCCAAGGACAGTTCATCTGATATATGTTACACAGTGCGGGAAGGAATTCCATAACAAGACCTTTTAGCATAGTCATGCAAATTTAGTGTATATAGTGCAAAGGAAAGAAAACATATAAAATATGTAGGATTTACATGATACTAATAAATCAAGTAAATAGAAAAGTCAAACAGAAACACAAAAATGGGACTTACAGCCAACCCACTAGATAAGATGCAATGTGCATTCGAGCTGTAGGGCTGTAGTGGAACACATATTTACTCTCATACATTCGTCTTAGAACCTGAATTTCCATCAATATAAGTACAAAGACAGTCCGCCAGACACGATACTTGTGTTCCACAGGATGTGATGGCCAGGCATTTGCCATAGAGAATGAACTTGACCCACCAACATGATGGTTATCAATTGTGGAGGAACTTGATGACTCCAGTACCAGTGGTGTCATTTTCATATATGCATAGAACCACGTTGCAAACAGCAAGCTTGTCGTCACAACCACACCCTCCACATAAAAATGCAAGAAGAATTTTTGTGGAACGGTGAACCTCTGCAACTTCGTATATGAATTATAAGCATGAATTTTACAATAACAGCTATAATATTTAACATAAAATACTCATTTTTGTACAAACATAGTTAAATATATTTTTTACACAAACCCAGGTAAATCTTGCAATTGATGCACTGCAGTATCATTTGTTTTCTCCTGAAACTCTTTTGGCATGTTTAGTAAAGTCTAAATATAATAAATAATCTTCAAGTTTGGCATAAGAATAGCATGGCCTCTTAATAGAAACCAGTAATCATGTTCAAAAGCCCAACTTGGGGAGTGATTCCTAATTAATGAATAAAAAATATGCAATATATAATATAATACAAGAACTTGCCAAACCAATCTACATTAGTCCAAATTGTACTGGCTTTTCACTACTGTCAAAATTTACAGGCTAGCAGCACCACACTGCTCTAATCAATCAATCAATATTAGCTCAACACTTATCAAAGGTGTATAAATCGTAATACTAGTCATTTATAGGGTCTGCGGCACCACCTCTAACCATAGGTGTATGAGCTGAGCTCAATTAGTCCAAAATTTCTCAACATAGTTTAGGAAAATGACACATTTTCTACCATTTCAATTCGACATGTATTTTTTTATAAAGTCAATTAAAATAGTGAAAACATAGATTAATTACAAAATTAATTTCCATGGCAGATCTTACTAAGTACTAACCATATGTTATGACTCACATTTTCATTTATTAGCAATGTAAGGATATAGAAAAATTTGACCAGATGAATCCTTGACCTTAAATGGCCTACACTATATAGAGCTCAGAAGAACCAATTGATTTGCCGGCACTACTAGAAATGGAAATGTTCATGTGGGTGAAAAACGACATGACAATTTGAAAAACAATATGAAAATCCAAATAATCCGTTTTCCAGTAATGGCCGAGATTAGTCACTATACGTGTTGGAAACTAATTGATGGCTTATAATTACCAGCTTGCACAAATGGTGGACAGTAAGTATAGTGGTGCACTTAGCATAAGCACCCTTTAAAGTTTAAACCGTCCACCCTTCTATCTAAGTTTCTAAAACAATTTACATATAACCAATGGGCAATCATAGAATAAAAAAAAAGGCAACCATCGTGAATACGAGGAGATCGAGACGCATCAACAGTTTGTTGCACCCAACAATCTTACCGCCTTGGACGAGGAGGACCTGAAAGTCTTGCCGCGGGAAGCGATGGTGCAAAGCCACCGGCGGACTACGCGACCGCCGGCGGCCGCGGGAATCGGCAGGGCGATGGTGGCGGCGATGAGGAGTATGGCCGCGAGCCAGGCGAGGCACAAAAGGCGGTCGAGCGTGGGCCAGCCTCCAGACTCCATTCGTGTGCGTCTGCTTCCCGTGGCGGGAAGGTTTTTCAGAATTGAGATCACTTCCTTCTGGAAGCGGTTGGGCCGGTTGGGCGACGTATACTTAGCTGCCTGTGATTCGATGGCTTGATCAGCTCATCTGATCATCTCTATATATATCGTCCCGAGCTGTGTACGTGCTGCTGAGTTAGTTGGGTAGTGTGACAAGTTGGGTAGTGTGACACGTACGGCAAAATTAGTTGGGTAGTGTGACAAGTTCGAAATCGCCACTCCATGCCTGATAAGTAAATGCTATGCGAGTTGTTCATTGCATCAGAGTTGTGGTTCTTTTCCTTACAGGGATGAAATAGCAGCGAGTCCAAGGCTGCAGTTTAGTTGGCGAGCAAGGATGTGGTGGTAGGCTCGTAGCTACAACTGAAACCATCGATCGCGGTAGGCAGCTCATCTTACTACAGACACAAGTTCATTTCTATTATATTAGTTCTTTGGTTGCTGTATACAACTATTGGTACGATCCTCATCACAGTCACAGCTGAAAGTTTTCGCAACTGAAGACACATGCTAGGCAGTGTTACATGGATACCCGTGTCCTAATTTTTTTGCCGAGTCGGATACCCCGCACCCGTGTCAGATTCCGACACCTGTGTCGGATTCCAAGTGTTATTTACCGTGTCCCAAAAATTCTACCGAATCGGACACCCGCACCCGAGTCGGACACCGACACCCGCACACGTGTCCGTGTAACATTGATGCTAGGCACTTGACAGGGCAAGGTTCCCATTCAGATAGATTTCTGCTGAAGATGGTTTCAAAAGCCACATGCGTGGTGGTGAGTACTTGAATGTACTGTCAGCAGTGTATAATGTTTCTGGAAGTTCTCGTCTTGAGGCGAGACTCAAAAACACATGGTGCCCTCGATGGACACGTTTAATTGTACTCCTACATCTAAATTTTGACGAATTTGCCCAACAAACTGAGTGTGACTATGTACTTGCCAACCATATACAATTAACGCTGCTGTGTATCACTCCTGAAGACGCTCCCCAATGTAACAGGCCATTTATTTTCTAAGTCTTTTTTTTTTTTACACGATGGCGCGGACCTCCATCAAAAGAGATTTCGAGCGTATCAACATCAGCAACATGTTACATACTGGACCTGTAAAGCGTTTTGCAGCATCTCGAAGCTCGCTGCGCTAGGTATGAGAAGGATTGGGTTCGGGGTGGATATGCCTTCTAGCCTTGACTGCCAACCATACATGCAAATGCCCATCTTGTGGCCTTGCCTATTTCAGTATCAGAAGGAACCACAAAGACACGACTACCAACCATAAATACAAATACCTAACATAAGAGGATGGAAGTGAAGGGATACTGTAAGTGATATGAATCCATTGGTCTTGCTAATCTAGGTAGCTACATCCTCATTGGCTGTCATTCAACAAAAGCCACTATAGAGTAGATGCCATGTTATTTCTACCTTGGATTAAATATTGGATGCACATTACATTACACAAGTCAAAAAACACAGAAGGGGAAAAAACCCGGCAATTGTCTTTGTCTCAATAGGCAGATCATTTCATGGCAGTGCCCGTCTGGTGAGCCTTGGTATCATTTTCAGTGGACATCGTTGCAGACGGCGGAACATACACCTTAGCTCTGCGAAGAATTTCAGCAACAACCCAGTGCTTGTGTCTGCTCAAAGGCCTAGAAGGATCCAGCCTAACCTGAATTGAATTATCCAGTCGTCATAAAAAAACCATCAGAAGAGAAAGCTCCTTTCTTGCATCTAATCAATCCAGACTCCAAGGACCGGATCTGGGCATGCTAATCACCTCCGATGAAAACGAATCAAGAACTCGATCCAGACTCCAAGGACCGGATCTGGGCATGCTAGTCACTCTATGCATGTACTAGCGTGGATCGATTCAGGAAGATGCAGATACAAGCTATCTAGTACAACGGGGATAAGAGAGGGGAAGGGGGAGGGCAACGAGAAACTCACCGGCGTGAGCAGCTGGCCACTGAAAGAGACAGCTGTCGGACGAGGGAGCTCTGCGTCGCCATCAATCCATCATCGACGCCTCGAATCACGCACGCAGCAGCACTGCCGCGGGCTTCTCTCCGCTTCTGTCTGGCCTCGTGTGTCTGTTGCAAGGCCGCCGGGTGGCGGTAAAAGGCCAGGATGGGCCGTGTGGGCCGGGATCTCTTCCACGCGTCAGGCCTCCCTACCCCTAGAAAAAAAGCCCGCCGAGCTGCTGCTGCTGCTTCGCAGCGGTGGGCGGCGGGCGGCCGCTCCGAGGGGAGGGACGGCCACGCGCTCGCCGTTCCGGCGGTGAACCCGGTGCTGCTGCGTCGCGTGATAGGCCCCACTCGCGTGAAAAAAAAAAAACACGACCTGGCGACATATGCTTTCCTTAAACATCTTCTACGTAAGACGAAACCCGACCTGGATCCGCTTTTCTGGCTTCCACGTAAGACGAAATCCGACCTAGATCGTTATCGAAGTCTTTGAGTCTGTGACGGATCTAATCCCTAAGGGCGAACGAAGGTTGACAGTCCGCCGGTTTCGTGCCCTGGATACAACATACAGAAGGAGTAGTACAAGGAACCATGGGGCTTGTGTTGCTTAGGGTGTGTTTAGATTGGGGAAAGATTCCCCGAAAATACACCATGGGGCTTGTGTTGCTTACTCAATTCATGACCATGCAGAGGGAGCGGAAGCGTCGCCGGCAGATCCAAGGACGTCGTAAGCCGCCTCTTACTCTAACTTTTTGCAGCTCTCTGTTATTCATCACTGCTAGACACTGTTCATGTGTCATGGTTGGAATCTACTGTACGTTCTTAGTATTATTGTTCCATGGACCATGGATCTATGCGACGAGCCTCTGTTGCAAGTGTTTCGTTTCATTCTTTTCCAGAGAAAAAAAAAAAGAAGTCTCCTTTTCGAAACAAGAGCAAAGAATGAAAGGTGCTACCATACCAAGGTAGGTGCCCGGGAAAGGATATTGACCCCATTGGCAGATGGTGTACTGCATCGTGGATTCGGGGAGATTGTAACATTCTGCTCGTAGTGTTAATATTGAGAATTTTTTATATTTAACACGATATCCGTAGACCTTTCAATTTGTAAGCCTTCAGATATTTAACTCCGAGCGTGCAAATTGTTTTGAAATTGGGATTCTGGACCTTTTTCTTGATTTCACAAATTTTCATAAGGCTATCCTCAACCCAAGACATCATCATCTAGTTTCTATACATCCATGTCATATAGACACTGCCTATAAAAACTATCTCTCCAATGCATAGTTTCTTAAAATTAAATTATCATCCAATCACATATGTTCTCTCTCCTCTTCTCTTCCAATCATCAAGTTTTATTTCTTGGTTCATGTGTAGACATGGTTTCTCATGCAAGACACCATGTCCTTCTCTCCTCTCTTTAATTCTCTTGCCACATTACCAAATTGCTTATGTGGCACGCTATTTAATGCTATGGACATCATCCTAGTAGATGGGTTGAGAATGGCCTAATGTTTTTGCCATCCAAGATATGTGACCAGACCATTTTGTCCCTGCCTCTCCCTCTTCCACATGAGCCCCACGTGTCAGTTTTCTTATACTACCTCCCGTCGCGCTGCTTCTGCTCCTCTTCCGCTTCCTCGCCGGCGGCACATAGACCGGGTTCTGCTCCTCCTCCAATTCGTCGCCGGCGCAGAGGTCCTAGGCATCGCCACTGCCGCTGGGACACCCGCTAGGCTGCCTCGCGCTCGTTCGACGCGGGCGCGCAGCACGGTGGACTCTGCCTCAGCTCTATCGCTCTGCTCACGCTGCCGCAGGTATATAGTCATGTTGCCCTTGGTCCACCCCGCTCCGCTGCAGGTCGCGCCCGCTACAGGTCAGCACGCGCGACGAGCTTCCTTGGTTCAGTAACAGGGCAACCCATGTGTGACACCCACCTTGCTAGTTTAGAGAGGGTGGAGCCAACTTATAAGCCTTTGTCCCTCAACCATAGCATCTTCAGGTTGACCCTTTTACACTAAGCGAGGACGAAAGTGTAAGCAGGGTGCTATGTGTAGTGTACCCGTCTCACGGAAGGTCTGGGCGGTGCGGCCTTGGGAGACAGGGTGTTACACCGTGGTGCCACGGCTGCCCTGCTTCTGGCCGGCAGAGAAGAACGAGCAAGCTGACTTCAGAGATGGATGAATGAACGGATAAGGAGGGGAGAGGGGCAAAACAGGTACTTCACAGGTGCTAGAAAAAGAAAAGAAGATGAAAAATAGAAAAGAGGCAAGAATCCCTCGAATCAAAACAATTCGCACGTCTAGGGTCAAATTTCTGAAGGCTTACGAATTTAATGTCATATCTTGAAAGGCTTGCGAATACCGGGTCAAATATCAAAATTTTTCGTTATTATTTCCTTGAATTGAAACAGGAAGTTTATTAAATAGATTATTGTTCTTACAAAATCGGTACACAAATTTGATGCTCTGAGACAGTACTGCAGTATGTGTGCCTGAGCTAGTTGTCTTGTTCTGTTATATTTTTCGCTAATCATTGCCATGCATGATTTGCCATAGATGGATCAATTGCTTTAGGGGCTCAGAAAAAGAAGAAACTCGGCCAAGAAAATGAACATTCCCAGTGCTGTAAAAGAGCAAGGTATTCAGGGCCAGATCTTCCTGAGGTATGGCAAAAAAAAATGCTGACATCGAAAGCTTTACAAGTGAAATATCACTATGACTGTTCTAACTGCATAAATAAGTGGGCCTATGCTAGCCCATAAAAAATTGTTAAAGTTCCGGTGCTCATTCTGTATTACTATGAACTATTTTATCATAATTCTCTGATCTCTATTATAATGTATTCATTGCTTGAGATGCCAAACCCATTATTTTCTGTTAGGAAGAGAATTCATGAGTATTTCCTACCATATGCAAAAGTTGATGTTTTTTATTCTTTGACCCAAAAATGTGGTGGAGTTCCCGACAGTACATTTTCCATTCATATTAAAATAAAATTAGGGCTTAGTTTTATACAAAAGGGGAAAACTGTGTCAAAAGAGAAGATAAGTAAAAACCAACTGGACTAAAGGATATGATCTATGCATAGATAACTGTTGTTTCTGTTTCTTACCTGGACTGACTCATTTGTTGCGTGTACAAAGCCCATGAAACAAATATGTTTTACTACTATAGGCTTGCTTTAATAGACAAACCTTCATGGTTACTAAGGAACTTGGGATTCGGTTGGAGGGGTTTGGCATATTTTGTACAAATGCAAACATATCCCTTTGGTATAAAATTGTAGTCCATATGGTCTCATTGTTTTCTTTCCTAATGAAGAAGTGTATGCTACACTCCCAAATCCCAGTTTGCAACTATTAATTCCATGGTTCTGCAGGATATTTTGTGTCATATACATTCCCTAATGCCACTGCGAGATGCTGGCCGTGCTGCTTGTGTATCTCGCACATTTCTATGTTATTGGAGATGTTACCCCAAGCTCACATTCACCAAAAAGACACTGGGTTTGAAGCGAAATGGCAGAAAAAGGGCTGATATAACAAGGGATTTCACTAGCATAGTTGACAGAATTTTGAAAAATCACTCAGGTATTGGTCTGAAAGGACTCTGCTTGAAGCCAATACTTATTGTAATGCCAATTATATCAATAGTTGGCTTCAGATTGCTATCACACCAGGCATTGAGGAAGTTTCCCTTTTGCTGCCTTCATACTATAACTTCCCATGCTCACTTTTATTTGATGGGCGTACAAACTCAATTAGGGTTCTTTACCTCACCGATTGTGCCTTCCGCCCAATGGTTAGTACTGATTGCTTGAGAAGCCTGACAAAGCTGGATCTCTGTGAAGTGCGTATAACTGGGGATGAGTTAGGGTGTCTTCTTTCTAGTTCTTTTGCTTTGGAGCGATTGGGCCTCAGGTATTGCAATGAGCTAATTTGCCTCAAGATACCGTTCTACCTTGGCCGGCTCAGCTTCTTAATGGTGTTTGAATGCCAAATGCTGCAAATAATAGAGAGCAAAGCACCAAATCTCTTCACTTTTCGCTTCTCCGGTGACCCAGTACAGCTCTCACTTGGAGACTTGTCGCATTTGAAGCTCTTAAATGTTGGTTTTTCATCCAAGATCAGCTCTTGCACTTATGCTGTTACCAAGCTTCCTTCCATTGTACCACATCTTGAAACTCTTATCGTATCTTCGTTCAGTGAGGTATGCACTCTGAAGCTTAAGATCTTTTTATACAGGTGATGTGGCATGAATTTCTCTGCATCATTAATTAATCTGAGATATCTCTATGCAGAGGGGTAGCAATCCAATTGTAGGTAATAAATTCATCCATCTCAAGTACTTGGAGATTAATCTTGGTCCTAGTTGTGGGGCCTTTTCCCCAGACTATGATTATTTTTGTTTGGTTTCTTTTCTGGATGTTTCTCCTGTCTTGGAGACTTTCATCCTGAGTGTAAGTTCCTGTTCGTAGTGCAGAGGTATTAATTCTGTGGTGGAGCTGTGGTGTCGTTAAATCTGAGTGAGATATTTATCCTTTGTAGGTACACCAAGGTGCCATGAAGCATGATTCAGTTTTTACATCTGACTCATGTATGAGGAACATGCCTGAACACAAGCACGACATGCTCAAGAATGTGATGATAATCGGCTTCTGCTCTGCACAGAGCATGGTTGAACTAACATGTCATATCCTTGAAGACGTGTCTTCGCTAGAATATCTTGCAGTGGACACCGTATATGATGAAGAGGATGATGACAGAATTGGAAGGTGCTCTGTCCGCAAAACAGGTAGATCCGGCCCATTATCTTAAAAAAAAAGGTAGATGCGGCCCAGTAACTAGGCATATGATCTTGGAAGCACATAAAGCGCTCGAGGCCATCAGAAGATACATCCTTGGCAAGCATATGATCTTGGAAGCACATAAAGCGCTCGAGGCCATCAGAAGATACATCCTTGGCAAAGTTCCTTCCACGGTTAAGTTCAATGTTTGGGAACCTTGCAGCCGGTGCCATTCTACTGAACTTTAGGCATCAGTTTACTGTAATTATCGAATGTTGCTCTACGAACTGCTTCTTTGTGACGCTGCAATGTGGATTTTCCGCATAGCACAATAGCCAATAGGTGCTGATCCATTCTTCAGTTTTAAGGATCTAACATAAAAAAAAAAGGGAAAAGTCTATTTTTTACCCTTCAACTGTTACAAAAGTCTGATTTTCAACCTCAAACTATAAAACCGGATACTAAAGGCCCTCCAACTATCCAAACCATGCAAAATTGGCCCTTTGGGTGGTTTTGAGGGTGGTTTTGGATTTTCTAAAAATAACAGAAATATTATTTAAACTTTAAAAAACCATAACTAATTCGTTTTGGACCCAAAAAATATAAAATCGGTGCCAAAAGTTCGCTTAAAATGTAACCAACCTATTGGCACACCATTTAATGTTATTTGGGTATTATATATTTATGTTACAAGTATCTTATTGTTTTTAAAAAAATAATTAGAATAAAAATAAATAATACGCAAATAACTTCTAATAGTACATCAACATGTAGGTCACATTTTTAGAAAAATATTTGCAACAAATTCTAATTTTCTAGTTCAAAATAAATTAGTTATGAATTTTTTAATACAAAATTATTTTTTAATTTTTTGGAAAATACAAAACCACCTTCAAAACCACCCAAAGGGCTAATTTTGCACGGTTTGGATTGTTGGAGGGTGTTTAGTGTCCGGTTTTATAGTTTGAGGTTGAAAATCAAACTTTTGTAATAGTTGGAGGGTGAAAAGTAGACTTTTCAAAAAAAAAACAGTTCATTTACATTTGCAAGCACGTCACCACTTTGTTATTTCTCAAACATTTTTTTTTCGTTGGGGACATGCATAGCGCACAGAGCAAAGGAGATCACGGCAAGTCCTTGTCCTTTACTCGGAGTTCCTGGCTCCACGAGGAGCCCACCCTGCATGCAGGCTGCAGCTGCCCGCGAAAACAGAAGACCGAGGTGAATCCCAAACTGAAAAGGGCAGCAGCCAGCAGGCGCGTGCATCGCATGAAGCATGCGAAATTTTGTTCAAAATGGATACCGTGTAGCGAACCAGGGCTCCGAAAATTTGAATCGTGCGGCCGTCCAAAGTTGCGAGATCCGCACCACCGCTGAAGGATTGGGCAGAGGCATGTCACGGAGCACGGGGCATTTCGTCGAGCACCTTGCAGAGAAGGAGCAACAGGGGTGGACCAATTGCGGGTGTTGGAGTCGTAGAGGTGGAAACGGAACAACTCGTCGGAGTCGATGGTGGGCTCCTCCCCGGGTCCACCTGTCAGCCTCTCTCTTGCAGCCAGCGCTGGCTTCAAAACGGTGCGTCGTAGACTCGTAGCTGGCGCGGCGAACCAGGCCAGAGCAAGAAAAATTTGAATTGCACGGCGGTACAAAGTTGCGAGATCCGCCTCGGACGCTCGCGACGTGATTCTGCGGGCACACCAGCTCATCACCGGGGATCATCCTCGAGCGGCACGCCACGATGAACCACACGCAAATATCGCGGGCACTAACTGAAATCGCAGCGCACAAGCATCATCAAATCCGTTCCCTGAACTCGCGGTTGCGAAAGATCAAAGATGACGCGTCGACCTCCAACAGGCGCTGTTTAGATCGCCAACTTTTACTAATTTATTTTGCCAACTTGTTACATCAAAAGTTTGGATACTAATCAGAAGTATTAAATATAAGTGTTAAAAAACTAGAGTAAAGTGCATCCACCATACATGAAGTTGCCTCATTGTTTCATTTTGGTCCAACAAGTTGTAAACGTTGCACACACATGCATGAAGTTGAATCATTGTATTATTTTGGTCCAACAAGTTGTAAACGCTGCACACACATGCATAAAGTTGTATCGTTATAATATTTTGGTCCAACAAGTTGCAAAAACAGCAAATACTAAGCATCGATTCAGGCAGCTACTTTAGTATCATGACAACTGAATAGAATTTTTATAGTCTATGTTGGTACACAATATGGTGTAAGCATGGTTTATATCAATTTTATGTTTTAGACCATTATGTTTTTACATCATGCGCTTATACCCATCCAAATCCTCGTTAGCATGCCACACCTACGAAATACGGATTCTAATGTACATTGGATTGTATATGCACACTGTGAACTAATTGTATGGCGGGTGCAGTATTTGCAATTTGTTGGACCAAAAATGATACAAAGATGCAACTTCATGCATGTGTTTGCAACGTTTACGACTTGTTGGACCAAAACGATACAACAATGCAACTTCATGCATGTGTATGCATCGTTTACAACTTGTTGGACCAAAATGAAACAATAAGACAACTTCATGTATGGTGGATGCACTTTACTCAAAAAACTAATTACATAGATGAACTTCACATCATGAGACAAATCTATTAAGTCTGATTAATTCATCATTAGACACTGTCATACTACAGTAACTCGTCATTAAAAATATGCTAATAATGGCACATATTAGGCTTAATAGCTTCGTCTTACGATGCAGAGTTTATATATATAATTAGTTTATATTTAGTACTCCTAATTAGTGTAAAAAATGGATGTGATATTTCCCCAACTTTACTTCCCCATGTAAACAATGCCAGATCCTCAGCCGGCCTCGAACAGCCTTGATCCTCTGCGGCTGCGATCGTGAAGTAGCCAACCGATGGCCTCCCCTCCTCCCTGGCACTACAATTTCTGCACTACTCCCTCCGTCCCAAAATAGATATTATCCTCGCTTCCCAATAAAAACAGCATCTTTAAGCATTAACTAATTATATATAAAATAATATTAATATTCATAGTACATCATTAGTACCATTACATAGATATTTTTGAATCTAGTTTTTTAACAAATTTATTAGAGATATAAATATTACATATATTTTTCTACAAATTGAATCAAAGTTAAACAAATTGAATCAAAGTTATACATATATTTTTCTACAAATTGAATCAAGTTAAACAAATTGAATCAAAGTTAAGAAAGTAACACGTGCACCCATCTCGTGAGAAGTAACACGTGCATCCATCTACAAATTGAATCAAGTTAAACAAATTGAATCAAAGTTAAGAAAGTAACACGTGCACCCATCTCGTGAGAAGTAACACGTGCATCCATCTCATCATCTCATGGCGTCACGGGACGGAGGGAGTACAGTACAATATGCGCGGAACAGCGGCGTACGCAACGATTATGCGGTGGCGCTATCTTTATCCAAGAACCAATCCCATCGATTCCCATTGTTCACAGACAATAGCAGACGAACAAACCAAAATAACAGATTAAAATGCAATTAGGAATTGGAATACTAGCACGAAATGCGTCAGACCTGCAATGCAGGCCAAACCTTTGGGATTCAAGATGAAAGCGCATTCAAATACGAACTTTAGGCAAACAAAAATTGGACGAAATTGAACTATCGCCTAAGCAAGAGTAATCTAGAACAAGGTAGTGAAGGATAACTCACTGCACAGCACAACAAACCACAAGAACTTCAGATTTCAGGCGGCTGCAAGTTCATTTCATATAGAAAGAGAGCGAGATACATCTCCAAAACCAGAAACTAACCATCAGTTACACTAGCAACAGCCTGGATACATAAAACATGGCTAACAAACTATCAGAGACTCATGGGGCACGCACTTCATTTGTACAAGCACCTAGGCACAACCACACCACAATCACGAAATAGGGAACCAACTCATGCAGCGACCTTCCGGGCCTTCTTGGAGGCGGGGGACTTGACGGTCTTCGGCTTCGCCTTTGCCTTCGCCGCGGGGGACTTCGTCGGCTTCGCAACGATCTTCTTCTTCTCCGGCGCCTTGCGCTTGGTCCCGGCGGCGGCGGCGGCCGACTTTTTGGGCTTAGCGGCGGTGGCGGCGGGCTTCTTCGTCTTGGTGGCGGCCTTGGCCGGCTTGGGCGCGGCGGTCTTGGCGGCGGCAGGCTTGGCCTTGGGAGAGTCCTTCTTGGCGGCGTCGGACAGCTTGTAGGAGGCCTTGACCTTGACGAGCTTGCCCTTGGCGGCGAACCCGCGGAGCTGGATGGAGAGCATCTTCTTGTAGTTGGCCGGCAGCGACGCGCCGTGCTTGTCCTCCATGTACTTGGCGATGGCGTGCGAGCTCGAGCCGGTCCTCTCCTTGAGCGCCGTGATCGCCTCCTTGATCATCTGCACGGGACAAACAGAAACACCTCAATCAGTACCCAATGGCAACCCAACCAAAGAAGACGAATCAACCAGACGCTAATCGACGAGGCTCACCTCGAAGTAGGGAGGGTGGGAGGCGCCGGCGGCGGCCGCCTTGGGCTTGGCGGCGGCGGGCTTCGGCTTAGGCGCCGCGGCGGTCTTGGCCGGGCGAGAGGCGGGCTTGGCGAGGGCAGGCATCTTGGCTAGTGGGATCTCGAAAGGGAGGGGTGGGGGCTCTAGAAACTGCAGCTGTGTCTGCTTCGGAAGTGGAGGGCTGTGAATGGATAGATTCTCAGGGAGCGGGGTCTCCCCAATTTATAGGCGGGGGAGGGAGCGATCCGGCTGGAGGGGAGCTCCGCCTCCTGATTGGCTGGAGGGGCAGTGCCACGGATCGCGATCCGTGGGAGGGGAGGCTGAGCGAATCGTGGCCGTTAGATGGAGGGGGACGGTGCGGGCGGGCGGCGGGGAGGGCCGGTGTGCGGCGCCCGACGCCCGCAGCGGGAAATGGATTTTCTACCTAGCAACAAAACCGCGCGGACGCGTGTCGGTGGAACACGTGCACGGTGGACCGGTGAAGTGGGCGTGGTTCTCGGTGGGGGACGTGGCAACGTGTGCGATCGGAGTTGGAGCGGCCTCCCGGTGCTGCGTGAAGCGGGTGCAGGAGCGAACTGGGATACGTCGTGGGTTTGCGCAACGGTTTCAGGCCTTGGGTTCCCAATCCGGATACGGGTGTGCCTGGAGTTTTCAAGAAATTTCGATTAGCTGCGATTACGGAAATGCCCTTGGGGCTTCGGTTTTGTGATCATATCCGTAGTCAGTTGAGCACGCTCAAATTGGTCCGATCAAACAGGGACAACCATGTTCTCCAAACTCGATCACAATTTGACATCATTTACACTCCAGGGGCACTAGATCTTCTAAAGCATCATTTGCCTCTTCTATAATCCTACTCGCATGTCTATTTAGTTGCTCATATACTTCCTCCGTTTCAAATTACAGTTCGCTTGACTTTTTTATCTAAGTTTGACTACTTGTCTCATTTAAAAATCTGTGCAAACAATATCAAGCTTAAGTGTTTAACGAGTTACTTGTATTAATAAAGCAAATCATTAAAAACAAAATATGACTTTAGGTCTTCCATGAAACGGAGGGAGTACTATACTGCAAATGGGTTCGCAATATTTAGGTTGGTTATTAGGTCACACAACCTCTAATCAAGGATGCATCAATAACATATCTTAGATTACAGCAAGGGCACTCCACTTAGACATAATTGACCAAAACGTGGTCGATCCAGATGTATTTTGCCAAAATATATGATGGTCAATATTTAATCATAATTATGTATTTCAACCTTGGTCAAAGTCCATAGCTCACCACGCCACCTAGATCGCTCGAAAAGGTTATCTATGGGTGAATCGAAGAGTAATCAATGTTATTGTAAACATTCTAGTAATTCTATCGGTGAAATATTGATATGCACAATTGCCTCCTATTGTATTTGTTGCATTGGCTATATATTACCAAGACTCGCCAAAAATTTATAGTGTCCTACACAAAACCTGATAGTAGAGAACCATTGTCTTTCATAGTGTCGGGTACCTACAAAAGGGGTACCCCAATCTAGGCCCAAAACTACTTGGCATCAAGGCCCGCAACGACATTGACCTGGCTCAACAGCCCAGCAAAGGCCCGCCATCGAGGTAAACGACCACCCTCGAACGGGTGGTTTCCGTCTCGATCGAGGCTCGGCGGCCTCGACCCTCACCCTCGAGCGGGTGGTTTCCGTCTCGATCGAGGCTCGGCGGCCTCGACCCTCACCCTCGAGCGGGTAGTTTCCGTCTCGTTCGAGGCTCAGCAGCCTCGAGGGCGACCCCTACCCTCGAGCGGGTAGTTTCCGTCTCGTTCGAGGCTTGGCGAACTCGAGCTTGCGATCCAAGCTCGAGTCGGCCTCGACGGGAACAGCGCCCAACCCACCGCGGTTCACCAGAGTCGTCACGACGCGGTCAAAAAGCAGGGATCACTGCTCCACGCCATCACCTACTCCCGGAGAGGACATCGGTCAAATCCACTCGCAACAGTGGACTCTGAGCGCCATGCTGCGCGCCAGACCTGACCCTGCCAGCAGCACTGTGCCAACCACTCCTTTGACTTTACCCCCCGCCGGACACGCTGCCACCCTCGAAGGCAACCTCGAAGGAGGCCACGGAGGCTCGAATTGGACCCCGTACGCAAGTTACCTACCCTCGACGCCGTGAACTGTCACGAGAAGGAAGGACGATACGTCAGCCCCTGCCATGTCGTCAGCGGAGTTGGAAGGCGCGATTCCCGCTCGCGCACAGTACGCGGCATGGACGAACAGTGCACTTACCGACAAACACATGTACTCGCACCCTGCTCCCCTTGGCCTATAAAAGGGGAAGGGAAGCCCACGAGAAGGAGAGGAACGAGAAGAGCACGAAGACACGCAGAGAACACAAGTCTCATACGCACCCACACACCATAGCCTGGGACTTAGGAGCTTATCTCCTTCTCCCACCTTGCTTGTAAACCCCTACTACAAGCAACACGTAACCAGGTGCATCGCACCCCTGCTGGACGTACGGCCCCGTGGCCGGAACCAGGATAAAACCTCGTCTCTCACTCTCGCCATCGGGAAAACGAGTGGTTAGCACCGCAATCACTCGTCGGTGCCGGTGCGACCAAAACAGGCACCGACAGTTGGCGCGCCAGGTAGGGGACCAGCGCTGCGCTACTCCCATTCCCGATGGCGAACTTCGGCGAAGGACGGCCTCCGCTGGGCGAGAGCAATCTGCTCCCAGCGGGGCAGGAGATCCGGTTCGGGAGCTTGCGGTTCCAAACATGTGGCGACGATTACCATATGCGCATCCTCCAGAAGGATCCCAGCAACCAACCGGAGCCTCACCATCAGCCTCCGGCGACACCACGACGACGGAGTCGTCCCGGACCACGCGCACGACGAACGCGCGCTGTGAGGCGCGCCGCCGACATCGGCGACCCCCATCCCACAAGGGAAGGAGGCATCCTGTGGTCAGGGTCACAGGAGAGGGCTGCTCCCTTCCTCCCGGGGCCCATGGCTGCGCCACGCGCTACGACGGCGCACTCCTATCCCTACGGGCTACGCACCTCCGTGGATGCGTACGCCTCCTTCATCCGCACTGCCATGAGTGCGAACGGCAACCAACCTGGTTGTCACCCAGTCTCCAAGCAATACTTCGCCGATCCATTGCCCGGCGATTCTCGCACGGAGTCCGATGATGGACACGCATTTATGCGTAGACACCCCGGTTGGGACTACTCGGGTCTCCGCGACCCAGAGGCCTTTATTGCCTTTCAAACAGCGGCGGATTACTGCTTCGAGTATTCCGATGATGAGTATGACCCAACCAGGGAGTGTTTCGTCATCAACGACGGACAAGCCAGCGAGGGGTCGACGTCGGACGACGACGGTGAGGGTGACGACCAGGGGAACGACGATGGCATGGATCCGATAGGCGCGCAGCCATCGGACCCATCGGATCACTCTCCTTCCGAGGACGAGCGAGATCCGCGCCACCTGCCACGAGTTGGCGGTGACGTCTCGCCACCAGCGCGCTCCGACCGCGAGCCGGGCAAGCGAGGCGACGAGCACGCCACGAACGCACGACACGCGGGACGAGTGGCCCAAGCCCGCATCCTTGCTGAAGGCAAAGATAACGAGCTCGCTCCCAGAACAAGCCAGAAGCTCATCGCGGCGGCCGCGCTGCTCCGAGCCATGCCCGAGGCAGCCACCCCCGAAGGGCGGAAGCTGCACCTCGAGGCCCGAAAGCTGGTCGAGACTGCCGCTCGACAACAGGCCGAGAGCTCAGCCTCCCGCCTTCGACGCTCCTCGGCCTCGAAGGGCGAACGAGGAGGGGAGTCATCGGTACGCTCACCCCGGCCTAATGGCAGGGCGCGAGCCCAGTCCCGCGGTGACTCCTGCCGTGACTCGGCGCGGCGCCACGCCAACGAACCACGTACGCCCGAAGCACGAACGCTTCCAGCGAGGGTGCCCGCGAGGTCACGCCTCCGGGACACCCGAGGCGCGGTCGGCGATGGCGATGCTCGCAACACCCTGAATCATATAAGGCAGCGAGAGGGAGCCCGGGCCCACCAACGCGGGCGGACCGACGTTCGGTGGAACCGGGATGCGGTCTCGGAACCGGCGGGAACGCGCGTGTTCAGTCGTAACATCCGCACCGCTCCGATCCCCCTTCGTTTCCGACAGCCTACCACCATCACCAAGTACTCTGGGGAAACTGACCCCAGGGTATGGCTCAACGACTACCGCCTAGCGTGCCAGCTCGGCGGCGCCACAGACGACGCCATGATCATCCGCAATCTGCCACTCCACCTGGCGGATTCCGCGCGGACATGGCTTGAGCACCTGCCCCCGAACCGGATCCGCGACTGGGACGACCTGGTCGAGACCTTCGTGGGAAATTTCCAGGGCACCTACGTGCGCCCTGGGAACACGTGGGACCTTCGAGGGTGCAGGCAAAAACCCGGTGAATCTCTGAGGGACTTCATCCGGCGCTTCTCCAAGCGCTGCACCGAGCTGCCCAACATCACCGACCATCAGATCATCCACTTCTTCCTCGAGAGCACCACTAGCTACAACCTAATATGCAAGTTGGGGAGGGACCCTCCCCCCGACGCGAACCGGCTATTCGAGGTAGCCTCCAAATACGCTTCAGGGGAGGAGGCGGCGAACGCCATCTTCAACGGCAAGAAGGGAAAGCGCCCCGAAGAGACGCCCGCGGAGGGCAGCAAGCCAAGGAAGCCCTCGAGGAAGTAAAATCAAGGCAATAAGGGGAAGAAGTATCGAACCCCTCGCGAGAAAGGCAACAGCGGCGAACGAAGTCCCCGTAGTGGACCCCCGCCACAAGGGGCCTCGAGGCCTTCCGTGTGGAGGAGAGTCTTTGATGCCGATGGCGTGTTCTTCAACGTGGGACGACCCACCGCCGACGGAAATCCTCGCGAACGCCTGCGACATCCAACAGCTAAGTTGCTTATACCCCTAGAGCGGCTTCAGCCCCTCGAACCCTTTTGTACATACTTTCGATTGTACAAACTCTTGTTTAAGTATTTGGCTTAGCTCTCGCAAGTTGTGAACGAATCAGGTGGACTCGAGTCCACTCATACTTGAGTGAGGTTTGGTCCTACCCTCGCTAGGACCATCCCTCCCTCGGGGGCCGCAATGGGGACGAACCCCCGAAAAAGTCAATACTTTTATGAAATTCTTGTGATATCTCGAGTGTATCGCCAAGTGCTCTTTTGCAACCCTCGAAGGGAAGACACTAGGCGTGAAACGGACAAGGGCAGGGTCGCCTGAGCCGAGTGCTCGCCTACGCCTCGAGGCTACGGCAGCACCTCACTTCCCTCCGCCTAAGTCATTCACGTACGATCGATCCTAATGGCTACTTCCTTTCAAGGCGCATGCATTCGACACAACGTGCATCGCAGAGATACCGCTTGAAAATAAAACTCGTTTTTCGAAACTCTTGTGATATCTCGAGCGTATCGCCAAGTGCTCTTTTGCAACCCTCGAAGGGAAGACACTAGGCGTGAAACGGACAAGGGCAGGGTCGCCTGAGCCGAATGCTCGCCTACGCCTCGAGGCTATGGCAGCACCTCACTTCCCTCCGCCTAAGTCATTCACGTACGATCGATCCTAGTGGCGACTTCCTTTCGAGGCACATGCATTCGACACGACGTGCATCGCAGATATGTCGCATGCAAATAAAACTCGTTTAACGATACAAACGATGTTTAACGAAAATAAGTAGGATGTATGAAAACAAACGAATTGTTCTTACATCAGGAAACGCAAGTCTCTAAACTACTATTTATACTCGGGCTCGATGTCTCGAGGCTTTCAGGGTCCGCTTCAACCATCAAGGTCATCCCAGCCGCCGCCATCTTCGCCCGGGAAAGGACGCTCTTCCGCCGTCAGGGCAGTCGTGCGGTCACTTCGCCCACGCCTCGCCTGAAAAGGCGCGCGCACTCCCCCACGAAGTCGCAGTAACTGCCCTAACGGTCATCATGACCCCGCACGAAGAGGTGGAAGGTATGTTCAACACACCAACCCTTGAAAGGGCGGCCTTCGTTCTACTGATCAGGGGTTCGAACTCTGCACCTCCGAAGGGTTTCGACAGGGGCCCCAGATCAACCGAGTCAGGGATAATCGACGGTACCCTCGAAGCTCGAGCGCTCGAGGAAGCCAATCGGTTATGTTCGAGGCCAGGCAAAGTGCCTAGATCGAGGGACCCCTCGAGGGGGAGCATCGAGCCCTCGACCTCTATCGAATGAGGTCGAGTCCCATCTAGCATACCTTTGCGAAAAGCTTTTACGGGCGTGTCCTATGACCACGAGCCTACCCTCATCGAACGGGGCATGGACGTCCGCTCGAACAACCCGCTATCAGCTCACCCAGGCATCCATGGCTCGATCCCAATCGTGGGTAGCATGGATCGCCTCCTCCTCAGTCCCTCGAAAGGGATCCCGAGGAACGAAGAAATATTTGGGACATCTCGAGCCAAACGAGGCTCGGGGGCTCCTAGTGCTGTGGACAAATCCACACGACCGTGTTTCTCCCCACATCGGCCACACCGCGCGGAGCGGAACATGCGGAGAGAACGCTCAAGGCTTCCCCCTCGAAGGGAGGAAGTCATTGTTCTACTGATCAGGGGTTCGAACCTTGGGCCTACGAAGGGTTTCGACAAGGGCCTCAGATCAACCGAGTCAGGGATATTCGACGGTACCCTCGAAGCTCGAACGCTCGAGGGAGCCAGCCGATTATGTTCGAGGCCGGGCAAAGTGCCTAGATCGAGGGACCCCTCGAGGGGGAGCATCGAGCCCTCGACCTCTATCGAATGAGGTCGAGTCCCATCTAGCATACTTTGCGAAAGATTTCTACGGGCGTGTCCTGTGACCACGAGCCTACCCTTATCGAATGGGGTATGGACGTCCGCTCGAACCACCCGTTAACAGCTCAACCAGGCACCCGTGGCTCGATCCCACCGAGGGAAGCATGGGTCGCCTCCTCCTCAGCACCCTCGAACGGGGAGCTCGAGGCACGTAGAAAGCTCGAAAATCCCCCTACCTCGGGCACGGTGGACGAACCCACGACTGAGGAAGCCGCGGGTGCTCTTCACCTTAGGTGATGAGACCTTGGGAGAGTAACAACCACTCTCCCAAGGCCTCGGGGGCTACACCCGCGGGTGCGCTAGCGCGCCCCCACGGATTCTCGGAACCCACGAAGACATGAAGGCCTCGAAAGCCTCGGCGAACTCCAGCCTTCGCAGGATTAAACCTCATCCCTGCGAAGGCTCGGGGGCTACTGTCGGGTACCTACAAAAGGGGTACCCCAATCTAGGCCCAAAACTACTTGGCATCAAGGCCCGCAACGACATTGACCTGGCTCAACAGCCCAGCAAAGGCCCGCCATCGAGGTAAACGACCACCCTCGAACGGGTGGTTTCCGTCTCGATCGAGGCTCGGCGGCCTCGACCCTCACCCTCGAGCGGGTGGTTTCCGTCTCGATCGAGGCTCGGCGGCCTCGACCCTCACCCTCGAGCGGGTAGTTTTCGTCTCGTTCGAGGCTCAGCAGCCTCGAGGGCGACCCCTACCCTCGAGCGGGTAGTTTCCGTCTCGTTCGAGGCTTGGCGAACTCGAGCTTGCGATCCAAGCTCGAGTCGGCCTCGACGGGAACAGCGCCCAACCCACCGCGGTTCACCAGAGTCGTCACGACGCAGTCAAAAAGCAGGGATCACTGCTCCACGCCATCACCTACTCCCGGAGAGGACATCGGTCAAATCCACTCGCAACAGTGGACTCTGAGCGCCATGCTGCGCGCCAGACCTGACCCTGCCAGCAGCACTGTGCCAACCACTCCTTTGACTTTACCCCCCGCCGGACACGCTGCCACCCTCGAAGGCAACCTCGAAGGAGGCCACGGAGGCTCGAATTGGACCCCGTACGCAAGTTACCTACCCTCGACGCCGTGAACTGTCACGAGAAGGAAGGACGATACGTCAGCCCCTGCCATGTCGTCAGCGGAGTTGGAAGGCGCGATTCCCGCTCGCGCACAGTACGCGGCATGGACGAACAGTGCACTTACCGACAAACACATGTACTCGCACCCTGCTCCCCTTGGTCTATAAAAGGGGAAGGGAAGCCCACGAGAAGGAGAGGAACGAGAAGAGCACGAAGACACGCAGAGAACACAAGTCTCATACGCACCCACACACCATAGCCTGGGACTTAGGAGCTTATCTCCTTCTCCCACCTTGCTTGTAAACCCCTACTACAAGCAACACGTAACCAGGTGCATCGCACCCCTGCTGGACGTACGGCCCCGTGGCCGGAACCAGGATAAAACCTCGTCTCTCACTCTCGCCATCGGGAAAACGAGTGGTTAGCACCGCAATCACTCGTCGGTGCCGGTGCGACCAAAACAGGCACCGACACATAGCGATCATGATGTCATTGTCATCTAGGCTTTGACTCATTTTTCATCTCCCTTGGCATACCAGTTTGATACCAAGACATGTTATATTCGAACTAACCCTAATATAAAATGCTATCATAAGAGGCTTTAATTGGGTAAATGAAGTGTGTCTCCTTACGTAATTTGAACTTGAGGAATATGCATGATGACATTCAAATATGTCTTTCTAATAGAGGGACAACATTACATTGAGCCATCAAACATACATGTTGCATAATCAACTTAGCTTAATTTTGTAATTTGTATGCTGTATTTGTTATGTTTGATTCAATATCAGAATGTCTATAAGATTTGGAAGGATGAGGAAATTGTTGTATTTTAACTTTACAAATGACTTGGCTAACCTTGTAACAATATTATATGTTTCGTCGTAAATTTTTATAGTGTTCAGATTTTAATTTTTAATGCCAGTTTAAGGCTTGAGAAAACCTTATCCCCTGGCTAAACATTCCTTTTGACGGCATCAATGTAATATTAGCTTTGCGCCAAGTTTCTCATGGCATGTTGGCTTTGTGCCAAGTTTCTTACTGGTTGTCCACTCAAATACCCGTCAATCATTCCCAATCTTTGTTGTGGTGGACCATCTATAGCATTGAACTCTAAGGAGTTGATGAAACTCTGTCCCAGTGAGGTTTAAATGATGCGGCTTTGGGAGGAGTAACTTTTTGATATCAACTTTCGTTTGTTTTAAATGCTCAATAACTGAGTTAAAGGTATGTTGTCTTTTGTTTGGTTAGGCCAATCTCAGTGGGGTTTTATGGGCATTAAATATCATGATACATCAGCAAAATTGTTTATGTGGCAGGATAGTTATGAGAAAAGAGAAGAAAGGAGTGTCATCATCATGACACTCACCATGTGCAGCTACCAAGACATGAAATTTGCATTGAGAGCTATTTTGTTTCATCCTAGACATAATTGGTCATATATCATGCGAGAATTAATGTTGCAACATGTATATGAAATTGTGCCATGAAACTATGCACTGAGAGATGAGGTTCCATGATAAATATGACGTGTCAGTTTTGGTAACTGTATGATGAAACTACGCATTGAGACTGGCCTTATCAACTTTCGTTTGTTTTGAATGCTCAATAGCCGAGTTAAATGTGCTTTTGGCCACCAATAAGAAAACTTCACTCCCTGTTTATCTGTGGCGAGAAGGGACTAATATTATTGTATTTCCATATGTTGGATTTTCTTAATGACCGAAGTTTAGAATTGATCTTTAATTAGCATTTTAACTAGTATTTAATTAGCATTTTTGCTTGAGATTCATGTTCATACCGTATATACTACAATAGGAACATTGGAACAACAAATTTCTTTTTTTTTGTGCCAACATATAAAGGTGCCCGCACCAAAACCATCAATTAAATGTGATTTTTTTGCTTGGAATTAAATGTGATTTTTGGAAGTGAACCATGCCGGCGCTGCTGAGACTGCTCTTCTTCTTGGGCCGTTTTACACACCACGGTCAAAAGCCGTCGTGTATAACGACGGGCTGGGCCTTCTCTTCTTCTCCAGGCGCCCGCCGGCGTCAACGGGTCAGTCCAGTCCAGTCCGCATCAAAACCCCTCACCGAGTCCCCACAGACTCACAGTCACCGTCGCCAGCCTCTCTAATTTTCATTTTCCTCGTCTCGCCGGAGAAACATGGCGCTGCCGACGGCAAACCCGGGCGTCCGTCTCGGCTGGAAGGAGGCCCCCGCGCTGGGCTTGGGCTCAGCGTCTCGGCTAGCACTGCCTCGCCGCGCCGCGGTGACCCCGCACAGGTTTCGCGCCTCTGAACTCTGAAGTCTTTATTTCTTCCGTTCTTCAGTTTAATCTATATCGCTGTGCGTTCGGCGTTCTCGTTCATCGCTATATGGAGAGTTCCAGTCACTTTTCAATTTGCCTGGGTAGTCCGCCGGCTCAATAGTCATTTCCGCAATTAGAAAATCGTGGTGTCCATATCCTCAAGAATACTCCCACTCGGGTGGTTTTGTTCATATTCCGATTGTTTCATTGATGTGTGCAAATATCAACTTGCTTCCCTGGTGGCTGTTAACGGGATTCGGGCGGTGGAGACTGGAGATTCAGAGATCGGTGACAAGCAATTCTTCACTTGGATCTGTGTACCGTTTGTCTTATGGGCTCTACTCTACAACGATGCGAATGATGCTACTTCAGTCATGGGCAAATATATGGAATGATGTTTGATGAGAAAACTTTTGTCGGAAAAATAGGGTAGCATTTTGTCTGACAAAAGATGATGCCGAGTTATGGGTAGTAGACAATGCCTGGACAAAAAACCTTTGCGCCTCAAGCTGCAGTTCTTTCTGGATGATACTTTTCTTTTGTGGACATAGTTCTTATGCATTTAGGCTGCAGTATAAACCCTCCTGTCACAGGTCTACCAAAGAAAAAAAAAACTCCTGTCGCAAATACATGCTATTTTCGACATAAAACATTGTCTCCTAACACAACTTTGGCACATCGTTCTAAAAAAACTACAACAAATTATTATATTAAGATTTAAGAATTGCTCTGAGAATAATCTATTGTCATTTTCATGTTTCAAGTTACATATTTGAATATGATGGTAGTAAAAGCTTGGTGGTTTTATTGTATTGTGACCAAAAGGAGCACACATCTTGCCTTCTCTGTTCTTTGGTGTGTCTGTATGACAGAAGTTATTTAATAACCTTCTTTGCTTTTCTGAAGGAGTGTCCTTGAGTTTTTTTGTTTACAACTTCAAAACTTCACATATTCTGCCTATATTCTCCATACTTCTGAACACAACTTTCTAACACAGCTGTTGTGCAGGATTGGCAGAGGGAAGTTTCCTGTGGCAGCCATCAGTCTAGATGACTATCTTCCAATGCGGAGTACTGAAGTTAAAAATCGGTAACTCAGACAATATTTTCTTCTTCAACTAATCTGTACCACTCATTGTTTCTATGAGTTTGTAATTTGTAGCAATAAGAGTCTAGGCAGAATACCAAATGTGGACTCTCTTGTCTGGGGCTTTGGGCAATGTCTAAACACCTATATGCTTGTTAAGATGATAATGCTACCATCATTTGTGTTCAATTTATTTTAGATAATTTAATAATTCATCATGACCTTTTACCTACTTGGTATTTTTGTCAGTTTGGTGACTTTAACTTAATGGTCACTTGGGTCTTACTGTTTGCAGCATTAGCACTTGAGAGCTCTGATACATGTTATCTGCTACTGTGTCTGATATTCCTCTGTCTGTGGTGCAGGACATCAACAGGTGACATCACAAGTCTCAGATTAATCACAGCAGTCAAAACCCCCTATTTGCCAGATGGAAGATTTGATCTCGAAGCATATGATTCGTTGATAAACATGCAGATTGAGGGTGGTGCTGAAGGTGTAATAGTTGGTGGAACAACAGGAGAGGGTCACCTTATGAGCTGGGATGAACACATCATGCTCATTGGCCATACTGTGAACTGCTTTGGCACTAGAATTAAAGTAATAGGTAACGCAGGAAGTAACTCAACAAGAGAGGCTGTTCATGCAACTGAGCAGGGGTTTGCTGTTGGCATGCATGCCGCTCTCCACATCAATCCTTACTACGGGAAGACCTCAACTGAAGGATTGATCTCTCATTTTGAGGCTGTCCTTCCGATGGGTCCAACCATCATCTACAATGTGCCATCGAGGAGTGGCCAAGATATTCGTCCTCAGGTTATTGAGGCACTTTCACGTTTTCCAAACATGGCAGGTGTGAAAGAATGTGTTGGACATGAGAGGGTTAAGTGCTACACTGACAAAGGCATAACAATATGGAGCGGTAACGACGATGAATGCCATGATTCAAGGTGGAAATATGGTGCTACTGGAGTTATTTCTGTAGCAAGTAACCTTGTTCCGGCTCTCATGCACAGCCTCATGTATGAAGGGGAGAATGCAACACTAAATGAGAAGCTGTTGCCTCTGATGAAATGGTTATTCTGCCAGCCAAATCCCATCGCTCTCAACACTGCTCTGGCCCAGCTTGGGGTGGCAAGGCCTGTTTTCAGATTGCCATATGTTCCTCTTTCTCTTGAAAAGAGGATTGAATTTGTCCGGATTGTTGAAGCTATAGGACGTGAAAACTTTGTGGGGCAGACAGACGCAAGGATTCTTGACGATGATGATTTTGTGTTTATCAGTAGGTATTAGTAAGTGAGCTTTTTAGTCCTTGGTATTTTGATTAATACATCTAGTGTTGTGCTATGTCAATTTGAATGACAATTTTCGGACTTCCAATGAATAAAACTAGTGTCACGTCATGAATCATTGGCTTCTTTGTCCATCATTACGGTTACAGTTTTCTGTTATTCTCGGTAGTTCATTTCTTTGTATAACTGGCCTGGAACCCGAACCTGGAGATCGATTTTCCGTACCCTGTTCTATAGCATAGGTATTAAGAAATATAAGCATAATAAGAGATGTACAACATCACCTATGATACTGTTATTGCATTCCTTCTGAACTGGAACATTCCTAGCTTTAGTGTACACGAGGGAGAGAGCGGCGCCTGGTTAGCTGCTGATAATTCCTATTCTGTTTTCTCCTCTTCCTCCTTGTCAGCCGAGTGGCTCTTGGTGATGGAGGACACGAGGGAGAGCGGCGCCTGCTTGGCCCATCGCTTGATGTCGTGCACCCTCTTGCTGGCCCTCTTCCCTCTGGCGTTGGGCCTCACCGCGCCGTTCTGCTTGTCCTTGGTGATGGCGATGGCCAGGTCGTTGGGGAAGAGCGACCTCCAGACGAACGCGTGCAGGAGCGTCGACACGAGCAGCAGCGACACCATCGTCGTCGACATGAGCGAGAGGCTCAGCGCGAGGGCCCTGCTCGCGAAGCACGGCACGGCCTCCGCGTACTTGACGGTGGCCAGCGACGCCGTGGTCATCGGGAACGTGTACGACCACCACGCCAGAGAGAACCTGCGACACCATGCGTAGTGATCAGCTGAGCGATCACGCTGACGATCATATATAATCGCATTCGAAGAAATTGAATGCTCACCGGAAGCCACGGAAGAAGTTGATGCGCACGACGAGGGACAGGTAGAGGAAGATGGCCATGAAGAAGAAGGTGCGCGCCACGGCGTCGAAGCTGCCGTAGATCGCTGCCCAGGCGAGGCTGGCAGCCGACGGCGTAGCGATGAACATGGAGTACACGGGGTGCAGCTCCTTGGGCAGCGCCTCGTTGGTGGGCAGCCGCTGGTACAGCGTGACGAACACGACGATGTAGTGGGCGACCCCAATGGCCCAGAGGAACTTGCCGGCCTCGGCCCACCCGACCCTCGCCGCCAGTATGGCCCCGACGAAGTTGCCCACCACCGAGAGGTGGGACGACGGGTTGGCCACCTTGCACAGCCGCCGCTTGCCTCCGGACAGCCACTGCCCGTAGATCTTGAGCTCGAGCGCGAAGAGCGGCAGTACGAAGGCGCACCAGACGGCCGGGTGCGGACGCTCCGGCGCGTAGGCGCGTGGCAGGCCGATGGTGACGAACATGGCGGCGATCCACGGCGCGAAGAAGAAGTTGACGCGCACCGGGTGGAAGTACTCGCGCCGGATGGCCTCGAAGTAGAAGACGCACTTGAGCGCGTAGGTGACGGACGTGGCCACGAGCACGGCGACGGCCAGCACCCACAGCGCGAGGTTGATCATGGGCGTCACTCGCAGGAACCGCATCGCCGGGCTCGCCGCCAGCGCCCCCCACAGGATGGACTGGCTGCCGAGCCCCAGGCACACGCCGAAGCACCCGATCGGGAACCGCAGCAGGAACGGCCACACCTCGTCCTTGGGCAGCAATATGTCCTCGTAATCCTACAGAAATAAACGCCACGTTTCCTTCTAGTGTCAGATCGACGATGTGCCGCGTTCTGTGCATGTCGCGACATACAAGTATATATACAACGATATATATATATACAAGTACTTACGCGGACTTCGTCGAGCTCAGGGCCACGGAGAGCGGCGAAGTAGCGGCCGGCGGGGACGCTCTTGTTGAGAGGGTCCTCCGCCGGGGCGGGGCGGCCGACGGGCTGCTCCTCGACGTGCGTGGGCAGGTCGAGGTCGGACTCCCTGATCCTCGTCGGGAGCAGCGAGTTCTGCTTGCTGAGCGTCGACTTGGTCCGGAACATGCTGAAGTCGCCACGGCGAGCCCCGCCATCGCCGGCGGCCTGGCCGAGGGCGCCGCTGTGGTTGAGCACGCCGAGGCTCCTGCCGCTGCGCGGGAGGGCGCGCTGCTGGCCGCGGCCGCCGCCGTTCTTGCCACCTCTGTCCATGCCCAGCACCGTCACGCCGCTGCCCAGCGAGACCTGCCGGTTGAAGGCGCGCTGCATCGGTGGCGGCCTCCGCTCGTCGCGGGGGTTGAGCGGGCCGCTCATCGTAGCTGTCTGCCTCGAGTTCTCCGGTGGGAACGCGTGTTGGCCCGTCGAAGAGGACGAAGGATCGGCCGCCATTTCTGCAGCGACGCGACGCGATCGATCTCAGGTGCTCCCCAACAGCGAGATGCAAAGAAAGTGTTGATCGTGTTGTGTGCAGGGGCAATATATGCTCGATCGATTGATCGCGGGAGTGAGTCAACGTGAGCGGTGCTTTCACGTGCACCGGCCGGCCGGCGGCACATCGTGCATGCGTGGAGATGGCCGGAGCGAAGCCATTGCTGTCCAAGTGGTTGGTCGATGGGTAGGAGATGGATCGCTGCTGGCCATGCCTTTTGCTTGCCGCCGATGGCGAGGTCACGAGATGTGGAATCCATTGGCTGTGCAGGTCATGAACTCTTTGAAAAGCTAAGCCCATATGTAACCGTGATGTTTGAAAAGAAGAGGTCGACAAGAGCCGGCGTCCGCCTGCTTACTGTTTGAGGTTGGCAATGGCATTGGCACGAAGCTCACGGGCATGTTACCAGCGTGTCATGCAAGCGCCCAATGGACCATGGTGGATTCCAGCCACACGTACGTAAGTCCGACGCAGCAGCAAAGGATGCTAGACGGACAATTCAGGGATCCAGGTGTACCACCAGGAAGATTGTTATGCGACCTCACACAACAGCAGTTCAAATGCACACGAGAAATTTTTTAAAAACTGGGTGAACGGCCTGTTATTGTTGTGAGACAATCATACCATCAAAAAATCAGGTGACTCTCATCATACAGTTTACTCAGTCATCTTGCAGCATTTCTGAATGAAGATGCATGCACGTGGTGCTGCAATAATTGTAGTTGTATCGGTGGAATGGCACTTTGCCAGCCAAGGAAGTGAAACAGCACGAACAGGAGTTGTCGTCTGGCGCTGCCTTCTGCCCGGAGTTTGCTGCTGCTGCACTTGATGTGCCCGCAGATTGAGCAGCCATGGCTGCGAGTCTTCTCTCTGCTGCTGCCGCTCTCTTCTCTCTTTCTTCCGCTAGCTTCCTTTGTCGTTCCTCCTGATTAAAAGTTCAACAGCGAATAAATGAATAATCCCATGTGCAGTTTGAAATTGGTACAGTTATACAATGTTCCAGTTGTGAAATCATTCCTCTGCAGAACATACCTCCTTAGCAATAAGGATCTGCTGCGGCGTCTGGTGCTTTGGTTTAAGGCCCAGCACAGTGGTAGTTCTATTGGCCATTTGGCCCATTGAAGCTTGGGGTTGTGATGCTTGAGCCTACGTTTCAATAGGGCAAAATACAGAAATAAGAAGGTGAATGAAAAAAAAAATCCTCTCAAAGGCAATATAAAATACTCATGAGCAGTGAAATTCACCAGCCCGCTAATAACAGAAAGATCAAAATCCTGAACAAGCACAACCAAACACGGTCTAACATTTGGGGCAACAAGCTCATTGTACTCATTTAATTAAATAATAATAAATCAAGTTCAGCACTCATGAGCAACCAGGGTAAATTGGATTTATACATCCATATGTACTTATAATAATTCAGAAATCAATACTAACCTTAGCCTTTTCTTTTTCCTTCTCTTTCTCCTCCTTTTCTCTCGCTTTCTTTAATTTCTTTAATTCTTTCACACGTGCTTTCTTCTTGGCATCCTTCTCTGCCTATAGTACAAAAGCAGGTTCAATATACACACAACCTTGTTTCAAGAAAAAAAACATAGATACAACCATGCTCTATTCAATTATATAAGGTAAAATAATGAATTGTTCAAAGAATCTTTTTTTTTTCTGGGCATGTAAAATTTACCTGCTTTGCAGCTTGTGATTCTTCCATTTCCTTTGTCAGTGCACTAGGCACATCTGCAGCATGCCAATCCCATTTGTCAAGGTTGAGCGCCATAAAACGTCTGAATGTATTTCTAACTTCCTTATCTGAAGCCAGCAAGTAAGGTGTCTTTCCCCTCGCATCTTTGATGCAAGGATCCAAACCCTGCTCAAGTAACTCCAGAGTCAGCTGAGCATTGCCAGATTTTGCTGCCTCGTGAAGGGGTGTTGTTACGATTTTAGATGATTTTATGGTTGCTTCTTCATTCTTATTTAACAACTCCAAACTGACAGATAATTCAGAAATAGATTCCTCAGAGTCCACAGCCACTTCCTTCTTTTTCCCTTCACTTTGTTGGACACTTGTCACATTTTCACCATGGGATAAGGTTTCATCTACAGTTGAACATTCCATCTCATAATGGAGCTGTGTTAGGTTACTATATACCCGTTTAGCTTCCTTCAAGGTGGGCCGATGAACTGTCAAGGTAACTGAGCGAATATCACAAGCCTGAATTACCGACTGAGTCTTATCCCCATCAAAGAGCATCTGACGGTTCTTTGAGGGAGCATATATAAAAGCACAAACACAGGTGTCAAAGTATGATTTCCATGAAAAAATTAATTCTTGGACTTCCTGTAATTAAGTAAACAAAAAAGAAAGGCGCATGTAAAATTTGCCAATGTGAAAAGCAATGTGCAATCGGCTGCTAAAAGTAAACAAGAAGCAAAAGGAACACTCGCTCTAAAATGTATAACACACCTTTTTCAATGCTGCTTCATTATACCGTCGAAGAGAAGAGCCAGCTGAGTGTGCAACCTTGCCAGTAGCATCTTTTCCAGATTGCCTCTTTCCAGCCTTTGCTCTTACGACATACCTACAAAATAAATGTAAAAGCAAGAATTTATTATTAAAAACAGGCAGAAAACAAAGCAAAGTCAATAAAAGGTATGTTCAACGAACAAATAAGTCCATCAGATTTCATTAGCCACAAATTAAACCTATGCCACCTCAAAAAAGGAAAAACGTCATGCAATACAAACATGGGCCACAGAAAAGGCTGCAGGAAACTTCTGTTGACAACAATATTCACCAATTATATTTGCATTACATTTCATGAAGAAAGGAAGGTTTCTCACGCAAAGGCCCCATTTTTACTTGTGCCAGTTTATGCAATACTAATGAAATTGCCTGCCAGCACATTATGGAATGGCATTGTAACCTGAGAGTCGAAGGTTATTCATAAAGTGAAGGATGATGCCCTTACAGGAAATTCATAAAGCTATATCTTCAAGAGTTCTTATGTGTAAAAGTTGGAATTACAATTATGTTACCTATGAAATGTTTTATGAGCTACAATGGAATTTCCGTCAAAAACACATCCAGCAAAATGTCCACCACTTGTTAGTAGAACAATCCTCAAATGTGACGCGTCACGAGGTTCACACGTCAAACGCTTCACTCTATTTATCATCTCATCCTCTTGTACACAGGATGCACTTTCCATCAGACCAGACTTGCAATCAATAAATGGTTCTTCATGTTCTTTCAACAGTATACATCTCCAAATAGAGATACTGTCACCCGATTGGCAGCGAAAATAAAGTTTCTTCCTGAATTCTTCCTTGCCTTTAACTGACAGTCCACGCTCTGACGCAGGTCCATTTTCTAGTTCGTCCTCTGAACCAGATACACTGGATATCTCCAAATCATCAAACACAGAATCAGAATCTGCTTTGTCAAGGTCCTCTTCTTTTATAATAGTTTTACCAGCAATGCTCAACTTAACCTGATGAAAAAAAAAAGATGCAACAGGATCAATAAGATGAGACACGTGTATTGTTTAAACATTGAGATTGCCTATTTTGCACAGAGCCAAATAGTAATTGGATATGTTTTTTAAATCCAAAGTTCTATGCAAGAACATAACTGCTTATTTCCGGAGTATGTGAACTGAAAACTGGGGGGAAGAAAATCATAGCATCTTCTACAACACAGTGCAGTCCAACATGGCAATGCAAAAGTGGACCTTAGAGAGTTTCAGTACAATGGCGATGAGTTATGCTTTGTTGTCAGGGACATCATTAGTCTTTTTTCCTATGCATCAGCACATAATGTGACCAGGTTAAGAGGTTCAACTATCAACAAACCCTCATAAGTGGCTCTTCTCCAATAAGAAATCAAGTGAATCAACTCCACAGCACAGAAAACATAATTGCATGTTCCAACTACAGAGCTACTGGAAAATGGCTACCATGATCAGGACTAGCTGCTACAGAAAATATAAATTATCAGTATCTTTCATCATATCTATCATCACATATTACATACTCCAACAATCGACGGGAAAGGTCTCCCCACAATCGATTAGAATTCAGAAGCGAAAGATGCTAGTCCAGTTAAAAGGAAGGGAGCAGATAAGGTACGTTGAGGCGGTGTAGGTCGGACGTGAAGTGCTCGCGCTGCTCCAGCAGCGATTCGAACTCGGCAGCGCAGGTGTTGCACGTCCATCTGAACCCCGCAGACTCTGAAGGTTGCTGTTGCTGCTGAGTCGTCGGCGGTGGCCGGGAAGGCTCGTGAGGTTCCGCCGCAGAGGGGGCCGTGGAGGGGTGAGCTCGGAGGAGGACGGATGAATCGAAGAACTCGGAGGGAAGTTCGAATAGCGATCGAGGAGGCCTCTTCTCCGGCGAGGCCGCCGCCATCTGGGAGGAGAGGCGGCGGCGGAAGCGAGAGGCGTGGATCCGGCGTTCCGTGCGCGTGCGCCGTGCGGTTTGTGTTCTCGGCTCGAGTTGCTAGATGCGACTATGAGAGAGGAGGTTGGTTGCACGCGGGAGCATCGTTAGATCAGCGATCGACGCCCCCAAACAACTCCTTGTTTGGTCATGTTTTTGTTCCGCCATTGGTACTTGGCGAATATGAATTGAGTTCAGAGTTACGATAGGAACTGAGTTCTCATATTTCTCATAGGAATTGAGTTCTTATGGGATACGTTACCCTGGTACTTAGGTCTTGTTTAGATCGTCAACTTTCGCTAACTTATTTTGCCAACTTGTCACATCAAATGTTTGACATTAATTAGAGTATTAAATATAGGTATAAAAAAACTAATTACGTAGATTGACTCCACATCGTGAGACGAATTTATTAAACCTAATTAATTCGTCATTAGACACTGTCATGCTACAGTAACCCGTCATTAAAAATGTGTTAATGATGGCACATATTAGGCTTAATAGATTCGTCTTGCGATGTAGAGTCCATCTGTGTAATTAGCTTTATAATTAGTCTATATTTAGTATCCTTAATTAGTGTCAAAAGGATAGATGCGATATTTCGCCAACTTTCACCAACTTACACCTCACATCTAAACAAGGCCTTAATTTAAAAGTTTTTTTAATATTTTTTTGAAAAAATATAAGATCTCACTGCGCCCGTGCTAGCAATGCTTCGTAGTTCACTTTTATATCGCCGTAAAAATAGCACTTATAAGCTTATCACTCGCTCAACTAGACTAGTTACATGAAACTATACACATAACTTATCTATACAACATTCCATGCCACATATATTGATACGTGAGTTCTTGAGTCATAAGTCTCAAAGTGTGCCAAAGCTAAAATTAGAACCGAGTCCGTAAAACGTTGATAGCCGGTTGAGTCTAAAATTATATATGCATAACCTTTGGCACTTATTGTTGTCATGATTTTAATAGAATATTTGTAGAATACTTCTGACACTTATTCTTCGGAACATTTGCATTATTGACTCTTTCTACGATAATTCTAGAAAAAGTAATTTTTACAACCTATATTTATTGCGCTTGTCCGATTTTCAACAGTGATATACAAAATTATAAATCTTTCAACTCTAAACTATAAAAAAACCATAGTTATCATTCTTCTCCGGTTTAGAAATCTTGTGCCGATGTTGCGCGGAAAATTTCTATTTACACCTTTGGACTATAGAGTTCGTTCGTTTTCAACCCCCATCGCCTCGGCCACAGCGACGACACGTGAGCGGTGGCTCCTCCTTAGCGAACAATGAATGGAATCGGTGGCCAAGTAAAATAAGAGGGTGCTAACCGAACCGCGTGGCAGAACTGTCTCATGTGCCTAGGTGTTGCCAGATGAGCATAAGAACCTCTTACATATCATTGAATGTGTTTGCTCAATATTCAGCTTCTCTCGCCTCATCCTCGCTGCAGACCATGTGCCCCTCTTTGACGGCACCTAGAGCCACCCCCAGACGTCTGCAACTAAGACCAAGGCGGCGTGGATCCACAACGAGGCTGAGCACACTATCCATTCCTTCAACACGGATGGACTTACAATTAGGAGGCACAAGCTGAGAGCACACAATCTGAGGTCGCCCTAGAGGTACGCACCATAATCGGTCGCAAGTGTCAGTGCTCACAAGTGTTGCCATCATCGTGGTGTGGTGATGAAGGCCGCTGTAGATGTGCAAGCGAAAATAATACGGAGAGCAGTGAATACGGAGGAGCCCACACTCGCACATGGCTTCGTCCCATGGTGGGGGCGATGGAGGTTAAAATTTGATCAACATCGTAGCTCTAAGGTGTGAAATGAACTTTTCTTACACAAACCATCTACAAACCAAAAAGGTTGAGAAATAAACAATTTTGATATTTTGATATGCTTCACTAAACCGCCAGGCTCACACTGGCGGGCTAGCAATAGATGCTTCAGCCCATCATGGTAACCCAAACTAGGCCACGAACCGGGGATAAGTTGGGCCACACCGGTGTGAATAGGCCCAGTTGATATAACACCACTCAGCAGAAAGACGCGCGACTCACCACCACGAAGCGGCGGGCTCTAATAATTAGTGGTGAGGCCCATGCGTGGGCCGTCCGTATGCGTCTCGGAGCCTCGGAGGCACCGACAGAGGCGACGGCGGCAACCGGCAGGGCTGCACCCCACGAGTGGAAGCTCCTGTACGGTTACGGCCACGCTCACGCGCCACGGTCCCGGTTGAACTGATGACGTCCACGTACAAGCACACGCACGAGCATGCCACGTCTGATCAGAAAAGCTAAAATATATTTTTATGCGAATATTCATGCTCGTTTTTTATCTCCCTCCTTGCCAGACTGTTACAGCACCCTTTCGAGTCGTGAGTTTTTTTTTTTTAAAATCTCTATAGAAAACAGCTCCTTTCGAGCGAGTGCGTTTGGAAAAGAGTGGGGAAGACGGCAATCAAACCCGTCCACAAATAGCGAGTGCGTTTGGAAAAGAGTGGGGAAGACGGCAATCAAACCCGTCCACAAATCCGGCGTCATTTTGCTGGCTTACATGATCGAGCGTGGGAATCATGGCATTTTGCTTTTGCCTTGGCACTCAACGTGCCCGATGATGGCGTCCAAACGTAGCGCTACACTCGTGAGGGCCGGGGTCGGTGCGGGGTGCCCGGGTGATCTACGTGAGCTGACGAAACGATGGGTTGCACCAGTACTTCGCATCAGAGGCGTATCACTACTGCCACGACCACGATACTCATTGCCAAAGCGCCAGCCAGGAAATGAATTTTTAGCGTTTCATTTCACGCACATTGTGGCAATATTTTGTAAAGATGAAAACTCCACCACGCACCACAGCAGAAATGTTACACATTTTCAGATAGAACTTGTAGCACGGTAGTCTCCTCCTCGTGCTCCACTCCATACCACCCAGCACGCGAGCGCGAGTCACCCCACTCCACCACAGAAAATCATCACAGCAATCGAAGCACCAGCGCTTGCACAGACTTTTGTGCCCCACACCCTGTCACCAGCGGCGCTTCACCACGAGCCAACCTCAACCATGGTCAAAACCCAACCCGACCCCAACCGTCCAACCCAACCCAACGTCTCTCAACTAGTGAAATCCTCCGCAAAACCCACGCGGCCACGCCCCACGAAACACACACAGCCACGCCTAAAACCCCTCCTCGCGTTCGTTAATCCCTCACGCTCTACAACCTTCTCCGTTTTGTCCCCTTGCTTTTCCCCAACTCCTCAACCCAGCCGCAGCAGCCGCACCGCCACCGACACCGCGGCGCCATGGCCGCGCCGCAACTCCACCTCGCCCTCCTCGTCCTCTCCCTGGCCGCGGCCTCCGCCGCCGCCGCCGACTCCTCCTCATCCTCCCACAACATCACGGCCGTCCTCGACGGGCGGCCGGAGTACACGCTGTACAACAGCTACCTCTCCGAGACCAAGGTGTGCGACGAGATCAACAGCGAGCACACGGTCACCGTCCTCGTCCTCACCAACGGCGCCATGTCCTCGCTCGTCGCCAACCTCTCCCTCGCCGACATCAAGAACGCGCTCCGCCTCCTCACTCTCCTCGACTACTTCGACGAGAAGAAGCTGCACTCCCTCGACTCCGGCTCCGAGCTCACCACCTCGCTCTACCAGAAGACCGGCGAGGCCGCCGGCAACATGGGGCACGTCAACATCACCGACCTCCGCGGCGGCAAGGTCGGGTTCGCCCCCGCCGCGCCAGGCGCCAAGTTCCAGTCCACCTACACCAAGCGCGTCGACGAGGAGCCCTCCACCCTCTCCGTCCTCGAGGTCTCCGACCCCATCACCTTCCCCGGCCTCTTCGGCTCCCCGTCGGCCTCCTCGGTCAACCTCACGGGGCTCCTCGAGAAGGCCGGCTGCAAGCAGTTCGCGCGCCTCATCGTGTCCTCCGGAGTGGTGAAGATTTACCAGACCGCCATGGACAAGGCGCTCACGCTGCTCGCGCCCAACGACGACGCCTTCAAGGCCAAGGACCTCCCCGATCTGAGCAAGCTCTCCAGCGCCGACCTCGTCACGCTGCTGCAGTACCACGCGCTGCCGCAATACGCGCCCAAGGCCTCGCTCAAGGTCGCCAAGGGCAGCATCCCGACACTGGCCTCCACCGGCGCGGGGAAGTACGACCTCTCCGTCGTCTCCAGCGGCGACGACGTGTCGCTGGATACCGGCAAGGACACATCCCGCGTCGCGTCCACCGTTCTCGACGACACCCCGACGGTCATCCTCACCGTGGACAAGTTGCTGCTCCCGCCCGGGCTCTTCGGCAGCGCGCCGTCTCCGGCACCGGCGCCTGGACCTGCGGCCGACGTGCCCGCTTCGGCCCCGGCTCCCGAAACCTCTGCGCCCACGCCCTCCCCCAAGGCCGCCGGCAAGAAGAAGAAGAAGGCCAAGTCCCCTTCGCACTCCCCGCCCGCACCCCCGGCGAACTCGCCCGACATGGCCCCCGCCGACGCGCCAGTCGGTGACGCCGCGGACACGGCCGATTCCAAGAAGAACGGCGGCGCCGCAGCGGCCGTGAGCTTGGCGGCCACGGTGGCCTGCGTCGCCCTGGTCGCCGCGTCCCTCTTGTTGTGAGGGAGCGAGCGAGAGGTGTTCGACGCCGAGCCCCACCGACCAACCGTAGTTCTCTCCGTGAGCATGCGTGATCGGACGCAATGCAATCTGTTGTTGCTCGTGAGTTCTCGTGGGCTCCATTGATAATCTGATATGCTCATCAGTCATGAGGTGTTTCTTCTTCCTGCTCTGCTGGTTGGTTGGTAGGAGGAATTAGGATTTGTTGGTCCTCCACTTCTCAGGTGGAGATTCTGATTGTGACGCCCATTTGCTAGTGTTTATTCGAAGTCGGATCCGTCATTTAAGGTTGATTTGTTCTTCAGCTGCTTCTTACTGCATTCTACTAGGATACTAGTACTAGCTATTAGCAACTGCGTTGTCTAAAATAACTGCATTTGACATGATCACAACCAGTAGTTCCTGACTTGATTTGATCATCCTTGACCTTGATGGAAAGCAAGGACTATGAAAGCAAGCAGACGAAAAATGTGACCTGTACCGATTCAGCAGATTGTATTTTGTTTTTTTTTTAACAAACGTTCGTCAGGTGTCTTCATCCGTCCTCACCAAATGGCTTTGCATTTCTTTTTGAACGATTATGGCTTCGCATTTTCAATCTCACCTTCGTAGCTCATGATAGTAGTGCTAGTGGTATACGGTTTTTTCACCTTCGTTTACAGCGTACACAAACACGGCACATGTCAGAACCTGTCGCCACGTACTTTCGATTCACTCTAGTGGCCTCGCACCGTCGAACGGGCCCACTTCTAATAAAAAACTTCGTTTCCCTCTCCCACCAACGTCTCCCACCATTGAACTTCGTTTCCCTCTCCCACCAACGTCTCCCACCATTGGCTCGCGCGAAAGTTTCCTCCTCCTTCCGGATGCCATCTTCCTCACCTCGATCCCATCCGTTTCTCCAGAAATCAGGTGATTCCACCCTGAAATTTGAGGGAAAGTTGTGCAGATCGGGCCTTGTGAAGCTGTATTACTCGACACTGACTAGATTTGCTTGCAGGAGGAGGCCGTAAAGCACTGGATCTAGCGGGGGAAGAAAAGAGAGGGCACGGCGGCGGCGGCGATGGCCAAGGTTGGTTCACCGGAAATCGAGTGTTCTGTGGCTGCGCAACTTCGTAGCTTTAGTCACGAGGCCAGCCGGCGGCGGCGTTATCGGAGCAGAGCTGGCCGACGTCGTCATCTACGGCCGCAGAACACAGCAGCAAGCGCACAGAGAGATTTGATTTGGAGGATAGCCAATTGGTAATTTGCTGATGCAGGTTCGTATTCTTCACCTCTTGCTTACGTGTTTTTTTAAATCTTTTACCACGGTTGCTTAAAGATCTTTGCAGATGGATGAAATGAACAAATACACTTTATTTTGCATAACGAGAATACACAATATGATGGTAAAAACTAAAGTAGCTAGTACAGATTACAAGAGAAATAGTTTTAGGAAGAAAAAGATTTATTTGTAGACAAATTAATCGCTATCCTCAGCTTCATTCCTTCCTGCTTGTTGCCATATATGCTCTGTCAAGTCAGCCTTCAGGCGCCGATGCATGGAACGGTCATGAATAGCAGTGTTTATCTCGAGCATCCTAGTAAACTCATTAATTGGGCCATGATGGTAATTGACCAAGGGAGTTGAGTTTGTCTGATCATAGTCATAGTCATTACGGGCACCATAAGAATCTCGCTCATCCTCTACGATCATGTTATGCAATATGATACAAGCACACATGATCCGAGAAAGTGCTTCCCTTTCCCACATACGTGCTGGGTTACGTATTATAGCAAAACGAGCTTGCAAGACACCAAATGCACATTCCACATCCTTTCTTACCGCTGCCTGTTTGTTTGCAAATAGTTTGTCCTTCTCACTTAATGGCCGAGGTACCGATTTCACAAATGTAGCCCACTCAGGATAAATCCCATCTGTCAGGTAGTAGCCCATGTTGTACTCATTGCCATTAACAGTAAACTTAACTTGTGGAGCTCTTCCTTGCAACACTTCTGTGAATAATGTTGACTGGTTCAACACATTAATATCATTATTTGATCCAGGGGCACCAAAAAATGCATGCCATATCCAAAGGTCATGTGAAGCAACAACTTCTAGCATGACAGTGGCCTTTTTATAGTCACCTCGAGTAAACTGCCCTTTCCATGCCACTGGACAATTTTTCCACTGCCAATGCATATAGTCAAGGCTTCCCAACATGCCTGGAAATCCCCGAGCTTCCCCCACATGTAGCAGTCGCTGAATGTCTTCATTATTAGGCCTTCTAAGGTATTTCTCTGAAAAAACTGCTATCACTCCTTCACAGAATGTATTCAAGCATTCAATGATTGTACATTCTGCAATTCTGTAGTTTTCATCCCACATATCTACACAAGTTCCATATGCCAACATCCGCATAGCAACCGTACACTTGTGCAAGGGTGAGAAGCCTACCTTACCAGCTGCATCACTTCTTTGTAAAAAGTAAGGAGACCAATTACTGAGTTCTTCAATAATATGAAGGAATAGATGGCGTCTCATCCTATACCTCTGCTGAAATTGCACATCATTATACACTGGGTTGTCACAGAAGTAGTCTTCGATCAACCGCATGTGACGAGCTTCACGATCTCTTACAATGTACCTTCGAGAATGCCTTCCATGCTGATTAGATGTGCCTCCTTGTTGCTTTTCTATTTGAGCTGCAATCTGTGCTGCAATATGGTCTTCAAATGGATCATTGATGAAGTCCCAAATGGCCTCAATGGGGGGAACAGGGGGGATAGGATGAGTTGCAGGTGGACTGGAGGACTCTTCAGGGTAGTTGGACTGGGAGTCTGAGTCTGAATCCATTTGTGAGCTAGAAATCTTGGGGGACTTGTGTCTCTACTGAGAGAGAGCATCCAGTTTTATAGTGCCATACCAGGTAGCTGCCAACAGCTAGTTCACAACGGCTAGTTTTTAACAACTAGTTCTCAAATGGCTAGTTTTTAACAGCTAGTTCTCAAACGGCTAGTTTTTTTGCAGGTGGACTAATAGCTGACAACTTTTTTTTTTTTGCAGGTGGACTCATAGTTGACAAGTGTGTCTGGTGCAGAGAGAGCATTTGGGTAACCAGTAGACAAGGTACATTACTATTGCATAGTCACTAGAAAGCTTACATTGCCATAGCAGAACTCACTCATTATAAAGGTTACAATGCCATAACACAACCACTACAAATGATACATTCTAAAACACACTTAAGGTTACAATGCCATAACACAACCACTACAAAAGATACATTCTAAAACACACTTAAGGTTACAGTGCCATAACAGAACCACTACAAAAGATACATTCTAAAACACACATAAGCTACTTATCTATTTTCTCTTCAGAATTTCATCTAAGGGTCATCTTCAGGGTCGTCTTCAGGAAACAATTGCTTGGTCAAGCGATTCAGGACCCTTTCATGTCGAGCCTTCTGGTCATCATTGAAGGTTGATGTATCAATAGTCAGCAACTTAAGGTACTTATCTAATTTGTCTGCCTTTGCCCTCTCTTTATTTGCTGCATTTTGCTCGGCAATGGCTTTAGCATGCTCACTTGTTGCTTCTGCCATTTTTTCAATTGCTTCTGATTTCCTCAGCTGAAATTCATTGAAACAACTAACAATTTCATTTGATAGGTGGACCTCTGAAGATTGTGATGATGCTTTCCCTTTGCCTTTACATTGTGCTTTTGCTTTCTTTTGCCCAATAGGACGCCGATTCGCTGCAGCACTGCCTTCATCAGTGTCTTGATTTGAAGCAGAAGTATAAGCTCCAGATGCATTTAACTTTGTCCTCTTATTCTCTAATGGATAGAGTCTACCCCATTTTGGCTGCTCTTTCACTACTCTCCACCAATACTCAAATAAGAATGGCTTCTGTGAGTTTTCACTCTTGAAAGTTGCATGTGCTCGCTCCATTATTTGATCATCAGATTCACCACTTGCATGTGCATTTTTCATTCTATTCCAACATGAATTGAACTTGCTAACTATTGGTGCATACCTATTCCAATGTGTTTTCAACTGGGCTGGTGTCGTTCGTCGCTCTTTTGGAGAATGCTTGTTGTATTCTTTGGCAACTTCCTTCCAATGGTGATCATATTTCTTGTCAACACCTCTTATAGGATCATTGGAGTTGTTCAACCATGCACTTACTAGTCGTAGATTCTCCTCTTCAGTCCAAACTCTGCGTCCAGAAGTTTGGTTTCCCTCCTCTGGACTGCTCTCACTGTGTTCTTCATTGATGGCAGGGACTCCAGTTAAGGACTGGGGAATAGAGATCGGGGAGGCTGATTCATCGCCACGTGATCCACTACCACCCACACCTCCACACAAGGAGGCTGATCCAATATGAGAGGATGGATCAGCTGCCATACCAAATCTGAAACCTCCTTGATGATATTGCCCCACATCATCATGCAATGGAATGCCATGATAGCTTGATGATGTAGTATGAAATTGCTGGTATCTTGGTGGAACCCCAAAAGGATTGAAATGTTGTGGGTACATGGGCTGTTGATTGGGAGGTGGTCGTTGATTTGTGGGGAAATGTGGTGGAGCAAAATTCTGGAATGGGTGGTAGCCACTAGGTGGTCCATGGAATTCTGGACTTGTGGATGAGGAGTTCAATAGGCTCCTGAAACTGGCGGAAGAAGATGAGTCCATGGGATTGTTTCTGTGAAGGGGGAGACGAGAGCTGAGAAATTTTTTTGAGTTGTTTTTGAGATGTCGTGTAAGTTTTTTTAGGTAGACATGTACATATATATAGAACATGAAAGAGTCGTAGCAAACCAGCAACGGCTAAATCGGCAACGGCCAGGAGTTGCAACGGCCACGAGGGATTTAACAGATTCACTGTATATTAATGTTATTCTATTGTCTTTGTATCGGCTCATTTTCTAGAGCCGGATCATTCGACTGTGCTATGATTCGATGTCCTCTGCTGGTATAGAGTCGAATCATTCTCTGACACACGTGCTCGTTGCACCGCTTTGAAACGCCACTAGAGATGGCCTAACTGCCCTCGCGCAGTCGCGCATCATGTGACTCTGCTCCGAGTCTGAGGAGCCGTGGCCGTCGCCATCGACGGCGTCTCCTCGCTGTGCCTTGCACGCTGACCGCAATGGTCCGGCCGTGGTCCTGGGCGGTGGGGAGGAGCATGCACGCCCAGGGAAAACCGAAAGCGACCGCTCGAACCTCGCACAGGCCTTGGCTGTACTCGGGGCTGGGATGGCCGCGTCATCTCGGTTTCGTCGCGTTTTCGCCGAGCTTTTTGGCTTGCCATGCCCATGCTCGCCTCTGCGGCGCAGCGCATCGCCCGCCCGCGGCTTGTTGGCTGGCGTGCAATATCGCCCCGGGAGCGGAGGCGGAGCGGCCGCTGGTTTTGTGCGACGGTGGCGTAAGCCTACGGTAGAGCTAAAAGCTTTGGGCCATTGCTTTCCATTTCGAGCCGCCACGCACCGGGTGGGGCCGGTGCTATAGGGGTGTTTGGTTGCCCGCATCACCTCCGACCAGGCTCTCCGCATGCAGGGAGTCTGTGTTTGGTTGCCTGCACAGGAGGCTGGGCCAGGCTCACCATATGCAACCGTACACTCTGGGCCAGGCTCGCTGGAAACATGGGAGTTGTCCGTTTCTGTCGGGCCTGGCTCGCGGGATGTAGGGATTAGTTCACTAATAACAGTATTAGTACACAATTAGCATATACTAAGTTATATTAATATATTTTAAATTAGATTAAGATTTATAAATGTAAAATAAAACCATTGAAACATAACTTCGTAAACTAAATATTATAAAATTATTTATATTTTCTAATCTTATCTCATGCGACATGATACGTACGGGCAACCAAACACCTTCTTTTCTCAGCCAGGCTGGACACGTGCAGACAACCAAACACGAGGATGTGCACGTGCTCAGCCTGGCTCACGGGAGCCTGGCTCACCCATGCAACCCAGGCAACCCAGGCTAAGATCATGCAGGCAACCGAACAACCCCGTAGCTACTGCTACGCAGGGTTCGCAAAACCGGTGGAAACCGGTCGGTTCCCGCGGGAACCGCCCAAACCGCCCCGGTCCGGTAGCGGTTCGGGGCGGTTTCAAACCCGTTAAATTTAAAATATTCAAATTTAAATTTAAAATGGAAAAATATAAAAAAAATTCCTAAAAATACTTCAAGGTATATGTAATTTATTGGTGTAAAAAATTTTCAAATATTTGCTCATTTGATATTTTTTGCAGGCATTAGAAGTTTTCAACAAAAAAAAGGAAAGAAAAAAAATCGGCTCATTGAACTTCTAATGCACACAAAAAATACTAAATACATTAATATTTGAAAAATTTTGACACCATTAAATTCTACGCACCTTGAAATATTTTTAGGAATTTTTTCTTTTATTTTCTTTAAATTTTTAGTTAAATTTGAAAACATGACAAATTATGTATTGAGCCGGCTTACCGTCCAAACCGGCCGGTTACCGGTCCAAACCGACCGGTTACCGACCAAACCAGTCGGTTAGCCGTTCAAAACCGAGTACACGGGGATTTGAATTCAAAATTTGAATTTAACCACCGGTTCCCACGGTAACCGGACCGGTTAGCCGCTACCGCCGGTCGGTTACCGGTCCAAACCGACCGGGTACCGACCAAACCAGTCGGTTAGCCGTTCAAAACCGAGTACACGGGGATTTGAATTCAAAATTTGAATTTAACCACCGGTTCCGACGGTAACCGGACCGGTTAGCCGCTACCGCCGGCCAACCGGTTCGGTATCTTGAACCCTGCTGCTACGTCCGAGGGGGACAATCTCGTAATTTGGAAGGGGCAACAATGGATGTGGACCGGCCGAGACCGTGGACTCGTGCCTGGTGCGTCTCTGTTTGTGTAGGCCCACTAACCAGTGATGTTCTTTTTTTTAAAAAAAGAAAGACTTGAAAGAGTTTGTCCTGTAGCAGGTCAGCGTAGGATCTACGGTTAAACAAACTATCAATGTGGGACGCTTCGACGACTCTCCGCGTGCTAGCATGTGGAAAGGGAAGTTCTCAAGAAAGAAAAAAAGAACATGTGCAAAGAGAAGAGAGGTCAAATCTAAAGCAGAACTCAATGAGCAGAAGCCCAGGACAAAACTTCATAAGCATTAAAAGGAATTGGCACTTGCATCATGAGTTTGTTGTCCTTAACCAAGGACTAGTGAAATGAAAAACAACTGGTGTCGCCGTGTCGGTCACGTGGTGATGGAGTCCTACTACACAAGAATTTTACACATAGTGGGCTTGAGGTCGTCCACACACACCGACGCGACCCAAACAAAATATTGGGGATTCGATATTCGTATGGTCCGACATTGGGACTTCATATACCCTTAAACAAAAAACTTGGTGTTGACCAGTTTCGTTAACTGTTTCACCGGTATCCTTCCAGTGACCTGAACTTTCTCCTGATGGAACCTGAATTTCTGAATCCGTCGTGTACAGTGAACCCTTTTTTAATTAAAGTGTACAGTGATCATCAGTTGTCGCAATTCACGTCCAGTAGACAGTAGTTCCTTGTTTCTGTATTACGACATTTTTTAGGCCCAGTTTCCTAAATATTAAAAAAACACTATTTATCTAACTTTTTTCTATTGATCACATCTCTTCCACCCACAGAACACTATTCATCTACATGTATTTTTGATGAATCATATATTTTCGAGATCTTTCCCCAATCTAAACACACACTAGACGATTCAGAATCGAGATATGCAGGCACACTGATGAATCCTTGGAACCCAGTACTCGCAGTTCATATCAGAGACAGCCAGGCACAATCACCTCATCGCATAAAATGCTGCCACAAGCTCATCAATCATCATACAAGCTCGTACAAGTGCACTCGGGCTGCGTTCAGATTGGGAGTGAAAAGTATGAATAGTGCATTAAAAAGCGTGTTCTGTGAGAAGGATGAATAGAAAAAAATAGTTGGAGAAGTACTTTTATGTGAATCTGAACACAGCCTCCATTTGCTGGTCTGCGCCCTGCAAGTGTGCAACTGCACAGAAATGATGGAGGGGTCAGAAAGAGAGGTGAGTGTGTGGAACCACAAGGGAAAACAGAGATGCGCCACTGCCACTCTTCAGTGCACGTTGGACTTTCACCGTGGTCACTTATCAGCGTGCGCGCACCACTAGCACCCGTTAGTGCTGGACTGATGACAAACCGTCTTGGGCAAAGGTAGAAACTCACTAGTGGATTTTTTTTTAAAGAAACTCACTAGTGGATGCCCTCCGCAGTGGTGGTGGTACTGGACTACTGGCATCTTCTTCTCTTCTTTTCAGCCCACCAAAATCGTGGCCTGATGGTTTTTGTACTTCTGCGGATTACACAAGGCAGGCCTAATATGCAGCCCATTAAGATGGTTAAGGGCCCATGGAGATGTGCTGTCCGTGAAGTTGTCTCGTTAAGAGGCCCAAAAGAGGCAAGGAAAGCAGAACTTTTGGGCCCAAGTTCATGACCTAACAACCCCATGAGAAACTACAAGGAATGAAATGAGGGCGTTTAAGAGAAGTTCCAGGTTGATAAAAAAACAGAAGTTCCAGGTGTGACGGTCAAAATATCGTTGTTGATCTTGGTCCTTAAGAAAACTTTGTCCATCAACCTCCTCGCAACATTCCTTCTTTGTTGTGTTCAGATTGGGGTAAAAAACACTGTTGCCGTAGAAAAATATTGTAGCACTTGCTGTAAGCGTGTTTTGTGAGGAAAGTGAATAGTGAAAAGTTGATGAATAATAAAAAGTTAAAATAAAGAGTGTTTTGTTAGGTAATCTGAACAGGGCCGGACTCTGTAGCCTTCTTCTTGCCTAAAGGCTGCGATTTGCACATACCAGCTCGAGCCTTTTAACAGAAGAGGCCCGGTTCCTGAGCTTCGCCAAACGAGACCACCTTCAGCTATACTATACGGTTAAAAAAAAGGCTCTCTCTTATGGTTTTTAGATAATGGCCCTGTTTGTTGTGCGTATCAAGCATGAAGTTATTATGTGATTAAACCTTTTTTTTTCTCAGAAGCGCTGAGCTTTATTAGAAAGCAGGGGAAGCTTGTGGGCTTGTGCCAATCGACATACATGTACTGCAGATCTGCAATGTGTCAATGATCCTCAAATGCAAACAACTAGTAGCACGTAAGGTATCTTATTGCATCGCATGTCGGCATGTTACATTACATGCAGCACGAACCTTTTCAAGGAGAGAAAAAAAAAACAATTACATGGACAGGTGCAGGCCGCCGCGCACATTCTGTTGTCTGAATACTGTCTCGAACCGTTGGAGTTGGAGATTCTCAGCCGGATCCCAGTCCACGGTAAATGTTCCAAATCGCTGAGTCTAAGTTTTGTTGATCTGCCCCAATTGATTCCCCTTTGCATTTCGCGTCAGGTTGCCAGCTGCAAGAGAGTGTTGGGCTCCATCCCCTGGTAACATGCCGGGATCAGATCGAGGTGCCAATCGGTCTGAGCAGAAGTATATCAATATTTTTCTGAAACATTGAGCACAATCAACTACGTATACATTGACAGGTCAAATTTTTTTGAACGATGACAGGTCAAATTTGCTACTACAAGAATCTGATGTGTCAACGGCTCACGAACTTCAACATTTACAATGCTCAATCTGCAGCAGGTCAGACGCATGCCACATTCATCATACACGAATTCTCACTCTCTCATTCTGTTATAATGCGTGTAAATTTACAGCTTGAGCCGCAGTAATACAGCTTCCTTGATGCTAGGCGCAGAAATCTTTGGCGCGCGAGAAAAAAAATTCTTCACACAAAAAGAATTCAGAACGGAAAACGAAAAACTGTGAAAAAGTCTGATCAGTTTGGCCCTCTGCAGGCAGCGGTTACGATCACGTCGTCCGCCATCTCGGGCGCTGCTCGGCGGCACGCCGCAGCATGCCGTCGACCATGACATCCACGGCGTCCTCCATGCCGCCACCGAGCCCGTCACCACCGTCAGCCGCGGCGTACACCAGCCTCGGGATCATCTCCACCACGCGCTCCCGCATCAGCCGCACCCGAGGCTCCGGGATGGCCGCAAGCACGCCGCGCACGGTGAGGTTCCTCGCGCGGAGCTTATCGCGGTCGATGAACACGGACCACTCTTCCTCCCGCCCCTCGCCGGCGGGAAGGTACCACGAGTACTGCGCGTACGCGCTCCGCCGCCAGAAGAGCACGGGGATGGCGCCGGCCACCATGCAGTCGAACAGCGAGCGTCGCGTGAAGCTGTCGCCGCGTGGCTGCAGGCAGAACCTGGCGCCCATGAAGAGCTCCATGACGAGCGCGTTGTTCCTGATGCACCTGCCCTCGGCGCAGTCGAGCGCGCCGCACGCGTCGGCCCCCGCCGCCTGGCACTCCTCCAGCAGCAGCGCCCGGAAGTCGCCCTTGATGGCAGACCGCGGCGCGCCGGCGAAGGCGAAGAGCCTGGGCCGCGTTCGCCGCGCGACGTACCGCTGCCACGCGCGGACGTCGTCGGCGGCGCGCGGGTGGAACCCCGTCGGGTACGGGACGCCGACGTCCATGTCGTCCCAGGGGTCGCGCTCGATGACGAGGCGGGTGACGTTGGCCACCCCGGGCATGGTGAGGAAGCTGCCTCCCCAGGCCTCGTCCGTCGCACGGCGGAAATCCCAGGTGATGCGTCCCAGCGCGATGAAGTGGTCCCATCCCCGTGAGCGGCGGTACCAGGGGCGCGCGTGGAGCCACTCGAGCAGCGCGGCGCAGTCCCTGTCCCTGTCGGCGCCCGTGGCGTTGGGCGCCCAGAGGTGGCGCCCTACGGCGAGTCCCGCGTAGAAGGGGACGAAGAAGGCGGCGGCGCGCGCCGGGTCCGCCGTGCGGCAGCGGTGCGAGAGCAGGCGGCGGTGGAGGATGTGCTCCAGCGCGAACTGGTCGGACGCGTACCAGGATCCCACTAGCTCCCGCGGCAGGAGCGACGACAGGTTGGTGCCCTCCGCGGGGAGCCCGAGCCCGCCGTTGGCGAGGTAGGGGCAGAGCGAGTACATCGGCGACAGCGCGTCGCACAAAGCCAGCAGGTCCTCGTTGAAGGCCGCGGGGAGGTCGTAGACGTATACCAACCCACCGCCGCAGCTCGAACCATTGTCGTCCCGGCGCGCAGGTTCCGCGGCGGCGACGGCGGCGGAGGCGGAGGAGGAGGAGGCCGGGGCGGGAGCGGGGCGCACGGCGCGGAAGGTGAGGAAGATGAGGAGCTGGAGGGCGAAGAAGGCGAGCATGAGGAGGACGGCCGGCCGTGGGCGGCGGGCGGCCGGATTTGGATGGTCGGGGCGGTACGTCGCCATGAGGGCGGCGGGGGAGGGGGCGAGCCGATCCAGAGCTCGACTAGAGTGAGGCGAGGCGAGCCCAGAGGGGTCGCGCGTCGGTGTGGTGTCGTGTGGACGGCGAGTTGACTGGGGGGCGATCTGCGTGCCTGGCGGGCACGGCGGCGCGGGGACCAGAACGTGCGGCGCGGTGAGGCGGAGGTGGGGAAGGATTGGGGGATGGACTCCCACTCGACTAGGGGGATCGTGATTCTTGTGGGGGACTGTTGTGCGTTGTCTTTTGCCAGTAAACAAAGTGTTTGCGCGAACGGGAAAGAACAGCAGCGGCTTTCGGCTACGGTTGGTTCGTAGCGTGGCGTGCCGTGGAGGGAGAATGTGTGCGCTGCTACTGCTAGCGTCATTTCCGCAGCGGCCCAAGAGACTTCAGGTACACTCGAGCACTCGTGATCAACCATACTCCCTCCGTTCCAAAATAGATGTTATTCTCGTTTCAAAAAAAAACAGCATCTTTTAATATTAACCAATTATATATAAAATAATAATAATATTTATAATACATCATTAGTATCATTAGACAGATATTTGAATCTAGTTTTTTAAAAAATTTATTAGAGATATAAATATTACACATATTTTTCTACAAATTGAGTCAAAGTTGAGAAAGTAACACGTACACGTATACCATAACGTCATTTATCCCATAACGTCGTCTATGGGACGGAGGGACAATGTTCGGACCATCGAACATACCGCGAGCATGTTACACAGATGGGATGGCTCCACTTTTTCTCCTCGCTAAATGCCTGCACTAACCGTGTCTATAATTGAACCATCGTGCACGCACGAGCACGATTGCACGAATCATAGCGGATCTGCAACGAATTTGAAGCCAGGAAGGATGCCTGTGCTGTTCCGTGATTTGGTTGGTGGATGATCTTCTTCTCTTGCGTGTGCCGGTAGTGCAACGTAGTTCAGATCAAGCTGGCCTGGGCAGCTAGCGAGTTAGCACGGCTCCTGGCCTCCTGCCCATCGATCGTGTTGTTACATGCTAGATTTTTATATCTATTATATACACCAAAATGCTCCATCGTTTTTTGAAGTGCAGTGGTAGCACGTAGTTATAGATGTCCAAACATGCCACCCGACCTGGCCCGGCCCTGGCACGGGCCCAGGGTGGCCCGATGAATTCCGTGCTGGGCTAGGCCCGGCACTAACCTCCATCGGGCCGGGTCAGGCTGGCCTGTGTGCTGCCTCGACGGCCCAGGCACGGACACATGGGCCGATTTTGTGTCGGGCGGACCGGGCTAGCACGACCATTCTCCCGTGCCCCCGTGCGCCCACGCTGCTCCGCCTGCTCGCCTTGGCCGGCTGGCGCGCGCCGCCTACTCTCCCTGTGTCGCCGCTCCTCTTCTAAACTCCTGCTCTTCCCGTGTCCGGTGGTAGCCTGGTAGGGATTAGGGAAGAGGTGGAGAGGGAGATGGCGCCGTAGACCGTCGAGGCGCCAAGGAGGAGAGGGGCGGAGGTGCAGGCGTGCGGCAGATAGGAGGAGGCGGCGGCGAGGTCGAGCGGTTCGCGACTCCGACTCCGCGACCGTGAGATAGGAGGCGCGTCGCGACTCGCGAGGGGATGGGGACGGCGGCGGACTCGAGTGGAGATGGGGAACGAGGTGGTCGGCTGGTCTTGGGGAGTGGTGTGACATCCCCGATTTTTGAACGGCACGGAGTTTGACCAAAGTCAAAATTTGGTCAAAATTCGACATAAATTTGAAATAAAAATATATAATTGGTCAAAAAGATTGGGAGAGCATGTTGGACACACAATTGGGATGAAATAGAGTATGGAAATAGCATAATTAAATGGAGGAAGAAAAATGAGCAAAGTTACTATTCACCATCTGAAATTAGGAGTTTGAAATTCATTTTTGGCCATGTTGAGCAGCAATGTTTGAGGGTCATAAAAATTTATTGGTTGATCTTTTGACCATGGGACCAAAATGAAAGTTGTTAAGTAAGGTATAAAGAACAACTTTGTTTTTGGGATCAGTTCAAGGATAGATACAAATCAAGGAGAAAAACCGGGTTAAAAATTGAATCAGGAAATAATTGAGGAAATTCAGAGTTATAAAGGCTGAGATGAAATTTCTCAAATTGAGCTCAAACCGTTGAGAATTTGAAAGAGGTCCAAAAATAAGAAATGAAATTCAAGTCAAGGCAAAGAACTTTTATGTTTTGAGGAGTAGCATGTTCTATTCAAAATTTGGGAATAATCTGAGTTTGAATTTCTGAACAAGGTTAGGGTTTTAGGGTTCATATGAACACCCTACCCGACCGATGGTCCAAGCTCAAATTCGAGCAATTGATCGAGAAATTGAGTATGGTGCCAAAATAGAAAATGTAATTGGATGTGTCACGGACAAGTTTCATTTGAGGATCGAGGCGAGTTCAAATGAAAATTTGAAAGTAATTTGAAGAATTAACTTTTGCTGTCTGAAAATGGGGAATGAAAACCCGCCGACATTGGAGCTTCGAATTCGCGTTGTACACTGCTCGAATCGGCCATGAGTTAAAATGAAAGTTGTAGTTCTTGGATTACTCTACAAATTCTATGTTTGGAGTTGGATGAGTTGAGAAGGATATTTGGAAGAAATCATGGCCGCAATCTCTCGGCTCCGAGGCTTGGATGGACGGCAATGGCGGTCCAACGTCGGTGGCTCGGCCACGCGTCGCTGGGCATGAGATCGCCGTGGCGGTGTGTCAAGCAGGAGCTGGCGGTCGTCCTAGGTCGGTCCTCATCGTTATATACCCGCCGACGCCTGCGTTCTTCTCCTTTTCTTCTTCCTCCTCGCTCTCAGTTTCCTTCTCGGTCACCGGCGAATCCCGCCGTCGTCCGGCCGTTGCAGTTCAATTCCCTCCACCCAAGGCTTCGTTTTGAACTCCTCTACCTCCCCGATCTCTTTTCGTTGAGCTTTATCCACCGCAGAACCCCCACGTCGCCGTTTTCCTCTTCATCTCCGACCGGTGTCACCGCCGTTGCGGCAGCCGCACGTGGGCAGCCCACTTCGGGTCATCTCCCTCCAAGTCAAGCCCCGTGTGAGCTTCCTCTCATCTGAGTGGTGCTCATAAGCTAGTTGTTGGGTAGGTTGCGGCTCGGGTTGGCTGTTTGCGCTGCTCGCCGCCGCGCTCGCCGCCGCGCTCGCCGCCGTGCGCACGTCCGCCATGGCTGGCGCGCGTGAGCAGGCCGCTCAGGGCCGTCGCGGCTCGCGGTTGAGGGTGCGCTAGGTTCGCTTTGGGCTGCTAGTGCTCGTGGACATGTTCTTCGGGGCTGTGTCGCCGCCGTTTAGCCGGCTGCCGTGCGCCGCCGTGTCGCCGCCGCCTGCTCCGCCGCGGATAGGTCTTCGAGCAGCAATCGAGGGAGAAAAGAGGGGGAGTGGGTGCGTCGGGTCTTGGGGGAGTTGTTGGTGTCGTTCCCTTGGCCGGGGGACCTCGCCGCCGGCGAGCCCACCGCCGGACAGCGCGGCCGGAGTGCGGTCGACGCGCTCCTCTGTTTAAAACAGAGGAGGGGCCTCGCGGGTAAAGGAGGAGAAGTTCCAGGGGGTTTTCTGTAAAAGTGTTAAGGGGTTTTCTAAATAGATTTAAATTTCATGTTTTTCACCTTTTAATTCATAGAAAATCATAGGAAAATCCAAAAATGATGAAACGAATTTTGTTAAACTTGTTTTAAAATTTGTCATCCATTAAAAATGCTAAGTCATTAAGTGTAGATAATTAATTTAATTCCTTTGTTTAGATTAATTAAATAATTGTTTAATAATTGTTAAAAATGTTAAAATTCTGAATAAATTCTTTTATAATTAGAAATGATTTCTAAAATTGTTTTATATATTTATTTAAATGCTTTACCATTTAGAAAATGATGTAAAATCATTAAAAATAAACTAGAAATTATTTAAGGCAAGTTTTATTAAAGGAAAAATATAGGTTTATCTTTTAAAAATCTTGGGTAGCTTGTGTTGGCTTGCAACTTTATCGAGAAGGGAAAGTTGCTTAGCTTTTTCATAAAGTGTTGCATCGCATATCGCTAACCGCATTACGTTTTAGTCTCTCAAGCTTCGGAGTACGAGCTCGTGGGATTCGCGGAGGATCAGCGACAAGTCAAGGAAGTGATCGTCGTCGCTCCGGAATCTCGCATCGTCGAAGAATCTAACCTGCTCGTGATTCCAGGCAAGCCCCGGTGCATCTTTGAATCCCCCATTATTTCATAATTTTCATGAGTCCAAATCTTATGATTTTATGTGCATTAGGTTAGGAATTTCTTGAAACCCTTCTATGCATGAGATATTCCTTGGTAGAACTGTCCTTGCTGAGCTAAGAAATTTGATTAGCAATGTCTACATTGGCTATGCTTAGTAAGGTTAAGTTAAAAGATGATGATCTAGGCGATTACCAATCTCATATGAATCATGAACGGTTTGGGTTGAAAAATAGTGGGCAGAAGCTGGTAGGAGAGATTGAGATAAGCTCGATCCGTAGTTCTGCCTACTTGTTTAAGTGACTAAGGACCGATCCGTTGTTTAAGTGATTGATCAAGTGATTCTACCTGGTTTCTTACTGGGTTATGGGACCAGTAAAGCCAATTAGATCAGCTGGCTCGTTGATTGGAAATATCGCTTACCGGTGCTTGCTGGGTCGGAGAAAGGCGGGATCGTCATCTGGAACTCACGGGGTGGTCGCCAGACGTGGGGCCCACGTGGGGATGCTTTCCCGGGTTCGGGTAAGGATATTTCCGGTCTTTGGTCCAACTGATTGAAAGGTTGTTGCGTACAGTAAGATCGACTGTGCGTGGCTGGGGGCTGGGTATCTCCTGCAGGATGTACATGGATCCGGATCGACACAACTCTTGGTTATGAGTGCACTTGATCAGGTTTTAAACATCGTAGAGGAAACAAGTTGAACAAGAGGAGGTTGATTCATAAATGCTGGTTGACCTTAGTACAACCTGTATGCAAAATATTTTATCACCTAGATGGATAAGTAACAACTCAACTGAGCATAAAATACATAATATATAAGGATCAAGTTTTAGTAATGCTTTTAGGCAAAAGAGTCGAGTCAGCCAAATCCACATAAAGCCCAATCATATTCCTTGGGAGTCTTTTTTTTTGGTAAGGCGGGTAAGTCTTGCTGAGTACCTTCGTACTCAGAGAATCTCCCTTTTATTTTTTCAGAAGAAGCTACGGAGGAGATCACCAAGAAGATCCAGAAGACCTAGATCATCGTGGTCCCGGTGATTCTAGGGGTAAGCCGGAGGCTGTAGATATGTGTGATATAGAACTACCTAGACTGGTTTGTATTAAACTCTTAGTAATGGCTTGACTTGCATTTAAGTTCTCTTCAAAACCTGGCTTGTAATTAAGTAAGAATCTTGGTATGATATGTAAAAATGATAATGTTCGTTGTGTTCTCCTTACCGAAAACGATCCTGATGTATGGCAGAGGTAAGAGTTAACGTGGTTTATCGAGGAGTCCTTGGGACACTCGACAGATCACCGGTTTAAACTGTTTGAAGTGCGTCCAATGATCGTAACAGATCGTTATGACGCACTTGAGCCAGTTTAAATTGGCGGTTCTGCCACAAGTGGGGGTGCTAAGGTTGTTTTAGGCTGGATGGGCTCCTAGTTGTTGACTAGTGCACTGCTGGTGGGCTGCCAAGTTGGGAGGTCACGGGGCCTAGTCGGGCCAGTTGGTACTGTGCGTACCGGGCCGGGGCGCGCCGGCGTGCTAGGGTGGCGGCCCAGGCAGTGGCACGCCTAGCGGGCCAGGCTGGCCCCATCTAGTTAAGGTCTTTTAGTATTACTAGGTTCGTGCCCGTGCGTTGCTACGGGTAGTAATATTTGTATAGTAAAATGCATAGAGCATCATAGATTGTGCGTCGCTATGTGGGGTAAAATTACAACAGTATCTTATAATAATATGGACAGGAAAATTATAGTGAACTTAATAATTTAACTCTGAATCGCCTTGGTTCAGAATAATATTCATGTAGCATGTGGCACTTTCAGCCTTTCAGATGGGTACGAATCCTAATTGCAGAGTGAAAAACAGACCTCATGTACAAGTAACTATATTGAGATAATTGCAGAGATATATTAAGTGTAGAGATAACTCGGATAAATCTTGTACAGTTCATTATTCAGCTTTTTGGAGAAATCTCATAATATGGAAACCAACCTCTTCGTGGAAACTAAGAAAACTAAAATCTGGGCCACACGATATTGATCCAAGGGCGCGACCAGGTCATGTGGGAGGGCACCGTTGGATCAAAAGCGTCTTACAAATCACCCCTCCCACCTCTCCTGAGCTTTGCAAATCACTCCTTCCACCTGATTTGGGTGCACCCTTGAATCAACATCGTGTGGTCCAGATTGGAGTTTTCATAGTTTCCATAGTAAGTTGGTTTCCACCAGATATGTCCCCGTACTGAAAGCACAAACAACCGGTTTTAACAGAAAAAACGCCAAACAGATCGCTGTCTTTTTAGCCCCGATCAAACGAATGAATATTCTCAATTACTTGCTCGATGATCTCAAATTGGCATCTTTCCTTCAGGATCATCTTCACAATTGAGGCCAGCACGCTCACACTCTGCTCTTTTGCTAGCATCCTTAATTGACTCAAGATCCTTGACATGAGAGATTCCGACTATTCTCTAGATATAGAAGGAAAACGTTTATTAAACAATATTCAACAGGAATGCTAAAGAAAAATTGTATGGATATTGCTTGAAAAATTATGTTAAAATGACACCTATATTCTTTTGAGAAGGCATTTTCCATTGCAAAGGAACAAGCAAATATCACCTAAAGTCTATATATTTCTTTCACTGTTTGGACAGCATGCCTAATCTTCTTCAAGCATAACCATTGTTTACATAACAGATGCTTTCATCCAAGCTGCCTTCAGGAACTTTTGTTTTTTGATGCACAGTTACAAAGAAGAGATGCTACATCAAAACTGAATCCACAACCTTTTTATTGTTTGGCATCTGTATGGTTTTGTTATTTCAGTAAAAAAAAATGAAATTATTATATCTCATAGCAGCCTACAAATAAATAAGACAAAGTTACTTTATTTAGTGATCTTCTCCTCTCAGGAAACATTATTCACAAATCTCTGTAGTTACCTGATAATTTTTGCTGAACCAAACCCAAGGCTATCATGAAATAGGTTTGTCATGTACCTCTTCTGAGCAAGGCTCAGCAGGTTTGAGTTGTAAATATCGGGCAGGTACACCTCCCCATTCCCTTCTTTGTGTTTATTCCATAGTTCAACAAACTTTTTGTGAAACAAATTCCAATACTCTTCAATTGTCTTCAAGATCCATTTCTTGTAAGCCAGCAAGAGATAAACAACACTTAGTTCATGCCTGGAACATCTTAAAAAACAGGCTCTGGATACAGCATGTTGAATATGCATCATGCTCTGTAATAAAATGACAATTCTGAATAAAAGGAAAATTCTGCTGCCACCATTAAGTAATACTACTATTGAAGATGCCATCAAGTATTAAAGTTATACAATGCAAAGCATGTGTTGGCTGGTAAACATTTTTCTGACAAGGAGTCTCCCATTTATGTTAAGCATAACAATTTGGTTATGCCCAGGTATCGACAAAATAATTATTCCTCATAGAAGACATAAGCATCATATTCCAAGCATCTATCCCTCAGAGAAAGATGACAAGAAAACATGCTGTTATGATCTTAGTACAGAGTTACTCCAACTACTTTTAACACCACAAACCCATAAAAAAATGGAGAATCTAGTGGCCACAAAAGCCATACTACTATAGGAGCATTTGTACTTACTTTACGATCATTTCCTTGGTCAGCATGTCCATTCCGTGAATAGTATGCCAAGATCAGGTTTCCTAGGAAGGTGCCAATGTCAAAACCCATTGGCCCATATAACCCAAACTCTGGATCAATCACTTGAGTCGAATCAGGGGTAACCATGATAGAACCAGTGTGGACATCTCCATGAATCAGAGCTTGAGCTGTCTCAATAAACCTGCAGTTGCAAATCTTGTCACATTCCCATGTAAAGGACAAACCGTAGGTGGCAATAATTTCTATTCAGTGAGGTAATTACATTGATTTCAGTTCAGCTATTTCCAACTTCAGGTTCCAAGGAGAAGAGAGGCAGCGAAAGCAAGCACAAATGTAGGGTTCATGCCCAGAAAATTGTTCTAGTGTTCCAATATTGCAAAATGTAGCCTACCATTGTCGGGTAAGTCTTCAGTTTAAGAGGTCCTGTACATAGGTGAACAACCTAATTACTTGAAGTAGGGGAGTGAAGTCCATATTTCATCTGAAAAACTCAATAAAAATCCATATGTTGTTTTATATGAAAAAAAATACTAAATGTCTAGAAAAAGAGAGGATATTGCACATAGACATGTTGGATGCATGCAGACATTTAAGATCAGATTGATAATTGATTCGGTAATAAATGAAACATGGGGCAATACTTCACTTCTGAAAAAGAAAAGATGTGTTTACCAAAGAAAAGAAAGAAAGAAGATACATTTGTTCACATAATAGTGAGCCTAGAAACATACCATTCTAGCTAGAATTCTACCAAACTGAGTTTCAGATTGGAGAATTCAGTACTCAGTGAGTGAGTGCTTAAGCACTAATAAGTGGATAGGCTAGATGATCATACCACATGCAAGTAACTGAATATTTGCAGGCAGACGTTAACATTTAATTTCTAATTGACAAAAAAGATTAAACAAAGTGATATGTGGAATTTACATGGGCGCCAAAGTATCATGGTAATCACCAAAATTGCAATGGTATATAGAAATCAGCATGCCATTTCAACAAATGGCTGGTGTACACCACGATGAACAGATCAGCAACCTTGTTTAGTTGGAGTGTTGCCTGATGATAGGGTCATAACTTGAGTAGCATCAAACACACGCATTCCATCTGACAGATCCTGATGTTCTATCAACTGTGCGGTAATCATGGGTCAGACACTCAGACATGGGCAGAAACATGACGAGCAACACAACCAACGAGCCAAAGCCCAGCGCAGACGTACTGATCGGCGGTCGATACGACGCGGAGCACATCGATGAGGAGCCGTACGGCGTGGTTGGCGACGTCGATGGAGAAGATCTTGCAGTGTCCGCTACGGCGACGCCGCGACGCGCGCACCCGGCAACATCGGCGTGGTCCACCCTGATGCCGGTTGCGTCGACGCAGCGGAGCAAGGGCACGGCATCCAGGAACGCGGCATCGACGAGGACGGCGCCGCCGCTCGCAGCGAGCATACCAGACGCGCGGATCAGGAGGCGGCTACCCTGGTCTGGAAGACGGAGCTGTGGACGATGCGACGATCCGGCAGTGCGGCACTTGGACACTGAACACGGGACGACGAGCACAACTGCACATGCCAGCGTCGGCGGCAGCCACGATCAGATGGCCGGGCATGGGGACGGCGACGATCCTGTCCGGTTGTGTGGTTGCACTGGACGGGCACTGTCGTGATTGACGTTGTGACTCCCATGAATCAAACATAAGAACCCTAAGACGCCATGGATTTCGCTGCGGATCAAAACCCTAAGACGACGTGGATAAAAACGGATTCTCACCTGGTTGCTGCGGGTTCCTCGTGCCGCTATTGGGGAGAACGTCGATCCCTGCAGACGGACGGGCGGCGCCGACGACGCTCAGACGGTCGGGAAAGCCGGCGAAGTGGGGTCGACGCCGGCGACGTGGAGGACGACGACTGGCGATGAGGACGAATGGCGACAAAGGCGGACTATTGGGGAGAACGTCGATCCCTGCAGACGGAAGGGAGGCGCCGACAACGTTCAGACGGTCGACGCCGGCGAAGTGGGGGACGACGACTCCTGATGAGGCAAGGAGGACGACTTGCGACAGAGGCGGACGTTCGACGACGGACGACGATGGACGGACGCACGAGGACGACGGAAAGGAAGTTTAGCGGAGGAAAGGAAGTGAAGCGGAGGAAAAGGAAGGAGGAAAGAAAGTCTAACGCGGACGGGCAACGAGAGAAAGGGGGCGACGGGAGGTGTCGCAGGTGTCTCAGGGTGCCAGACGGACGACGAGGGTGAGGCCGCGTACGTGGGAGACGGACGACGAAAATGACACCAAAATTTGTCTCCCTTCCATGCTTTTCAGGAGTACCGTATGACGACATAATTATGAGAGGCAGCATTTTTTGCAAGAATCTTTGACTGAGCCGTCAGAAAAAAACATATAATTTGAAATATTTTGGATTAGGCCATCCGTATTTACGTGGCCTGGCTCAAATGTCTAAATTGTACGGATGGCTCTAAACTGAGGCCCAACTGAACCTCCTCTCCTCCTCCAGTCCTTCTCATGAAGGCACTTTGGCATTTTGTACACCAGGGTTATTCAAGGTAAGTGCGAGTCTCTCGGCTAACATTTTGGATAAGATCTTTGCAATACTAATTCATATGTTCCAAATTGTAAATCGTTTTTTACATACATACTCCAGTTATTAACCAGATGTTGCACCCAGACAGGGTGCATCCTTCATAAGCCAGCAGGGCATAGCGCGCCCAACAGCATGAATTGAAGAGCCTACCCAAGGAAGGTTAACTACAAACATAACCATGCATGTGTAATTATTTAATGGGGCGGATTCAAACACATTTTAGCTCTTAACCAGAGGCCCTTTTTTCTCCTTGCAGTGATACCCATAGCTTCAGTCATGTCTACTTGATTGGGAAGAATGCCGTCAGGGAGGCTCCAATCAAAATAGAATAGAAGGTTTGCAAGAGCAAGCTCGACATTAGCGAGCCCAAATGACATCCCAGGGCAGATACGCCGTCCAGCTCCAAACGGCGTGAACTCAAAGTCATTCCCTCTCAAGTCTCTCGTGTCACTCTGGAACCTCTCCGGCTTGAACTGCTCTGGTTCTTCTCAGCTTTGTGGGTCCCTTGAGATTGCCCATGCATTCACGAGCACCATAGCACCCTTGGGCACATCATAGCCTAGGACCTTGCATGTTTCTCGACACTCCCTTGGAATCAGCAGCGGACCTGGAGTGTGCAGCCGTAGGGTCTCCTTGATGACCCAATGCAGGTAGGTTAAGTTACTCAATCCCTTCTCTAACACCTTTGAACGGCTCATGAAGGCTCCCCTAACCTCAGCTTGTGCCCTAGACATGACATCAGGGTTCCTCATCAGCTCTGCCATGGCCCATTGCAATGTTGTTGCAGCAGTTTCAGTCCCCGCTGAGAAAAGATCCTGCAATTTTACAAGCGAAATCATCGAAACTCTGAACTTTTAGTACGTGTATGTTTTTTGGTAGGGAGTAGGGACATATGTGCAACCAAATTTAAAAGATGCAAGAAGAACTTACAAAAACGACAGCTTTTATTGTGCCCATAGTGAGGAACTGCGACGAGCCTTGGCTTTGAATCCTCAGGAGGACATCTATCAAATCTTCCTGCAACTTGCCCTGATCCTGTGACTTTCTCTCCATATGCTCAGTAATGACAGCATCCAAAAACTGGAATAATCCCTGTCGGTACACCTCCGCCCTGTGAGCCTGCCTCCAGCTTAGAGCTCCGGCGATCCATGATGATGGGAACAAATCAGCAAGCGTGACGCCGCTGGCCACCCGAATGGCTTCGTCGACGTAGCGCAAGAAGCCGTCACGGTCGTCGAGGCGTCTCCCATGATGGCATGCACAGCCGTGTCGGCGACGTACGCCGCCATCATCTCGCTGAGGTTCACAAGCTTATTATTGCCACTACCACCACCTGACGCCGCGACGGCTCCGACGAGCCGCGCCGCCTCCTCCTCGCGGACAGGCCGGAAGGACCGGACGCGTGCGGCGCTGAGGAGCTCGACGGCGCACAGCTTGCGGAGCCAGCGCCAGTGGTCGCCGTGCGGGGTGAGGGCGATGGCCTGGCCCTGCTTGGTGAGGGTCCTGACCGTCGCCGTCTGGGGCCTCGTGGCGAACGCCGCGTCGTGCGTCCTCATCACCTCCCTGGCCGCCTCGCCGGAGGAGACGACGACGACGGGGAGCTCGCCGAACCTGAGGAGCATCAGGTGAGGGCAGCCGTAGCGGCGGGAGAGGCGGCGCAGCGAGCGGTGTGGGAGGTCGCCGAGCAGGTGGTGGAGGCTGCCGACGACAGGGAGCTGCCACGGGCGTGGAGGGAGCCGTAGGCCACCACGGTGGCCGGAGCGTGAGGATGGATTTGAGTAGTAACATTTTGCGAGGGAGTAGAGGAGACGAGCAGCAAGCAGTAGTAGCAGGCAGCTGCAGTAGTAGAGGGACGAAGGGATATCCATGATCGTTGTTGTGGCTTTTAAGATGCAAGTGTCTCGTGCATTTATAGAGGTCGATTTTAGTTTCCTCAAATAATACTGGTTCAAATCTGTAGGTTTTGAAGCGTTGATAGATCATGATGACACGGTTTCTAAGAAATATATCGAGTATAAAACCAGCAACTTAAGGTAGTTTATTTGTAGCCAAAGAAACAAGCAAATAAATCAATCCCCTAGTAAACCCTACACACCTTGATATCTATTGATCTTGCGGATTTCAAGGATATTTTTTTTATCTTGCGGATAATCTTGCGGGTGAACACTTAGCTCGCCATGAGCATGTTGGTATAAATAATCGGAATTCCAAGTTTCAACTAGAGATGCTTGACAATAACCTAAGCAACTGCCTGTAAGCATACTTAGTTTGCAGTGTTTTCCATTTTACGTTAATTCTCTTTGGCTAGGGTACATTTGTGCCCATCATTGATTTAGCGCGCAGCCCATATCAGCCATAATCCAGCAAATGTAAAGTTTAAATCAAGCGCTTAACTGGCCAAGGAGTAAACAATATGGCAGCAGCCAGCATGCATGCCAAGTAGGAATAGAGATATTTCTACGACAGCTAGCTAGATGAACAGTTGGTGAGAAGCAACACTAGAGGCAGACTCGTGAGTTGCAAGCCTTCGTAGAGTTTGCTCTGCATCATTGTCCACTAAGAAGAAATACAGAGTTTGTAGCCTATGAGCATGCACGAACCATTTTGCCACTGGGCCCATATGACATGGACTTAGATGGCCATGTACGTCATAGACATGCCATCATAAATTATGGAGAAAAATCCTTGCTTCTTACAAATCGATTTCAAAAGCTATTTGTTTGTTCCAGCAGTTTTTGTACTTCTACAAGAAGCAAAGGTCAGAAATATGCTGAAACAAACGGGGCTGAGTGAATCACCAATCTGTACGTTGCTCCCATGCATCGTTCAAATGTACATCTCCTTCAATTGTGGTTTGCAAGGTGCTATCTGTCAGTAGGCGTGAGGCCAACAGCCAACTGGACCAACACTTTGGCAGACACCACAAACCAGTAACACAGTAATAGAAACATGATGGATATATGACCTAGACATTTCTCCATGTCACCAAAACTTTCCAAATCTGTTGATGTTTCTTATAAGCCCGGGCAACATGCTACTGTTTAGAAAGAAATTTGGGATCCAAATCCTTGAGATTTACTGGCACAAACTTGAACCAAATCCTAAACATTCCTAAAACAATCCCTCCCTTCTAAGCACTCCCTAAGATTGAGCACATGTGTATTGCAAACTCTGCCCCCACTTTTTTTTCCCCCTTCACTCATCTGCTTCAGCTTCAGCAGCAGCTATCTCTGAGTCCAAGACACCTATGAACTGCTGGCTCACATGCTTGGCTACTGATATCATATCGAAGATGACACTTGGGTCCAGCCCTGCACCACCCCTCTTGGTTAACCCGCATATTTGGCCATGCCTATTGACTGATACCGACACTGCGGAGCTCATCTGGGATTCTTCCTCTGAGGTAGCGTCAACAATGTAGTGCCGACCCACCTGCCATGAGAAACAAAGGGCATTGATTCATATGTAAAGCATAGTTACTACAGGAGGGGGAAAGCAAAAGTCGATTGTGCATTTGTGCTGGTGGTCCTCAAGTGCTTGCTGGACACTGACAATTGTCGGTGGCGTTCAATGTGCCTGGCACTGGCCGTGTCATTTTTCACATGGCACTGTAGGGGCATTCAACTGGTACAGGAATTTGTATAAAGAGTGTATCATAGAATTGAAGCTACACCACTGTTTAAATGATGGGAAGCAGATCAAAATATGAATGCACATGAAACTTTCAAAGTCATCCTTCCTAAGAAGTTACTTTACTTCAAAGTAACACCATTTCTAAAGAAATTTAATTTGATCATCTTGCAATAACCAATAGGGCACACGTCTACTCAACACCAAAACAATATGAGTTACACCAAAAACTGAAAAACATATTACCTTGGTTAATGTAATGATAACAGGCACACTAGATGTGTCGAACTGCAGAAATTCCTCATCACTTACATCAACCTCAGGTTCCTCATCATTGGCAGCACTAAGAGAAACATTAACTTTTGGTATACCTGTATCACTCAAAGCAACCTGCAGGAACACAGATCGTTAGCACCTATAAATGTACATATTACACCTTTATCATGTCAAACTGTCAACTAATGCACTGGGTATCAGGCAGTACAACAAAGCATAACAAGGAAATATGATCCATCCAACCTTTGCAAAACTAGCTAAAATTTATGCTTGGTTTTTTGTTCCAATTGTGTTTCACGTTCTATATTCAGGAAAGCACATTATTTTTATTGCACATTTGTGTAAACTTAGTCATGAACTGATCCATGTCAGCAACAAATAACCCAGCAAAATCAGGAGATCATTGGTCATAGTTGAGGCAGAAAGTTGCACTTTTGGATAGCCAAGGGCATAAGATGGAGTTCTATCAAAATCAAAACAGAAATAAAAAATATGAGATGGCACATGGAGGCTACAGGTTGATTCCCTGTGAAAGAAAATATCAAGCACAGCATTCAATATGCTCTTTCACTAGCTGTTTAAAATATATCCCAAATTATGCATTTAACCGCGTTTCCTGGCCAATAAGCCTACCAGGCAATTATGTAAAGCTATGCATAACATTTCTTTATCATGTTAGAGTAATATATCAATGCCACAAAGAGAGTCTAAATAAAATTATGGCATTAGTTCCTCGATTGAACATTCTCAGCTTTTCCATGTCTGATGATTGATAATCGTCTATGAGGAAACTGATAACATTTTTCCACCAATACATTTCCTGGGGCCCACTGACAGTTGCAAAAAATGACAATAGAAACTGCAAGCAACAACCAATACAAATCAACATTCACCTTTATTGCAGCAGCTAGCGCATCTAGTAAATTACCATCAGAACTGACCACAAGTCCATCAATGTACAGATCCCAGCAGACCTTTCCATCAACAACAATCAGGGATGACAGATCAATGGCAGCACCTGAAATATTATTTGATGCATTATAATCAGTTAAATGGCAACATAATGTTATCGGCATGAATTTGAATTGAAACAAAGCTCCATACAATCAAACAGACGGCTTATGAGAATAAATTTCTCATTAAAGATATCTTGACTATAATAAACTTATAAACAACAGGATCCGGGAAACAGAACAGCAATTGATTAGCATTGCATCTCTAAGTAAAACCTCCCAAAAACCTGGAAATTGAAAGAACAACCAAGGCTATGGCAATTTAGAAACTACAGCACACTTAATCACCTCTATATTAATGTAGGATGACTTACACCTACAATTAAATAGGCATGAAAATGCAATTGATTATGCTGATATGCAATGCTGTTCCAGTTCGTTTATCTAAGTGAACATGCTTAAAACTGGTACCATAGATCCAAATTATTACTCGGCTAAAAAAAGATCCAAATTATTACGTACAATTAAATGGTTAGCAAAAACCTACCCCAGTTAAGGTAGATAAAATCAAGTGTCTGTACAACAAATTGTAACAACAAGAATATGGATGCCCTCCATGCTCACACAGTAGTCATAACAGATGATAGAGTAGAAACAATGGATCTTTTTGGACAACAAACTAAAAGAGATCAGGTACATTGAGGCCATGTCAAAAGCTAAGTCAAACACAGGGAGTGCAAGACAGTTAAACATTACCTGCACCACTTTTACCACCCAGCAAGCATCTTTGCAGGGCAACAGCGAGCTCAGTAGACAATTCTTCTGAACCTCTACCCTAGAAAGATCAAAATAGTGCAAATAAGATAAGCATACAGAGTGCAGGGAATCCTCAGCCAATATATACAAGTCAGATGACTGTAGAGACTTCAAACAAAACGAATTCTGAAAAGGTACAAAAGTTATACAAAGTGCAGGGATCCTAAGCCGACATATACAAGTCAGATGACTGTTTTCTGTTTTCCTACTAACTGGAATGAGCACATCCTGAAACAGGACCTATCTACAAAAGCACCCATTACTAACAAAATATCAAACAACTTTATATATTATTGTAAGAAAATAATTTGAGATATGCTTCTTTTAGTCAAAGTCACAACAAGTTCTAGTGCCCTCTTTACTCTACTATTCAACAAGTTTGCTGTTTCTTTTATTCAAAGTCACACCAACAGAGTTCAATAAAAAAAACTTCTGCAGCAAAGCTATATGCATGTCTATTAAAAAAAGGTCAAATGTTGAAACAGCTCCATAATCACATTGCCATACATTAGTGATGTGAAAAAAAAAATGCATCAGTCATTCAGACTATTGGTTATTTTCAGTAAGATCCAATCACAAGTTCACAACAAATAGATGACCTCAAATGTAGGCTCAGCGGTAGGACTGCAGTCAACAAAAATGGAAACTTTTCCTTTGTCAGGGTGAAGAATGCTTGGTTTTCCCAATTCAGCCTGCAGATTTCAATTGATCAAAAACACTGAAAGCCAAATAAGCTGGCATTGCGGAAGAGATAGAAATGCTATAGTAACGACCTTGATATTAACAGATAGAAGTTAGACACAATGTCACCTACTGTAGCTTAACATTTATCAGTGTTAATAACTTTACAATACAACAACAAAGGTATATGATGCCAAATTAATCAATGATTGATAGCCTCTATCTAGGGAAAGTAAAAGCTACTTGTGGAAATTTTAAAGCAAAGATTAGTTGATGATTCCTTACAGAGGATCCAGCTTACCATACAAAGAAATTTGTCTAGCCTTTTTGAGCAGCAAAGCGTGAGAACTCATACCTTGACACTAGCGATGATTTCAGTGGCTCCCAATCTAACACGCGCTGAACCATTCGCCTACAACAGCAAAAAATAATCCAACATAACATGAATCCACGTAGCATTCCAAAATAAAGAAAAAAAAGGGATGGCATGCGAAAACAACTAAACAAGCAGAGACCCTGAAACCTACCTGCGGGATGACTCCGGTCTCGACGGAGAGGGCTCGGAACTGCAGCCGCTTACGGCCATCGGTGCGAATGTCCTGCGCAATGCCACCGCGGATGAAGTGCTTCTCCCCTTCCGAGAGCCCCACCATCGTCTGGACGCAACGGGATATAAACCAACACAACCGGTCTCAGAGGCGTTTCTTCGAGCACCCTGAGTGCAGGGGCGGACCCAGTATTAGGACATGGGTGTACACATGTACACCCAATAACTGTTGCAAAAAGATCGAATTCAAAGCGTCGCCTAGGCGAAGGCGTCCGAGCGATGGAAAAACATAGGCGTCGACGTCGCTTAACCTTGCCGGGGAGGATGGACCCGCACCGTCGTTCCAGTGCTGCGCCGACGAGGTACGGAGCCGAGACGACGCCGTTCCAGTCTGACGCGGCCGGAGGTGGCAGGAGTGGGCGGTGGAGGAGGCAGGAGCCGGCGGAGGAGGAGGCAGGGGCGGGTGACGAAGGAAGCAGATGGGCGGCGACGGCGGAGGCAGGCTGGGGTAGGTCAGCGGAGGTCGGAGGCGGTGGCGGTAGAGGATAAGGGTTGGGAGTTGGGCTGGTAGGGTTTGGTAGGCTTAATGGGCCTTTTTTCATCTTTAGGCCCATTGGTTTTCTATTTTTTTCTTTTATAGATAAAGTAAGGCGTCACCTTCCGCCTTACCGCCTAGCTGATTTTTTTTTCTTTTATAGATAAAGTAAGTCGTCGCTTTTTGCCTTACTGCCTAGCGTTTGTGTGGTGGCATATTGCTTCGCCTTTTGCCTTACCTCTTTAAAAATACTAAGTACGGAAAATCATGGTCAAATCCGAAAACAAACGCTACTATTACAAAAATATCAAATTTAGTAGGTAAAATCATGGTTAGATCCGAAAACAAACACTATTGTTGCAAAAAGATAAAATTGTGGCCATCATTTGTACAATATAATTAATATTTTTTACATTTTGTAGTTAGTGATGAAAAATACATCTATTGTATTATTGACTAAAGATTATTTGACTCATGTGAAGCAGAGCTGTTTCAAAATATTTGATTTTTCAAAATTTGAAATGCAATCAATACTAACAAATATCTTTGGTAATTGTTTTTTTATTATCTACTTATGAAACGGATTTTGTTAGTGTTGTGCGGTAAACAATTAGATATGTAACGGATGACATCCATAACAGAGAAAGTCATCAGTGACTTAGCATACCGTATTTAATGGATAAGCCTCTTATGCGATATTGCGGAGACACTCATGCTACTGACATGTGGACCCTAGGTCGGTGTGTCTCATAGGTTGGTGGGACTAGTCCCTCTAAAGTAATGCAGAGAGACATTTCTCATATCCAAAAATTTTCCGTATATGATACTTTGAGGATATACATTTGGGTACGCATCTAGATACTTTTTAAAAATGATATAACAACACATATTTTTTTTAAGAAAATGAAGGTTCTAGATAAAATATCTTTTCAAAAAATATCATGATCGCTACTTAAAAGATAATTGATTGTTTTTTAAATATGGTATTATAAAAATGATAGGTTGGCTATCCCAACTAAATTTTAATTCTATAACTACAGCAAGCTTGAGGATTTCGTTAACCACTTGCTTTTGTCGTGCTAGGTTCATATTGTCTGATTAAACTTGTTCTCAAACAGTCTTTGTTTTTAGTGGTCCCGTGAGGCCTACTTAGCGCGAGCAAGAAGTCAGGCTTTCAAAATACTCTTGTACCCTCCACATCTTCTCTCTTTGTGTTCCTTGGTGTGTAAAAATATATTTTCGTTGTCGTAATAGAAATGAGGCAGCCTCGATAAGAAAAACTAAGAATGTTGTAAAGGTTTAAAATTTAAATTTATTGTAAAAAAATATATTTTTCTATATATTTAGGATGGTTAGTATAAATAAGTTGTTAAAAATTATTTAATAAAATAATATATCTTTAGGAATAAAATTAAGAATACATGTACACCCATTTATATAATCCTGCGTCCGTCACTGCCTGAGTGCCTGACCGCTGCTACCGAAACAAATGATAGAAGAGAAGAGAAGGTAGGGCTAGTATGCTGCGAGTGAGGAGACCTGAACGCAGCGTAGAGGAGACCTTCCTAGGCGAGAAGTTTGGCTTCTTGGGCCACCGAAATCGACCGGCCTTGGAGTGTTCGGAGGAGGTGGCCGAATAGGCGAGCGGCGAGGAAAGCGGAGGTGGCAAGCCGAGGGGACACCAACAGTGACAACGGAACTTGGAGGCGGCGTGTAGTGTGGTGGGCAGACGAAGCGGGGCGATTGGAGGCGGAGTCGGAGTCGGAAGGAGGCCAAGAGGCGGCGGAGCGGGCGAGCGGCGCTGGAGGTTGTGGGAGGCAGCGGCGCGGCAAGGCAACGGGAGGAACACGGGAAGAGGCCTAGAGCAGGGAGGGACCTTGGTTGGGCCGACTCGATATCAGGCTTCTGGGCCACAATACCATGAATGCAGCAATTCGGCCCATGAAGTAGGCCGCATGGACGCATGGTACACGTGGCTAGCAATATTTCATATTCAAACTCAGAAAAAAAAACTCACGCCTTCTGTTGTAAAGACTAAAGATATTCTATTCACCTTTTATAGGTTGCAATTGTTTCTTCTTTGTGAATTTAACATAGAGTCCGTTAGGGGCATTATTATCAAACTCAGAAATCAAGAGAAACATCATCTCTGGCTGTCACAAATTATTAGAATGAGAAATCCAATCCTAGCCATGAACTAGGGTCTTTCCTTTCCTCTTGTCTTCCCTCTCCGGTTATTCTTGACCTTTAAGGATCAATGTACATGGTCGTTTACATCGTCATTATCCATGGCCTATCATGATTCTAAACTCAAGATCCTTGCAAAGCCCAACATTAATGTTGAACTAGGTTTTGTTCTATTTTGGCAACTAGTACTTGACGATTTTGAAGATCCTCTAAGACTTTTTAAATGATCAACCATCAACAGCTTCCAAAACATCTACTAGTATTTTAGAAGCATATAATTCATATGCGTATATTTGTATTGACAAAAATTTTAAAAAATCTCATGTAGTTATTAGATATTACAGTTATTTTCTAACCCAAAAAATAGTGATCAAAGTTGTACATTGGAGAGTATAGAAAATCATTTGTCTTAAGGTAGTATATATCTCGTAAATTAACAACCTCACACACCAAACCAGTGCCCGGGAATCCGATGCCTCCCGCTAGTCTTTTTGATAGTGCCTCCTCCAACACTAAAGTATTGAAATCAAGCTTTGGGTGCTGCTTGAGGAGTAGATAAAAAAAAAGTTAAGGTCTTCGTTGTTTTGGTTGGTGTGTTACTAAGTACTGGATTGGGCTGGATCAAGCTACCCTTCTCGGCCCACATCATGGGCTAGATTAGTGGCCCTCTTTTCTCAAATGGGCCAATTTTTGTATGGGAATGGTCCAACTTTCGGCCTTTATGACCATCATCATAACAAACCATACGCGCTTTCCAGACCGATCCAGCGGGCACAAGCTTGAGCTTGTGCTTCCTCGGAGGTCGGAGTCCACTTTGCGCGAGGAGCTACAGCATGTGTTGTGCCTCCGCCCTTCGTCTAGCATTGCATTCCAGAAAAGAAAAACACAACGACAACCTGTATGGTCCAGCGCTCTTCGCTATATCTGTGTCAGCGTTGGGTACAGAGTCGGAAGAGTAAAGAAACGCCAGTGAAAAACAATTCTTGACCGAGCGACGGTATATACTCGTTGATAGCGAGAATTTGGAACGAGGTGAAGTCGGATTCTCAGCTTCGACCTTCCGTTCCTCTGGCTCTGTGTGTCTTGGCGCTGTGGCGCATCATCTTGGCTTGATCCGTTTCGTGCTAGTACACGCCCCCCGTGCCGTCCGCCGGCTTTGACATCGCCACTTGGGGCATCCCCCGTCCGCAGGCGGCGGGCGTTGCCGCTTGGGGAAAGCGACCTTTCTGTAGCCTCCGGCTCTCGGGCGACCTTGCGTAATTTGGCCGCGTTTAGTTTTCAAAAGTATTTTTTACTTCCTGTTCATCCTCCTCATAGAACACGCATCTCTAAAATTTTTTTTTTCATTTTTTCTATTCATCTCCCTCGTATAACACGCATCCCAGAAAAAAAAAATATTTTTCTCCCGTCAACGGCCTTGCACGCACTAGTACATGCGCTCCAAACTCCCATGTCGATGTCTCGATGACAAATGCCATTTGCTACGGCCATGGGATTGCGTGCCATTGTTTGTCCCAGGCCATTAGGTCAATCAGAAAAATACAATGGAACGTCCAATCTCCCCGTTAGTCAGGCATCCCCGTTAGTCAGGCCATTAGTGCCGTCGTCACCTGACAGTGGACATGATGGTAGTCAAGGGTTTAGCCCTACGACTCTGATGGATGCAGCAAAATTCCACTCGCATTGTAGCTATGCTTCGAATTAAGCAGGGATCCAGTAGCTTCAACTGAAATTAATGGCTCTGTTTTGAAAGTTTTTGGAGATCTCGGAAGACCACTGTTTATCTGACAGGATTAACAAGCAGTACAGTAGCAGGTTTGCAATATTATCGCTACTCGTTGGAGTGCCAAAACCCTGCACTCCTGCCGGCCTTGATCATTTACTAGTAATCTTGCATCTATAATCTATTTTATCCGTCCGCGGTTATCATCAGCTACTGATGACACACGTTGCTTCAGATCCACTCCACCCTTCCGGGGTTGGCGAATGCGCGTAGAATCTCACCCTGCCTTTCCCCCTGCATTTTTCTGCCTCGCATCAGAAGGGCTCCTAAGAGCACCGTACTGTCCGAGTTCTGGCACCACTGCACTTCCACACTCCTTCCACACACGATCCCCCAATGCCCAATTCACCGACATCGCCGGCAAAGCCCCCATCACAGCCGGGATCTCCGCCCAATGCCGCCACTCCATCCCCGGTGTCGGCACTGCTGCGAGGCACCGCGCTGCTCCTCGCCTTCATCCTCCTCCAGCTCGTGCTCTTCGTGTCCCTCCTCGGCTTCCCCGACGGCTCCCGCTTCCTCCCGGCGCCGGGCCGGAGGAACACCACCTTTCCCAACGGCGCGGTCGACGCCGCGTCGTGCGCGGCGGGGCTCGTCTACGTGTACGACCTCCCGCCGGAGTTCAACCACGACCTCGTCGACGACTGCGAGAGCCTGTGGCCCTGGTACTCCTTCTGCCCCTACCTGACCCACGGCGGCTTCGGCGAGGCGGCCGCCACGCTGCCCGTCTTCCACAACGCCACGCGGAACGTGTCGCTGCACAGCTGGCACAACACCGACCAGTTCCAGCTCGAGGTCATCGTCCACCGCCGCCTCCTCTCCCACCGCTGCCGCACCACCGACCCGTCGCTCGCCACCGCGTTCTACGTGCCCTTCTACGTCGGCCTCGACGTCGGAAGCCACCTGTGGGGCGAAAACTCCACCGCCGCCGACCGCGACAGGGCGGGGCTCCGTCTCCTCCGGTGGCTCAGCAACCAGACGCCGTTCCGGAACTCCGGCGGGTGGGACCACTTCATCACGCTGGGTCGCATCACCTGGGACTTCCGGCGATACGGCGACGACGGGTGGGGCACGAACTTCGTGGTCCTCCCGGGGATGGCCAACGTCACCCGCCTCGCCATCGAGGCCGACGGGACGGACCCCATGGACGTCGGCGTCCCGTACCCGACGGGGTTCCACCCGCGTTCCACCGCCGACGTGCGCGCGTGGCAGCGCCACGTGCTCTCACGCGAGCGGAGCAAGCTGTTCGGGTTCGCCGGCGCGCCGCGGTCAGGGTTCGGGGACGACTTCAGAGCGGTGCTGCTTGAGGAGTGCGAGGACGCCGGGAGCGACCACTGCCGCGCCGTGGACTGCCGTGGCACGCGGTGCACGGACAACGGCGCGGCGGTGCTGGAGCTCTTCCTCGACTCGAGGTTCTGCCTGCAGCCGCGAGGGGACAGCTTCACGCGGCGCTCGCTGTTCGACTGCATGGTCGCCGGAGCCGTGCCGGTGCTCTTCTGGCGCCGGACGGCGTACGAACAGTACAGGTGGTACTTGCCCCCTGGCCCGGTTGGGGACATGGGGGAGTGGTCCGTGTTCATCGACCGGAAGGCGCTGCGCGTGGGGAACGTGAGCGTGCGTGGCGTCCTGGAAGGGTTCAGCGAGCAGCGGGTGCGGCGGATGCAGGAGCGCGTGGTGGAGATGATCCCGCGGATCGTGTACGCCTCGTCGCCCGACGGGCTCGGCGACGGCATGGAGGACGCGCTCGATGTGGCGCTGGGCGGCGTGCTGGAGCGGTTCCGGCGGCGACGGGGGAGCATCCAGCGTGAAGGTAAGTCACATTTGCATCGGTTCTCGCTGCCTAGTTTGAAGTTTCCGACTTTCTGCCCAGAAATGCTCGCCGGCATTTCGATCAATGTGATTTCGTTTTCGAACATGCATGATGTTATTGCCTTCATACTTAGAAAGGCAACATTGTGATTTCACCTTTTTTTTTTCGAAACGTTTTAGCAGAGCATCGGCCAGGCCCGCCCGTCGCTCGCCGTGTCGACGTCAATTCTACGGCGGCGCCTCGTCCTTCTGACAGCCAAAATGGATCGGTGGCGGCGATCAGTCGTGCCGCGGGCGGTAAAAACCAAGGACACCCAGACCCAGCTTCGACGCATATGAAAACCGTCATTTCTGAATCATCGGCATCGATAAACAAGACCTTGCAGAAATCTTGAACTAAAACCGAAGACCTTGAAGCGTCTATTTTTTAAAAATGCTGGATGCATCGATTGATTTCTTCTGCATCTTGCATTGGATCTCGGATAGCTGAACAAGCATGGCCCGGGGTCAACAGCATCAGAGAGAGCGAGATCCAGAGGGAGGGAGGCGAGCTGGTTGCGGTGGAGGTAACCGGGGAAGCACGGGGCTGCTGTTAGCTCAGCCGCTCAGGGTTTAAGAAATGGTTAGTACTAGTATTGTTTACTGGTACACTGCGGTGGTAGATGCGTCGGTTTTAATTGCAGTTGACCAAGGACCAAGGGGACAGATTCGCTGAAGGATTAAGGAGGTGGGACATGGCCGGACTGAATGACAATGAAGTTTGTATACTTGACACTAGTTTTGATGACAATTGCCGCACCTGGCACTAACTGTATACGTTTATGCTTCTTCTGAAATTATAAAGCTTCTTCTGTTTTTTGTTTCATTATGACAACCATTTAACCAACAATAACAATGCTAGTACTTTATTAATGTTTGAAAAAACGTTAGTACTTTTTTATGAGACAAAGTTGGTATCAAAATTATTTTCTTACAAGTAGTATACTATTGTATCACAGGAACAAAATATTAATAAAGTGGTTCTTGACCAAATTAAGTCTTAGCATTGGTTTGTATGTCATGCCGCCAGCAGCACCCTTTAGTGATATGATTTGTGGCTAATCTAGACGCCCTTGTTTCTCCCCTCCTTTCATAATAAGACTTCGACTGCTAGTGGACTTGACAGAAAAAGTAGGAAGAGAAAAAAGTCATCTATATACAATCAAGGGAACATATGGAAATTTAATCTTAAACAAAAGATAGTGCAATGAGGGGGAAAAGGTGAAATCAGATCAAGGAAATAGCGGCTTAGACACAAACGATTTGCACGCGTAATATAATATGATGTGTTGGCTTCTATTCTTTTCCGAACAAGAACCATCTTCTCCTGCGGATTTGAGAAAAAAAAGGAAAAGTCTATTTTTCACCCTCCAACTATTACAAAAGTCTGATTTCTAACCCACAACTATAAAACCGGACACTAAAAACCTCCAACCATCCAAACCGTGCAAAATTGACCCTTTGAGTGGTTTTAAAGGTGGTTTTGTATTTTCCAAAAAAATAAAAAAGAATTTTATATTAAAAATTCATAACTAATTTATTTTGAACTAGAAAAATTAGAATTTGGTGCAAATGTTTTTCTAAAAATGCGACCTACATGTTGGTGCACCATTAGATGTTATTTGCATATTATTTATTTTTATTCTAATTATTTTTTACAAAATAATATGACACTAGTAATATAAATATATAATACCCAAATAACATTAAATAGTGTGCCAATAGGTTGGTTACATCTTAAGAGAACTTTTGGCGTTGATTTCATATTTTTGGGGTCAAAATAAATTAGTTATGATTTTTTAAAGTTTAAATAATATTTCTGCTATTTTTAGAAAATCCAAAACAACCCTCAAAACCACCCAAAGGGCCAATTTTGCATGGTTTGGATAGTTAAAGGACCTTTAGTATCTGGTTTTGTAGTTTAAGGTTAAAAATCAGACTTTTGTAACTGTTGAAGGGTGAAAAATAGATTTTTCCCGAAGAAAAAACATCTTCCAGTGAAGCATATAACTTCTTTGCTATGTCATGCATTTTGCTGTCATTTCATTGAATGTGAACGAAACTTGGCGACGGAAACACCCAACTACCCAGAGCCATGGCACGGTCCCCAGAGTAATGCTCCTTGTCCTAGTCGAAAGCTAGATGTGACAATAAAATTTAGAGAGCGCGGAGGGAAGCAAGGTTATCACTACTGTCTACTTGGCGGGCTCAAGAGCCGGTATAACTGTGATCCAGTGAGCAGTGATGCACTCTGATCTTTCTCTTTCACGGTACCAAAGTGGCAAAGATACATCAATCCAATCGAGCTTTGTTAATTGTTAGTATGGTTCCAGTCGATTGGTAATACTTCTGGCCTTCTGGGTACTTTAATTTTTTAGATTTTTTGTAGGGCCATTGAAGATTGACGGCGGGGCGCAGAAGGCCAGAAATGGTGTGCTGGTTGCTGAGTTCATTCCTGCATCTATAGCTTGCTGGACAATTCCAAAATCTCTTTATTCCATCCAGAACGAAGAAACACAAACGATAACTCTTACGTCAGGTGCAAAGAAGACCTTTCTTCTGAAGAAAAAAAAATCTTCTGGAGCATGAAATGAAAGGGAGACAGTGACATGGAACCACACTCTTTTTTGGTTAGTAGAGGACCGGACGCCATGGAGGACTGTGCATGTCCAGGCTCAAACCGCCTGAGCTACATGCATGTGGCAGCATTATTTCCAGGAAGAAAGAAGATCGTAACTGAATCAGTAGAAATCCTTATATTTTAGACTTTCCAGTTAGACTTCGGAGTTCGGACTATACACTGATTGATCTAACAAATTTATTTGCATTGATCAACTTGCCCTACTCTTATTAAAGTATGCACAGCTGTATAATTCTAAAAAAAAAGTATGCACAGCTGCTGAACCCCCACGTTATCGATGACACTAACACATGGAAATACATCATTTTCAAATCTTACTTTCCAAGGTAAGACACGATCAGAGGATGTGACTTAAAGACCTTGACCTTTTGGCGCCAGCCGCCAGGCTAACCCTTCCTCACCTCATCGCCGGGGAGACGCACGGACGTAGAGCGGGCCGTCCATCTTGAGCGTCAGCATCGGCCGGTAACCCACCTTGGCGTTGGCATCCCACATCTCGAACCTGAAGAGGTAGAGCAGAACGGCCGCGAAGATCTTCATCTGCCTGTACGCGAACTCCTTTCCCAGGCAGATGCGAGGTCCCGCCTGGAAAACGCAACAAGCAAGAGTCCAAACACGTCACATGCTGCGCTTAAAAAATGGCCCCAGTTGTCTCTCTTCTTGGAAAGTAGCAACTGATGAGCAACGAGATTGCTGTTGCGGGTGACCTGGAACGCCGTGAACTTGAAGGGGCTCTCGGGGACGAACACGCCGTCGTCGTCGAGCCACCTCTCCGGCCTGAACTCCTCGGCGTCCACGCCCCACAGAAACTTCATCCTGCCCATGGGGTACGGCTGGTAGTTCACCATGTCCCCTTTCCTCACGGCGTAGCCATCCGGCAATGTGTCGTCCGAGAAGCAGTACTTCACATCCTGTACAGTAGTTGATGGTGGCATACCCCAGCCAAGACGAAAAATCAGCGATCGTCAGGCGAATAATGAGGCACGAACTCGCTAGGAAAGGCGCCGGTGATCGATCGGGTCAAACTCACGATGGGTACGGCCGGGTACAGCCGGAGCGTCTCCGTCAGCGCGGCGTGGAGGTACTGCATCTTGCTGATGGCGTCCTCGGTCAGGCACGCGACGAACTCCTGCACGCCGACGTCGCGGTCGCCCGTGGCGGCGGCGCGCACCTCCCGCGCGATCTTTTCCTGGATGTGCTGGTTCCTGCAGAGCACGTAGAGGAACCAGGCCAGAGTCCCCGCCGTGGTGTCGCGGCCGGCGATCACAAAGTTGAGGATGATGTCCCGCAGGTACTTGTTGTCGAAGCACCCGGGATCTTGCTCCCGCTCCAGCAGGAACCTCGACAAGATGTCCTCTTTCTTGGCCTGCCACAGAGAAATAATGTCAATCCAATGTCTCAAAAAAGAGAGTTCTGGGAGGAGCAACCGTGCGTCGAGCAAAGGGATGCAGGGGATCTCACGAATTCTTGGTGGTTTCTGGCCATCTGCTCGATCTTCCTATCGATGACGGCGTACACGAAGTCGTTGATGGTGCGGACCGAGCGTTTCATGGCGGCCTCCGACGAGATGTTGAGGAGCCTCTTGACCTTCCAGGACACGTCGAAGAAGCGGTACAGGACCTGCTCGCTGGCGTCGTCGAACGCCCTGGCGAACGCGGCGCCCTCCTTGCTGCACCCGGACAGCGAGCCCAGGTTGACCCCGAACCCGATCTTGAAGATGGAGTCCAGCGTCGAACGCATCAGCAGGTCCGTGATGTCCACCGGCGCCCTCTCCCCGTCCGCCGCGGCGGCGGAGGCCACGACGATCCCGGCGAGCTCCGCGGCCGTGTCCCGGAACACGGCGCTGCTGAACTCGCGGAGCACACGGGTGGAGAACTCGTGGCTGGCGACCTTCCGCTGGTGCCGCCACTTGGCGCCGTCGACGTTGAAGATGCCGTCGCCGAGGAGGTCCTCCAGCACGTCGTGGGTCATCACCCCTTTGCCGTAGTTGGCGAAGTTGGTCTTGAGCATGTACTCCACGTTGGCGGGCTCCACGGTGTAGACGTAGTTGCAGGTCGGGGTGAGCATGCGGAAGGTGCGGTACCGGCGGGCGAGCTCGGTTTGGTACTCCACCAGGCGGCCGAAGTTGAGCAGCTGGTGCAGCACGGTGCCGGCCACCGGAGGGTACTTCCTCCGGTGCTTGGCTGCGCCGCGGCGCCGGCGCACGAAGTAGACCCCGAGGAGGAGGACGAGCAAGCACACCGCGAGCATCGCTGGTTGGCTCAGTGGCGAGTCCATGTCGTCCCAGCCGGTGAGGTATCTTGGGGCGAGGTTGGCGACAACCGTGCGGAAGTCCCGTGTGGTTTGGCTCTGGCGGAAGGTGGAATATGGAAACCTTTGGGTTAAAAACGACAACAGCTTTTGGGTGTTTGCTGGTGTTCAGTGGTCAGTGCAGAGATCAGGCCAGGCGGCTGGCGGCCCACCGTGAACTGCTTTGGTAGGAGGGGTTGCGCGGGCAGGGACCCACCAGCATACGTGGTCACAGCATTTGTCTGTACCCCTGGAGTATACAGGATCTTATCGTGAAGACGTGAACGCCAAAATATTTTCTCATCTCTGAAACAGGGAAATACGAGGTCCATTGACGACAAAAATCCCTGCGAAGATATTTTTTCCGTATATTAAAGGAAAGCGTCCAAACCTTTTTCCTCAACCAAGATAATGGGTCTGTTCGCTGGAGCTACGGCTACGGCTGCAGCTGCTGCTACTGTATATACTGCCACAGTAAGTGGAGTTAGAGCAGCTGCAGCCGCAGCCTTGTTGCCCAGTCGTAGCTCCAGCCAACAGGCCCAATGTCTCAATCTCGCCGTGAACAGAAATACATGTTGTTGGGTACCTGCAAAAGGGGTACCCCAATCTAAGTCCAAAAACTACTTGGCATCAAGGCCCACAACGACATTAACCTGGCTCCACAGCCTAGCAAAGGCCTGCCATCGCTACGAGACCTTGGCACCCGTCCCGCTCGAGGTGAACGATCACCCTCGAGCGGGTGGTTTCCGTCTCGTTCGAGGCTCAGCAGCCTCGAGGACGACCCTTACCCTCGAGCGGGGTTTTCCGTCTCGATCGAGGCTCGGCGGCCTCAACCCTCACCCTCGAGCGGGCGGTTTCCGTCTCGATCGAGGCTCGGCGGCCTCGACCCTCACCCTCGAGCGGGCGGTTTCCGTCTCGATCGAGGCTCGGCGGCCTTGACCCTCACCCTCGAGCGGGCAGTTTCCGTCTCGTTCGAGGCTCAGCAGCCTCGAGGGCGACCCCTACCCTCGAGGGGATATTTTCCGTTCTCGTTCGAGGGTCGGCGAGCTCGAGCTTGCCATCCAAGCTCGAGCCCGCCTCAACGGGAACAACGCCCAATGCCCTGCGACCCATCAGAGTCGACACGACGCGGTCAAAAAGCAGGGCTCACTGCTCCACGCCATCACCTACTCTCCGGAGAAGACATCGGTCAAATCCACTCGCAACAGTGGACTCTTAGCGCCATGCTGCACGCCAGACCTAACCCTGCCAGCAGCACTGTGCCAACCACTCCTTTGACTTTACCCCCGCCGGACACGATGCCACCCTCGGAGGCAACCTCGAAGGAGGCCACGGAGGCTCGAATTGGACCCCGTACGCAAGACACCACCCTCGACGCCGTGAACTGTCACGAGAAGGAAGGACGATACGTCAGTCCCTGCCATGTCGTCAGCAGAGTTGGAAGGCGCGATTCCCGCTCACGTACGGCGCGGCATGGACGAACAGTGCACTTACCGACAAACACATGTACTCGCACCCTGCTCCCCTTGGTCTATAAAAGGGGAAGGGAAGCCCACGAGAAGGGGGGACGAGAACACAAGTCTCAAGCGACACGAACACACGAGTTCATACACACTCTAGAACGCACCCACACATCATAGCCTGGGACTTAGGAGCTTATCTCCTTTTCCCACCTTGCTTGTAAACCCCTACTACAAGCAACACGTAACCCGGTGCATCGCACCACTGCTGGACGTACGGCCCCGTGGCCGGAACCAGGATAAAACCCTTGTCTCTCACTCTCGCCATCGGGAAAACGAGTGGTTAGCACCGCAATCACTCGTCGGTGCCGGTGCGACCAAATCAGGCACCGACACATGTAAAGATCTACAGTATTACCTTTCAGCTGAGGCGAGTGAAACGTTTGATGGATGGACATCTAAACACAATTACATGTGTCCTCCACGGATGAGCTCGGTTAGCTCACGAGCCACTTGTTAACTAACAAAATGAAAAAAAAATGTTTGGCTCGTTAAATTCTCGAGTACAAACAAGCCAGAGGTCTTTTATTGCGCACAATACTACTATAAAAAAGGACTAGTATATAAACATCCGACGATTGAGATTAATTGTATACTATTGTTTCTTAACCAGTAGTATAGAGTAGTATAGGGTACCTAGTATAGTAGTATAGGGGTATTATTGGAAAAAAAAGCTAGATGACATTGTTGTAATTTTATTTTAGTATCAGCAGTGCGCTCCTAATTCATTAGATATAGTTTTGTTCTTTGATTTCTAATTTTTATTTTCTTTCATGTGATACGTCTGCTCATCTGCTCATCGTTCTTCTCTATTTTCTGGCGGCCGCCTAGGGTTCTTGGCCTGGCCGTGCATCACTCGCCGCCCGAGGCACAGCGCCGGAGACTGTCTCCTGGCAAAAGTCTCTCGCTTGAGGCCTGACTCGCCGCCACCGGTGAGGTGGCTCGCATACTCCGTGGCCTCATCGTATGCCCCCCTCCCCCGTCGTGAGGCGTGATGGCCATCCGACAGGGCACTCCCCAAATCTGGGAGTAACCAGAGTTGTTTGATTGAGCTAGCCAGCTGGGCATCGTCGTTCATCAAGACACACTGTGTATTCATCGAGAAATTGCTGCACCATGATCTCGCCGCATGCCTGTCATCTCAGGCAAGAGCATTTCTTCAGTTAACTAATGTCTAATGAGTATATTAAGTTTCATCAATTATGCAGTCTACAAACAGAGCAGGGCAGCATTCAACACACGGGCTCCACGACTTCATAGATAGCATCTATATGGTGCATCCAACGACTCACATGAACAAGCAATGGATTAGGGTATGGAGTTGTATATTTTTAGACTTTAAGCATACTTTGTTTTAGTTATTTTGTGTAAGTTAATGACCTTTACACTGGATATAGGCAATGGTCCAGTTCGTAAGAGAAATGAAAGGTTGAAAGCAGAGGAGAACTCGAGTAGAACCCTAGAATAAAATAATAGATGTAGTCATGCCATCAAGGTGTCGGCGTCTGTATCGGTGGACTCATTAACTTGGCTCCAATTAAGTTTCCGCAGTTGATGGTCTATCAAATTTTGTCACAGTGTTCTTGATTTAAAATCCCTCTGCAAATCCTTGGTTCCTGGCATGTTGAATAATCCAGCAACGAATTGACATACCGAATAACAAAGCACTTGGAAATGGTGAAACAACATTGCCACATCGAACAGAAACTACCACTGCTGGACGTACGGCCCCGTGGCCGGAACCAGGATAAAACCCTTGTCTCTCACTCTCGCCATCGGGAAAACGAGTGGTTAGCACCGCAATCACTCGTCGGTGCCGGTGCGACCAAATCAGGCACCGACAGTTGGCGCGCCAGGTAGGGGACCAGCGCTGCGCTACTCTCATTCCCGATGACGAACTTCGGCGAAGGACGGCCTCCGCTGGGCGAGAGCAATCTGCTCCCAGCGGGCAGGAGATCCGGTTCGGGAGCCTGCGGTTCCAAACATGTGGCGACGATTACCATATGCGCATCCTCCAGAAGGATCCCAGCAACCAACCGGAGCCTCACCATCAGCCTCCGGCGACACCGCGACGGCGGAGTCGTCCCGGACCACGCGCACGACGAACGCGCGCCGCGGGGCGCGCCGCCGACATCGGCGACCCCCATCCCACAAGGGAAGGAGGCATCCTGTGGTCAGGGTCACAGGAGAGGGCTGCTCCCTTCCTCCCAGGGCCCATGTCTGCACCACGCGCTACGACGACGCACTCCTATCCCTACGGGCTACGCACCTCCGCGGATGCGTACGCCTCCTTCATCCGCACTGCCATGAGTGCGAACGGCAACCAACCTGGTTGTCACCCAGTCTCCAAGCAATACTTCGCCGATCCATTGCCCGGCGATTCTCGCACGGAGTCCGATGATGGACACGCGTTTATGCGTAGACACCCCGGTTGGGACTACTCGGGTCTCCGCGACCCAGAGGCCTTTATTGCCTTTCAAACAGCGGCGGATTACTGCTTCGAGTATTCCGATGATGAGTATGACCCAACCAGGGAGTGTTTCGTCATCAACGACGGACAAGCCAGCGAGGGGTCGACGTCGGACGACGACGGCGGGGGTGACGACCAGGGGAACGACGATGGCATGGATCCGATAGGCGCGCAGCCATCGGACCCATCGGATCACTCTCCTTCCGAGGACGAGCGAGATCCGCGCCACCTGCCACGAGTTAGCGGTGACGTCTCGCCACCGGCGCGCTCCGACCGCGAGCCGGGCAAGCGAGGCGACGAGCACGCCACGAACCCACGACACGCGGGGCGAGTGGCTCAGGCCCGCATCCTTGCCGAAGGCAAAGATGACGACCTCGCTCCCAGAACAAGCCAGAAGCTCATCGCGGCGGCCGCGCTGCTCCGAGCCATGCCCGAGGCAGCCACCCCCGAAGGGCGGAAGCTGCACCTCGAGGCCCGAAAGCTGGTCGAGCATGCCGCCCGACAACAGGCCGAGAGCTCAGCCTCCCGCCTTCGGCGCCCCTCAGCCTCGAAGGGCGAACGGGGAGAGGAACCCTCGGTACGCTCACCCCGGCCTAACGGCAGGGCACGAGCCCAGTCCTGCGGCGACTCCTGCCGTGACTCGGCGCAGCGCCACGCCAACGAGCCACGTACGCCCGAAGCACGAACGCTTCCAGCGAGGGTGCCCGCGAGGTCACGCCTCCGGGACACCCGAGGCGCGGTCGGCGATGGCGATGCTCGCAACACCCTGAATCATATAAGGCAGCGAGAGGGAGCCCGGGCCCACCAACGCGGGCGGACCGACGTTCGGTGGAACCGGGATGCGGTCTCGGAACCGGCGGGAACGCGCGTGTTCAGTCGTAACATCCGCACCGCTCCGATCCCCCTTCGTTTCCGACAGCCTACCACCATCACCAAGTACTCTGGGGAAACTGACCCCAGGGTATGGCTCAACGACTACCGCCTAGCGTGCCAGCTCGGCGGCGCCACAGACGACGCCATGATCATCCGCAATCTGCCACTCCACGTGGCGGATTCCGCGCGGACATGGCTCGAGCACCTGCCCCCGAACCGGATCCGCGACTGGGACGACCTGGTCGAGACCTTCGTGGGAAATTTCCAGGGCACCTACGTGCGCCCTGGGAACACGTGGGACCTTCGAGGTTGCAGGCAAAAGCCCGGTGAATCCCTGAGGGACTTCATCCGGCGCTTCTCCAAGCGCTGCACCGAGCTGCCTAACATCACCGACACTCAGATCATCCACTTCTTCCTCGAGAGTACCACTAGCTACAACCTAATATGCAAGTTGGGGAGGGACCCTCCCCCCGACGCGAACCGGCTATTCGAGGTAGCCTCCAAATACGCTTCGGGGGAGGAGGCGGCGAACGCCATCTTCAACGGCAAGAAGGGAAAGCGCCCCGAAGAGACGCCCGCGGAGGGCAGCAAGCCAAGGAAGCCCTCGAGGAAGTAAAATCAAGGCAACAACGGCGAACGAAGTCCCTGTAGTGGACCCCAGCCACAGGGGGCCTCGAGGCCTTCCGTGTGGAGAGTCTTTGATGCCGACGACGTGTTCGTCAACATGGGACGACCCACCGCCGACGGAAATCCTCGCGAACGCCTGCGACATCCAACAGCTAAGTTGCTTATACCCCTAGAGCGGCTTCAGCCCCTCGAACCCTTTTTGTACATACTTTCGATTGTACAAACTCTTGTTTAAGTATTTGGCTTAGCTCTCGCAAGTTGTGAACGAATCAAGTGGACTCGAGTCCACTCATACTTGAGTGAGGTTTGGTCCTACCCTCGCTAGGACCATCCCTCCCTCGGGGGCCGCAATGGGGACGAACCCCCGAAAAAGTCAATACTTTTATGAAATTCTTGTGATATCTCGAGCGTATCGCCAAGTGCTCCTTTGCAGCCCTCGAAGGGAAGACACTAGGCGTGAAACGGACAAGGGCAGGGTCGCCTGAGCCGAGTGCTCGCCTACGCCTCGAGGCTACGGCGGCACCTCACTTCCCTCCGCTTAAGTCATTCACGTACGATCGATCCTAGTGGCTACTTCCTTTCAAGGCGCATGCATTCGACACAACGTGCATCGCAGAGATACCGCTTGAAAATAAAACTCGCTTTTCGAAATCTTGTGATATCTCGAGCGTATCGCCAAGTGCTCTTTTGCAACCCTCGAAGGAAGACACTAGGCGTGAAACGGACAAGGGCAGGGTCGCCTGAGCCGAATGCTCGCCTACGCCTCGAGGCTATGGCAGCACCTCACTTCCCTCCGCCTAAGTCATTCACGTACGATCGATCCTAGTGGCGACTTCCTTCCGAGGCGCATGCATTCGACACGACGTGCATCGCAGAGATGTCGCATGGAAATAAAACTCGTTTAACGATACAAACGATGTTTAACGAAAATAAGTAGGATGTATGAAAACAAACGAATTGTTCTTACATCAGGAAACGCAAGTCTCTAATCAACTATTTATACTCGGGCTCGATGTCCCGAGGCTTTCAGGGTCCGCTTCAACCATCAAGGTCATCCCAGCCGCCGCCATCTTCGCCCGGGAAAGGACGCTCTTCCACCGTCAGGGCAGTCGTGCGGTCACTTCGCCCACGCCACGCCTGAAAAGGCGCGCGCACTCCCCCACGAAGTCGCAGTAACTGCCCTAACGGTCATCATGACCCCGCACGAAGAGGGGGAAGGCACATTCAACACACCAACCCTTGAAAAGGAAGTCATCGTTCTACTGATCAGGGGTTCGAACCTTGGGCCTTCGAAGGGTTTCGACAAGGGCCCCAGATCAACCGAGTCAGGGATAATCGACGGTACTCTCGAAGCTCGAGCGCTCGAGGGAGCCAGCCGATTATGTTCGAGGCCGGGCAAAGTGCCTAGATCGAGGGACCCCTCGAGGGGGAGCATCGAGCCCTCGACCTCTACCGAATGAGGTCGAGTCCCATCTAGCATACTTTGCGAAAGGCTTCTACGGGCGTGTCCTGTGACCACAAGCCTACCCTTATCGAACGGGGCATGGACGTCCGCTCGAACTACCCGCTATCAGCTCACCCAGGCATCCATGGCTCGATCCCAATCGTGGGTAGCGTGGATCGCCTCCTCCTCAGTCCCTCGAAAGGGATCCCGAGGAACGAAGAAATATTTGGGACATCTCGAGCCAAACGAGGCTCGGGGGCTCCTAGTGCTGTGGACAAATCCACACGACCGTGTTCCTCCCCACATCGGCCACACCGCGCGGAGCGGAACATGCGGAGAGAACGCTCAAGGCTTCCCCCTCGAAGGGAGGAAGTCATTGTTCTACTGATCGGGGGTTCGAACCTTGGGCCTACGAAGGGTTTCGACAAGGGCCTCAGATCAACCGAGTCAGGGATAATCGACGGTACCCTCGAAGCTCGAACGCTCGAGGGAGCCAGCCGATTATGTTCGAGGCCAGGCAAAGTGCCTAGATCGAGGGACCCCTCGAGGGGGAGCATCGAGCCCTCGACCTCTATCGAATGAGGTCGAGTCCCATCTAGCATACTTTGCGAAAGGCTTCTACGGGCGTGTCCTGTGACCACGAGCCTACCCTTATCGAACGGGGTATGGACGTCCACTCGAACCACCCGCTACCAGCTCAACCAGGCATCCGTGGCTCGATCCCACCGAGGGAAGCACGGGTCGCCTCCTCCTCAGCACCCTCGAACAGGGAGCGCGAGGCACGAAGAAAGCTCGAAATCCCCCCTACCTCAGGCGCGGCGGACGAACCCACACTTGAGGAAGCAGCAAATGCTCTGTGCATCAGGCTGAGACCTTGAGAGAGTGTCAATCACTCTCCCAAGGCCTCGGGGGCTACACCCGCGGGTGCGCTAGCGCGCCCCCACGGATTCTCGGAACCCACGAAGAAACGAAGGCCTCGAAAGCCTCGACGAACTCCAGCCTTCGCGGGATTAAACTTCATCCCTGCGAAGGCTCGGGGGCTACTGTTGGGTACCTGCAAAAGGGGTACCCCAATCTAAGTCCAAAAACTACTTGGCATCAAGGCCCACAACGACATTAACCTGGCTCCACAGCCCAGCAAAGGCCTGCCATCGCTACGAGACCTTGGCACCCGTCCCGCTCGAGGTGAACGATCACCCTCGAGCGGGTGGTTTCCGTCTCGTTCGAGGCTCAGCAGCCTCGAGGACGACCCTTACCCTCGAGCGGGGTTTTCCGTCTCGATCGAGGCTCGGCGGCCTCAACCCTCACCCTCGAGCGGGCGGTTTCCGTCTCGATCGAGGCTCGGCGGCCTCGACCCTCACCCTCGAGCGGGCGGTTTCCGTCTCGATCGAGGCTCGGCGGCCTTGACCCTCACCCTCGAGCGGGCAGTTTCCGTCTCGTTCGAGGCTCAGCAGCCTCGAGGGCGACCCCTACCCTCGAGGGGATATTTTCCGTTCTCGTTCGAGGGTCGGCGAGCTCGAGCTTGCCATCCAAGCTCGAGCCCGCCTCAACGGGAACAACGCCCAATGCCCTGCGACCCATCAGAGTCGACACGACGCGGTCAAAAAGCAGGGCTCACTGCTCCACGCCATCACCTACTCTCCGGAGAAGACATCGGTCAAATCCACTCGCAACAGTGGACTCTTAGCGCCATGCTGCACGCCAGACCTAACCCTGCCAGCAGCACTGTGCCAACCACTCCTTTGACTTTACCCCCGCCGGACACGATGCCACCCTCGGAGGCAACCTCGAAGGAGGCCACGGAGGCTCGAATTGGACCCCGTACGCAAGACACCACCCTCGACGCCGTGAACTGTCACGAGAAGGAAGGACGATACGTCAGTCCCTGCCATGTCGTCAGCAGAGTTGGAAGGCGCGATTCCCGCTCACGTACGGCGCGGCATGGACGAACAGTGCACTTACCGACAAACACATGTACTCGCACCCTGCTCCCCTTGGTCTATAAAAGGGGAAGGGAAGCCCACGAGAAGGGGGGACGAGAACACAAGTCTCAAGCGACACGAACACACGAGTTCATACACACTCTAGAACGCACCCACACATCATAGCCTGGGACTTAGGAGCTTATCTCCTTTTCCCACCTTGCTTGTAAACCCCTACTACAAGCAACACGTAACCCGGTGCATCGCACCACTGCTGGACGTACGGCCCCGTGGCCGGAACCAGGATAAAACCCTTGTCTCTCACTCTCGCCATCGGGAAAACGAGTGGTTAGCACCGCAATCACTCGTCGGTGCCGGTGCGACCAAATCAGGCACCGACACATGTAAAGATCTACAGTATTACCTTTCAGCTGAGGCGAGTGAAACGTTTGATGGATGGACATCTAAACACAATTACATGTGTCCTCCACGGATGAGCTCGGTTAGCTCACGAGCCACTTGTTAACTAACAAAATGAAAAAAAAATGTTTGGCTCGTTAAATTCTCGAGTACAAACAAGCCAGAGGTCTTTTATTGCGCACAATACTACTATAAAAAAGGACTAGTATATAAACATCCGACGATTGAGATTAATTGTATACTATTGTTTCTTAACCAGTAGTATAGAGTAGTATAGGGTACCTAGTATAGTAGTATAGGGGTATTATTGGAAAAAAAAGCTAGATGACATTGTTGTAATTTTATTTTAGTATCAGCAGTGCGCTCCTAATTCATTAGATATAGTTTTGTTCTTTGATTTCTAATTTTTATTTTCTTTCATGTGATACGTCTGCTCATCTGCTCATCGTTCTTCTCTATTTTCTGGCGGCCGCCTAGGGTTCTTGGCCTGGCCGTGCATCACTCGCCGCCCGAGGCACAGCGCCGGAGACTGTCTCCTGGCAAAAGTCTCTCGCTTGAGGCCTGACTCGCCGCCACCGGTGAGGTGGCTCGCATACTCCGTGGCCTCATCGTATGCCCCCCTCCCCCGTCGTGAGGCGTGATGGCCATCCGACAGGGCACTCCCCAAATCTGGGAGTAACCAGAGTTGTTTGATTGAGCTAGCCAGCTGGGCATCGTCGTTCATCAAGACACACTGTGTATTCATCGAGAAATTGCTGCACCATGATCTCGCCGCATGCCTGTCATCTCAGGCAAGAGCATTTCTTCAGTTAACTAATGTCTAATGAGTATATTAAGTTTCATCAATTATGCAGTCTACAAACAGAGCAGGGCAGCATTCAACACACGGGCTCCACGACTTCATAGATAGCATCTATATGGTGCATCCAACGACTCACATGAACAAGCAATGGATTAGGGTCTGGAGTTGTATATTTTTAGACTTTAAGCATACTTTGTTTTAGTTATTTTGTGTAAGTTAATGACCTTTACACTGGATATAGGCAATGGTCCAGTTCGTAAGAGAAATGAAAGGTTGAAAGCAGAGGAGAACTCGAGTAGAACCCTAGAATAAAATAATAGATGTAGTCATGCCATCAAGGTGTCGGCGTCTGTATCGGTGGACTCATTAACTTGGCTCCAATTAAGTTTCCGCAGTTGATGGTCTATCAAATTTTGTCACAGTGTTCTTGATTTAAAATCCCTCTGCAAATCCTTGGTTCCTGGCATGTTGAATAATCCAGCAACGAATTGACATACCGAATAACAAAGCACTTGGAAATGGTGAAACAACATTGCCACATCGAACAGAAACTATCACAAGAAAGGCTCGAATGCATGGGAAAAAATTCAGCACAACAAAATAAAACACCGATGGACAAAATTAATGACCTTTACATTGCTTTCTTGCAGGACCTTAAAAAACAGTAGCTTGGGACATGCATAGTTGTTTAGAAAACAATATAAAATTTACATTGCAAATGTCTAACAACCAGCTCATGATCCATCATGTAAAGTGCGGCTGATGGTGCACAAAATGGTGCCAACGTTGCCACTCATGATTAAGAAAGCAGAAAAAAGGAGAATTGACGAGTCGACAGTTCGACACACAACACGGCAGCTACTACACACCCCTGGGACAAGGCCAAATTCTGCAATAGGATCCAACAAACGGCTCATCAGTTACAAAAGGCCAACAGTGGGGTGGAGAAGCTATATGGATCCGTCTATGTAGCAAGTTTGAATATATTTCGGAACATAGATTCATGCCAAAGAACATCGAGCCTTGTCCAGCACAAAATATACGGGATTGTTGATGAGAAGAACTCCATACTATAGCTGATGAGTGAACACGCATCTGATGGTGTTCTTATTCTACAAAAAGAAAAAAAAATATTATGATAAGTGTACATATCAATATAGACCACAGTAAGACAAGCATGAATGTAATCTAACTTGACAATAAGCAAGCTCACTATTTCAAAGATGAACGCCATGACTACAAAGCTTACTTCTCACTACCATTAAATTACAACACCATGAAGTACAAAACAATTGAAATGTGGCTGCCTGCTTTATATACTCATAGTACAGGTTGGAGGTTTTTTTAAATTATACTATATCAATTTACTATGAAGTGCAAATAGCATGTTTCATTATTACCACCTAGTTGTGGTTCATAATTTCCCTCTCTTTAAAACTGAAACATTACAGAGCACAAAACCAACCTAAGATAAACATCTTTTTGCAAAACAACAAAGTAGTAGTGCTTAGCAAAATAACAAAGACATCAATCACTATCTTAGTATGCTTTTAAACAAAAGAAACATAGTTGTAATCATGATCATCATTTGATATAGTCTCTACAACATATCTATGCATGCCAGTTCTGGCATCTGCATTACCATTCAATGAATAAGGGAAGCCTCCTATTGGTTTTTTTATACTGACAGTTCAACTTGATATGCAAAATAAGACGGGCATTATGTCCAATTCACAGTTGAAACTAAACGAAATGTGCATAGTTCACAGGTTACACAGCTCTTCCGAATTATAAACATTTGCTAATTTCATTTTATGTCATAGCTACAAGACTACTTGCACTGTATAATAGTGGAACAAGACTACCCTAAGTGTGGCTTGGGAAAATTACTAATCTTTGCAACCTAGATTGAGCCAACTAATTAATTCAATGAATCAGACTAATTCATGACCACATAATGCAATTTGCGCAGGAAAAGTGTCATACCCGGTTTTAGAAAGAAAACCGAGTACATTTCATATGCGTGCCAGGATCAAATTTCACACATATGATAGACCGTGAGTGAATAGCAGAAACAGTACTCAAACGAAAATTTAATAAATAAAGTATTTATTACACTCACGAATATGGCACAAAGGCCAAGATAAACTGGTTCACACGATAACTAAGGACGATATCTCCAAAAGCACTCCACAGGCATCTGACTGGTGGAACACATGCCTAGAACTCATCAAGATCGCTGAGGTACTCCGCTCCATTATTACCTTCTGATCCAATATAAGCAAGGATGAGTACACTTATGGTTGGTACTCAACAAGTGGGGGAAATATGCAAGCTATCAAGGAAAGGCTTGGTTTATAGCGGTTAGCATTTTAGTTGGTCAAGTTTTATTGACAAGCAACTATTTACTAAGATATAAGTATATACCAACCCACATATTAACAATAAGTAAGCATAAAGTAAATCATAAACATAACCAATAACATATGCATGCAATGATTTGATTTCAGGTTTCGATAGATTAATCACGTGAGGGTCCAGGCCGTTCATGACCGCGAACACGGCTGTTATAACAGTTTTACACTCTGCAGAGGTTGTACACTTTCACCACAATTCGCGTAAAAGCTCCGAAGAACTTTAAACCCAACCATGCAGTGCGGGCCAGGCACGTACCACACTTCCAAGGTGTGACTGCATAGAGACGCTACGAAGCCTTTACAAAGAATTCCTACATGTGTGTTTGTTCCCAGTACCGACGGTTTCAACAGAAGATACCCTCTTCCGATCTCCGCACCAACACATCCACAAACCAATAACAGCCCAACAGGCAGCACAAACACAACATGTAGTTCATCTAATTATTCAGCTAAGACCAGAGCCATATGGTATTGTGGTTGTACGGTAAATCCTGGGTGGTTCTCCATGTTCCGATTAACATGGTGATCTTGTATTATCATGACAAGATATAAATAATAAGGATATTCATCAATGTTGGATAGAACCCATCATGAACCAAGGTTAAGCATCTAGCATAGCTACCCAACATAAAAGTAAACCCGATTTATCAAGGCTTAGGTGTAAAAGACTAGTCATCCTTACATAGGACCCATCAAATTAATGCATGGCGAACATAAATATAAACTTTGTTGTCATGCAATGTGTATGGGTTCAAAAGAGTATGCTGAGGGAGAAATCCACTTGCCTTGCTCAAAGTACTGCGGTGGCTCCTCCTCATAGACTTGATCTTGATCTCCCTCGAACGGACCGTTCTCTATACGTTTCACACAAGCATTCAATCAATAAAAGCAAAACAATACACCAAACAAATTTTAAGGACGCAAAGACGTATCTAGAACTATTCTTGATGAAGAGGCGATCGCGTGAGCGCAAAGATCACTCAAAACGGATTTAAAACGATCAAGATATGGCTAAAACAAGGTTTAGGGCTTCTCTGAACTAAATCTAACCTTCCAGGGACTTAAACAGAAGAAACCAGGGACCTAAAACGTAATTTTATATAAAAACAGAAGGACTTTTGTGAAAAACAACCAAACAGGATGGCGGGTTAGATTTTTAGAAAGATCAGGGGCTAAACTGAAAGAAACAGGACCTAGATCTAATTATTTTTGAACTGGGTTGGACCGCGGGTTGATTTCTAAAAAGATCAGGGGGCTTTCTGCCAAATCGAACGGCTGACTCAGCGCTGACCCATACCGGTTCGGCTGGATCTAATCACGGCCGCTCGATCAAGATCTAAGGGCTGAAAACAAAGGGAGCGAACCGCGGCGGCGCTTCGCCGGAAACCTCGCCGGAGTTGAGAAATCGGAAGCTCGGTTTTCTTCGGTTCAAGGCTTGAGAGCTAGCGGGGACTACGGGAAACCCGATTTGGCATCTCTAAGCGGAGGTTTGCGCACTGGAAGAGGCCCGCGGCGACAATGGCGGCTCGGCCATGACGGCGACGCCATGCGACGACGACGAGCACCAAGGAAGCAAAAGAACAGTCTCGACGAGATCCTCACCTTCACGCGAACCTCGACGACGAGCTCGAAGCGACGAAGGCGACCTCGAGAACTCGAATCGCAGCGGCGCTAGAAGCTAGGGTTTGCGGCGGCGAAAGCTTGATTTGCGGCTAGGGCTGCGGCTTTCGGTTTGAGGATCGATGGGGCTCGGGCAGCGGCTTAAAAAGGACCGAGAATCGAGCCTTGCGAAAGGGGAAACGACGAGATCGAGACGGGCGCGGCCAGGACTCGACGGCGAGTCCGGCTCGGCGACGCGAGGAAGAAGACGCTGACGGCCTGGGCCCACATGTCAGCGACCGAGAGAGAAGGAGAAAAACGGACGACTAGGCTGGGCTGCGCTCGCGCGAAAACGGACGGCTGGGCTGGGCTGCGCTCGCGCGAAAAACGGACGGCTGGGCTGGGCTGCGCTCGCGCGAAACGGGCCGAAGGAGAACTGGCCGAGAAAAAGAAAGGAAACTGGGCCGGCTAGAAAAAGAGAGAGGGAAGAAGAAAGGTTTTGAATTTAGTTTAAACTTTTACAAACCTTTTTAAAATTCAAACCAACATTCAAAATATATGCAAACAGCATGAATGCAACAAAACTTTATTGACTCTAATTTAAGTGTTGTTTAAATATTTAAAAGCGAAGATTTAATTTGCAATTTAATAATTTCTAAAAACAAAAACTAGGAAAATTAGTTGCCTAAATAGATTTTAATGTGATGAAATTAGGGTGTTACAAAAAGATCTTTATTTTCATGATCTAATGCCAGGGTTGGAATGTTGGCCTACCGTCCTGAGTGCAGGCTGCCGCGACGACCCCCGCGGCTAGGCTCTGCCGCTCGTTGTCCGGCGCGTCGGAGGAAAGGACATATGCGTCTGGTGGAGTGCAGGCGGTGGCCTGAAATCTCAGTGGAGAGGAGCGTAGGGATGCCGCCGTGGTGGAGAGCAGGGGCACCGTCGTCAGGAGAGAGGGGTGCTGCGCCGTGGGGAGAGCGGGGCGTCGTCATGGGGGAGATCAGGGTCGCCGCCGCCGTCGGGAGAGAGGGGGCGCTTCCATCGGGAGAGGGGTGGGACGCCGTTGGGGGATCGCAACTTCGCAAGGTGGGGCGCTGCGCCGCCGTGAGATGGAGTCCAGCCACGAGTTCTCCCCGGCGCCGACGACGACGTCGTGGCCACCTGCCGCGGTGGCGGCGCGCACCTCCTCCACGATCCTGTCCTGGACGGCCTCGTTCCTGCAGAGCACATACAGGAACCACGACAAAGTCCCCGCGGTTGTGTCCCGGCCGGCCGTTACGAAGCTGAGGATGATGTCCCGGAGATACTTGTTGTCGAAACAATCGGGATCTTGCTCCCTCTCGAGCAGAAACCTCGACAGATGTCCTCCTTCGTGGCCTGTCAAAGAAAATGTCACCGTGTGTGTCAGAGACTAGCATGAGTCAGTGTTTCCGAATCAGAGCATCCAGCATGTACAGAGAGGTCTCACGAATTCTTGTTGATCTTTTCCCATCTGCCCGATCTTCCTGTCGATGACGGCGTAGATAAAATCATTGATGGTGCGGAGCGAACGCTTCATGGCGGCCTCCGACGAGATGTTGAGGAGCCTCTTGGCCTTCCAGAACACGTCGAATAAGCGGTACAGCACCTGCTCGCTGGCGTCGTCGAACGCCCTGGCGAACGCCGCGCCCTCCTCGCTGCACCCGGACAGGGAGCCCAGGCTGACCCCGAACCCGACCTTGAAGATGGAGTCCAGCGTCGAACGCATCAGCAGGTCCGTGATGTCCAGCCTCTCCCCGTCCGCCGCGGCGGCGGCCACGATCCCGGCGAGCTCCACGGCCGTGTCCCGGAACACGGCGCTGCTGAACTCGCGGAGCACCCGCGTGGAGAACTCGTGGCTGGCGACCTTCCGCTGGTGCCGCCACCTGTCGCCGTCCACGACGAAGATGCCGTCGCCGAGGAGGTCCTCGGCCAAGCCGTGCAGCGTGCTCCCCTTGCCGTAGTTGGCGAAGTTGGACTTGAGGATGTACTCCACGTTGGCCGGCTCGACGGTGTAGATATAGTTGCAGGTCGGGGTGAGCATGCGGAAGGTGCGGTGCCTGCGGGAGAGCTCGGTTTGGTACTCCACAAGGCGGCCGAAGTTGAGCAGCTGGTGCAGCACGGTGCCGGCCACCGGCGGGTACTTCCGGGTCTTGCGGCCGCCGGTGAGGCGCCGGCGCGCGAGGTAGAGCGCTAGGAGGAGAAGAAGGGACAGGGCGAGCAGCGTGGGTTGGCTCAGTGGCGAGTCCATGCCCGGCGGTGAGCGCTGGCGTCTCGGTGGGAGGCGGCTGGAAGAAGTAGGAAAGTGTGGATACCTCGCCGTTGACTTGGGAGGTCATGGGAGTTTGCTGCGCACTCGATAAAAAAAGAATCAAGTTGCGATGAAGGGGGAAGACAAATATCAGATCAGTCGAGCGAGATGCTGAGAACTGGTCCATCATCATCACCGAAGGTCTGGATTGGAGACAGACCATATGCATTTGGCGTTTGCAAAGAAGCGCATCATGCAACCCTGTGTGCTGCACGTGTTCTGAAAAGGTAGATTTCCATGCAAAACATCATCTTAGTTTTCTGAGAGCGAACTCCATCGTACGATCTTAAACAACAAAGGGAGGTCCAGTCAGGAGCTCGTCTTTGCTGAACAACTGTGAATCAACCTATCAGCTTCGACATCCATCAAGAATTCAAGCTGCACAGTTCGTGGCTTCGTTCAGTGATGACGCATGCTCCCTTTCAGCTTTCGACGAGATTATAATTGAGCGATTTTGGGAGCTACTTGCTAGGAGAAGCGAATGAGTACGTTGACAAACAATCGGAAAATTACAGAAAGAAAGAATTAAAAAAAGTAGTAAGGAACAACCGAACAAACAAGGGAGAAATGAGAAAAGGAGAAAAGAAATCGATGGGCCAAGGATCGGAAGTTTCCAGCTCGTAAATGGGCCTTCCAGGCCCATCTCCCGCCGCTCTGCACGCGGTCGGCCCGTGCGCCGCCCTGCACACTCAACTGCAGCAGCTCGCTCGAGTCTGGCTCCCTCCCTTCCCAATTTCCCAATCCCATGGCTTCTCTCTTCTTTCTCTAGGCCTCGGTCTTCCTCCTTTCGTAGCGGCGACGACAGGGCGAGTTGAGCTGCCAGTTGTTCGTCGAGTGACGGGCGCTTCGCCAGCGACGAACATCCGACAGGGGTATGCCTTCCTATTCCCCTCCTTTCCCATCCTGCTGCGCGAAATCAAACCCAAACCCCTAATGTATGGTATCTTTATTCGGATCTGACCTTGCTTTTGCCTACTATAAAAATTCGATCTATTTGCAACAGTTACTGGTTCCGACCCTGGTCCCGCGGGGCTCTGTGCCCGTGTGCTCCCTGTTCATTGTGTTGTTTGGTACTTGTTGCTCGTTGTTGGTGTGGATATACAACCTTTTTCAATCGCGTATATCCATTTGGTTTGATTGTATTGGATCGATCTGACGATCTAGATGTGGATACTCACGATTCATGTGATATGCTATTTTTTCATGATGCTGGCAATTGGAGGTCGATTTGTGGCTTCTCTTGCCCTGTGGACAAAGCTGCATTTTGGAAATCTAGAAGTTATTTCTACCTTTTTGATTGTTCAAGTAGCTGCATCAACTGTTTAAAGTGTTTCTGTTGTTAGTTCATACAATGTAGCTGCTGCTGCTATTGATACTTCACTGTTAACATTTAAAGCCGTCAGATGCAGCTTCATGTTTACTTCTCATTGCGTATGCTAAGCACATACTAGTACCAGAATTGTACATGCAATGTGTTATATCTATTTGATTGTAACTTGGCCTTTTTCAGAATCCAGTTTATTATAAATAAACTTGTAATCTTGTACACTAGTTCCCAATTTATAGTAAATAAACTTGTAATTTGGTACACTAGTTTTTGAACTGATTTGTATCTCATAGTCATAGTGATTTTAGCATTTTGGGAACCACATAACATGTTGCTTTTCTGTTTCACTTTGTTTATCAATTTTATATTCCTCCATTTTCTTCAATATTGCAATCAATCATGGCAATTTTTGTTATTTGTAGTTCAGGATCCAGATGTTAGTTGCAGAGGTCCTCAGAGCTGGAGCGTACATCTCTAGGTTTTCTCGACATGCATGCAAAGTATTACTACTAGTGAAATGTATCGTGGTAGCATTTCATGCTTTTGTGTTCAAACAAATACAGATTCTTGCCACAACAGACGTTGTGGACAGTACTTTGTTCAACACGTTGTTGTATACACATACTGCGTACCTGTTTTGTGGATACTTTCTGACTTTTGAGGGTTCTTTACCGTCTTTTTAAAGTAGAGTTTTAGCAAACATTGCTATCATGCATACAGTTGTATGAATTAAACTCTTGGAAATACTAGGGCCCTTGTAGTTTGAACTCTTTTTATATGTGTATAGTTTCTTATATTTAACTCTGGAAACATGTGGTTTTTAATTCTATTTACATTTCTGTACATTTTATTTTTAATGGTCAATCAACTTGCCAGCTTATATAATGCTCCCTCAAATTCAGGTTGGAAGGTTTTCCAGCATTGGCTGTTCACCCATTTCTTGGTTTAGAAAACCTCAATTTCTGGACCTAAGCAGCAAAACAAGGTCTTACCACTTTAGTCAGTCCCGACTGATGACAATGGCTACAGCTCTGGCCAATGGTGATTCACAGAGTGGTCCTCAGAGGAACTATCAGGTTGTTGTTGCTGCCACTCATGAAATGGGCATTGGAAAGGATGGTGGCTTACCATGGAAGCTTCTTGGCGACCTTAAGTTCTTTAAGGAGCTTACACTTTCAACATCTGACCCTTCTAAGAAGAATGCAGTTATAATGGGAAGGAAAACATGGGAGAGCATTCCTGTTAAGTCGAGACCATTGCCTGGTCGTTTGAATGTCATACTTACTCGATCTGGTAGTTTTGATTTTGCAACGGTAGAAAATGTTGTTATCTGCGGAAGCATGCAATCTGCTTTAGAACTGCTAGCATCAACTCCATATTGCTTATCCATTGAGAAAGTTTTTGTTATAGGGGGTGGGCAGGTACTGAGGTGAGTTGTTACCTTCTGGAACAACATATTGTACGTGCACTCTGTTGTTTCATGTCACTGTGTTGTGGCGCTATTCACTTTTCTGCAATGTGTTTATGTAGGGAATATCTCAATGGACCTGCATGTGAGGCCATCCATCTAACTGATATTCAATCAAGCATTGACTGTGACACTTTCATCCCTCCAATTGACTTTTCGGTGTTCCAGCCATGGTATTCATCTTTCCCGGTGGTAGAGAGCAACATTAGGCATTCCTTTATCACCTTTGTTCGTGTTAGAAAATCAGTGGCAGAAACTCATGGCTCTAATGGCAAGGAATCAACTGAGGTTGACACCAAGAACAAGTTTGAAATAGAAAATTTTTCTTTTATACCCAAGATGATATTTGACCGTCATGAGGAATATCACTATCTCAATCTTGTTGAAGATATTATAAGGTCTGGTGCTCAGAAAAATGACAGGACAGGAACTGGAACATTGTCAAAATTTGGGTGCCAGGTATTTCGCCTTAAACTTTGAACATTTAATTGGATCAAACAGAAAATATAATTGCTCTTTATTTTTCTTGTCAGATGCGGTTCAACTTAAGGAAAAACTTTCCTCTGCTGACAACAAAGGTATGTAAACTTGTATATGTAGCAAATTTAACACTGAGTTAACGCATGCAATAGAAATGTGCAACAGACAATAGAAATGTGCAACAGATTTTTTCCCCATGTTCTGAGAAGAATCAAGGGACAACCAGTGCTAGACGTCACTTCAATGCTTTCGACTTGTTAATCCAAATGCATATTTGTGGTTTCTTCTGTGCCTTTATTATTTTATTTTTACTAGTATTTGCAATCAAGTTGATGCTGATTTAATTTTATTCATGTATGTTCCCCATAAGCTCTTTGCATGGTTTTGACTATGTTTCTGAGTTGTCTCCTTCTGTTGAATAATCTACTACAGCTTAGTTGTTGTCTATAGGAAATATTGATAACCGGTCATATTGAATTTGATCTGCAATCAAGTTGTGTTGATAGAATTGTTTTGTACTTCATTCTTTTTTTTTAAAAAAAAAGAACTACTTGTGTACTTCATTCATAGTTATTTGACAAATTACAGATGACAGCATATGTGGATACAGTGTGGCATCCTGCTCAACATATGACCACTTTGTAGTTCACTCTTTTTTATGTGTACTTGTAAACGTTTCCCATCAACATGTGAATATAACCTTAAGAGGTTTTTCCCTCTCTATTGTTAAACATCAGGATTCAGGAGTCCAGACTCCAGAGTTCAAGCAAACGAATTTGATTAGTATGTAACCTTATTTAGATACTATTGATTGCTAATGCAGTAACTTATGCTCTGTAACAGAGGGTATTTTGGCGTGGTGTTTTGGAAGAGCTCCTGTGGTTCATCAGTGGATCAACAAATGCAAAGGTGCACATTCTTCAAACATTTTACAGGATTCAATCTTTAGCCACAGTTATCCAATGTTTAGGTTTAGTGTAGGTGTTTTGCCACTTAAAACCTTTTATTCGATCTGGTGCTGTCTTTAGGCGAATTTTATTCAATGTTCTGTGTCTAATGTAGCCTAGCTCTTTATGACTTAGTCTGTATCCAGAACCCACATGCTTGAATTTTATGAAGTCCACTATCTTTGGAAACTATGTCTAGGCACAAACCGATTCCATGCAGTTATTATCGGCAATTCCAACGATAACAGAAAATGATGTTTACTTGGTGTAAATTTGTTCATTTATACAAGCTGTTAAATTCTAATAATATTTATATATAGGTTCTGTATCATTTCCGTTGGTTTCATATGTTAACCTTTTCATATCCTGGGGAAGGAACCACTTTTGCTATTTGCTTGGGCCTCTTTGAAATGTGAGAATTCATCCCCAAATCCCGAGGGAATTGAACTGCCTTGAAAACTCCTGTTTTCCAAACATGTGCACAGTTTGCTACTTTGCTAACATTAGGTTACTGTGGCTATCACATATGAATTTGGTATGCTGATATTTTCTATTTGACTCATAGGTTTTGCAAGAGAAAGGTATCCATATCTGGGATGGCAATGCTTCAAGAGAGTATCTCGACAGGTATCTTTTGGATATAAGCTGCAAACTATTTGTATTTCAGTTCATGATCTCTAATCCAGCCCATCTTTTGTAGTGTTGGTTTGGCACACAGAGAGGAAGGTGATCTAGGTCCGGTTTATGGATTTCAATGGCGACACTTTGGTGCTGAGTAAGCTTTACATTCCTCTCCCTCTGTTCCTCCTTTCAGCCTGTTTCTCTCCTGGTGTTGTCAGATAAAAAAAATGGAATATTTGACAGATACACGGACATGCATGCTGACTATACTGGTAAAGGTTTTGATCAGCTAATGGATGTGATTGACAAGATCAAGAATAACCCTGATGACCGGCGAATAATTTTGTCGGCATGGAATCCTTCAGATCTGAAGAAGATGGCTCTTCCTCCTTGTCACATGTTTGCACAAGTATAATTTGCCCTGTTGATTTAAGTCTAGTTCTAGACTAATGGGTCATTTTTACCAGTCGGTTACTTGCACCCTTGCCCTAGTCCATTCTTATTGGAAAATTAACCATTGCCTACTTTTTAGTTATAGTAGATTTGCAAACATGATTTTTTCTTGATAATGGCATTTTTAACAATCAAAGATATGGCTTGCATATCAATGTGTGATAGCTTTGCCAACTAACAACAATTACATTATACCTCTTTTCAAACTGCCTTCCAGTTTTACGTTGAGAATGGGGAGCTATCCTGCCAGATGTATCAACGCTCTGCAGACATGGGACTTGGTGTTCCATTCAACATTGCATCATATTCTCTTCTCACATACATGATTGCTCAAGTTTGTGGTATGTTCATATATGCATTTGTTTTTTTTATTTGTTGTTCTTGCTTACTGTCAAGACATTTTTTATGAAACAGAAGGAAGGCCCCTGCATGTGTTTTTCTTTAATAAAAGGAACAGGTTATTACAAGCTGAAAAAATAAACAACAGATATTAAAGTAACTATATGCAAAGGTTATTGTGAACCTTCTTGGTTGTTCTGTATAGTTAAGTCGGACAGATTTAGGGGGTGTTTAGATAGTGGCACTTCACTATTCATTCCATTGAACCCCCCCCCCCTCCCCCCCACACACACACACACACAAATCTTTATGGAATATTCTGTCATATAATACTCCTGAGTTTATATTGTAGACTTTTCTGTAACAAGGTTCTGGAGTAATTAAGTTGCAAAAATGTGTATATGTTTGCCCTTGTTCTCTTTTGATACATTTCCTGTATCTTACTGATCGAAGTTAGGTTAGGTTGTTATGGGACCCTAACCTTTTGTATCTTAACTTTGCAAGATCTTTCTCCTGGGGATTTCGTCCACGTCATAGGGGATGCCCATGTCTACAGAACTCATGTTCGAGCTTTGGAGGAGCAAATCCAGAAGATGCCTAAGCCATTTCCTGTGAGCCATTGTTAACAGAGAATTATTTTGGTTAACATTAAGTTGGCAGATAAAAATGAGGTGATTTGAGCTCCATGTATACATTCTATGCCTAAATTCTATGCTGGCCTTTGTGCAGATTTTGAAGATAAATCCTTCAAAGAAGGATATAGATTCTTTCGTAGCATCAGACTTCAAGCTGGTTGGTTATGATCCTCACCAGAAGATAGAGATGAAAATGGCAGTATAATGGTAACATTCCATCATTCCTACAGATAGACTTTCTTCTTTCATTGCAAGTTTGCTTTGGCACAACACCAAGTGCAAGTTCTTATGGCTGTTAGTATTGGATTTAGCCAGGATTCACCTTATTTACCAATTACATGCTATTACACCTTCATGCTGTGATTCGTTCATTATGTACCTGAGATCATAGGGTTCTGCTGTAACCGTGCACAGTCCTAATTATTGATCAGGAAATAAAAGGCTGTACCAGAAACTGTCATATCTGCATTGCTTCACTGGGATTCACGTTTCACTTTTTAACCTATGCAGGTGGATCTCAGCTGGAGCCCCACCCTATGATGGCTACTATATTAAAATTATTCGGACATGGCACTAGCTTCGTTTTTGGTGATGGTGCCGAATGTCCGTTCAAGGGCGATGTTCTCGGCCTCCCCTATCCGTGATTATCTCAATCTCTACAAAACCTACTCCCCTTTTATCCGGAGCCGGTGTTGATGGCTCATTGCCAATGAGCTCCTTTAGCTCAAACGCCCTGTTGCAACTTGCAAGGGTTGACTGGTGCGTGCCCCACGAGTAGATGTGTTTTATTACCACCTTGTGAGATACCTATGTCAACTGAATTCGCTTACACGGTAAAACTCCACTGTTTGATGCCAACTCGTGTGCTGTCTTGTCTGGCTCATTCCCTTTCGTCTTTCGTGTTTCGCTGAGTTTTTTTTCCCTCTCCAGCCACATGCTGGAAACGTGAGCGCCGTTCTTGAGCTGGATGCTCGTTGTGCATGGGCCAATTGGCCTCCAGTTTTCTTTTACCTTTTGGTGCTGAAGCTGAAACTGTCGTGCTTTCTAAGCTCAGCGTAGGCTCAGACTCCTATCAGGTATAAAATGATATGCAGATGCAGTTGATTTTAACTCAATTTATCATTTTTTATCGACAAAAAAGCGTATCATTTTACACGTTTTGAAACAAGAAAATTGTTACAGCATTTCTCTTACACACTAACTTGATTTTGGGGAATACTAAAATCCGTCATATTTTTTTTTTCTGAACGAAGAAACCATACGAATCTCTACGGTGTTTGCCATGTTGTCTCGATACAGAAGCGCCCCTGCGCCACGCAAATCCTATCCCACATTTTTTTTTTGAGGGAAAAATCCTATCCGACATGGGAGAGAGGAAGACGAATATGGCCTCTGCGGGCCGTGCCTTAAAGTGTTGACTTTAGATGGATTTGAGTATTGTAAAACAATCGGATAACTTATGACTTATGTCTAGGATGACTACATACCGAGATGAATTGCTTTTACTCGTGCAGATTCAGATCAGCTAGCTCACGACGTACAAGATGAAAACCGCTCCATCCGTGGACATCGAAGAAGAGCACAGAAGCGCGTGGGCCTTCCACCTAAGAAAATTCATGGCCCAAATATCAGAGTTCCGAACAGTCCAAAAGGCTCCCGCTTTGGGCTACTCCGACGAGATTTTTTTATTTTTATATTTTTTATTTTACGTTTTTTCAAAAATATATAGCTGGTCAATATTTTTGCAAATCTGTCATCCTGTCGCCATTTGGTCCGGCGGTAACAAGCTACCGCCATTTGAAACGGCGAAATGTAGGCTGGGCCGTGGCCCATGGCACTTTCCGCCGGATGAAACGGTTATAACCGTTTCATCCGGCGATAAGTACTACCGCCCTGAGTTGGGCGGCTATAGCCTGATCAACAGGCGGTTAACGATATCGCCAGCGGAATGTGACGTGGGACATATCGCCGGATGATCTGGCGATAGCCAAATGAATTGGCGATAAGCGTGTATTTTTTCATAAAAATACATGCTTTTGTTATATAATGGATTATACTGTTATGAATTTGACTGTTGGTCTTTAATAAATTGTTCAGATAGTCCCATGACCTCGTAATTATTTGTCTATAAAGCGCACTTCATTGTTGTTAGTTGAATCAAAATTTAAATTCCTTTTTTATCTTTTCTTTAGAAAAAAGAGAATATTTGTATAGTGTAAATAATAGTGTATTTAGTGGTTAATATATAAAGAGAATAATATTTGTATAGTGTAAAAGAGATTTCTAGGCAAAGTATTTGCATGAAATAAATTTGTATATACTTCCGAAATGCTCTAGTTGTCTTTTGAGAACAATAGTTGCATTACCATTATTTCATGTGACATTAAATAAATTAGACATCCTCAACTTTAAAATATACTAAAAATACATCTCTGGTAGGTTTTTTTTTTCACTCTACTTGTTGCATATACTACGGTATTATATGCAACATAGTGAAACAAAGAATCTTTGAATTACAAAAAGATATGCGAGCAAAGCAGTGGCATGTACGACGACATATCGCTGCGACAAGAGCATTGCTTTGCTCTGTGCTTGGACATGGACTTGTCTTGTCCATCTGAAAAGGCTAGTTTTCAGTGTTTGATTTAAAGACAAAGACACGCATACAAACAGTTTGAGAGACAGGGAGGGAGAGAGATCAGTACAATGGCATGAGCGGTACCTCTAATTAATAACCTATAGGTTACCGTGCCTACAGATAACATGCCTTAGGTAACGTAAAATGACAATAGACAACGAACAATCTACTGGGTGAAGCGAAGAAATTTTCCCTTCTTGTTCCTTTCATCGGTTGTGGAAGATTGTGCAGGCTCCTTGTACCGATTCTTCTGTTCCTCCGCTTCCCTTTTAAACTGTGCTTCACGAGCTTGGAATTGTTCCTCTTGAATCTTGAGGGCCGCCTCTCTCTGCCCTAACTCAGCTCGCCGTCTCTTTAGCTCATCTTCTTTACCCTTTAAACGGATCTGTTGTTGTCGAACTCGCCTTTCTTGTTCCTCTCTTGCAAGACGTGCTTCCTCCCGAGCCTGAGTGTGCCTTGCATAGTATTGTCCTTTGGTTTCAACTTCGTTCAACGAAACCCTTCCTAGTGGACGTGTGTCGATCCATTGCATGAATGTGCAAGCCTGAATATAAATTAATGTTTACTTGAATTAGTTAAGGGAAGAAAAAAGACTACAAAAGATATTAGAAATGGAAGTACCTTGAAATCATCATCTATGTCAGGACACTTGAAGAACCTACACCCTTTCTTGCCTTGAGGTAATGGGTCAGTCCAAACTTGCAGCCATGTACGGAAGCCGCAATGGCATTTGGGCCGCTCATTCCATGGAGGAATCGCATTCGGGTCATCCCTCCATGTCGACATAGATATGGTTGTTCAATGCGCATTGGGTGCATTCATCGTTGGTGGTAGTGTGTGTTATATAGAGCTCGACCGTTTTGGTCCATGGACTACGTCTATCGTGCTAGTTTAGTGAAAGCTGCATAGTCCAAGGAATCCGATGTTGTTGTCCCCGCAGTGGATGGCAGCTGTAAGTCATTATTAATGTAGCCTGGGTGCATTCAATGCTACTTTATTTAGCCTTTTCAGTCTACGACCTTTATAGAGTGTACGGGGTGCAGTCACGTTTATAGGAATCGCATGATGTGATGGATCAAAGGACCAACGTTCAACGTAGATGAAACCACAATTATTAAAAACAGTTCCATGTACGAAGTAGCCATGCATACAAAAGACTAAAGCACGGTGTTCATAATGACTAGATGCGCCCACGCTTTGGCGCCCCTCTCCTGGCACGTCTCCCCGCAGCCTGTGCCGCTCTGGTATGGTGCCGCGGGTACGTCAGTGGGTCCGGGGGAACTATGTCACGACCTGGCCGACGACCTGCCTCAGGAAGTGGTGTCAGATCCTCCTGCGTGGCCCCCTGCGTCGGTACTGGTGCACCACTAAGCTGTGAAGGACCAACAACGTCATGTTGGCCACTGCCGTAGTACTGCTGAACCCACTCCTGGTTGTCGAACTGGCCCATGTTCTCGTCTGCGTCGTCGTCGTCGTCTGTCCCACCAATGTCTCGGTACTCTGCTTAGACAAATAAATGTCAAATATCTTACATAATAGATGCTTGCTATCGTAGTTGTGACACATTGTTTGATACATACCTAAGTTGGTCATGGGTCGTAGGCGAGACGTAGATCCGGCCCCGTATGCACCCATAGGAGAAAAAGACGACGAGCCTGCAAGTACACCAACAAGGGTTGCGCTTTGCATATTTAGTTTGAAATTGTATTGATATTATAAGTAAGAAAACAATCTAGTATGGTGTACCTGGATGGTGCGTGTACATGGGTGGAGGAGGACGAGGTGACGTGGTCGTGGTAACAAAGGGTGCCGGAGGAGGCGCACCCCATGCCGTGGCGGAGCTGTCCTGTCGTGTACGCGTACCTCCATACGCTCCCGGACGTGGACCACGAGGTGGAAGGGTGGTGTCGTCACTACGACAAGTGACGGCTCGGCGAAACCGACCGCAAAGGTCAGCAATCTTCCTGTACGCGCTTAGGTGTTGCGCGTGTGTCATGTCGGAGCAATGGGCAAGGCTCGACGCAGCCTCTGCCTCAATCCCTTGTATGACATCGTACTACAGAGAATAAATAATGTGAAAAGTTAGATATAAGAACTCAAAGGAAATATAAGTTCAAGTAAGAAAACATACCGCTACCGCGAAGTTCTGGTCCCTCACAAGGGGGTACGTGTCAGACAGCGACGCCATAGCCATAGGCGCCTCTGGAGGAACATGCACCATGCGCGTGCGCGTCCTCGGAAGGTACCACGATAGGTACCGAGAGAACGCCTCGTCCGTGTGTGGACGGTTCTCAAAGACCAAGTCGTCCAAGGCCTGGTCCCAGGACTGAACGAATGGGAGGACCTTTGCCGCCCATAGTGACCCTGGAGGCTGACCCTGACGTGTCCACCTGGAATAATACAAATATGACAGGCTATATGTACTGTTCTTTTATAGAAGATATTACAAGTAACATACAGATCCATACCTGTGCACGTGTGCCGGAACTGAGTGTGTCACGGGAACGGGAAAGTCCTGGTGGAGGCCGAACTGTCTCATGACTCGGTGCACGTGATACTCCTCAATGTGGATGTCGTAGATGACTGGCTTCCTCGTCATCCAGTACTGCTGGTCATGTAGGCACAAAGAAGAAAGGCCGTTCGGTGCTCGTGCAGCAACATCAGCAGGACTGTACGGTGTCCACCTCACGTCAGTGTCCACAAGGGCGTCGAACTGACCAACAAAGTCAGGGTATGACTTCTTCGTCTGCACGCTAACCCAAATAGGCTGCAAAAAAGAAAATAATTGCCGTGAGCATTTTACTATACAAATTGACAGTATAAATTGACAGTTAAAATAACTAAATCAACATCACATACCTTCCTGAGGCACCACAACGAACCCATTGTAGGCATGTCGACCTCATCGTGGTCTGGGGACAGATCAGTGTACGGGTCCAAGTTTATCAGAGGCCGGCCCACGGGGAACCGCTCGTAGGACCAGAGCTGTAGGAGCATGGGGCACCCAACAAAGATGGGCTCGTCTGCTGAAACCTTCATGACACACTTGCAGAGGCCCCTGTACGTCGCGGCCAACACAGCAGAACCCCAGCTATACTGTGGCAGATCGTCAAGTGGGGCATCTGCTATCGCCCTCGCCACTCGTAGGAGGTGCTTCGGACACGAGTCGCCCTGGGAGCTACAAAACATGACCCAGCCAAACAGCCACAGTAAGTAGGCCTCAAAGTGCCTAGCGACAGTAGCGTCGTCTGCGTCGTCTCTCATGTACTCTGCCTGCATTAATATATCACTTAGTTAGTCCAAGAACTAAACAATATCTCACATGACATATTCAATTCACTATTACGTACACTGAACTGCAGTAGCCACCTCTTCGTCGGCCCGTGCGTGGAAACGAAGGTCCGATACGGTGGGGCGCGGGCGTTTCGCTGAACCCCCGCAAAGCGAGCCAGAAGCTCGTCACGCCACGAAGCTGGCACGTCGTGTGCGCCCACAGCTCGGCCCGCACAAGGCAGCCCTAAAAGCATAGCCACGTCCTGTAGGGTAGGAGCCATCTCACCTACTGTGAAGTGGAACGTATGCGTCTCCGGACGCCAACGGTCGAGAAGTGCCGCGATCAGGGACATGTCGAACTGAAACCGTGTGGCCTTGTCCTTGGGACGACGGTCGGGATCGACCATGTCTCCCTCAACCAGCCACGCGATCGGCAGAAGACCTGAAGCTCATAACCTGCATCGTGAAATATATATCAGATTGCAATATATATTGTCTCCGAATCTTCATCAGCTTGTCCAAGCATCGTCTCCGAATCTTCTAATACTGTATCCCCCTAGCCTCCATCTTCGTCAGCTGCTTCAGTACTAATTGTAGCCTTTTCGAACGCTTGCACAAATAATACCAGAGGTAAACTCCGACTAGTGGTTAGATTCACATAGTTCCTCCAGTTTTGGGTGCCTCGAAGTGGCAATAGCTCCCAAAATACCGGTTCCCTCCGATTCACAACGGCCATGACCGAAATCTCATGTTGCTCTCCATTAAGTCCGAAAGCTTTAAATAGCCAATTACAGATTGAAACCCAAGTCCTCTCTCTTGCTCGGGGTACTTCCTTTATGAAGGAACTAAAGTCTGACAAATCTACCCCTTCAGGACCATATCTAACATCCCCAGACCCATAGAACACTTGAAAAGGTAATCTTTCTGACATGCCTGCCAACATACACGACATTTCTCATACATTTCTAAAAAATTAATTAGCTAATTATTCGAAGTCTAACTAACTAATAATCCTAAAAAATTAACATCACAATATTTGTAAACTACTATTTCAATCTAAAAAATGAATAGGCTAATAATCCTAACTGTAACTAGCTAATATTCCTAAAACAATTAACAACACAATATTTGTAAACTAGCTTTTCAATATAAAAAATTATTTAGCTAGTAATCCTAAGTGTAACTAGCTACTAATCCTATAGGTAAAGCTATTATTCTAAAAAAATTAACAGCATAATATTTCTAAATCTAACTTTTTAATATTTCTAAAAAAATTAACAGCATAATTTCTAAATCTAACTAGCTAATATTTCTAAAAAAAATTAACAGCATAATATTTGTAAATCTAACTAGCTAATAGTCCTTAAAAAAATTAACAGCATAATATTTCTAAATCTAAATCTACCTAATAATAGTTCTATCTATCTAAACTAGGCAGCTAATATTTCTACCTAAAACATTGACATTACTTCTAAATTGCTATTTCTATCTAAACTATTTTTCCTATCTAAGTAAGTGTACAAAGACAGCTCTAAAAAAATACCTACGGAGATCCGAAAGAGCTGCTGCTCCTCTTCCTCCCTCTCCTTTCCTCTTCTCTCTCTTCTCCTCTCTGCTCTCCTCCTCCCCACGCTCCTCCCTCTCCTTTCCTCTTCCCTCTCTTCTCCTTCTCTCGTCTGCTCTCCTCCCCACGCGGCGCGGCTAGGAGAGAATGCGGCCGGGAGAGGAATGGTGCTGCGTTTTGTGCGGTGAGTGGGGCTTTCCGCCGATTCAAATGGCGAGAGGGGCACCTTCCGCCATTTCATATGGCGACAATAGGGGGTACCGCCGTTTCAAACGGCGTTAAGGCCTATCGCCAATTCAAATGGCGAGAGCGCCACGGACCCCTGGCGCCGACAACTTCTCGCCAGTTCAAACGGTGGCTTCCTTCGTGGGCCCGCGCTGAGGCCTCTTATCGCCAACTGAAACGGCGGTAGCCTCCAGGCCCACCAACGGCCCAACCTCGAAAGGATATATCGCCAATTCAAACGGTTTAAAGTCATACCGCCGGTTCAAACGGCGATTTCTTATGATCTCGCCGTTTCAAATGGCGGTAGCTTATTACCGCCGGACCAAATGACGACGGGATGACAGATTTGCAAAAATATTGACCAGCTATATATTTTTGAAAAAACGTAAAATAAAAAATATAAAAATAAAAAAATCTCCTACTCCGACTGACGCAACGTCCACACACCATCAGGCCCCGCTCGTCGGCGTGCTTGCGTAGCCGTCGCTGGATCCAGTGTGCTCTTTACATGGTTAGGCATAGATTGGTTCGTCCTCAGTTCATCAGTCGCTGCAGGCTGCAGAGTTCGGCCTGTCGGCGTGGCCGAAGCCTGCAGATCCAGACGCCCCCGCCCCCACATGATGTGCGCCGATGATTTTTCGGGGAGGAGGTGTGGTGTGGCGCGAGCCTGGCTGATCAGTTGGATCATGGAGAGGGAGCGAGGCGACTGCATTCATTCAAGGGCGCGCGGCCATCCGGTGGCGTCTTTAAAGTCGGGAGGCATTACCGCGTTAGGGCGCTCATGGGCTTAATCCCACCCATTTCACATAGAATCCAACCAATCTATACCTAACCGAACAACAAAAGCACACTGGATCCAGCGACGGCTACGCAAGCACGCCGGCGAGCGGCGGACCCCGCTGCCTGGATGATAGGCCCGTTGCCCGGCCGTTGCGTGCACGCCCGCCTCCGGCCTCCATACCACGGCAGGAATTGAAGCGCGTTTGGTGATGTGTGATGGCATGCCACCTTCTGACGTCGTGTTATGGGCACGGCACTTGTTAAAAGTGTCCCCTCGGCACATCATTTATGGCGAGTATACTCTTGGGGATGAGAGAGCGAGAGAGAGGTCATCGCCGAGTGCGTGCCTTTTTGGCACACGGTGTTAGATGTGTAGTTAAGCTTGATTCAATCGTTCACAAGCACACTCACGTAGTCGCGTCGCTCGAGCCTCAAGGTTGGAAGCACCCGTCCCTCACTGCACTGTACTGGAGCCGCTTCCTTCCGTACCGTCGTCGCAGTAACTCGTACTAGGCCTAACGGTCACTGGCAGGCTGTAGCGCAGGATGCTAGCCACATGTATTCCTCAGGTCCCTTTCATTTCCAGAGATAGAGGATGATGACACGACACTACGACAGCAGCGCATCCAAAGAATTGAATACTATATACTCCCGCCGATTAGGGCATTTGCTTTTGGCGTTTCCGCCTCTTTAACCCCTGGGCTAATCTTTCATTCTCTCTTGGCGCTCTTGCCGTCCAAACTGGTTGTGTCGCTGGTACGCAATGGAAGACAACACCACGTGCCGCCTGAGCAGGAGACGACACCATCCCCGGCCCGCCGGCGTGCGCAGTGGCAGGACTGCAGAGAAGCGCCGATCATCGGTGCCGTCCTCTCCCGGTGGAGCGCTGAGCGCGCACGGGCTCCGAGCCAGCACGTTGGCCGCTTGGCAGCGCGTGAGCACGGCGGCATGGCCCGGTGCGTTGCGTGAGCACCACGAGTACGCGCTGGTTCCCCACTTCCCCCCTACGGTGCTTTGCTTCGGATGCTTGCTCTCGCCTATCCTCTACTCCGGCGGGTGTCCCGGTGACGTCGTCGTCGTCGTCCGGGGGACAGCGCTGCCTGCGTGGTCCGTGATTTGCTCGAGGGATGACAACAACGGCAACAAAGGGCTCAGAGATGGGGGTAGTAATAGGGTAGGGATAGGCTCAGCCAAACCTGGCATTTTGTTTCGATGCGGGTAAGATATTTCAACTGGCAATCTAAATTTTCCGCAAGGCCATATGGTTCATATATCTGTTGAGTGCTGACTGATGGCGCGACTCAAACTAGCGTTACGCTCAGTTGGAGATACGCACGCCTTGTGTCCATTCGTTTTCATAAGGCCACATTTCATCTTTAAAGAGAGGCGGGGGCATTTCATGAATCTATCAGTTATCAACAGGGATGATTATATTATAACAGCAACTACTATATTGATTCTTTGCCGTTGCAAAAGCACGTCTTCTGTCTGGATCACAAGGGCTAAAGTTTAGCCGTGTCGCATCACAAAGGGCTAAACTTTAGCCATGTCGCATCGATGACAATTAACAAACTAAACATGAACTAGTTATAAGATTAATTACATAACCCTAAGTTAATTCATAAGACGAGTCTATTAAACCTATTAATTCAATAACGTGAAATTATGAAAAAAAACAATATCAAATTACATACCAGACCCACTTATTTGATACGTCTTGTTCTTGGTACTTGGACGGCTCTTGTTATTCACAATCACTATAAACGTTCTCCATCAACTAATAAACGCTCTCCATCAACTAATATTTACCTTTTTTTTACGAGTAACTAATAATTACCTTATGGGTGTGTTTAGATTGTAGGAAAAACACTGTAGCATCAGAAAAATAGGAAACATGTTTTATGAGGGAGGAATAGTAAAAAGTTAGAATGGACAGTGAATAGTTGGGAATACGAAGGAAATGATATGTTGCTTGTTGTGCAATGGTTCACCACCTTCATTTTTTATGATAGCTTGGCCCGCGCAAGAGAGCAGATCTGTCGCTGTGACAGAAACATGTGCATTGCCCGATGATCAATGGTCCATCTTGGCCAATTATTAATGGCTGTCTCCAGGAGTACTATCTTGGCCAATTATTAACGGCTGAGTATGTTAAATCAGGGGTTTATGGTTCTGAAGATGACTGATCATAGTTTTGTCAAGATCGGAGAGCGTCATCCACCTCATCGCCTATGTCCACAGAAACAGGGACACAGCCAGAGTGGCACAACAGCGAAATAAATCCTCGTGTGACAATAAGCATTTGGATTCACAGATCGTCTGTTATGTCCCTGTTGTTCATGCGTTTGTTCCACTGTCTTGAGGTCATCTCACCCGCTAACTATTCCCCGTATTGTCCAATCAGGAGTTAAACCAGCATTTTCATGCAACTTCTCACGACCGATTCCATGGTTGTGTCTCCTTGCAAGGCCAGAACTAGGAATGGTCACGATCAACAAGAGTAGAAGACATGCATTTGTCACCAAGCAAAGCAGAAACAGTAGCGCCTTCCCTCCAGATTTCTGTATTCCTCGTACGATGCCCTCACATTTGATGCAAACATACCGGTTGCCACTGCCATGAGTAGCGTTCTTCTTTTTGATAAGCTGATACTCACCCTCACAAGAGATTTCAAGATCTGGCTCAATTCCGACTGGCGATCTTCTTCCCCTACCGATACGTTGCGTTAGGCCATCCCCAAACCAATGACTAGGATGATGTCCATAGCATTAAATAGGCTGCCACATAAGCAATTTGATGATGTGACAAAGTAATTAAGAAAGGGAGAGAAGAACATGATGTCTTGCATGAGAAACTATGTCTACACAAGAACCAAGAAAGAAATTAAAATGATAGGAAGAGTAAAGGAGAGAAGACATAGGATTGGATGATAATTTATTTTTAGGAAACTATGCATTAGGAGGTAGTTTCTATGTATAATGTCCAGTTGATATGGATATATGAACACTAAGGCTATCCCCAACCCATCTACTAGGATGGTGTCCATAGCATTAAATAGCCAGCCACATAAGCAATTTGGTGATGTGGCAAGAGAATTAAAGAGGGGGGAGAAGGACATGGTGTCTTGCATGAAAAACCATGTCTACACAAGAACCAATAAATAAAACTTAATGATAGGGAGATGAAAGGAGAGAGAACATATGTGATTGGGTGGTAGTTTATTTTTAAGAAACTATGCATTGGGAAGGTAGTTTACATGGATGTATAGAAACTAGTTGATGATGTCTTGGGTTAAAAATAGCCTAAGAGATAGTGTCTTGGGTTGGGGATGGACGTTTACAGTAGCGGAGTGATGAGGCAGCACATGAATTGTTTTCACGAACCCGAGCAACCGCCTACGGCGACGAATCAATGCGGTTCAGTTATTCAGCCCCGTAAAAGCGGTAACCGCCATGTGCCGTTCGGATCCACCGCTTCAATTTTTTCTCTTTCTCGAATCTAACCTCGCACAAGAACACAAGGGTCGATTGGCCCACACGAAATATCTCCAAGGGAGGAGTAATGGCGGAATGCCATGAGCGCACCAAACAACGGCTCTCGCAATTTACAAGCCCCACCGCACACCCGAGTGAATTCACTTCAATGAGGAGGGCGCCAGCAACCACCACCGTCTTACCCTCAGCAATCACTCGCCATTCCTCCGCTCCCCTCCACACGGCGCATCTCACTCGTCTTGGCTGTCAGAGCATGCAAGCAAGGACACTGTTCAGAGCATCAGCATACATAAGGCAGGGGGCTGCAGGCTTCTCCACCTTGCTGTCCTGAAGTTTCTTTCCATCCATCTCGGCCAGCTTCGGCTCGACATCCTCCATGGGTTCTTGCAGCACGAGATGGAGGGCTCTGCCACTGTGCCTAGCTCTCGTGGCTCTGCAAGCGTGCCTCTCGGCGCGCGCGACGACGGCGCCCAAGACGTACATCGTTCAGATGGCCGCGTCTGAGATGCCGAGCTCATTCGACTTCCACCACGAATGGTACGCCTCCACCGTGAAATCCGTGAGCTCTGTGCAGCTGCAAGGCGACGAGGAGGACGACGACTTCGACCCGTACGCGAGGATCGTCTACAACTACGAGACGGCGTTCCATGGCTTCGCGGCGAAGCTGGACGAGGACGAGGCCGAGCTGATGGCCGAGGCCGACGGCGTGGTGGCCGTGCTCCCCGAGACGGTCCTGCAGCTGCACACCACCCGGAGCCCCGACTTCCTCGGCATCAGCCCGGAGATCAGGAACAGCATCTGGTCCGCCGGCCTCGCCGACCACGACGTCGTCGTGGGCGTGCTCGACACCGGCGTGTGGCCCGAGAGCCCCAGCTTCAGCGACAAGGGCCTCGGCCCCGTGCCGGCCAAGTGGAAGGGCCTGTGCCAGACGGGTCGCGGCTTCACCACGGCCCACTGCAACCGCAAGATCATCGGCGCGCGCATCTTCTACAACGGCTACGAGGCGTCGTCGGGCCCCATCAACGAGACGGTGGAGCTCAAGTCCCCGCGCGACCAGGACGGCCACGGGACGCACACGGCGGCCACCGCCGCGGGCGCGCCCGTCCCGGACGCCAACCTCTTCGGCTACGCCTCCGGCGTCGCGCGCGGCATGGCGCCACGCGCGCGCGTCGCGGCGTACAAGGTGTGCTGGTCGGGCGGGTGCTTCAGCTCCGACATCCTCGCCGCCGTCGACCGCGCCGTGGCGGACGGCGTCGACGTGCTCTCCATCTCGCTCGGCGGCGGGTCATCGCCTTACTACCACGACAGCCTCGCCATCGCGTCGTTCGGCGCCATGCAGATGGGCGTGTTCGTCGCCTGCTCCGGCGGCAACGCCGGCCCGGACCCCATAAGCCTCACCAACCTCTCGCCGTGGATAACCACGGTGGGAGCCAGCACCATGGACCGGGACTTCCCGGCCACGGTGACGCTCGGCAATGGCGCAAACATCACCGGCGTGTCGCTCTACAAGGGCCGGCGAAATCTCGCGTCCCAGAAGGAGCAGTACCCGTTGGTGTACATGGGCGGCAACTCGAGCATCCCTGACCCCAGGTCCCTGTGCCTGGAAGGGACACTGCAGCCGCACGAGGTCGGTGGAAAGATTGTGATATGCGACCGTGGCATTAGCCCTCGGGTGCAGAAGGGTCAGGTCGTCAAGAACGCCGGCGGCGTGGGCATGATACTCGCCAACACTGCAGCCAACGGCGAGGAGCTCGTCGCCGACAGCCACCTGCTGCCGGCAGTGGCCGTTGGGGAGTCCCAAGGCATCGCTGCCAAGAAGTACAGCAAAACCGCTGCGAAACCAACCGCGAAGCTCAGCTTCGACGGAACCAAGCTCGGGATCCGCCCATCGCCGGTGGTCGCCGCGTTCTCGTCACGGGGACCAAACGTCCTCACCCTGGAGATCCTCAAGCCAGACGTCATCGCGCCCGGCGTGAACATCTTGGCGGCATGGAGCGGCGACGCGAGCCCGTCGAGCCTTTCCACAGACCGACGCCGCGTCGGGTTCAACATCCTGTCGGGGACGTCCATGTCGTGCCCGCACGTCGCCGGCGTGGCCGCGCTGATCAAGGCCAGCCACCCGGACTGGAGCCCGGCCAAGATCAAGTCCGCGCTGATGACCACCGCCTACGTCCACGACAACACGTACCGGTCGCTCAAGGACGCGGCCACCGGCAGGGCGTCCACGCCGTTCGACCACGGAGCTGGCCACATACACCCGCTGCGTGCGCTCAACCCTGGCCTGGTCTACGACATCGGCCAGGACGACTACCTCGAGTTCCTCTGCGTGGAGAACCTGACGCCGATGCAGCTCAGGGCATTCACCAAGAACTCCAGCAAGGCATGCAAGCACACCTTCACCTCGCCGGGCGACCTCAACTACCCGGCCATCTCCGCCGTCTTCGCCGATCAGCCGTCGGCAGCGGTGACGGTGCGCCGCACCGTGACGAACGTCGGTCCTCCGTCGTCGACATACCATGTGAAGGTCTCTGAGTTCAAAGGCGCAGACATTGTCGTCGAACCGAGCACCCTGCGCTTCACGAGCTCGAACCAGAAGGTGACCTACAAGGTGACCATGACAACCAAGGCTGCGCAGAAGACACCGGAGTTTGGGGCACTGTCCTGGAGTGACGGCGTCCACATCGTCCGGAGCCCCCTCGTCCTTACATGGCTGCCACCAATGTGAGCTTGGTTTGCCTACTGTGCATCTAGTCAAGCAAATGGAGCAGGAACCTCCGCAGCAAAGTTAATCAAGCCACATATCGGTTGTGTAGCAGCAAAACAGAAACTTCACTAACCGACGCAAAAACACTGTCAAGCTCCAGTGAGAACAAGCTTTTATTCCTCAATGTAATATTCGTGCTTATCCCAAATGTTCAGTTGCTGGTTTGATTGTTTCTACATTAATGTGTGTACAACAACATGTGCGGGCAAATAGCATGGAAAATTTGCTGTAGCAGATTTAGCTTGATTCCCAGATGGTGACACCATCACAGGTGCAGAGCTTTTTGTAGTTCTCTCCTACACCAGCACTTCTTGCAATCACGGCAGCTGCAATCCCAGGGTCTGATCTGTCTTCGGTTGCATACAATGCGATCGAGCGGCCAATCAAGTCAACGACTCTCAGTTTCTCTTTTGATCCTGAGAAATGTGCTTCCCCGTTCTCTCCAGCTTCTAGTGTTCCCAGGTCACCAACAGCCTGTCTCAGGAAAGCATAAAATCAGAGGTTCCAATTTTGATCTGAAAGGACTATGCTTTCATATTATAAGCCATGTTCCTTCAAATAATGTTTTGCCTCTCTCCTAAAACAGCAGTACACTTCATGTTTTCTTTTAAAATCAGGGTTTAAATGGACATGTTTTCACCGTTAAAACTATGTTCCTCTAGTTACATCATTTTATTTCTCAGACCATTTAGAAAGACTGATCACTCAGCGAAATACAGCATGGTTTTTTGAAACCACCATAAAACATACCCAACCTTCAGTTGGCCGCCACTGCTTATCTTTCACAAAGATGTGCACTTTGTAAAATTTGTGCTATGCAAATCTAGTGTAACAGATGCAAGCAATAAAAGGTGGCCCACTGGTGAGGTGAACTACAGTTGGTCGATTCTAACAGCACATGTGATGGAGCAATGGAAAACAGAAACAGGCCAGGCACCAGTGGCTTGCTCACTTGCAGGAACTATTTGGTTTGGTGAATTTGGTCGTTGTATTTAAGACACAATGAATACTTTGTGTAGAGTAGATCGGTGGATCACGGGGAAACTGCAGAAGAAACAAATCTAGTAGACGAAATTAGTATGGTTGGTGGTTGTACAAATGGTGACCACATAGAAGCATCATGGATTCATGGTAATAAATATGTGCGGTAAATATAGTTCAACCCATAAAAGCAAGCTAACCTATTTAATTTGGCAGGTTATTCTTTTGTATTTCTGCAACAATGACCACTGTGTATAGAAGGTCACAAGGGAAAGCGATTGGAACATACATAAGAGATTTTATGAGAGAGATAGGAATATTAGCAGGTCTCTATAACAATTACATGCATTGGATGCAACTCCAAAACCGAAAGAGCAACTAATGCAGAGTACAAAGAAATCTAAAAGATAATGGTCTGCTGCTCTGAAGTTGCTTGCACTTGTAGTACTATATCATGCTAAAAAATAAAATGATTATGAAGATAAATTATATCATTCTACATACATAAAGACAGCACAAGATAATTCCTTTGCCTCTCCAGTTACCAACATGCTATCATTTATATCTCATTTAATGACTGTACTCTGATGGTTTCAAGTGTCGGAATATTACCTTATCAGATACATAATCTGGTGGATTATATACTTTGCCAGTGCTTTCTGCCCCTCTTGTCAAATCCCCAAACTCGTTTATTGACCATCCATGTTTACCAGGTGATAAACCACTAAACGTGGCTTCAACTCTAGCCAACTCCATGTTAACTTGGGCCAGACGAACAACACCGAATACAACCGGCCCTTTAAACTCAGCTACAGCAGCGGAGACTAAGAAATCTGCAATGTTAGGGGCACATAATTAGTCATTATTATAAACAACTATGCAGCACATTAGCAAAATAGAACAAGCAAATAATCTGAAGACAATATTCACAGTATGTGCAAGTTAAAAATGAGTGCTTCATCAAACAATTAAATGAGATCAATAAAACCTGGGGCAGCCTACAAGTATTCTATCATCAAAGACATAATTAGACTGTTAGAGACTTAAGGAGTATTGTCTAAAAAAAAGATACACTAGTAGTATGATAAAGATCTTCACAACTTCGATGCATCTGCAAAATGGAAGACACATGCACAAGAGACAATTAATGCCCAATGCTACAAACTCTACATTTCTCAGGAAGTAGTCTTTATAATGATTCACCCACCATTGAAACATTGATCTCTACACTTACCATAATGAACATAACATTAAATATCACATGGTCTGGGAACAGTCTGGGAACAACCACCAGAAAATATCCAAGCTAATCTGGAAGAGTTATAATAAAAAAACACGACAAACGTAGAAATTAACACAAACCATTTGGGTTCCCTTGGCCAATCAGACGTGCATCTCGGCCTGTTTGATGCAGGGCATCTAACATTGTCTTCACTGGAAGAGAACCAAGAACCCTAACAACTTGGTTTGGCAAGTCCACTTCGATGTTTTTAATTCCTGTGGCAAAACAGTGAAACACAATCTTCATAAACCAAACAGAATTGATTGAAAGAGGGTATTCTTAAAGTTTCATTTAACCAACAGATAATTAAATAATATGGCCGCACACCTTCCAGAGTTTGCAGCTTGTTTTTCACTGATGTTACACAGCCCTCACATTTCATGTCCACCATGAATTCCGTCTTCAAGTCACACAAGGCACAAGATTATTAAATAACTCTTTGCATTGAGAAATTAAAAAAAAATATCTGAAGAAAATGCATAAGGTGAACAATACCATAATGTTTCTGTTAACATGGCATACAAACAAGCAAAAGTCAAAATAGTCTGTTGAACCAGAGACTACAGAGTGCCTAATTCATATAACTAAAAAAGGGTAGAATGTTGCAGTCTTGCCTTTCTAGATTGCATTCAAGTTAAAACTACAGTGCATTAGAACTCAAGATTACTTAAGACAATGCTAAAACCACTCTTGAAAAAGGTCTAACTCAGGAGTTCACAAAGCATCCCATGCCACGAAATTCCTATCTCACCTTGAAGAATATGTACTCCTTTTCAGAATGGAATGAAAACACTTTGGGGTAGGCTGCAAGACTACAGAATCCGTTCCTAAGTTACTAATCTAGTACTAAGATTACCATCCTTTATGAATATGACTGAGAATCCCAAGCAATTTGAAACTGATAACTTGTGTTATCAGAATAGTTTATCACATGTCCGAGCAAAATACAAAGCATTTGGATGAATTAGGCTACCTACATCTGACCTTCGAAATCCAATCGTCACCTCCTTCTATACAAGGCATGTAAAACTACTTAACCGTTCTAATTGTTCTAATAAGCTTCATACTAAAACTGACTGTCCCTCTCGAAGAAACAATCTGTATTTTTCTGAAGAACAGATGGTGGCTCCTACCAGTCCTCCCATTAGTCCCATTTTAGTATCCCCTCATCTTCCAGCAACAGGGATAAATAAAATGAAAGGTTGATTTTTACAGTACATCAAATATCTTGACCCGCATGACGACAACCATGATGTTTAGCACAACACCTGCAGGTGCATCCAAAATGCACTGATGCAGCTCTCTCGTGAATAGCCAGATCAGATGGTGGCACTAACACCCACTAGTGGATTACCATCTCTATAAAGTACAAACTACGGTTAGAAGAACAATCAAGTCAGACAATTCGGCCCCATACAACAATCAGGCGATTGAATATATGAGACCAACCACTCAACTGAGCGAGAATCCTGTGTTCAATTAATTGCCCATTTCACAACCAACAACTCAAATATTCAATCCAGCATCTAATCCTGAAAAACTAATTCAGGCTCTCGCAATTACCTCACTGCCCAAGCCACATCGCAGGTAAAAAAAAAATACGAAAGGGTGTAGTCAAGTCAGGGAGGACCTACCGTGAGCTCCGGAAGCGCCGTCGACTCCTGCAACAGCAACACACCAAACCACCACACACAAGGTCAGTTAGACAAGCCGCAGAGCTCAGCGAGGCGACAAAATTGCTGGCGACGACGCGAGTACGGGGCCAAACCTTATCGGGCGCTGAGAGATCGGCCGTGGCCGTGGAGGCGGCGGCGGCCATCGGAGGCACCGCGTTGGGGGCGTGCCCGGAGGTCGAGGAGGTGGAGGCGGAGGCGGAGAGGAAGGAGGCAGGCAGAGGGAAGCGAAGCTTGGAGGTGGAGGGCCCGGAGGAGGAGAAGGAGAGGGCGTAGGCAGCAGCTGCTGCTGCGGGCACGGCGGAGGCGGAGGCGGCGGCGGCGGCGAAGGCCCGGAGGAAGCCCACCATCCTGCGTTGCGTCGCGCCCCTAGCTTTTTGTAGCCTCTTCTCTTCCGGTCTCTTCTGCTGCTTCCCGCGGAGGCGCGCGTGGGGTTGGTTGGATGGGAATCGAATCGGGTTGGTTGACTATTGATGCTGCAGGTTTTCGTTCTGAACTTGAACTTTGGCTGCTGTTTCCTTCAATTCAGAATTTCAGATTTTCAGAGAACTGACCCTTTTTTTAGAGAACTGATGAGAAGGTTTGCCAGGTGTGGTTCGTTCGTTCTCTGGAACGGGCGAGCGGCCTCTAGCAACATCAGGAAAAGCCTGACGACAATCCAGACACGGCCCAATACAAGGCCCGTTTATTCGCGTTGTCAAACTTCTTAGGAAAAAGTTATCGAGGTCCCTCAACTTTTGCCAAGTCCGATTTAGGTCCCTAAACTATAAAACCGGCTAAAACGCGTCCCTCAACTTTTAAAACCGTCCATATTACGTCCTTCAGCGGTTTTACACGGTTGTTTTGCTACCGTAACCGTGGGTTTGCTACAGTTAATGCGGCTTTGCATTTTCTTTTATTTATTAATTGTACTAAATATTTGAAAAAATTTAGTAAATCACATAAAAATTATAAAATAAAAACTCTAATTTTATTGGACTCTGTATGAGTAGATCTACACACTGAATATATATTATGGTCTGCTTTAGTAAAAAAATTTGTTACATCTTTAGATCTATGTTCGTCTGAAAATAATATAAATTGCATCTATGAATTGGTGCGACAAACATTTTGTACTAAAGCATACAATAATATAGGCTTAGTGTAAGGTAGATCTATGCTCGTCTGGAAATAATATAAACTGCATCTATGAATTGGTGCGACAAACATTTTGTACTAAAGCATACAATAATATAGGCTTAGTGTAAGGTAGATCTATGCCCGTCTGGAAAATAATATAAACTGCATCTATGAATTGGTGCGACATACATTTTGTACTAAAGCATACAATAATATATACTTAATGTAAGGATCTACACATATAGAGCCCAATAAAATTAGAGTTTTCATTTTATGATTTTTATGTGGTTTACTAAATTTTTCAAATATTTAGTGAAATTAAAAAGAAAATGGAAAGCCGCAATAACTGTAGCAAACCCATGGTTACGGTAGCAAACAACCGTCTAAAACCGCTGAGGGACGTAATATAGACAGTTTTAAAAGTTGAGGGACACGTTCTACCCGGTTTTATAGTTCAGGGACCTAAAGTTGAGGGACCTCGATAGGAGACTTCTTATTTCGTCGACCCATTAAGCCTGCATATACAGGCCTCCCAATTTACCAAGACCCGTTAAGCTCCGAACAGCGGGCCACATGTCCAACATGGCCCACTGGCCCGCTCGGGCATTCCCTTTCCCTCCCCTCTCCCGACGAACTCTGAACTCCCTCCAGCGGCACGGAAGGCGGACGGCGGTTCGGCGCGGAGGCGGGAGATTCGGCGAGCGGCGGCGCGGCTCCGGTTTGGCTCGCTCGTCGCTCCTCGCTGTCCAGTGGCCACGGGCCACGGCACTCGGCCCGCCGCGGCTCCGCGAGCGGCGGCCGGCGGGCGCACGGCGCGTCGGCGGAACCCGCAGTCCTGCAGGCGCGGAGGCGCCAGTCGCGAGGCTGGCAGGTGGAAGCCGGTAAGCGGCCAGGGTGCTTCCGCACAGGCGCAAGAGCACAGCAGTCAGCAGAAGTGCAGCACTGGTAGGATAAGCAAAGCATTTGTGCTAAATTGCTAATTACTAGATGCCTAGATTCAGTTAGTGATGTCAATGCTCTGAAATTTTTGACAGTGGAACAGAAGCAGTGAATGCTTTCTTGAAATTATTCTATGAATCTGAGTGATTTTAATTTGTAGGTCTAAAGTTCTGAACCATGAAGAGGAAGAAGAGTGGTGGTGGTACTACAGATTTGAGGTCTTTTTTGGAAAGAGCTGCGGCAAAGAAAAAACAACACGATACAGAGAATGCTACTCCATCTACCATGCCTGCCAATGAAAGTGAGATGCAGTTAGTTACATTCCAAGGGCACAGTGGTAGTGGAACAGGCACAGAAGCACCTGAAGGTTCTAAACCAATGAGCAAAGAACCACCTGAAGGTCCTGAACCAGTGAAAGATGAGCAGGAGCAGCCCCAGATAACAGAAGACGATGATGAATCTCTGTCTGTTTATGAAGCTGAATATAGTGATGAAGATTGTGAGTCTGTAGCCTCAAACACTAGAGATTACAATGCTAAATTTCTTGCCCGCTTGACATGGTCACTTAAGTGCATAAGATTTCTTTTGCATCAGGGGTTAGCTTTTCATGGTCATGATGAGACAAATGATTCAAGCAATGTAGAGAACTTTCGGGAACTTTTGGAATGGCTGGCAGGGAATTTCGATGAAGTTAATCAGCTGGTTCTAGAAAATGCTCCACACAATTGTCTAATGATAGACCACAAGATTCAGAAGCAACTCATTGCTTCTTGTGCTCATGAAACAACTAAATTTGTCATAGATGAACTTGGTGATGAGTGTTTTGCAATTCTTGCCAATGGATCTAGTGATGCATACCAGCAAGAGCAATTGGCTATTTATTTGCGTTTTGTCAATAAAAAAGGAGAGCCGGTTGAACGGTTTCTTGGCCTTGTTTGTGTTGAAGATACTACAGCATTGACTCTTAAAAAAGCAATTCAATCCTTGCTTATCAAAGTTCAATTGCCTTTATCCAAGGTACGTGGTCAAGGGTATGATGGATCTAGTAACATGAAAAGCCATATTAATGGTTTGAATGTCATACCCGGTTTTAGAAAGAAAACCGAGTACATCTCATATGTGTGCCAGGATCAAATTTCACACATATGATAGACCGTGAGTGAACAGCAGAAACAGTACTCAAACGAATATTTAATAAACAAAGTATTTATTACACTCACGAATAAGGCACAAAGGCCAAATAAACTGGTTCACACGATAACTAAGACGATATCTCCAAAAGCACTCCACAGGCAACTGACTGGTGGAACACACGCCTAGAACTCATCAAGATCGCTGAGGTACTCTGCTCCATTATTACCTTCTGATCCAATATAAGCAAGGGTGAGTACACTTATGGTTGGTACTCAACAAGTGGGGGAAATATGCAAGCTATCAAGGATAGGCTGGGTTTGCAGCGGTTAGCATTTTAGTTGGTCAAGTTTTATTGACAAGCAACTATTTACTAGGATATAAGTATATACCAACCCACTTATTAACAATAAAATGAGCATAAAGTAAATCATAAATATAACCAATAACATATGCATGAGATGATTTGATTTCATGTTTCGATAGATTAATCACGTGAGGGTCCAGGCCGTTCATGACCGCGAACACGGCTGTTATAACAGTTTTACACTCTGCAGAGGTTGTACACTTTCACCACAATTCGCGTAAAAGCTCCGAAGAACTTTAAACCCAACCATGCTGTGCTGATCAGGCACGTACCACACTTCCAAGGTGTGACTGCATAGGGACGCTACGAGGCCTTTACAAAGATTCCCTAGTTAGAAACAATCCGCTAAGGTTTCCGGATCGGAAGCAGGCATAACCCTCCCTAACGGGCATAGTGTCTTAGCCAAGCCCACTTCCCGAGAGAACCGGGCTATACACCGTCAACCGCCACCCCCCATGCCCTTTCGGTAAGATCATTCCGAACCAGAGTTTCTAATTAATTAGCCAAGACCAGAGCCATATAGTATTGTGGTTGTACGGTTAATCCTGGGTGGTTCTCCATGTTCCGATTAACATGGTGATCTTGTATTAACATAACAAGATATAAATAAAGATATTCATCAATGTTGGATAGAACCCATCATGAACCAAGGTTAAGCATCTAGCATAGCTACCCAACATAAAAGTAAACCCGGTGTATCAAGGCTTAGGGGTAAAAGTCTAGTCATCCTTAAATAGGACCCATCAGATTAATGCATCGCGAAATAAAGATAAATTTTGTTGTCATGCAGTGTGTATGGGTTCAAAAGAGTATGCAGAGGGGGAAATCCACTTGCCTTGCTCAAAATACTGCGGTGGCTCCTCCTCGAAGACTTGATCTTGATCTCCCTCGAACGGATCGTTCTCTATACGATTCACACAAGCATTCAATCAATAGAAGTAAAACAATACACCAAACAACTTTTAAAGACGTAAAGACGTATCTAAAACTATTCTTGATGAAGAGACGATCGCGTGAGCGCAAAGATCACTCAAAACGGATTTAAAACGGTCAAGATATGGCTAAAACAAGGTTTAGGGGCTTCTTTGAGTTAAAACTAACTCTCCAGGGGTTTAAACAGAAGAAACCAGGGACCTAAAACGTAATTTCATATAAAAACCAAAGGACTTATGTGAAAAACCACACGACAGGACGGCGGGTTCTATTTTTAGAAAGCTCAGGGGCCTAAACGAAAAGAAAAGGACCTAGATCTAATTATTTTTGAACTGGCTTGGACCGCGGGTTGATTTCTAAAAAGATCAGGGGCTCTTTTGCAAAACCGCACGGCTGACTCCGCGCTGACCATAACGGTTCGGTTGGATCTAATCTCGATCGTCGAATCTAGATCGAACGGCCCTGGGCAAAGGGGCAACTTCCGCGGCGGCGCGCGGCGGCGCGCGGCGGAGCTCTCGCCGGACTTGCTCGAAACCGGCGCTAGAGAGCTCGGTTTCTCGCCGTGATTGGCTCGGGAGAGAGCTGGGGACGCGGGGATTCTATTTTAGGGGATCTAAACGAGGGTTAAACGACGGTGGGGGCTTGCGACGGCCTATGGCGGCACGGCCACGGCGGTGAGGTCACACGAGCACTAGAGAGCGCGGGAAAGAGGGAAAAACGACTTGGCGACTACCTTACCTCAACGCAAACCTCGACGACGAGCTCAAGGCGGCTACTGCGACCTCGAGAGGGCGAAACACGGCGGCGGCTCTAACCCTAGGGTTACGGCGGCTATGGCGACTATGGCGACGCGGAGAGCTCGGGTTTAGAGTTGGGGATCCAAGGAAGCTTAGGCCGCGGCTTATAAAGGCCGGAGAGTCCTTGCGCGAGGGGAAACGGAGGTCGAGTCGGGCGCGGCCGGGATACGAGCTCGAGTCCAGCTCGACCTCGGCGAGGAAGACGACCCTGACAGGGCGGGCCCACATGTCAGCGACCGGGAGAGAGAAGAGAGGAGAGACGGCTGGGCCGGGCTGCGCGCTGGCGAAACGGGCCGAAGAAAAGAGCTGGGCTAGAAAAAGAGAGAGGGAAAAGAAAGATTTTGAAAAGATTTAAACTTTTGCAAACTCTTTTCAAATTCAAACAAACATTCAAAAACATATGCAACAGCATGAATGCAACAAAGAATTTATTGACTCTAATTTAAATGATATTTAAATATTTTAAGAGCCATGATTTAATTTGCAATTTAATATTTCCTAAAAAAAACAAAAACTAGGAAAATTGGGTTGCCTATATTAAATTTTAATGTGATGAAATTAGGGTGTTACAAAATTAATTATGGATGAGTCTCCCTCTGCTTATTATGTTCATTGTTTTGCCCATCAACTCCAGCCAACCCTTTTAGCTGTTGTTGCTAAGGATAATATGGATTGCCTGTGGTTCTTGATGCAACTTGCATATTTGTTGAATGTTCTTGGGATGTCCTGTAAGAAGATTCGCATGCTTCGCATAGCTCAAGCTGAATATATGATTAAAGCATTAAGATTGGGGGAAATTGAAATTGAGCAAGGTTTGAATCAAGAGATGGTCTTAGCAAGGCCATGTGATACACGTTGGGGATCTCATTACAGAGCTGTAATGCATGTTATTGCTTTGTATCCTTCAATTAGGAAAGTTCTAATAAGGGTTGGGAAGGAATGTAAATAATGCTAACAGTATTTAAGTCATTTGAGTTTGTTTTTCTGTTACACTTGATGAATGAAATATTTGGACACACAAATGACTTATGTCATGCTTTGCAAAAGAGAGAGCAAGGTATTGTAAATGCATTGGATCTTCTTGAGTTCACAAAGGTAGAACTTGGTGTTTTGAGAGAAGATTCTGGGTGGGAGGAATTTCTTAAGGTCACCTCATTTTGTGAGAAACACAAAGTTAAAGTTGTTGACATGAAAAAAAAGTATGTTCCTGTGCAAAGATCAAAGATGTTCTACAAAGGTGCCATTAATTATAATCGATTTCATGCTGATATGTTTTTGGGCATCATTGATAGACATGTCCAAGAGTTGAATGATAGATTTGATGAGGTAAACAAAGAGTTGCTTAGATGCATGGCATCATTTAGTCCAATCAATTCCTTCCATGCTTTTAATGCTGAGAAATTAGTTAAGCTTGCTGGGTTTTATCCTCATGACTTTGAACTTGAAGAAATGAAGCAACTCCCTTTTCAACTGAAACTCTATATTGATGGTGTGAGGAAAGATGAAAACTTCAGAAATTTAAGAAGTCTAGCTGAGCTGTCTATGATGCTAGTTAAAACAGACAAGGTATCTCGGTATGGCATTGTTTACAAACTTCTCAAATTGGTGCTGGTTCTCCCTATTGCAACAGCTGGTGTTGAGAGGATATCTTCTACAATGAACTTTATCAAAAAACAACGAAGAAGCAAGATGGGGCAGGAATATTTGAATGATTGCTTGGTTACATTCATTGAAAGTGATTTTTTCTTGCAAACTATGGACAACGATATCATCAATTATTTTCAAGGCATGAAAGATCAGAAAGTTATCCTATAATATGTAGGCTTTCTTATCAATGTTATTTGGCTGTTTTATGATTTTATTCTCCATATATTCTAGATATTGCTCTTTGACATATGTATTATTTAGTACATCTATTATCTATATGTTGAACAATTTCAAGTCATGATAATTTTTGTGATGTTGGTACTCAATTATATGCTATGATTAATCCATACTTGAGGCCGTTATTTTTCTTTCACTTGTCCAAAATTTTGAATACCTAGCCCCAAAATCCTAGGCCCGCATCTGTTTGCTGTCCCACCAGCCATTGTCCGTCTTCTCTGGTGAGGTTGTGACTGACGTTGTCACCGCCACCATGCCCGCCGCTACGGCATTCAGGCTTCTCCTCTGCGTTCTCTTCTTCCGCTGATCCAACACCGCTCCTCACTTCCTCCCCAATGTCTCCTACATGTCATCAACCTCATGGCCTCTTCATATCCTCGCCCACTGTGCATGGCTTGGTAGGAGGGTCCCCTCCCCTGATTCTGTCTGCTGCTCCCCAAGTGGCTTAACTCAGAGTGGCAATATGAGCGTTAAGTTTCTAGCTTGATACATCTCCAGTGATAGCTCATTGCCATATTCTAGTGCTGCACCTATTTGACGAGACTTGTTTAATGTTTGTGGATTGATCTCCTATGGCCTCAAACATCATAGCTTAGGTATGATATGGTCGTGGACTGCCACTTGCAAATATCCCTTACAATATTTTAGTTTTTGCCGTGCCTTTGTTTGGTTATTGTTAGGACATCATTATTGCAGTTTGTTGTGACTAACATTGATGTGGCTAGTGATATATCATGGTTTGTTTGCTACAGTTGATTTGTATGCTGCTTGTACTGAAGTTTTGATCTCCCTAGCATGGTACGTCAGTGTGATTATGTCTATTTTAGTTACTTATTATAATTTCAGAAATCAGTAACGGTAGCCATGCATCATTGTGTGATTTGTATGGTTATTAGTGTCTGCACGTCTGCACTAGTTGCATACTGTTTGCAAGATCGTTTTATTTCTGTGTGTGTATGCACCTTGTTTCATGTTACCATGTTCCATACTGAAAAAGCTTTTCCCAAGAAACCAAGGTTTTTCTGAGGTACTTGGCTTACACACATGTTAACAGAACTTTTCTCTTCAATTTCAGGACTAAAGTCTAGCAAGGTGGCAAATGGCAACCAGTTCTGTAATAACTTTGACCTTGTCTTCTAGGCTCCACTGGACGCAATTGTAGGTATTATGGGTTATGATTTCTTTCTTTAAGGTCATAGTATTTGGATTTTGGAGGTGCACAGTATTGGCTATGATACTTGATGAATGACAAAGTCATATACACTCGCGTTCAATCAGTCTGAAAAGAAAATGAAATTCATTCCATTTGGCATCATCTCCTCCAGGAAGCAATCTGGCTGCAAATTCAGGAAAACAATGTAACGAGAATGTAGAATTTTGATGGCCACTAAAGGGCTTGCTAAATTGACAGGCCAATATTGTAACGATGTTAGATGTTAATACTGAATCGTGACCAATGGATGGACCAAAACTAAGCAGCGACTGCTATAGAATTTTTATAATTTCATATTCCAATGCAATGTCATGGAGAAAAAGATTCCAATGGGATTACTGAACTATACATGTACTTGATTCAGCATACACAATTTTACTGACATAAATTCAGATGTTAGCAAAAATAGATGGCACTGAGCTGTTGATGATCATTCTTTATCCATATACTTGAGCTATTCTTACAAGGTAGCATTAAACTCTTTGTTATAAAAGTGGTCGCAGTAAACCAAAAGGCCCTAGTATCAAGATATTCATCAAAGAGCAGGCCAAAAAAGAACACTTAGAAAACAATCAACTTCCTTCAGCTGCTTGAACACGGACATGTAAAGTCAGAAATTCAGAGCATTCAAACCTTTGCGTCACCATTGGCAGGCATAACATTAAGTGGCTTGAAACTATCATCAATGGTCGTCGTCACAATTGTCTACCTTAAGCTGGGCCTTGTTACAGGGCAACTCTCCTTTGGCAGAGGGCTGAACAGAGCATAGTTACAGCTTCACATGCTCTCCCTGCCAAGAAAGAGAAGCCCTGAAACTGGACAGCTTAGGCATTCCATTTCTTGATCATCTAAAGGATTGAGTTATTTCCTCTTTCTTAGCCTGACCTCATTGCTATATCCTATCAGCGGGCCTGCGGCATCACAGTATTATATAGGGAACATATCCTTGAGAAGACATGCTTGCTGATTTTTTTTGTTCTTTTCCATAAGGTTTTAAACCATGGATATCCTCTTGGAATCCAACATCTCCCTTTCCTTTGCTTTCTTGGTTGTGTTTCTCTAAAGTTCGCACCCCACTATCGGATTCTCTCTCACTCGAGACCCTTCTTTGGCAATTGGCACTGGGCACAAAACACATACTGCTGGTAATTCTTTTTTCCGTGTACAAAAAGAGGGGCAAGTAGAATAATTTGACCGTGCAGTAAAATTAGTTGTTCTGCATCAGGACTGTTTCTGAATCTTAGACGATGCAGATTTCAACAATAATTGTACATAGTAACATACAACTTACAACACATCAACATCGATACAGTTCTGATAGTATGTGCAACTTTTCAGAATCACCCCATCAACATCGAAACCAGCATCACATACTAGTAGAGTAGTAGTAGTCTACTGGAGTACGCTAAAATATAAATAACTTCATGCACGGCTAACTTGGATTCTAGAATTACAGTTTTGCCCCCTCTGTTCCTTCAACTTTCAATCTTTCACTTCGGATTTTGACGCCCATATACCTGTCAAGTTTTGAGACATAATCATTCATTGGAAGATTGGTAGGATTCGACCTAAAAACTCAACCTCGGTGACAGAACTGGCACCACTAGGGCCTGCCTGCCTGCCTGTGGATAGTGCTCAAAATGTACCAACAAAATATCACAGGTGTAAGCTCGAGGGATTACCTGCCGAGCATCATGACGGTGGCCTGCGGGTTAGTTCCCGGCGAGGCGTTGAAAGTGGAACCGTCGATGACGCGCAGCGCGTCGACGCCGAGCACCCGGTACTCGGTGTCGACGACCCTGCCTACCTGGCAGCCACCATGGTAGTGCCAGATGGTCATGACGGTGTCCCTGCAGAACTGCTCCAGCGACGTGGAGTCGTTGTCGTGCCGGGGCAGCAGGTTCACCGGGAACCCGGTCGACATGTTGAGCAGCGTCTCCATGGAGAAGTTGGGGTACGTGAAGTTCTCGAAGGCCTTGGACTGGATGACGCGCTCGATCACCTGCAGGCCTGCCACGCAGCGCCGGAGATCCTCGGGGTGCGAGAAGTAGTTGAACGTCACCGACGGGTTGTCGTCGGGGTTGCGGTTGCGGAGCTCGAGGTGGCCCGTCGACAGCGGCCCGAGCACCTTCTCCAGGATGAAGCCGCCGCGGAAGGCCGAGTCGTCGAGCTGCCTCATCGCCTCCGCCGCGAGCGCGATCGCCTCCGGCGTCCGCTGCTTCGGCGGCACCGTGGCAAGCTGCCCCGTCTGCAAAAAAAAAAAAAAAAAAAAAAAAAAAAAAAAAAAAACCGTTACTGTCAAAGCTTCAGCTGCGTACGGACTGCAGACTCGGAGAAGCATCGACGTGGCAAGAGCCTAGCTTATTACCTGTGGAGAGAACATGCCGAAGCTGCGCGGCCGGACGCCCCAATTGGACCCGCTGGCGCCCTCGACGTAGCTCCCGACCTGGGTGATGCCGACGACCTGGATGAGCGAGACCTCGACCAGGGAAGGAGAAGGCACGTAGATGGCGTTCATGGGGTTGTCGGACATCCCCTGGCCGACCTCAGGCTGGTCGTGGACGAGGGTGATGCCGAACGATCTGAGGTGGTGGGCTGGGCCGACGCCGCTCAGCATCAGCAGCTGGGGGCTACCCATGGCGCCCGCCGAGAGGATGACCTCGTTGCTCCGGCCCGCGTTGAGGTACGCCTTGTGCATCCGCCCCTTGGAGTCGTGGAACACCACGCCGTGCGCCACCGGCCGTCTCCCTGCTGCATGCGGCCAAAAAGAATGTGAAATCAAGTAACCGCCAGTCAGTCAGCTCCGCTGCTACTCTATGGCCTGGCCGGGTAAATTTCGTGGCTGCGAGCGTGTCGCCAGCAAACTGTATGAGTTGAAAAAAAAAAGGATAACTTTTTTACTCGACTAGTAAGTAGTTCTTACCTCTGACATTGAACAAGATCTTGGCCACTCTAGCCCGGAGCAGAACGTCGAGCCCGTCCTCGCGCGCGTACCTCAGGAGGTCAGCGGCCGTGTGGCGCCGCCCATCTGCGTCGAAAATGGACCCACCGACCTTGGTCCCGTCGATGTGGTCGAACGTGAAGCCATTGTCCGGCGCGATCCCGGACTCGAGCAGCCCGCTCTGGAGCGCGGCCTGCCAGGGGCCGAGCTCCGGCTCGAACGCCACGACGTCCTCCACCCACCGATACGCCGCCTCGGTGGCGTCCACGTCCCACCCCGCGTCCGCCACGTAGGCCTCGCCGGCGCGCGTGTAGAAGCCGGCGTTGATGCAGCTGCCACCGCCCAGCACACGTGGGCGCGAGTTGATGACGCCGTCCTCGGAGACGAACCGCTGCGACGGGGAGGTTGGGGACGTGTCGGACAGCGTGTCGGAGAAGCGGGTCATGTCGCCGATGCGCTCGTCGGCGTACGGCGAGCCGCCGCGCTCCAGCAGGAGCACGCGGAAGCGCTCGGAGAGGGTGGCAGCCAGAGGGCAGCCGGCCGTGCCGCCGCCGACGATGATGTAGTCGTAGTAGGACACGTTCGGCGCCTGCGTCGCGTCCTTCATGAACGTGTAGTCCACGCTCCGTACTGCATTTTTGTTTTGTTTTGTTTACGCACGCATCGTAAAAAAGAGTGACCGATCAGAAATAGAGAAGCAAGTAACGGGGGAAAGAATTGTTTTGTCACCTTGTGGCAAGCTGCACAGGAGTGCAAAGAAGCTCGTGGCGACAATGGCGGACAGCGTTCGTGCGAAGAGCTGATGATCGGCAGCCATTGTTGGGGCTGTAGTAAGCTGCGACGGGCCTGCTAAGAGATCAGCTGATCTGTTGTAAGTGTGTCTGTGCAACTGTGAGATGTTGCGTGGTTTTATACAAGGCAAGTGAGCAGAGCACAGAGTACTACTAGAGATGAGAAAGAAGATCATGTTGTTGCATGGGTTGGTGGTTGGTGTTGAGCCCTGGGCTAATTGGTGGTTGGCTGTACGTGGCTCTGCATAGACTGCATTAGGTAGCAGTACTACAAGGCACTGTGCTGTGCACCGTGTAAAGCTTGTGAGAGATTGGGGATCGATCTCTTCGGCTCAACTCAACAACACCCTAGCAATCCGATTCCACACAACAATCTCCAATGGCCTCTCGCAATTTTTTTAACAAGGGAACAAAAATGCCTAGTCCCGTGCCGGTACTGTCCAAAACCAATACTAGGTTAAAAGATTGCCGGGCCGCCGTGCAAGCGCAGACGAGGTCAAACGTCCACCGGTGCACCGGTCGTACGCGCACGTTACAACGCCATCATTTTCTTTCTGTTTGCAGCAACGCAGGCAGAAGCAGCAGCGCCGAAGTCGTGGCCCGGCCGAGTGAATCGCCTCGCCTCCAGGCTGCCGGTTCACTCGCGGCGTTTGACTACACAACATCCTAGTAGACGAAGGCGTCCAGCGCCACGCCGCGCGCGTGAGGAAAGAAAGGGGTAGTGGATCGAGGTTGGTCGCGGAGAGAAGAGGCTCCGAGCCGGAACGTGCTGCCGAAACGGCCGGTGACTTCATCTCGGATCCCATGGATGGGCACGGTGGCCCCACCGTGCGGAAGCTTTTGCTTCAGATGAAGCCACCGCCCTTTTCAGTTCTCGGGCCGGTTGGCGGTTTCGTTGCGACCTACCCCCGCCTGTGTGAGAGTAAGCACCTCAGCAGCCCGTTCACGAAAAGGGCATAGCGTGTCCATGTCAAGGCATAAATCTTATCTTTCCGACACATTATTGTGGACATGCACCAGCATTGAAAGTTGCAATTTCGATGAATAAACTGACGCTAATCATCTTTTTTCAATGCGCCACGCCCTACAAAAAGGAGGCAGCAGTGTGGTACAGTAGAAACTCTTCAATGCATCACAGTGCGATGCACCGGCATGTCTATTCGTCCATTGCATCTGATGATGAGGCAACGGTAGATTCACGCGTGCATTCTTCACGCCAGAAATGGCTCTTATTCAGTTTTAGATTATAACAGATGTAATATACGGTGGTGTGACTGGTGTCAGCAATACGACTGACCAAGTTAGTGATGAGTCAGCTCATGATCATGTCAATGACCCAATCTGGCCGGATGAAGTTGTAAGTTGTGATGAGTTGACTTGTGCTAATGACCTAATCCGATTAAGCGGAGTTGTGAGTTGTGATGAGTTGGCTTGTGTTGATGACTCAATCCGGTGAGTGGAGCTGTAAGGCCATCCCCAACCCATCTACTAGGATAGTGTCCATAACATTAAATAGCATGCCACATAAGTAATTTGATGATGTGGCAAGGGAGTTAAAGAAAGGAGAGAAGGACATGGTGTCTTGCTCTTAATGACCCAATCCCAACAGACGTATCGAGTTGTATACGGTCAATAGATTGAAATTGAGTGAGATGGTTTTATCACCTCTTCTAATTATACGATCTTTGGATCGGGGTAGTTTATTTTCGGACCTGATTTTTCTTATAAACTGAACCTATTCTTTTCGCCATCCATTGAAAAAACCTCTTTCACATCTCTTTTAGCTAAACCCTTGCGCCTTGAAAACGTGCCGCGCTAACAGACTATAGCAGCCGGTTGCTAAACGCCGGCTCCGTCCACTAACGAACAAACCAAGCGAGCAACCAAAATCAAACAGGAAAAAAAAAAGACAAGAAAACGAAGAGACTCGACAGTCGACTCTCTACCCTGCTAACTAGTACGCACACAGTATCGTGCAGGAACTACTACTAGAAGGGCGCCGTGGCGACGTCCCTCTCGATGGAACGGGAACGCCGCCGGCAGCAACAACCACGGTGGTGCCCGCCGCCACGGGCGCCGCCTTTGCTGCTGTGGCGGCAACCGCCGCTGCTGCATTCTCTGGTGGCGCCGTCGGAGGAGCCGCCGAGCTCGACCTCGTCGTCAGACGAGGAGTCGAAGGAGCTCGACATCCTGACGGTCTTCATCTTCACGGGCTTGAGGCCCTCGGTGAAGATCCGGATCGCCTCCTCCTCCGTCTTGGTGTTCATCACGTACAGCGCCGCCTCCTGCAACAGAAACAATGTTAAAGCAGGGTCAATCTTTCTGAATTACAGTAATATCTTTTTTATATTGTTTGTGTTACTCCACTTCCATTCAGACCTACTCCGTACTACCGTATAGTGCCAGATTTGTTGACACGTGTGCATAGGCGCCGCGGCCACACAGGTCACATATATACGGTATACCCTTCCACGGTTCCACCTCATGCGTACGTGTATACGTACACGGGACGGTAAGGGTGCGTCTCGCGAGTTACATGTGCGAACGATTAGTCTATCCCCGTGCGCGACGTGTTGTAAGTAGCATGGACGACGTCTCTGTCACGCACTCACGCCCGTTTTTTATATAGCATAACTCACGCCCGTAAACGTGTGGTCAGTCGAGCGCCTAGGGTACACGTTCGCGTTGCGTGACGGAGACCGCTTGGGGACACGCAATTAGTCATGTCCTTCATTTCCTTTGCTTTTGAAAGATAATTCATAATAGTTTGAAAGATTTAAAAGGATGTTGACTATACATATTTTTATTTTTATATATAGTTTGAAAGATTTAAAATAAATTTCACTATATGTATTTTTTAAAATCAAATTTGCCCATAAGTACATGCCCGCTACTACAAGTAGTATAGTACATAAACACACTAGTTGAAGTGAAGGAAATGCGGCAGCGTATAAAAAATCATGCCTTTTTTTGTTGCGCTAGCATTTTTAGTGCATACAGAACAAAGAGTGTACCTACACACGTGGAAAGGACTTCCTAATTGTACATGTTTTTCAGCAACAGTGACAGTAGAATTATTGGGAAATTGTATCCTAGTACTATTACTCTTGAAAGGAAATATATCAATATTTTAGTTTGATTAATGCGCATCATATGATTCCTAAACACGAGATAGTAGAAAATGCCTTTCAATTTTGGATCATCACACGTTGATAGATGATCCATTGCAAAGATTTGGCACCACCACAGCAAGGATGAAAATTAAAGATGTTTACTATTGACGACTATCTGTATCTGATGATGCACAGACAATGCGGACCTGTATGTATAGATTGTGTTTACCTTTGCCAACTTGATCTGGTCGAGCGTCAGCGTCTTGGGCTCGCACTCCATGGACGGCAATCTCCCCGCCGCCTCCACCTTGCTCCGGCTCATCGGCGTCTCCGCCGGCGCCATCGATGATTCCTTCTCCTTTATTTTCGGTATAATACTCTATCGTATAAATACCGAAGCCAAATACCCCAGGCAGGCGTAAATAAGGAAATACGTATACTCCCCGCAGCTTGGATCGAATCGATCTTCCTCTGTCTTTGCTCTGCTCGTACTCGCGATGATGGAGCCGTGGGAAGCCGCAGCTGGGGGGTCTATATACCTGGCCACCGGCTACGTGTCACCGCCGTACGGGCGCCCGGCGGACACGCGGCGCCGCCGGAGTGGGTGCGCGTGCGGCCACGCGGCGCGGCGCTGCGGTGAGCGACCCCGGCGGGCCCCGGCGTCCGGTCCCATGCTCCGAGGGCTGTGGCTGTGGTGCAGAGTCAGGGCCGCAGGGGACACGTTGTGCCGTACTGTCGTCCTCCGTGGTGGGCCAGCCTCGGGGGGCCAATGGCCTGTCGCCGCGTGCGCCGATTACTCGCCACGTGGCGCCGTGGGTCCCGGGATATTGCGTGCCGGGAGTCAGGACTCAGGACTCGCCGCGCCACCGGCTCGGCAGGCGGCGGTTGCTCGGTTCGTTAGCGCAAGTTGCCGGCCGTGCTCTGCTAGCTCTCCATGGATGATGGATGGATCCCCACATGCCATGCCGGCCGCCACCGGCCGGCCTCGGCCGGCATGTGTGATCACGTGCGCACGTGGCTCTAGGTTACCTCGCCGCAGTGGATAGACAGATGCATAAGCGACTGTGCGTGTGCATCCTGGATCTTTCGCCAAACATCTCAGAGCAGTAGCTGCAGGTACGCGCGCCGCCGCAGTCGTGAGCAATTCACTTTTGGTCACAGGAAAGAGGATCGGAGGGTCAAGACGGACTTGTGAATACTTCATTCGTGTACGTCGGAGGTAGGACCATGCATGCATGCGTGTAGAGTTCTCAGCTCACATTTCTGTTGCTTGATGCCCTGAGCCATGTTGTTTATTCTTGTAAGATGTCGTTGTCGAATGCTAATGCATGATTGATCCGGGTTGTTAGCCATTGCTTCTATCAAAGAAGCGGCAGGGGTGAAAACAAACCAAGTTCGATCAAGATCAAGGTCTTATGCACACGTGTCGCTGTCGCGCCGGACCATGCAGGAACGCGCCGAGGACTGTGCAACCCATGATTGCTTAACTGCATGACAGTGCTAAGTACGACCACAAGCTGCTTACCTAAAAGGCTACGACCGGGATCGAGACGTACTCCCCTTTTTCCCCCTTCTTTTTAGCATTGTCTGAGCGCACCATTATCAGAGAGGACTGTTAGACTGTTTCAGTTTTTTTTGCATTGTTGAATGTGTTGCAGCTAATTAAGAACACTGCGTACTTCATTGTGTTTGTTGAAAGAAATCTACCATTTTTCACTGGCAGTAGTCCTTGGCTTTTTTTAGGAAAAATGACACGCAACACACTTTATTGCTGAATAAAATTTTACACAACATTCAAAACCTATCCTATTATGTGCCTTTTTTTTTCCATATGAGAATCGTACAAAGAGGCTGCTCCATTCCTCTTATTGCAGCCTTGCAGGATACTACGCAAGTAACAGAAGCACAACACACTTTATTGCTGAAATACGCTAAGAATGTTCATCAAACTACAACACAAAAATAAAAAATCAACTCAACCGTACAAGGTCGCCTCAGGAAGCTGGTGCTAACTACTGGAATGAGTGAACCTACAATGTCAGGTTGTAATGGTTAGCGAAATGGCACAACACTTGTAAAATAGATTGAGTAAACAATCAGAATCAGTTGAATTATACAGACAGTACAGTAGCACCTCCCATAACTTACTGCCATTTTTATACTTCATCATGCAATAAATTAATGCAGTTGAGTTAGATAGCTGAGTCTTACAAAGTCAGTATTTCTTATGCTAGCTCGAGAACAAGTGCCGATGCTCCGCCTCCACCATTGCAGACACCAGCAACCCCTACCTTGCCACCCTTCTCCCTAAGAACCTGTTGAAAAGAATCAATGACTATGAGGAACGAGATAATTTCCAAAATGATATGACTAAAGAGGGTACCCAAGATTTTTCTTCTGGAAAAGAGATAAAACTGATCACCAAAGGAAGTGAAACAAAGGGTAATTATTATAATTTGTTAGTGAAGTTACAATGTGAAATTTAGATATGCAGTTTTTTCTTTTCTTTTTCTGCGGTAAATATGCAGTTTTTTCTTTTCTTTTTCTGCGGTAAATATGCAGTTTTTTCTTTTCTTTTTCTGCGGTAAATATGCAGTTTTTCAAGGACCCTAATTGAAGATAATTTGAACTTCGAAAAATCACTAACAGCCCACTAGCAATAGTAGAGATGATTTACCCTTCACGCTAAAGTATTAGAATTCATACTGACAGACCAGCTTCTAGTTTTCTACTAGAAAGCAATGAATACCTTTAAACAAAAGGGATTGTAGCCCAGTTAAACGGACAGAAAAAAATAGCATGATATAAAACTTACACCAAGGAGGGTGACCAAAATACGAGCACCGCTGCACCCAAGAGGATGACCTAAAGATACAGCTCCTCCATGAACATTAATCCTTTCCTGCGAGCACATGTGTTGTTAATTCATAACATATTATTATATACTGCTAAACGCTGCTGCTGCATAGTAAATAACGAAAGGCCAGGGTGTATTCTCTGAAAAATGATGGTTTGAATAAAAGAATGATAGTTATATAGGTGCCACTTACTGAAGGAATCCCGAGAAGCTTTTGATTTGCAAGTGCAACAGCCTGTATTGAGAAGTAAAAATAGATGTTACTACCCAGAAAAAAAAACCTGAAGTAGTAAAAGAAACTCTCAATATATACCGCAAAAGCTTCATTAATTTCATAAAAATCAACATGAGATGACTCTAATCCAGCATTTGCGATAGCCTTTGGTATAGCAAGTGCTGGGGTGGTTGTAAAAAGCTCTGGAGCCTGTATAAACAACATTTAAGTTTGAAAAGTTAGTATTCCAGCATATGAATTTCAAGAGTTGATAAAATTTTATATCTAAATAGTACAAATATAAACTGTTCCAGAGGAAATAACCTTCTATATCCTTCGATATTTATATCACAATAATATATCTAGAAGTGTACTCTACTCAAGTGAGCTAACTGTTACTATGGCTTACTTGTGCTGCATCTGCATATCCTTTGATCCTTGCAAGGACTTGCAAGCCAAGCTCTTGAGCCTTCTGCCCACTCACCAAAACTAATGCAGCAGCTCCATCACTGGTCCATGTAAAACAAATTAGTTATGACTAACTCTAGAACCCTACACAATCAAACGGAAGGCAGCACACTTGACAGTACCAGTCAATGAAAAAAATAGCCAATGCAAAGTGGGACGAAAGAGTGTCTAGCCTAACTTTCCTTGATTGAACGGGAATAAGGCATTAGAAAGACATTTTTACTTTCTCATATGATGAATCATTTAAAGCAATTTATGTTACAATCCTAGAAGTTACAATTTACTTAACAAAAAGCAGAGCACAGGAAGCAGCCAATCACAAATAGGAGAAGCAATTTGTAAGAACAAATAAAAGTCAAATATGGCATGAACATGACAACAAAAGGAATAAAATGAATGCATAATATAATAAAGGAACTCAATTGTTAACAATAAAATAGTTTGTTTCTAAGACATGTCAGCAAAACAATACATTGCAGAAAAAACTATAAGGTTTCAGAAATAAAATAAACACCAAGCGGCTATACCTTATACTGGAAGCATTTCCAGCTGTAACAGTACCACCGTTCTCCTTGAAACTTGGGCGGAGTTTCTTCAGTTTTACTGGGTCAAACTAAGAAACAAAGAAATAACACAAGGCATAAGTGAAACTGTTGTGTGATCAAAGATGCCATGTTCATAACCAACAACAAATTTTATTTTTTTCATAACAACTTCGTTACATACATGAGAAAATTTACCTTATCCAGGCTTTCATCTTTCTCAATAAGTACTGGTGGTTTTCCCCTCCCAACAGGAACTTCAATCTGGTTGATAAAACATTGAGCATAAGAATATCGAACAAAGCATATAATGTCTAGTTTCAAGAAAGCAAAAGAAAATCACCGGAACAATCTCCCATGCAAAAACACCAGAGTCGCGAGCAGCAATTCCACGCTCATTGCTTTGGATAGAAAACGCATCCTATGCAAGAAAAAGCAGAATTAAATTCACAAGAAACAGCAAATATTATTTATTGCAGTATAGAAGAAAATACATTGCATCAGATACAGGAAGATTCTGAGGCAACTGATACAGGCAAGTAATTGACAAGAAAATATTTCAGGCAGCGTTGTATTCTGAAGAGCATGGGCAGTGTTGTGTACTGATGGGCATCTTATAAGAGATTAAGGTATATATTGCTTGAAAAACAACACAAACAGTACTCATTTTCGTATGGCACATCTACTTTCATCTTTGGAAGAAAGCAAATGAACTGATAATCTATAAGCACACCCTAGCAATCAGCAATCATGAGAAAATGATAATAGAAAGGCCATTGCTCCTAAAAGGGTCTAAACTACTAGTACATCATAAGGTACGGAGAACACAGGTGCTGTTCCATACTACTGAGGAAGATAACCAAGATAATTGAAGAAGATAGTTAAACTGACGGTAATTAAAAAGAATCTGGTGGCACTCTAAAAGGAATTTCCATATTTACCACTATTGAATACCGTCACTTTATGTGTTGAAAAATACAGAAAAAAATTGTAATAGACAGCATTTACTATTATTCGTAGTAAGATACCTGATCTTCTCTTGTGAGGGCATGATTGTCAGCACAAAGCTCGGCACACATTCCCATCGCACAATCACCATATACATCCCAAAGGCCATCCTTAAGCATGCCATCGACGAGTGTGTCATGTCCAAAACGAGACCCTTTCCTGCATTTGTAACCAGTAAGCTTATCAGATTATAGAAGTTGAAATCCATTTTGACCAAGAGCACAATATAATTTAAAATAACACAGGTTACTGCTATGACCTATAAATAGTGAATGGGCATTGACAAAAGATTGTAGAAACTGTGATGCAAATAAGTAAACATGCATATACCCACCAAATAGCCTAAACTTATGGGTTGGCTATGCACTGGGTGTATCAAAACAGTAGTTTGCATACCTAGCTTCAGCAATGTATTTTGGGGCATTGGACATGCTTTCCATGCCACCTGCCACAACAATATCATTGATACCCAGTTGAATTGACTGTGCTGCAAACATAGTAGCTGCAGAAAGGAAAGGAAAGCAAGAGCATGGTCAGTGGTCAGATATAATTTCTCACTTGTGTAAACTGCGAGCAGAGTATACAAGCATGGACAGATGACTTAGTTCCATACCTTTCATGCCAGATGCACAGACTTTGTTAACAGTGGTACAGACAACAGTGTTTGGTATCCCTGCGCCCAGAGCGGCTTGCCTTGCAGGAGCTTGTCCCAAATTAGCACTCAAGACGTTTCCAAAGTATACCTCCTGCACAAGGGCCGGATCCACATTTGCTCTTTTCAGAGCAGCTAATAGCCCCCAACCGATGGTCACGTCAGCGCTAGTGGGGGTTTACCTAGATCAGAGCCAAGATCTAATGCAGAGAAGATTTGGATCTCACCTTGAATTGCTATAGAGCCAAGTTTTGTTGCCGGCAAGGAAGACAAGGCGCCAAGGAAGCCACCCATAGGGGTGCGTGCAACCCCGACAACACATACATCTGTGACCAAGGAAGAAAAAATGTTATTAGCCACAGAAAAGAGCAAATTCATCTAGAAGACACCTCCGTCCCACTATATCTACAATAATGTGTTTATGCCTCCTATTCTAAAGGTCCACTGCAAACAAACGTGGAATGCAAATACAGCACTACTAGTGAACCACCTGTTCCAGTTGGCACTATAATAAAACAGAAATAATCACAGGAGCGGTTAGAACCAAGTAATTGTTCCCTTTTTTTGTCAACATAGATGTACTTTGAAGTGAAACTAGAAACTTTTTAATATCAAGCAGACCTTTGAAAGCAATAGATGTTATCAAGTGAAACGGAGATGGGAACACAAGGATGATTACAGGAGCACGGAGCACCTGGAACTCCTCATGGACGCAGACAGGCACTAGAATTACATGGAACGCAATCAATTCCTGCCTTGCAAGTTGCAAGGAATAAACCACAAAATTTTGGCACAAAGTAGCTGAAGGCCCACTCCCAACATGCCAGATCGCTGGACTACAATATAATGTTGTGATGATAGCCCAAGATCTCATCTTTCCCACACTCCCTCCCGGCAGCTTCGGAATCTATTCAAACAGGAGGAGAGAAGAAACAGCAATGATACCTCTGGGGGCGATGCCGTCGGAAGCCATGGCCGCGCGCGCCGCCGGTCCAAACTTCCAAACACAAGATGGAGGGGAGGAACGGCGCCGGCGAGGTGGAGGGGAGAGACGGCCGACGGCGCCGGCGAGGTGGAGGGGAGGGACGGCGTGCGGTGGGGGCACAGAGGAGGCAACAGAGGAGGATGGGTTGAGGCAATCAGGCAACGCAGGCGGCCCACAGCGCACTGGAGGGGTCCGTCCTAGTATAGTAGTACCCAGATTTGAATCCCTCCTTCGGTTTTAACGAAGAACCGCTGAGTTGGTTCTCGCCGGTTCAACACAAATGGCGACCCAACCACATCTTTTGACCAACTTTAACCTCCATTTTCTTCACATCTGGGCTTTCATTTTCGTCAAACACGAAACTTCTCCAAAGGAGGTAAAAAGATCGATCACGTTAAGAAATTGAATTTCAGGAAGAAATAAAAGCCCACGTTGTCAACACAATGCCATCATTGGTCTCTATCCATTATTTGCCAATGAATAAGTAGGGCGGAGCTCATCTACTAGTACTGTAGTCAGTAGTATGAATGAATAGGATAGGAGCAGCGACGTTTGTTTGCGCTTACGTGTGTCCTGGATTGGAGGTGGTGATGGATGCTAAATCAGGAGCGAACGGCGTGTCGGCTGGACGGCTGCCAATTTGCCATTTTGGTGATCGTGCGTAGCGTACGTGTGGGCTCAATCGAATTAAACACAAACTTAGGTAGATCATGTAAGAAGAAGGCATTTAGAACAAGTCTTTTTTTTCTGAGAATTTATTTAGAACAAGTCTTGGGGTTCAAATAAGCGCATATATATATATATATGGAAAATCCTTTCTACTCCCAAGTGTAGCTACTCTCATGTCTATATCTCACACATTAGAGAGTATCTTTTCATACTTAAGGTTTCCAAAAAAAAGTATGTATACATACTTGATTTTTCAAAATGATAACCTTGAAAATTTCTGAGTGGAACTCATATTTTTTTTTTCACCTTGTGATATGTTACATTTCCTGTATAGAAAAATAAGTATGTCCATATACTTCATATATAAAAAAATTATTTTCACATAGCACTTTTAAAAATCAAGTATGTGTATATACTTTTTTTTAAAATCTCAAGTATGAAATAATACCTTCTGATTTGTGATATACACATATGGGAGTAGCTACGCCTGAGAGTAGGAAAACCTCGTGTGTGTATATATATATGTGTGGTTCGACGGGACGAGCACAAAGAGCAAAGCGCCATGTACATTTTGTGACCTCCGACGATGTCAAAAAAATTTGTAGAAACCTGTAGTTTACTGACGGCATATCATGCTTTGTCATCATATATAGTAATTCGTGGGACAGCAGACAGCAGATGAGACAGTGCACCACTGGCGATCTGGTGGTCCGTGATGGTTTTGGCGTCTTCAGCTTCGATATCCACTTGATGAGCTTCCTTTCCGCCCGACGTTGCGAGTTGCGTGAGTACGTCCATGGCCCATCAGCCCATCTTGCATTGGCAGTTTGGCACCAAGCGCCATCCCTGAACCGGTCCCGCCGTCCTGGTCCCAGTAGCCAGTGGAACACCGCCTGCCGATGGTCATGGGATCAAGTCAGCACAGAGCTGTTCAGCTCAGGTCAGCCTTGCCGACGGTCCAGTCTATTATGAACTGATCCACCGTTTAAAAGATTTGGAGCTCCAAAGTTTGAGGTTCAGGAGGCCAAATGAGTACTCGGGCAAAAAATTCTAGATTTGGATTGAAAACAGCAATTTGACCATGATTTTTAAAACCTTAAACTCGATTTAACACGGCTTGATGTATACCATATGAAAGTACATTAATAGTACCTTCCATTTTGATCATAAGTTCAACTAGTTGCTTACGGAAAATAAATTTACAAGGCACTCAAAAGTCAAATACTTCACATAAGAAAAATTTAGGATTTAATTCTTTACTGCATACTACATGGTATGCGCTCCTAAATAAAAATGTTTATGACTAGTTAACATTTTAGTTCTTCAAATCAATATTTCACAGATGAAGTTTTAGTTTGGTACTAAACTTGAATTTTAAATAAGAAATTTGAACAAAATTTCAGTATAAACACATGAATTGACACTTGCCCATTAAATGTTTATGCTTTAATGACATGAGATGTAAAGCTTAAACTTAATTAAATTGTGTTAAATCCGCTCTAAACACCAGAGGTATTACATGTGGTACCCGATTTGGCTGAACCGCCAAGTAAAATAAAGTGTGAGAACCATGTGTTTCAGAAAGAAAGAAAAAAAACAATAGCAGCTCATAAATCTTTACAGGATGAATTTACATGAATACAAGAATGTTACGGATACACTTTATTGAATGCTTACAAACCATGATTGAAAAAATACGTAAACCCATTGCAGGCAATAATCGTTTTAACCAGGATAATTGCTGTACACAGCTAAAAGAGAATAATAAACACGCCTCTTCAGTAGAGAGTGTTGTATGTGTATAATGTTGCTGCGATGGAGACTATGCAGATCACAAGAGGTGGCAGAAGAGTGACGTTGAGAAGTAGGTCCGTGCCTAGATAACCTGCTGCGGTAATCGTGGCATCTGCAACCACACGGGCCAACGTCCCAGCCTCTGTTGAGAGGAGTCCGCCATTGTAGGTTCCTCGGGAAAGCCTCGATGACATTACTCTTGAGAGCAGGGACAGATTCACTCCTGCATGCATTGCTCGATATTAGTAGTTGCACGACTGATAAATCAGTAGTATGTATATGATTGATTCAGGCTTGAGTGTGCATAGTGCTTTGAGATGGTTGCACCGAACATATACAAACACACGCACCTTCAAGCACCTCAGCAAATACAAATGTGATGAGAGCTGAAATGACATATTGTGGAATGGAGTAGTGAGGTGTGAAACAAAAGCTCATGATTATACCAATGAGAACCATGACTTCAGATGCGAGCAAAATTTGCCTGCAAATTAGAAGGACCACATCAGCAGCTGTTCATTATGTCTTCAGATCTAGTGTTCTCAAACTGAAATGTTTCAAATATTTTCTTCATCATATGCAAAGAATGTGATCAGACTGATTTTAAGTCCACAATCAAAACAAAACTATTGGCAATGTATCTGCAGAGCATGTCTCAATTAACAGAGGAAAAACAGTGTCTAGAGAAGATAATTTTTCCCTGTAGTATGTTTCATTAAGAGCACCAAGGTTACCTGTCCTCAAACAAATTTGTAATGTAGATTCCAACAATGGCGTTTACTGGAAGAACCGTTAATCCAAGAATTGCAAGAAAGATAGCCACAGCACTTGTAGACCAGCTAAAATAGTATGTGGTGACGACACTTGATTCAGAGAGTAAAATTTCCATAGCATACTTGAGCATGAAGTATATCAATAGCTGGGCCTGACAAATAGCCACTCATGTGAAGATATGACAAGGCAAGTACAGAAGAAGGTAGCACAAAAAAGATATTTTTTCTAAGACCAACAAAGATTTAAACATGACAAAAGTAGCTTGCAATGGTACAAAGGACAGGGTAAACACTTGTGCGAGCTTTCGTCTGGGATCAGTTCATTCGACATAATGTGTTAATAGAAGTACAGCTGTGACTTATGAGGCAAAATAGTAATAGCAGTACAGTTTCTCTCAAAAGGAAAACACATTTAGTTTTGCTTTTATGCCATGCAGATATACATTATAGTAACTGGAATACCAACTACGATTATATTAACGCTAAGATAACATTTCTTATATTACAAAATTATTTTACCAAACTTCCTTCATAAAATAACCCTATTTAGAATGTTCTCTTCTTTCTTATGAATGTTTGAGTGAAGAACAATACATAAAAAATTCGGTAATTGAGAGCAGAGGGGGAAGGAAACCTTCACAGATGGTGTCAGCAATCTGTATGCTGAAGCAATTGATGTTGCTGGCCCATGAGAGTTTTCTGAGGCTACTTCACTATCATCATTATCCTCCGAGTTCTCATCCTGCGCTCGTTCTGTACTAACCAAGGGTTGAGCTAAACCTTCCTCGAGGTTAGCATTTCCTTGGTGACCTAGAAATAAAAAATCAGATCAGAATAGTTCCTGGTAATGGTAAAAACAACAGCATTGGAGCTTACACATCCTAATAGTAAAATGAGATTAGATTCCGATATAGTTCACCAAATAAAAAAAACGCCATTTCAGTGGGTTGAGAGTTTACCAGATTCTGACGGCTGTTCATTGACCACAGTTTTAGTAAAGTGTTCCGGTTCCTTGAATGTAAGCCACAGCCACAGCAAGTAAATAAGCCAAGCAATGCACATGACCCATCCAGGTAATGTGCTCTGATTAAAAGTGAGCGAGTAAATCTTGAATTTAATCTGAAGAAAACCAGCGAGAGCAGGGCCACATGCCATGCCAAGAGCACTAGCACTAACGAATCCGGCAGAGGCTTGTAGCCTCAGCTTGAGAGGCACACAGTCACTGATATAGCGACGATTCACTGCTCTTGCAGAGCCCAACCTGCACATTGCATGTCACCAGTTCAATCAACACAGACACCTTAAAAGACATCAACAGATTACCATACTTCAAATATTTTGTCTCCTTGTAAGCTAGAAAGCTTCCATTTTGTTTTGTATTCAGAAATATAATCTAGAATATGCCTTAAGTCAAGGATTCTCAACCTGCATTTACCATGCTAGTACTTTTCACCCAGATCCAATGCTAGCTTACAAAGGTGAAACTGAAACATAAATGAAGTGACACAGATGAGTGAATCAAGAAAATTGCATACCCGCATAGTAGTCGTCCAATCAGGAGAAGTATTAGTGAATCCAGATCATACGCCAACGCATATAGCAGGTTTCCAAGAAACAGCATGATACTACTGAATACAAGTGGCCTGAAGTAGGACCTATTTGACCAGGCACTGAAGTAGACTGAGGAGAACACTTGAGCAACTGCCATTGATCCGATAATTATACCACAGACAGTTGCAGCTGCCCCAAGGCTTACTGCATAGTCATCTGCAGTCGGCACAATGATATATGTATTCACCATGTAAAGGAACGTGTTCACTAGATTAAGCATCAGAGACATAAAATGGTAGCTTTGGTCATCAGCGAGATCCTCTGACCCACTTTGTGCATCTTCCTGGACAATAAGTGAGTGTTGTCCCAGGAATTGCATAAAATTTGTGGCATGCGTAAGTTTCTGTACTGCATGGTTTACTTGGTCTATAATAGGGTCCTGAATATCACAAAAAAGAAGAGTTTTTTTTTGAAATAATATTTTTTTTAAAGTTAATTGCGGAAATAATAGTCGTTTTGAGAAAATAGCAGAAATAATAGCCAGTCGGCTATTAGATGACCGATAGGGCAGCTATCGGCTGTTGAGCAGCCGACAGGGGCCTATCGGCAGTTCAAAGGCCGACTGATCTTGTCACGTAGGCTGTCGGTCGGGCGTTGAAGCCACGCCATTACGTATCGGCCCTGCAGGAGCCGACAGGGGCTATCGGCTCCTCAACAGCCGATAGGCTGGCCCGGCAGGCAGCCAGCCCATCCGAGCATGCCGGGCCGCTCCTGGCTAGGTCGGACTCGGACCCGCAGGTGGCCAACGGCGGCGCGCTGCGGAGTGAGAGTGATTGGTGTTGCGTGCTCTGGATGGAATTGAACGGCTGCTGAGCTGCGTGTTGCGCCGCACCGCAGCCAGCCGGCATGCCTGCATCATTGCTAACCACCCTAGCTAATAAGGCAATATAATTGTGTGTCAACTAGCTCGCCGTACAATCAACTAGTGTCTCGTCGCCGAGCTACCCCTACCAATAAGTAAATGACCGGCCGGGAAATACTTGCCCCGTTGGCATGGCGGCCAAAGCAAAGGGATCTAGCTTCTACGGCATGTTACAAGCGAGTACTCGATATTGCAACAGTGCACACACATGCGGCGATGCGGAGAACACGGCGGGTCTGCCCCGGCCACGCACATAGCGACGCGCAACTAGCCCCCTAGCTTGATCGTTTTCACTTACTTTCCGGGGCACAGGACTGAATGGCGCTGCTGGTGGATCGAACCTATCGGCTGTCGGCTGTTCAATAGCCGATATGCCTGTGGAGCCGATAGGCCTGTCTGAAGGCTGCAGACAGTCTATCGGCTCTCCAACGGCCGATAGGTGCCTCGCGCCAGATAGCTAGTCGGGCCTTCAGTGGCCGACAGGCCTGTAATCGGCCCTTCAGCGGCCGACTGGGTATTATTTCTGCTATTTTCTCAAAACGACTATTATTTCCGCGATTAACTTTAAAAAAAAATAATATTTGCAAAAAAAACTCCAAAAAAGAAGTGTCACACAGTTCATAGGTCAGAAAGGGCACGTCTCAGTCTAGAAACTTATTAAAAGGAGTTTTGAACCAAGAAGTAGATAGTGAAGATATGATACCCTCAACGTAACTGATGGATGATCATAGATGGATACAAAGCTTCCTTCATGATGTTGCAGATATTCAAGGTTGCGCGACAATGCACCCACAACAGCTACAATTCCCTGCATTGAAGAGTGAATAATAAGGGCTGGGTTAATCACCTTGTACATGAGGGGAGGGGTGGGGGTGGTTGACAGGGGACAATGCCTAAAAACACATAATATATAAAAGACAATACCACTTGCTTAAAGACTTGCTGAAGCTGGGAGTAAGGGTGGTTTGCACGAGTGGTGACGTAATAATCTGTAAACTTGTAGCCAAAGCGCTTATCAAATTTCTTTAGTATCTTCCGTATACCAGTAGCATTTATGTCAACAAAGTGGAGAAGCTTTATAAGATCAAACCCAACTTCTCTGTAACCATCACGTAGCTGAGAAACTTGTGATATATCATACTGTTCCAGAAGAGCAGTGCGTCGTTCTCCCAATTCTTCGATCCTACTTGCAAGATGGCCTTGTTGCTGTAGCAGAAAAAGCACGATCCTTTCAATCTGAAACAAAGCAACAAACATGCATTTTAGTGCACAATCAAGATAATTTATGCCATTTCGATCTGAAACAAATATCGTTATGTATGGAACTGTACCAATCCCTAGCTAACTGCAAGTGACTACTGATGAAATGAACATGATGATCAAAACCTTCTGTTTGTGGTTATTTCAAGAGAAATCTTTGTATACCTGGTCATCAAGAATCCTTGAAAACTCTTTAAGAACTTGTTCACGGTCTTTCCCATCATGTTGCGTCTGCTGAACATATTGCTTTAACATTTTCTTCATCAATTTGTAATTGATGTAGTATCTAGCAGTAGGAGGACCAAAAGCCGATAAGATTTCTACTAAATTGTTGCTTCACCATTGTAGAGCAACCTTGCAATTGGATAACTGTTATGATGTGTTTCATTTAAATGGGATGACAATAGTAGGGGCTGTCAGAACACGATAATAATTTTGTGTGTATCAATTGTATCCTAGTGGGGCATAAATGAAAATGAAAAGGAATAAGTTCATATTACTACTCTAATCAGACCAAATCAAGAATGGTTCAGGTAGTAATATGGCTCCTAAAAAATAAACTTTGCCTGTAAAGATGAAGTAATAGTTCATTTCGTAAGCACCAAAAACAAAAGTCGTACCCTTTCCATTCTTCCACTTGATCTGCCACCAACTTCTTTCCAAAATTAACCATATTGACGCTTCAATAGCTGATTCTCAACCTGAAGGTAAAGAAATTAGATGACATGGCAACAGAAAAAAAAAGTTAGTGTCACTGTATGATTTACGCTGTAATGCTATTTAGCATAGGTCCTTTTGACTCATTGCCATTGAAGGGAAAGAACTACGTATTACATAAGCAGATTTCATGAAAGCTACGTCTTTGTAATTATTGATCAGTAAGCGTGCTTATATGATTCTATCGAGCTGTTGATTGCCTGGCAGTACAACGATAGGAAAGATAACGATGTAAGACTAAGGTTTAGCCAATCATTCTATATGTTCTCGCACAGTTCAGCCTGCTTAGTCAAAAAAAAAAAAAGGGCTGCTGATCGCACACCATCCATGTGGATTGTGGAGTGTTTTCTATCCACTAACGCCGTACACCTATAAGCCATCATCATTGAGTATCTTGTGGAGATAGATTGCAAGGAGAAAAGAAAAAATAATACAGACGCCGCCAAACGACTTTGAGTCAGTCAATAGAAAGCCTACAATACTTGGGGAGTTGGGGGATCAGTTTACAGCTGCACGCGTCCAACTGAAGTCCGGTTTTTTCAGTCGAAGATTAAAAAATGAAGTTTATTTAACTCAACAATCAACACCTCAGGCCTTCCAAGTTGGGATCCTACCTTTCAACACTGGCCAATGGGTGCGCGAGGTCTGTAACCTCAGCGGGCCACCCCAGTCCCCACATGTGGGGGCCGGTGCCGGAGACATCTGCAGGCAGCCGAGCCGAGTCCCTCTCCGGAGCACGCCAATGCTCGGCCGGGAGACGGCCACGGCTGAAGGCGCGGCGGCGCTTGCGAGGCAGGGACTCGCTTCTTACCCATCCGCCGATGCCCGAGGCGTTGGAGCGTGGGGACGGAGGCGGCGCGTGCGAGCGACTGAGCGAGGGAGGGGAACGACGACGAGCGGTGGTCCGTTGTTCAGACCGGACGGCTGGACCCACAAGTTGCGCAAGAATCAACGGTGGACTGAGAGTGATGAGAAAATCGCAGATGATCGTCAGGTCAGCTTGACAGTGTGATTTTTTTTTATCTCCCGGCTACAAATGCCACCAAGTAAACAAAATCACCAACATTAATAGCTCGAAGCTATCATCTGAGCTGGACAACTGTTGTCCTTGCAAATCTGAAACGAGGACGTGAAGGGCTCAATGGTGGGAATGTCCGTAGTTATCGTTCTTAACAGACCTCTGAACATCAGTTTTAAATAGCCAATGGTCACAGTTGCCAGGTGGCAAGGAGACCCATTCGAATGTGCGAGAACTAAAATGATAGAGAGAAGAGAATCATACACTACCAGTACCTTCTTTCCCCTGGTATTTGTTTACAGTAGGATACCAAACGTGCCAATAACTGTGGTAAGCGTATAACGAGAGACAACCCGGACAAAACTAAGATAAACATGCAGACGGATCAACATCAGTAGCAATCGACTGGTCACCAGGTGTATGTAATTAGCTCCGAATTGATAAGCCAGCTGGTAGCAAATGTGGCGGGGCTGCATCTAACGTGGCAACAAGATCATGGTCCCTTTGGCCTTTTGCCAGAGAAGCCGACACGGGAACGCTAGGAGGCTAGAGCAATTTGTCCTTTAGGACCCGAGGAATTTTTTTTGCCTAGAGCGATTGTTTTGAGTTGACAAAAAAGGCAATATGCGTTTTCTTCCTTATATTAGGACCTTGCAAGTTCGTTGGGACAAGAAAGTTCATGACTTCATGCGGTGTCAAGGAAGAGGTCATGAGGGTGCGTAATTGCAACGCACACAGCACATTGATTTTATTTGCTTCCGTGTTTTCAGAAGCAACAGCCAAATTGACACGCTTAATTATGTGGATCTTCTCTCTCTTGCTCTGGCTCACAGGCTCAGAGCTCCTTCTCGGAGATCAGAGCTCGCCGTCGTCTAAAGTCTCTCTGTAAATTCTGCCATGAGACAATAGACGAGCAGAGACAACGCAGTAAAAGATGCAGCGAACGCGCAAAGAGGCATGAACAGCAAACGGACAGGAATCCCAGCGACAGCGAAGGAAATGGATCAGCCAAACTCACCGTGATTAATGGTCTTCAATCTCTCTCTTTATCTTCCTTCTCCCCGGGATATAATTAGATGAACATCAGCAAACACAAGCGCACACCAGTAATAGGCGCCAAACCTGCAACCGAGCACCTTCTGCAGCACAGAGATTCAGAGTTTGTGACGCAGCGCAGAGGCGCCATCCAGCAAAAGAAACGATCCGACGGTGTCAGTGTGTGTGCAAAGCATGCCTTGTGCGTGAGCGGGCAGGTGGCACGTGCGGAGGGGCAGAGAGTAGAGAGATCACTCACGCGTAGGTGGAGGACAGATGTTGCGGCGGCGGCAGCACAGCAGCGGCCGATCGGAGGCTTTGCAATGGCGAGCGCAGCTGCCGTCGCTCTGCTGAGCAAGACGGGACACAGGAGGCGCTCGGGCTGTCGAGCGGGGACGAAATCCGCCGGGAGAGTCGTATTTATAGCGCCGCAGACCCAAGTGTGGGGAGGCGGAGGCAGGCGGGACGGAGAGTACCGGAGGAAGAAGAGACAGGCGGTTAATTTGCTCTAAACTGTGCCGTACATGGCTGTGGGCTGAATGGGTCCGTCGTCTACTCGGCTATGGTACTTTCTCTGGTTCGTTTGACTTTTCACCTATGTTTGATTGTTTATCTTATTTAAAAAACTATACAAAATATCATTTTTATGACTTACTTTATTAATCAAAGTTCTTCAAAAAATAATTTAAATTTGACTGTTTGTATAATTTTTTATAATAAGATAAATGATCAAAGTTGAGGTAAAAAAAGTCAAACGACCTACAATTTAGAATGGAGGTAGTAGTGGCTAGTGTTGCTTTAAAAATTGTGTGATTTGAAAGAGGTCTCTTGAATATTTTTAACTCATAAACTTATTAGTCCACAGACCAAAAAACTCAAACTTATTAAAGGCTTGTTCGGTTCCATCGGATTTAATCCGGGCTAGGAATGATAGATATAATAAGAAATTCATAGTAGGTATATCTAGAGACCGGGATTTATTCCGGATAAAAAACTAATTTTATTCATGACAGACACAACAAGAGACCCGGAATGATTCCACACCTCTTGACTAGTGGATTGATTTTCGGTCTTTGGTGTCACTATTATGAGTAAATTAGCTCTTGACTAGGAATGTATCCCGACCTCTTATTGTGCCTATCATAAGTTTCTTGTTATATTTATCATTCTCTGTCCGGATTGAATCCGATGGAACCATACAAGCCCTAAACGAGTGAACTTCTTACAGAGAAAGTTTTGTTAACTTTTATGCAACGATTGAATTTATGATTTTTAGAAGAATTTGTTACAGAGAAAGTACTTAGTTTTTTTTCCATAATGTTTTAAAAAACAAAACATTCTAGTGTTCCTTAGAATGACATTGTGTTGGTCTTTGTTTGACATGGCAGGCTAAGGTCATGTTTGGAGGCCGCCAAACTGAGCCATACCACACCAGCGACCGCGCCAGAACTTACGGCTCTGAAAACGAACAGCAGACATCAAGCAAATGTGTGTGGTGGGGCTGTGGAGCATCTAAGCTCTGACATCAAGCAAACACCTTTGCAACACGCCGTAATTACGGCGCGGCAAGCTGTGTGGTGTATGTATGTTGGTGGCCAACTAAATATGTCCTAAATTTATGGTGGCGTGCCATTGCTTCCTCTCCTCCCTCCACTCAGATGAATCTCCTCCCTCCTATTGTTTCATCTCGCATATGCGCTTCACTGAGTTTTCCATGAACTGACAAATTAAAAGGGCAAATGTGTTTCTTTTCCAAATACGCAAAAACCACTGTTGATTTAGAGCTAAACTACCAAATTTTGAATTTAGAGAATTTATTCAGATTCAGCTATATTTTGGGAGGCAGAAGTGGACTTGTTCAAGTGATTTGGGTCTTTTTATTTTTATGGGTAATAAAATAGTGCTGGCATAGCTTAGCGGTAGCACAAGTGTCAAAGAACTTGGCATGCTGCATCCAGCATATCATGCATCAGAGATTCCGCAACAACCAGCCAAGTGAACGTCCTTGCATCAATGAGGCACGAGGAACACGGCTCGACGTCCTTATTATCTGCTTGCTCGATCCGACATCTTCCATGAACCAGGATCCGCCATGGAAAAGGGCCGGGGGGAGGGGGGGGGGGGGGGCAAATTGCTAGCTACCAAATCTCAATATCCTAGCTGCTGGTCGCATATTGTTCTCCAGCTCCACGACATGATAATGTCGTTTTTGGCTTAATACGTTTATTACCGTATACGCGCGGACCACAACCATGCATGTCAACATCCGGACCTTGTTTTTGCTTACTTGTAATAAGCGGTACGTAACCGATTTTCTATCTGCGATTTTTGGCATCTTTCTCCAGCTGCGCGTGTTCGTTGCCAGAAGTACCTCCGGTAAATAGAAAATAGTACGTCTAGGTAAACCATGGCTTTTCCATGACCGGGGCACGTGTGGAAGGGACACACAGATCACACACGCATACGGCCGGAAGGAAAACCGTGACTGCAAATGGGCTATGGGCAACGTCGTACGTATGCCGAAGTTGTGCAAGACAGAGACTGCCGGCCGGAGCCCGGCCGTATCTATCGAAGAGGACGAAGGAGGTCTGCGAACTGTGGCGGAGACGCACGGCGCTCGTGCCGCGGTGGCGTCGTGTATTCGTGTTCGCTCGCGCGGCGGAGTACATTTACGTGTGTGCGGTCGATCGGTGGGAGATTCTTCGATGCGGACTACGTCGTCCTGGATCATTGCCCGGCCGGCCGCGGCTTCCTCGCATCCTGGTCCTGGCTGCCATTTGTCCTGCCTGTAATTCCTTAGCGTCAGGTGTCTTCTCGCTCGCCTCTCAATTCCGTGGAAAACGAAGCAAACCCCTACTGATTAGGGAAGGAGATGAGTTCGCTTCAGACTTTGCTTTTAGCTGGCGGCGCTTTTATCTCTGAGAGCATATCTAACAGTGCCCAAAATAGAGGACTAAAAACTTGTTTTGGGAAAAACAAGAAAAAAACAGCTCCGACAGTTGGCTATCTTGATGCCCAATATTCACCCGTGCCAAAAAACGAAGGCATCTAGAGCCATATTTGCGCCAGTGGAGTGAACTCCCAATCGCACAAAAAATCCATCTCCTGCACTGGTCGAGCTCTCGTTCGCGCCATCCAGCATTTCCCGCCCATCGGCCCTTCCACTCGTCACCACAGGTGCACTCCTATTTCCCCTGCATTTCCACACTGTTTCCTCCGTCCCACGCGTCGTTGGTTCCGCTGGCACCGAGGGCCTCGTCCAGCTTTGCAGGCGCGGCGGCGGCAGCGGCGCAAGGCTGGAGGCGCGACCACGGCGAGCCGTGCCTCCATCCCCAGCAGCGAAGGCCTCTTGGCACTCTGCAGGCGACGGCGGCGCAAGGCTGGTACCAATCAGACATCTTGTTTTATTGGATTGTGCTTGCCAAAAGCTAGAGCTCCTATTCAGGTTTTAGAATTGCGTTGTCACGTTGTAGCCTCTGAATCGTAATGGATTATGGTGTCTGATTCCTGATCCCAAATGCCATGCCTCTGAATCATTATGCCAGTTGTGTCTGAATATTTATGAGTACCTCAGAGTTGCACTTTGTGGTTGTAGCCTCCCAATCCTAATGGCCTGAATATTCAGTTTTTGCTTCTGAAGCATGACGACAATCTTTGTGAAATTGATCTCAGAATGTCTTTTGGTATGAACTAGTGAAATTATTGTCGACACATGAAAGAGCCACATGCTAGAAATCACCAACCCACAAAATAGGTACATGTTAGTGTTACTAGTATTTAATGTCTAAGTGAGTTTCCAATCTTTAACTCTGTAGCAATCTGTTGGCACATAATGCACTGTATTTATGATCTCTTGATTTCTGGATGTAAATCAATGGTGGGAGACTTAATAGTTCATATAATTTTGTAAAGGTGCATGAGCTTCTTTGCAGATAAAGATTTTTGTGGGTGCTATTGACAATGGAGGGAGAAGGATACTGAACTAACCTGTTAAACCAGGGCATTGATAACCTTCCTGTTGATGAATCTATCTTGCACGAGGAGGATAACTTGCCTGCGAATGACTCTATCTTGCACGAGGAGGATAACCTACATGTGGATGACCCTATCTTGCATGAGGAGCAGACTCCTATTGTTGAGAGTACCCCATCATTAAGACCAAACCAGAAAAGGCAAAAGAATTTTAATGAGAAGGAGGATATACTGCTTGTGTCAGCATGGTTGAACATCAGTAAAGATCCAGTGAAAGGCACCAATCAAAATCGTGGTACATTTTGGAAGAGAGTTTTTGAGTACTACCACAAAAACAAGGAGCTCCCTTTAGAACGGAGTCACAGTTCACTTTTACATCGCTGGAAAGGTATTCTAGAGAGTGTCAACAAGTTTTGTGGATGTGTAACCCAGATTGAGTTAAGAAATCAGAGTGGGGTTACTTTTCAAGACAAGGTAATTTATATGCATTATTTTTTCCATCATTTAAACTCATGCATTTAGACGTGTACTAACCACATTTACCTTACTTGACCCGTTCAGCTTATTGAGGCAATGGCTTTGTTCAAAGCCGAAGACAAAGACGGCAAATCATTTCAATTCCTGCATTGCTGGAATATCTTGCGGACTCAGCCAAAGTGGCATGAGAAGCGGAAGCAATTAGCAGCTCAGAAGAAACTTGTTGGTAACAAAAAAAACAAAAGGCAAAGCCGGATTCCAACCCAGGAACGTCAAACCCAATCAATGTTGAGAATGGAAATAATGCTCTGTCTGAAAATGGGCCTCCAGAAACAGATGTACGCAAGAGACCAATGGGTAAGAAGGGGGCCAAAGAAGCATTACGACGAGGTGGAGGTGATGCTTGTGTTGAGGCTTTAGATCATTTGTGGGAGAAAAAAAAGGAGTCTGATGCAGAGAAAGAACAGAAGAAAGAGGAGAGATACAACCAGTCATTCGCACTAGAGAAAGACAGACTTGACCTAGAAAAAAGAAGGGTTGATGCTGAATAAGTGAGGGCTGCAAATGAGGCAAAAAGTCTTGAGATAAAAGAAACTGAATTACAGCACAAAAGAATGTTAGATGAAGAGAGAATTATGATGATTGACATAACTTCAATGCCTCTCCCGCAGCAGCAGTACTACAAAAGCCTACAAAATGAGATCATCGCTCGCCGTGTTTCAATCTAGATCGAGGGGACATGTAAGTCATTTCATCCATACTTGTTTATTTTGTGCAATCACATTCTTTTCTTTGGATACTGGTTTCCTAGAGGAACTTTTCTTGACCACTGTTTTAAAAATGCAGGAACTTCTCTTAATGTGGAGGGCTACCTGGAGCATATTGATTATTTGAAGTCCAAGTTTGATGTTAACTCTTAGTAGTAATTCTAGTTTTAGTTTTGTCAGGGAGAATGTTATATTTCAATTTGGACTTGTTATATTTAATGAGTCAAAGTTAGCTCGTGTTATATTCAGTTTGGACTTGTTACATTCAGTGAGTCACAGTGAGTCATAGTTTACATCATGTTATTCATATTGGTCTTCATTACTATCCAGTTAAACCTATATCATTTTTCATGCACGTAGCCCTAATTCTCTTCTCTCTGTGTATCAACTCTTTACTGATCAGTCAAGATCAGGCACTGACATGGTTACAGTCTTATAGATGTTTGCTGCAAACATATATCTATTTTCCTCACTATTCTTTAGTGCATGCAAAACTTATATTTCGTATAAAAAACTTATGCTAAAATAATACACAAAATGTAAAATATATACTAGACATGTCTTGCATATCAATAATTGACAAAATTATTTGAAATGCATGGCTTCCAATGTATAGAAAGATAGCAACCACCAAACACTTGGTTCACAGAGATTATTCATTAAAGGAAGTGCATGTAATCAAATAGAAACTTAATATTTATCTGGATGATATTGCCAAAGGTGATCCACTAAGTCTTCTTGTAGCTGATGGTGAGTTTCATTGTCCCTAATTTTTTTGTGCATCTCAATAAATTCAAGTTCAGGATGATCGACATTTTCCCCACCATAGTCAAAACGTTCTTGTGGGTCCACTTCTCCCTCATCTTCAATAATCATGTTGTGCATGATAACACACGATTTCATAATGTCTCCTAGTGTCTCTTCATCCCAAAATCGAGCTGAACCCCGAACAATGGCAAAGCGGGATTGTAGAACTCCAAAAGCTCGTTCAACATCCTTTCTTATTGCTTCTTGTGCTTTCGCAAAATATCTTTTTTTACTGCCTTGTGGTTGTGGTATGGTCTTCACAAATGTGGCCCAGGATGGATATATGCCATCGGCAAGATAGTAACCCATTGTATAATTATGACCATTTATACTATAGTTCACATGAGGAGCTTGGCCTTCGGCTAGCTTTGAAAATAAATGAGACCGATGAAGAACATTGATATCATTGTGAGACCCAGGTAAACCAAAAAACGCATGCCAAATTCATAAATCCTTGGAAGCAACAGCTTCTAAAATTATCGTAGGTTCATGCACGTGTCCTGAGTACATACCTTGCCATGCTGAAGGACAATTCTTCCACTTCCAGTGCATACAATCTATGGAGCCCAACATACCAGGAAAACCTCTTTCCTCTCCAAGTGCAAGCAATCGAGTTGTATCATTCTCATTAGGTGATCTCATATACACATCTTCAAAAACTTCGATTACTGCCTTAACAAACCTCCTTAGACTCTCTAAGGTTGTACTTTCCGCAATTTTAACATACTCATCTGCGGCATTCGCTGGAATTGCATAAGTTAGCATACGAAATGCTGCGGTGACCTTCTGGAAGCAACTTAATCCAGGGGTATTGGCTGCATTTCTCCTTTGTACAAAGTACTCATCATGATCTTCTACGGCATGCATTATGCGTAAAAATAGATCTCGGTTCATTCTATACCTATGCAAACAAGAGTAATTATAGTTTTAAATTATATTATTTAAATATACAACAAATATTAACCAAACCAAGCAAATTATACGGACCTTCGTCGGAAGAGAGTTGGACTATATGTAGCATCATCTGCCAAGTAATCCTGATACATTCTCGAGTGCGCCCCTTCTCTATCGCGATACATAACTAGATGCCCGGGGACAGAACCACCATGTTTTCGTGCGGGTTGTGAATGACTTTGCATGATTTGAGCAGCGCCAAGGATGAGTTCATCATCATCATCCGATGATGATTCATCCAATAGGCGTTGGAAGAGGGAAGGATGATGGCTCATACGGCAAGCTGGCCTTGGTCACAAGTTAAGCCTTGCCCTATTGCTGCTACGCCGCCGTGCACACCTACCCGGCCAGCACCTGCAGAAGCCTTGTTTTTCAATATATGCAAGCACTACTCGCAAGATAGAGCAGCATGTGGTTGTTTTTATCTTCAGAAGGCCATGGCGTTGTGATCCACATCGTCCGCCAGACTGAGTCATTTTCTTCTGCAGATGCGAAGTTCTCGGTCAAATGATCGGAGCTGTTCCGATCTGTTTAGTTGACGTGATTAAATCTATAGCTGGGCCCACCACTTGATGATGTGGCAGAAATTTGAATTTTTTTTTGAAGTAACTATTGGGAACTGTTGTAGGATAGAGTATTTTTGAGCTCCTAATAATTTTTAGCAAGTTTCTAAAACTAGTGTTTTGGGATTTTTTTTTGGGCAATGTTGGAGATGTTTTGAGAACCTGCTAGTAGCAAGCTACTACGATGAATCATTCTGTGATGGCGATCTGCCACAAAAGAGCAGGCGGTGAAGTCCACGTCAAGTACTAGTAGTAGTGAAGCTGGAGAAGGCGAAAACACGTGCCTTCATTTTTTTTTTCTCTTTATTCTCGATAGAAGCAACAAGGCCTTTCGATGATGAACATTCGCCATTCGGGTGCTTGAAAAATCATGGACGAAGATTCAATTCGGGAGCGATTAATTTTTTTTCCACCGATCGATCGCTAGGTTGGTAGACCTTGATCGGCTAATGAGTTCATGCGATGATGTATATGGTCCTGGATCTTGGTTTCCCGGACCGCTCTCCTGCACCGTACAGTAGTGCACGCCATATTATTGCACATGCATGTCGTTAACACGGTGCACCGTGCCAGAATATGTTGACACGATGGCCCACTGCCCCGGGCCGTCACTGACATCGAAATATGGAATCCCAGGAGTATCCGCTGTCCACGGACCATAGCCACGGTATGGAATATGTACTACTAGTCGTTGTCTACAGAGTACAGACAACAGGCCTGGCTATAAGGTAAGAACCAGATCTCCTTCAGTTCTTCTTTGCATTTCGTTTTGGCGAATTCGCAGCGGCCAAGCCTACATGCATGGCATCTCGCGGAGAAGTCAGGTAACCATCATGGTTTACAAGAAGAGACAACATGACATGTATAGTACCTCACTGCTCTGCTAGAGCTAGATCCACATCCCAGCTAGGCAGTTTTCCATGGCACATGGCAGGTCAAGGATTCCAGTGGCTGTGGCTCATCATCATCCCTGATGAAACGGACAGCTCAAGGACATGGACATGAAATTCTTGTTCCGCAAACGACGGATCGACAATAATAATCCATTAGGTCAGGTCCACGTTCAATCATCAGTTTTTGTTTTGCTAGCTGCTTGTATATATAAGTTTCTATATTTTTTTTAGCAGATGTAGTTTTTTCTCCCCCTCAGATAACGTCATCTTGCGTGTTCGTCGATGCCTCGTCAATAAGCTAGTCCAGATACATGATGCGCCGATGTATCCGGTTGCCAGAGGAAAAAAAAACGTGTGCACGGAGAAGATGTCCTTTACAAAACGTGCTTGTGTTATTACTATGGTAGTAGTGTGTACAATTTACAAACAGCATCAGTTGCATGGAAGCAAGGATCTTATTGTTTGAGGAGTCACTGTTCTTTGAGAAGAGGTCAATTCGGTACTGACATTACGCATACTGCGATGCTTGTAAAGAGCCCAGCTTCTCTCTTCGGAAATAGGAGCATGACCAAATGAGGTTCTCACTCGTTGTCGTTGTCCCAACAATAGGACAAACTAACTTTTCAGGGACTTTGTGTGGCAGTTTGTTTGTTACTACAAGGGTGGATGTAAATTTCCAATTGCTAGCTTATGTCTCCATTTATCGTCAAAATAAAATTAGCTTACATCTCCATGATTTTTTTTGTTTGTATGCCAAAAGATAGTATTTTGCCAATAAAAGAAGTCTTCACATTAGCTCATGCCACATGATGTTAAGTGGAGAAAAACAAAAATACCGACCACTGCAAGTTAAAAGAATTTAAACACCTATATACCTAGGACTAGGAATAGAAAAATAGTGAAAGCTTCCACCTACCTGCGTGCTTTCTATTAATTACATCTACAATACTTGTACAGGAAAAGGGAAGACGCAACATTTGGTAAATCCATAAGTTTGTGGATGAAACTAAGCTAAATTCACATGGGCATTTGATATAAATAAACTTGGTCAAATTTGAAAAAGTTTAAATTAAGACAAAACGTAACATCATGTTACCGAATTTGAATACAATGATTGAGAATATATGATGATTGGTCTGATATCAGAGTATTACGCATGCAGCAATAGCGTGTGGACTATGAGCTTGGATACGTATAGATAATCCAAGCCGCCTGATAACAATCAGGAATACACTATGACGTACTTATATATGCATGTATTATTGTTTTTTTTAGTCGCAAGGAATCAAACGACGAGATTCTCTTATATAAGTGCAATCAGCGATGAGCGAGGTTGGACGAATGAAGAACTGAGATGATCCACCAATGCAATAACCCAGTCAGAGTTGGCTGCTAGATGCATGCAAGAGATTCAGAGACGGCCGTTACCGTTTCCGTGGATATTCAACGCATATCATCAGCATCACTGAAATCCGAAAAGAAAATTTGCGTTTACCATCAACATTGCTGCTTGCTATTACTGTATCACAGGTTACAGCTCAATCAAGCGCCCCGGCCGAATAGCCCACCGCACCGCAGTCCGCAGGTTACTCAAGCAACAAGCACTCACGTGCCCAAGCAGCCCAACAAAGCTCTGTCCAGTCCAGAGCCTCCGCAACAGTGCTCCATCAAGATCCGGTTTGGCGGTTTACGACCGGAATTATTGGCCGGAGATGGAGATGTGTCATGTACACAGGCGTAGAGCCATGCATACAGCATACGCCCGGTCACTCAATCATGCAATGCAATGCACCGTTTGTCATGACGAAATGAATGTGTGGAGAGCGATAGGCCGTGCGATCGATCGCAGCTAGCTCGTCGTATAAGACCATGGCTAATAACTCAACCAGGGTGTATGGCAATGCCATGTCACTTAACGTCTTCATCAACAGAGACATACTCCATAATTGGTCTGATTCCTTCATTTCAAGGTTTGAAGCCGGTTTTTATCCATTATATCTAAAAGCATAGACATATATAAGCTGTTACGCTAGCTATTTAACTGGTTCTATGAAAAAAAATAAGTATTTAATGCAGGATCTAAAGTAAGCAGTATCTCGATAGCCATGCCATCACCCATGACTTGCTCATCCCTGGCGTTACAAATTTTCCTTCAATTGCTTTAGGAAAAAAAGATTGAACAGTCATAAAAATAGATTATATTCTTTTGTTCGCTAGTTAATCAAAACCAAACGGCCAATGGCAATGATTCAAGATGTATTTACCGTTAACTCTCTACTAATGACTTTGATCGATATATCCACCTTAGGAAAAAAACGAGAGTGGGGGAAAGTAGCAGGTGGCGCCGATCTCGTTCGAGAAAGGCACAAACACAAAACCAGTGCATCCAGTTAAGCGTCGGTCTTCCTCTACATGGCAGCGCCGGTGGCTGGCGGCCTCTAAGAATCGACAGCTACTCCACAAGCGGCAGGACTGCAGCCTGCAGGAGCATGAGAAACCTACGAGCAGATGGATTTTGGATGGCGCTACGGCATCACGGTCGAGGGAACGATCCGTCCGAGTCCCTCTGGGACACTGGAACGAGACGCGAGGGGATTCTAGCTTGCTGCACCGCCTGCACGCCGTGGAAGAAAACTGCCAAGCTCTCGATCGACGAGGACGACGCACAGGATCGGCAAGAGGAAGGAAGCTGCGGCTGTTGTGCCCGCAGCCAGGCTGCAAGCAGGCGTATTCTCCTCGGTCCTTGTGCTGCACCGGGGGGTTGATGGAGATCCCGCTTGGTTTTCGTCTCTTCCGCCTAGGATTTTCATGACATGGAAAACCATAATGAGCCATTTAATACTAAGTTGTTCCAACAACTGCAAACTCCTGTTTCTCTGCTTTGTTCAAGAGCATGTGTTTAAAAGCTGTGAAGGTTATTCAATCGTTCCATTGTCTGCCTCTGACCAACATACATTTGCATCTGATTCTCCAATGACTTAACAACCACAATCCCAATATCATCAAGTTTCGCAAAGAGGGTTGGTGATGTTAGGATCTTGGATGACAAGTCATTAAGAAGTCAGATGCACCTATTGGCTAGTGGGAGGCAGGCCATGGAAGGATTGAAATTGAATAGCCTCCACATCTTTCAAGCACAGGCTCCTGAAGAAAGCAAGGAAACAATTTAGAAGTTTGCATAGAAATTGTTGGAACGGCTTATTGCCATGGCATGACCTTCAGGATCACCTAGGCCTTCATTATATAGTTCAGGCTAATCCTAGTCCTAACTAATTACAAGTAGAGTCATACTCATATAAACTAAGAAGACATATTACTATAATATTTTAGTCCTAATTTGTTACGATCCATACTCGCGAACCAAAGAAAAGGACCGAGAACAGGCAGGCAACCAAGAACAGAACCCTTCGAGTTCTTGTTCGTCTCCGCTCCGGCTTGGGGGGTTTCGAGCGTTCTCGCTGGAAGAAGGAAGTGCCCGTGCGTCTCAGGCCCGAGCAACAGTGGCCCGAGGTTGGGCTCCTGGGCCGCAACCACCGAAAAAGTTCAGCTGCCCAGACCGCAGCTCTATGGGCCGTCCCGCCATGGCGTTGGTCCTCTACTCCCGCGCCGCGCACGGACAGCACGCAGCAGCGAACGCTACACGGGGGGCGCATGCCAAGTGCTACTTGCTTTGGGATTAGGCTCTCTTGCTGCGAGTTATTAGTAACCTAACACATCTACAAGGGCATCTTGGTGTCACGCGAAAAGCACTTGTACTCCACCCAGAATTAAAAGGGATTAATGTACTAAATCATATGTCTCCATCCGTCCTCTCTTCATCTTGACGAGAACCGTGTATACGGTTCTCCAAACTTTGAAACTAACCATGGAGTATCATATTGACCTCATTGCGTAATTTCGTAAGCACGAAAAGAAAAATACGGAGTACTTCGTACATAAAGAAAATACCTCAACTGCACAACAAAGAACAAGACGAAAGAGAATAGAAATAAAATAGAACAGAGCCGGTTCATTCAAGTATACTTTATACACAGCTTACAGCTTCCTCTCCTCCAAAGAAGAGGTCGATGTTGTCAAGATCACTCAGTCACATGGACCAGTTCGGAGCAAACCCAAGAAAAGGATCGAGAAAAGGCAACCAAGAACAGAACAGAACCCTTCGAGTTCTCTTGTTCGTCGATTACAAACAACGTGCTGGTGCAAGCAGCACAAGATCAGAACGTCGCTAGGAGGCGTTCTTGGTGGGGTTGAGCGCGATGACGAGCCCCGGGAAGACGTCGTCGGGGTCGTGCACGTGCGGGTTCCGCTCCACGATGAAGGGGTCCCCGCACTTGTCGCTGATGCTGTGCAGCGTCTCGCCTTCCCCGACCACGTACACCTCCTCGCACGGCCGCGCCGCGGGGCCACCCAGCCGCGGGCCCCTGAACTGCCGGTACCCGCCGCCGCCGTCGACGCCGTCGTCTCCGGCGCCGGCGGTCTCGCCGCGGAGCGCGCCCAGGAGCACGAGCGCGACCAGCGCCACCGCGCACCACCAGGAGGCCGCGTCCGCAGCCGACATGGCCGCCGCACACAGCTCCGCTCGCCGTCGCCGGTGGCCGCTCGCCGCCTCCGGTTGCGAGGCCATTGTTGTATGTATATATGTGTGCAGGAACGAACGCTTGGCGTCGCGTCTGCGGTTTGGACTGGAAGTTGCTTGCTTGGCTGTGGGGGAGAGGGATTTATCGAGCACGGAACGGTGTGGCTCTGGGCACGGACGTGGCGGTTTGGCTCCGCGGACTTTTGGTGACGATTTGGTAAGACGTGGGAGCCCACGCGAGACCGCGAGCGGAGAATGTAATGTAGTGTCCGTTAGTTCACTAATGACGGTTTGGCGCTAGGTACGGTATGCTAGTTGCCGGCCTAATTCCCTAGCCAACTGTTCATGGCAAATTGTCTCCAGAACGAACGAGCATATGATTCAGAAACAAGGGACATGATGGATGGATGCTCATGATTAGCACAGAATTTCCCTTTGCTTCACACCAAAGTTTGAGCCATTACTAACTAAGTGGACGCCGCGGTGTCTGCTGCTGGCCGTGCAACGTCCTGCCTAGATTTGGAGCAGCCTCAAACGCCCATCGTACCATTCGGTAGGTTCTACTACAGCCTCACTCACTCTCACGTGTGGCAGTTGAAAACAGTGCCGAGCACGAATCCACCCAAAATCATGGCCTCAATCGGCGAGACAGCCCAGCCGCAGCCGGCGCAACGTGGCCGTGCGGCCAAACCCCGGCTCTGATGCCTCTCACGTCCACAGCAACTGTTCACCTAATTTTTTCAGCGCTTCTTCCGGGCGTTAGCTTTCAGTTGTTTTCGTGGCTTGGCGTGGCCTGGCCTCGGTCGCGTCCAACGCGTGCGTCAATTCAGCGGAAGGGAACAACAAAAATCGCCGTTGGCCCCAGACCCTCCGGGACGGCATTGGCACTGCGAGGGGAGCCAGAGACAGAGGATGCGATGTGATAAGAGGAGGACAGGGATCGGAGGGAAAACGGCCGTGTCCGTTTCGGCGAGGCCGGCGCCCCTGTCAGCGTCAGGAGCACTGCGGCCGAGGCTTCGTTGAGTTGAGTGGAATCTGTGAGGTGAAGTGATACGATGAGGTGACTTGCAGCGTGCTCGCTACGGGTGGACGTGCTCATCATCTGCTTACTCTGAACCTAAAGTCGAACAAATTGTTACCTTTTCGGCTCGGGGTTTCAGAATTTCACAAGCTGACAGACTGCATCCGGCTTGCCTCTGACCTAATTCTCAACGAGAAATAGCCGGTTCCTTACATGTTTTTTTTCTTTTCCTTTTTGCAACGAGTTGAATTTGATGTAGATTAAGTACCCCACGATAAATTGGACAATTTTTCTTTTACAATTTCAGGGATCAAACGAAAAGGGGATGATGGGTTGCGACTCGCGACAGGCTCTGAACCAGGTAAAGACGATATTGTTCCCGTGCTATCATAGACGTTGTTTTTTGGAGCGATGGATAGTTCCCGTGCTATGCATTAGCCTCTTGGCCGCATGGACACGGCTAGGCTTAGAATTACTGCTCCTTTCTCAGCCTCGAAACTGAGCTCGTTTCTCTTCCACGTGAGCTAGCGTACACTATCAATCTGACTGACAATGTCCGGAACGCGAGACAACGATGTACCACCAACTTGACCGAGTTCTACGGAAAACGACCGTAATTTTGTTTCTATTCTTGTGTTTGGACCAGCGATAAGCAAAAGATTTTGCGTGAAAATTTAGGCGCTGCAAGTGCGAGAAATGTTCTCCAATTTGCAGGCTGACCGAGAGAAATGGCAGCCCAACTGCACCCGGATTGTAGCAGAAATAGCAGAAATGCATGCAAGACCGTCTGAGAAAGTAAACTGCAGTCCAAGTTCAGCTTGCTTATAGCTCTGCTTCTTCTGAGAGTAAAGGAGAGTCCAAGTTCTCCCTCTCTAGAGATGAAATTATAGGCTCCGATACTTTTCAGCAGGATGCGCAAATCGCAATCTATCTCCATCGGCCGAGAATCAGAGCTCCTTGTTCACCCGTCCGTCCTACTGGAACGGGTGTTGTCGGGTAGCATGGGGTTTTTGTTTCTCCTTCCAGCGTCCGTAATTTTGTTTCCAGATACTACAAAAAAGGCCTTTTTTGTTTCTCCTTCCAGAGACCGCTTCGCGCTCTGGAATTGTGCACGACCATGAGGCTGTCCATACCCTTATCCCCATGCTTTTTTTGCTCCATTTTTGCACATGCTATTTGGCGCCGGAAATTGAGGATTGAGCACCATGAGGGGTGGTTCTAACTTGTAACTCCTACATTTGCAAAGATTGAGGTGCAAACTCGATCTGATATAGTAGTTACAAAAAATGACAAATTTTGTGTGCCCTTTGCACCTTGTAACAAACAATGAAATCTATAGATATTGTACCAATTTTTACCAAATTCAGTCTGTACCTCAATTTTTTTTTTGTGTTTATAGGATGTAGCATCATCAACAGGAGAACTTCTAAGTTTGGTCATTGGTAAAATTTTGATGTATTACACCTTTTAGACACCTGTTTGAATTCACCTATAATTGGTTTACCGGCCAAAATAAACGAAAAAATCTAACCAAACTACTCGCTTAAATCTCACTTAACCGGCCAAGCCCACAAGCGGAGGCACTTTTTTTTTTTTTTTTGAGACAGAAGCGGAGACACAAATGGGGGAATGCCTGAGGCCCGCTTACCAGCCCAAGCCTCCCGATTTTTCCTTGCTTCCAGCCTTCCTCTGTCCTCGGCGCCCCGGGACGGGTGCGTCCCATCCCACCCGCACCGTCGCCCGCTGCCGCGCCGGTCGCCGCTGCAGCTCTTCCTCCACGCCCCGCCCTCTCCTCCGTGGCCCTGCACCGGCGAACCCGACCAAATCCGGCGACTAATAAGTCCCTCTGTTCGTCGGCCTCCCTCCCTTTTAGCATTCAGGACAGATAACCGAGACAAAATATGAAAATAATCGGGATTGTCGAACACCCAGCTTAACTCAAGACATCAGATCACATAAACCTGCTACTCGGATAAGCTGAGTTCCAGCAAAGCAAATTCAAACACCCTGGCAGGTGGCAACCAAGCGAAACGACAGCGACGTCCTCCTACACGGCGGCAGTCGGAATGCCGCCGCCAACCGCCGGCCACCTGTCGGCTCTGCTCCGGCGCTGCGCTGCGTGGGGTGCGCTCTCCCCGGGGACGCAGCTCCACGCGCGGGCCCTGGTTGGCGGGTGCCTTCCGGACGCCACGCTGGACACTGACCTCGTCCTCCTCTACTGCCGCTGCGGGGCGCTCCACCGGGCCCGCCAGGTGTTCGACGGAATGCCCTCGCCCTGCATGCACGCCTACAACATCCTCCTCTCTGCGTCCCCACCCGGCGCGGCGCTGGAGCTCCTCGCGCGCCTCCTAGCAGCGGGACACCGGCCCGACAGGTACGCAGTGCCCGCCGGGTTCCGCGCGTGCGCGGAGCTCCGGGACGCGGTTCTTGGAGCCGCGCTCCACGGCTTCGCAGTCCGGCTCGGTTTGTTCCCCAATGTTGTGGTTTCGGGGGCGCTGCTGGACATGTACGCCAAGGCTGGTCTGCTGGACGACGCCGTGAGGGTGTTCGACGAGATGCCGAAGAGGGACGTTGTTGTGTGGAATTGCATGGTCACTGGATATGCAAGGGCCGGGAGGGCAGCGGAGGCCCTGGATCTTTTCAGGAGGGGACAGGTTGAGGCTGCGAACATGGCGAATGATCTACGCGCGATTCCAAGCGTGCTCAATGTCTGTGCAAAGGAAGGGGAACTGATGAAGGGAAGGGAGATCCATGGTAGGATGGTGCGGTGCCTCTCTTTTGATTCGGACATCGCTGTGGGGAATGCACTAGTTGACATGTATGCAAAGTGTGGGCGTGCGGACATTTCTTGGGCTGTGTTTGCAGGCATGAAGGAGAAGAATGTGGTGAGTTGGTCGACAATGATTTCTTGTTATGGTGTCCATGGCATGGGGAAAGAAGCATTGAGGATTTATGAGGAGATGGTGTCCAGAGGGGTGAAGCCGAATTGCATCACGTTCACTTCGATCCTGTCAAGTTGCAGCCATTCGGGGCTTGTCAGCGATGGTCGGATGATCTTTGAGTCGATGAGCAAAGTTCATGGTGTAGAGCCCACTGCTGACCATTATGCATGTATGATTGACCTCCTAGGGCGTGCTGGCGCCATTGAAGAAGCTGTTGGATTCATAAGGAAGATGCCTTTGGAGCCTGGCGCCAGCCTGTGGGGTGCATTGCTTTCTGCCTGTGCAGTGCATAATAATGTCGATGTTGGAGAGATTGCGGCTTATAGGCTATTTGAATTAGAAGAAGGCAATGCTAGCAACTATGTTACTCTCTGTGGCATTTATGATGCAGTTGGTCGGTCCGATTGTGTTTCAGGCTTAAGGTCAAGGATGAGGGAACTTGGCATGGTGAAGACACCTGGTTGCAGTTGGGTTGATGTAAAGGGAAGAATGCATGTTTTCTACCAAGGGAGCATCCCACGCTCCTTGAGGAGAAAGATGCTTTGGGTTTTAGATAAGTTGGTTGAGGATATGGGTGCTTCAGAATCTGAGGATGAATATCTGAGCATGTACTGAGGCACTGAACTAATTGGGCACTGAATTTGTGACGGGCCAATATTGACAATCTCATTTTGGTGTGAGAATAAAGCAGCCAATCTGACTCCATTGCTATTGTGCTACACATGAACAAATTTTATTTTGTGAAGCATGGAATGTATGCATTGTTCCGCAATTGCCAAAGGGCCTAAACCTAGTCTGATCAGATCTGGACTACTATGCTGCATTGCTGCATCAGTGCATCATGAGGTGCTAGTGTGAGAAAAGAAGGGTGATTCATTAAGGGAAGATATTTCTTCTCTAATACAACTGCAACAGCAGTAGCGCTGGTGTGTGAGGACATCTAACTGCACAACATAGCCCAAAATCTCAAATTAAGCGATTCTGAACATTTGTACTAAAATGAGAGGAAAGAGAAATCATAAACTTCTCTTAATGGAAATTTGCAATCAGTCAATGAATCAATTAGAACAATGCCATTTCTCTATATGAGGTAAGCACTAATCAGAGTTTTCACTGCTATATTAGAATTATTGATTCTTTGCTAATTTCATCATTTGGTTGGATTTGGTGAGTGTTACTTTTTAGTCACCATGAGAAGCTTTCTGCAGTCACGAGATGCACAGAGCATCACTTCCTCCAAGCGTAAAAGAGAGTTTATTTAAGGAATTGCAAGCTTGGTACTTTGATTAGTACTAATTCTATTTGCTTGTTGATGGTCCTTGTTCACAACTTCATATGAATGTGCCAAGTCATTTTTTGTTCATCCCTGTGATGCACCGCCCTTTGTGCCAGATGGAGGCGGCTGGGGTGGCGGCACGGCCGGTAGTTGGAGTCGACTCTATCTGCAGTGTCGTGCACGGGCCATGGGAATCACAAGGTTCGCCGTCGACCTCCATTCTCGCCGACAAAGAATAGGGACATGGTGGACGCTAAGTTAGAAATCCTTATGTGGCTTAAAATATTTTGCATTATGTTTGATGGAACGAACTAAAGTATGGTTACTACCGTACTAGGAGGGCTGAATTAGATTGCAGGCTTATTTCTTGTAAATTTTGAGGGCTTTTATGAAAAACTTGGTAGATGCTACATGTGGATCCCTGTACTGCAATAGGATTCCACTTCTAGCATTCAAAAGAGCAAATATCCCTTCATGTTAAAGAAAAAGATATATGATTCTCAAGTGCTCCGCAAATCAGTTTCAAACCGTCAACAGCAAATATCCCCTCATGTTAAAGAAAAAGATATATGATTCTCAAGTGCTCCGCAAATCAGTTTCAAACCGTCAACTATTTCTAATTGCCTTTTCACTAACCAAAATATGTCTATCATTTATTAACGTACGTTTTGTCATTGAATCAGGCCGAAAAAGATACATAAATCAAGATATCATTATACGTGCTTTCAAATTGTAGGTTATTTGACTTTTTTTTACTCCAAATTTGACCATTTATCTTATTAAAAAATTGTGCAAAACATCATATTTTTTATTTTATTATTAATAAGATTTTTCTTAAAAATGCATTAAATTTGATTATATTTAGTCAAATGACCTACAATTTGGAACGAATGTGCTATTTAATTTAGAAGAAGCAATAAACTGGGGTGACAGGTAATTATTTTATTGACCTAAAAAAAGGTTATTAGATACCACTTGCATCCCTAGCCACAGGATGCCCTAAATTCTTAGCTATGAATCAATGCTTCTCAGACAGCGTTCCGGTAACTATTTTGCCTCTTAGCCAGCATTAACTGAATCGCGGAGAAATACATCGGATGACATTTCAGTGAACTGAATCGAAATACAATTCCACATTAGTTTTGTCAGAAACCTCGAAATGAAGTAACATGAGGCATTCATGATTATCACAGGCATCATGCCTGGAGGTGCTAATAATACGATGATAGTAGTACCTACTATGTCGTACCACCAACAGTTCTCGGAAACAAAATATATGAATATTTCACCACATCATGTTTTACTACTGAGATTGCGGAGTACAGAAACGGAGGCATGAAATCAGAGTTATAACACCTCCAGGCCTGCATTCCAACTCCCGTAGCCCCATTGAGTTGAGTTGAATTGACATTCGTCCCAATCACCAAGATCTTCTGAGCTTTCCATCCTATGGATAAATGCCAGGAAGAGGCACAAGATCTAAGCTGATTAATTCTTTGTGAGCAATTTGAGCATCCTCCATATGTGACAGGTAGTTCTTTATCAGAAGTTGGTCATATGGTCTGATCCGGACAAGATAAATGGCAGGAGCACTACCAAGTGCCAACTAGTGTGACAATTTATACTCTATGATATTGTTTCTTCTCGAAATAACTACCGAGTTGAGGTGAGATAGAGTTTGCAGCAGCCTGAACACACTTGTTGTAAGAGAAGTCTTCAATGGTATCATCATTTCTCAGCAAAATGAAGCACCTACTACTTGGGTGACTAGGATTCAATCCAACCTGCGGATGTTAAAAATAAATGGTCACATCATCAGTAAAATATCAGAGCAAATATCAGCATTGATGCACTGTAATACTTTTCACATCATGTTTACAGCATGCAATAGTATTAGTTATGAAACGGGGATATATAAGGTTGTAATCCACCTTTTAGCACTAACATGCAAATTCTACCATGGCCCATCTGGGCTATGTTGGTAAGGATTATTGTTTCATCAACGTTGAGAAGCCTACAGTGCTTATAAGGCTGACAACGATGCAGAATAAATATCAAATTCAGTGCGCTCGATCCATTTCCAGCTAATTGAACAGATCGTTAGTGACGTTTGTTAACATCAATTATATTAGCAGTAAGCTTGGAAAATGACAACATATATCAGAGTAACAAGGTGAGTAAAATGACAACATATATCAGAGTAACATATACACAATTACACAGTAATGTAAAGGAAATATAACATATAAGAAACATATTCTTTGTAAACCAAGATAAGATTCCTTCTAATGCAGGTCATGATTTCACTATTATCAGAGTAACAAGATGAGTAAAATGACAAAGCTCTTCCAAAAAGAACAGTTTTTTTAATTATCACCTTAATTTCTCTTACTCCAACACCAATCTTTTCAGTCCCTTTGGGATGAAATTTCAAGGCCTCGATTAATTGTGATTTATCTGGATCTGTCACATATCCATTTAAAGGGTACCTTCATGGAAATTAAAGAAGAAATTACACAAATTATAATCAAGATATAAAGTCAAAAGGAAACAAAATATATGCAGGATGCAAAAAAAACCCAGTAAAACTACCTCCATGGGAGAGAGATAGAAAGAGGGGGGGGGGGGGTCTTACTCTCTTAGCATGTTCTGCAAGGAAGTGCGCATATCAATAATGTTATCCCATATACCAACTTTACCATGAAGAAAGTCCTGATCAATAGTTACGACACCATCATTCACAGTCACATTGCCTTTACATTTGCATGCTAACCTACATCCCGAAGCATTTTCAGTCCTTTGTCTGCATGTATCCATATGATTCTTTTCAAAATTCCTAACATTAGGGTTGCGTAGGAAGTCATAGATGCTCTCGTTTTGCTCTGGTTCATGTGGCTGCAAAATACGGGTAACTGTTAGTCTCAAATTGAATATCTGAACATCCTACAAGTATATTTAAGATAGCAGTTTATTTTCTTCATCAATTACATAACCAAACACAGCAACAAAATTTCTGGTTAAATTCAACGTATGACAACTACACCAATCAAGAGCACATCTTAACAATCGAAACAACACAAAGAACATGATATTATGAAAAATAGAAAGCAAACACTCTGTTGGACATTTATACATAAACAATCATCGAGATGGGGGCCAATAAACAATAGTTTGTGCCAAATTATGGGAAAAAAGTTATTAAGCATCGCATCCCTGTTTCTGTGAAAACTAAACTCCACAATTTTTAAGCAGTACAGTAAACACGTGCAGTGGCTGGATGTGCATCAAGCCCACCAAAAAACTGTCACTATCACTTCCTGGGAGTGTGTATTGAAGTATAGCTTGAAAATATGGTGCTGTTACTCTGCAGCACATTTTGAACACATACCTTTCCCAAATGCATTATTTCGAAAGGCCCTGATGTCCCATTGAAAGGCTCTTTGCCCCAAGCAATTGCATCTAGACTTCCACACATATTGTCCACTGAACATTGCTTTGCAGCATTTATGAAACTCTGTGCAGGCCTCTGCCAAAAGCATGATAAAATCACAATGGACTTGGAGCACTTAAACCCAGTAATTCATGTAATTTATATAAAGATCAGAAGGTACTTACAGAAAAACATGCTTCAGAAAATGGAGATGAGATTGAGAACTGAGTGTGATGCTGTTTCAAACCATGACTGCTTAACGCATGGAACTGCCCAGTTACAGACAAGCTATCTGCAACAACTAATAAGTGCTCCCGACGAATATTCCTACCAATATCAGCAGTTACTGATTTTAAAGACTGCAAGTAGAACAAGCGAAATCAAATTTTACTAATGAAATGCGACAATCAGGCTTGAGCAGGATAAAACATAAATCTTCAATGAATGAGAACAAAACCAACGGCGAAAAATATGGAGGTACATACATCAACAAAGCATTTCCATGCTGAGTCTATCCCATATGAGCAGAAAAAATCATATACATTCTTTGGTTGACTCCGCTCCCAGTCAATCAACTCCATTACTGGAATGCAAGCATTTTGTAGAGTAGGCCAGAACCTCCCAGCTTTGCAATGCTCGGACATGCCAACTTTTACAAGAAGTTCACCATCATGGCGACACTGGATCTCAACATCCTTGAATTCAAAAAAACCTGCACAGGAAAAAGTAGAGCAGCCAAACATCAAACATTAACAGAATAACTAGACGTTGCAACAACTACAACAAATTGGATCTTCAAAATTGTAGGAAAAACTTTGATACAACAGCATGATCTGGCTGGTGATGACCTTTGTGCAGAGCAACTGCCAGATAATAAAAATATGGGATATATTTGTAGAATGTACCAAATCATAACAACCTTTCAGCAGTGTATCCAGCATACTTGGAATCACTCTTTTCTTGATTATATCCAGCTGAGACATTGAGTTGGGTTCAGCTTGTGCTACCAAAGTGATACAGCAAGCTGAATTTTGAACACAATCATCACCTGCTGAACATTTCCTGCAGAGAAGTGTTTATGTCAAAAGATATAGCATACAAGATGCAAAGAGAAAAGTAGAATGTGTGTAGTGACACTTGTATTCATACCTAACGAGAACCATATTAAACTCTAATAACTCAACAAGCAATGTTCAGATGGATATATTGTATGAAATTTGAGGTCTAATTATTTGATACAGCACAAAGAAGCTATACCAACCAATTTTTTGGGGGTCTTATGAGTCATGTACATTCAAAAAATGACTTTTCTTCTATAAACTAATGCTGCCTAGATACAATCATTTTGTAATGCACAGTATGCAAGTGCAAAACGTTTCCCATCTTTTAAGCGGTGCACATTAATAAATCTAACATATATACGCATAAAAAATTGGCAAAAAAAAATGGATGCTAAATTAGCTACTTCAAAGTGGAATAAAAAACACACTACAGAAGTAAGCAAGAAAAGAGATATAGACACTCATCAAAACAGAAATAACTTTGTTACTTACCTCTTTGAAAAACAAACTGGCGGGATTGCATTGTTTAGCATGTTTCTGGTGGTGTTATACTCTTTTGTAAGCTCTTCTACAACAAATCCCAATCCTAACCTTTTCATCTTCATCATTTCCTTCAAATATGTACACAATGAAACAGATAGTTATATACCAATTTAATGCACCCAAAGAAAAGGAAAAAATATTGTTCATTTACTTAAAAAAGAATAGGACCTTGCTTATATGAAAATGGGTGGTCCAAGGTCCTCCTTTTCTTGTTCTGTCACATCCATCGTACCTAATAAGAAATGCAACGAAAAAATAATCAAGTGCACAGTACAAAAAGGTTATACTACAGAAAAGGCAATAGTTAGTGAACTAACGTAATCATGATGGTTTCAACCAAATCAGAGAAAATTACTCTCTCGAGATGGTTTTTCACTTCGAGGGATGCATATTCCAGACCGTATCTATACTTCTTCAAATTCTTTGACAGGAAAAGCAAACCAACATGATCCCCAGAATTCGAGGCCTTGTGACACTTAAATACTTCCTGCGTAGCAAATTAAATCATATAGTGTCAGAGAAAAACATACAGAGAACAGAGGCCACATAGTAAGTATAGACAACAGAGGAGAAGAAAGTCACTTGTAGATTCATGAGAGGAGAGTCCTCTAGACCATTAACAGGGTGCTCCAAAGCTCCATATGCAGCTTCTGAAATGGAACAAGTAGCCAAAGAACCAACAGGGGCACCAAATTCATCAACCAGTTCATGATTACAGTACATATCATCAGTAGTGTCATAAGAGAATTGTATTATGTTGTGCCCATAAGAACTTCTAACAGTTCCATCATAAGCAACGTGTAGATCTCTCAAGTGATACATTAATTTTCTCGTTAGTGTCCCAGGCACATCAGCATGCTCACTAAAGAAATTTGCTCTGCCAGATATAGAATGCAGAAGGCACTCCAACGGATTTAAACCATCAATGAAGGGTTTCCTGATCAAAGCCCAAAAGTTTTGACCTCCCACACGTTCACTGGTACCCTCAGATTCACAATTTAACGACTTCTGCTTATTCCAGCTAATACATGAGAGTTGAGAAGGAATTCTGAAGGGAAATTTGCTTGCTGGAAGTTGAAGACCAACACATGCAGTTTGCTGCGCATATTTCAACATGCTACCCTTGCTTCCTGCATTAATCATTACCATCATTGAGTTATCATTATGAACATGTTGTTGCACCATTTTGAGGAGATCGCTGAAGACATCTTTAAATGCCATGATTGAAGATCTGACAACAGATAGATTGCTCTGAATATAAGCAGATTGTCTGTAAGTTACATCTTCAGTTTCATCGTGACACTTTAGAACTGGTATGTTAATTGGATCTAGCAATATCTGCCTGATTCGGAAAGCTTCTTCAGCTTCATCCAATGCTAGCTTGACTCCCTCAGTAAGTTTTCTCCTAGAATAATGATCTGAGAACATATAGAGATCTGAAAGAGAGACACTTAAACCCCTCATGGTTAAGAACTCACATAGTACTTCTTGTGCAGAAGAAAGGAAGTCAAGTGCCTTGGAACCATACTGTTTGAACATGACAGAAAAGAGACCAGTTGTGGTATTTTGTAACCAAGAAGACCCCGAAGAGCAGGTAAGCACTTCGCTGTCTATGATGTGCAACTTCCTGTCACAACTGAAATTCATGCCTGAAGGAAGAAGCATGCTGAAAAATTGTTTGCCAGTCCACAGAGAACCTTGAAAGTATTTAGATTTAAAAATTGCTGGCGCTGGTGTTGTTGATACTGAAAGGCATAACATTTGGAGCTGCTGCAATTCAGATTTCTTCAGAAAAACATCTGTGCTTGCTAACAAATGTGCAGCAGCAAGAGAGTCATGTGTTAGTGACACCAAACTTCGACCATCTTGCATATTCAACAGCTGGCGTTGTAAGCTTACCAGCTCTCCAAGCTCAATTCTTGATTGTACAGATTGTGGGATATATCCATGCAAACAATCCCCATCAAAGTCTCCCAAAAAAGGTGTACAACATAGTGGATTGATTGATACAACATATTGAATTGGTAGAATCTTTGCAGACAATGCAATCAGTGAATGTTGATGGACTGAAGGAGGCCTGTTGATGAGAATAAGATCGCCATCCTGCAATGGTCTATAGGCAACATCACCAACTTCTAGCTGGTTTGCTTTCCGAACAAACATTAGTTTCCCATTTCGCCGAACAAACAATTCTTCCTTGGCTATAAGGTGCAGGTTGCACTTCAAATTTATATTTTCTAAATTATAACAACTAACATGCTCAGAAACAACCAAGTTTGAAGCTAATTCTTCAGGAATGCCTATTTCCCATAATTTAATCTTTGGGTCCCCAACCATAATACTCCGAAAAGCATTATCTGATCTTTTGCTGAGAACAGCATCCTTTAGCCATTTCATTCCATACGTATCTGTGGATGTTTCCTCATCTGTCTTTTTAGAGTATAACTGAAAGCGATAAAAATGTCAATGAACAAAGCTGAAGGCATTTGCTAGTACCACAATTGTAATATTAATGTCTTTTTTCCTTCTTTCCTCATTCTGAAATAATTTTCATAAGATACTGGGCAGCAAAAGGTATGAAGATAACGACGGCTCTCAGCAAATTTGGCTAAGTTCCTTCATTGCAAATGAATTGAATCTAGTGGGAAGATTGTGTGACGTTTATGATGTGTGGAAACTAGTGAGCACATATCAGATACTGATATCCCTTCGATCCTCGATTCGGACAAGTATCGAGCATGTTAATGATTCTCGCGAGTTTTGTAAGATGCGTTTGATCACTTCAAAGAAAGTGCACTCTGTCGCTTTGAAGAAGGCTGCCGTTCTCTTTTTGCAGTCAGGTTAAGTTTCAAGAGAAAGGCTTAGATGTATTGGTCAAATAAAAGCACCTTAAATTCTTCTCATAACCCAACGAACTTAGAAGGGTTAAATATAATGGTTCATCATCAACATCTAGATCAGAGAATTTGTGAACAGGCCTCTGGCTGAGTTGGTTAGGTGGCTCGGTCCTGGGTTCGACTCCCCGTGGGAGCGAATTTCAGGTTAGGGTTAAAAACATCCCCTCATCAGTCCCACACCTAATCAGATGTCTAAGGCCTGGCTCAAGGCATTGGTCATCGCACACGGGCTACGGTGCTGCCTGTATAAGGGTGGGGTACAGGTACAGGGGTTTTCACAACCTGCTTGAGGTCTTCTCTTAGCAAAATGCCCAGGGGCTGCCTTACCCCCCAGGCCCCCACCCTGCAGGCAGTGTTACATGGACACCCGTGTCGGATTCCAAGTGTTATTTGGCGTGTCCCCAAAAATCATACCAAATCGAACACCCACACCCGAGTCGGACACCGACACCCGCACCCGTGTTTTTTTTTTAGATTAGGGAATTTAACTAGGTTTGGAGAAAATAAGAAATCTGGTTGAATTGTTTGCATTCACACACAGAATTTTGTCCAAGAATATAGCAGATCTGAAAGATAAGGATGGCATATCATACTTTATAGCTATCACAATAAAAAAAGAAGGCATTAGCTTTCTTACCTTGGATGACTTGAGGCATTCTGAAACTCGGCTTGAAACAAGTGAACTTGCAAGAACACTGAACTGCGGATGTTGACGGTAGTCATCAATTCTCTTACTGACATCAACCATCCTCTTGTAAGCCTTTGTTCTGTCATCCTACTTCCAACATGCAACGAGAAGCCAACATGGTTCAAATATGCACCGTAGCATGTACATGAGTCATCAGACTGCTATAAAATTTACATTTGAACAAACATAATCCCTCCTTTCTTAAATATGTGTGCCGTATAGTTCAATAATTAGCTTGCCCAAAACGAGATATATTCAAAAAAGGAGTATAAGGAAAATAAAGAAACTCAAACTCCATTTGGAGTGACAAAAAAACTTGTGCATCTGGCGGCACCATGAAAGCTATGCAGACCCCTCGAAACTCGCGATAGAGAGCCCAATAGAAAATGGCTTAAAAACTGTTCATTAGTTCTTTTTCCTCAAACATTCAAGAAAATTGCATGTCACTGAGTAGGGGAAAATAGGGTTACAAGGGTGGGTCTCATCCACCCTAGGAAACAAAGGGAAAAGGAGACAAGGAGAGAGAAAGAAAAAGACCATGACACGCATGCCTCAAAGGTCAGATTCCAGGCTAGGTTGGGGAAAATAGTTGTGTTAAATGCCTAGCTCATTCACAGATCAACATCTACCAAAAGTGCATACACAACAGTCTGGACCTCCAGAAACACTTCCAGAGATGCATCAATAAAGATGTGTCCAGATAGTCCAAACACCCAAGATGATCAGGGACACAGCGAACTTCTGGCTCTATGATTTTCCATCAAATAGTTCGGATTCACTCAAAGCCATCAAGGTTTCAGATTTCTTCACCATTTTTTTCTCAAACTCGCAAGAGAACTATGTGTCATTTCATTAAAGGAATAAAAAAGGAACAAAGTAAACACCCAAACAAAGTGCATGCACATCACACAACTGCACATGCTAGACAATTAAAACAGTCGCAATAAAGGCAGCAAAGAGACAGCCACTAACACTATGCTAACCAGGGAGAGAGATCTACAATAGCCCATGACCAAGTTCCTGAGATCCCTGATCCCAACAGGCAAAATAGATGTCTTCTTATTTGACGACAACCCTAACCACCATTTCTTCACTAACAGAGTATTGGAATGAGGAGAAACAGAAGTTACATCCTGGTTTCAAGTATTTTCACTCCAAGCAACCAGGCAAAATGGCATGGAGTATCAAGTGAAAAACTTCTCCAGATGCATACATTGGATTTGCTTTAATAAAATTACTTCCCAAAGACTGATTTACGCTAAACTATAGAGGCTTAGAATTCGAACTAAAAGTAAAGAAGGTTACTAATCATGAATGGCCAGGAAAAAACAATGAATGGATAACAAATTTCACAAAAAAAGCATACTACTTACAAAAGTTAGCCGCCCATCTGAAAGCCCATATCCAATCTCTACAACACGATGGCAATTAGGAGTCACTGGTACACATGACAGAAACAATAGCTCCCGCCTTGAAACAAATTGCTTGATAAGTTCAGGGTCACTTTTCTTCAACAAATGAAAGACCTGCAAATAAGGCAAATGGGACAGGGACAATCTTACTTTCAGGAACAATATATATACTGCCTCTATCGAGATATTTGTTGTTGTTGACTTTTGGTCATGACGTTTGACCATGTCTTATCCAAAAAAAATAGATAAATATCATTTATTTTGTTTGTGACTTTATTTATAAGTCTTCAATCTCTGAGTACTGGTCAGCTTACTGGGCTAGGCTAGAGTCTAGTGAGGTCTGGAGTCTTAGGTCTCGTTTCCAACTGAGTTAGTTTCAAGAACACAGTTTTATTTGTTTCTCAGCCCCTCACAGATCGGCTCGGAGTGAGGTGTGCTAATTGTATGGAGCCGGCCCTTTATCTCTATCAATATAAAGATATGCAACTCTCGTACGTGTTCGAAAAAAAAATCAAAAAAAATTGAAGGTTAAGTTTGGCTAATCATTTTTTATATTTGCAATAACTTTTTGAAAAAGCAAAGGTCAAAGGTTGTGATAAAAAGTCAAAAGCGACAAATATTTCAATACGGAGGGAGTATATGTTAATATGAGCAAAAGATTGCCCTTATTTGGCAATCTCAATTAGTTTATGTCTGTTGTGAATAATCAACCCAATAATTTGACATTAGATACGTCAAACAATACAAGTAATCCCATGTGCCTTTTAAGTGTCATATACACAGTACATTTAAAATCATCAGTTTATGACACTATAAATTTGAGCCCAAGTTAACAGCGACCCAATTAAAAGTAATCAGACAATACATAACCTTTTCTCAGGGAAAAAATGGTGGACTAGTAAATCTAATCTGGGAGCTAACACAGAATAGCCTTTACCAAAAATAAATGGCTGAAAACATACATAATACATTACCTGGTAGGGTGATAATATTATCTTGGTCATGTTGGACTGTAATTGCTGATTCTCAGAAGGTACAAAATCCCAATAATCATGGGGGAGGCCTTCAAGCATACCTTTACCTTTGTACTTATTAGACACTCGGTCAGCAGCTTCTGCAACAATCGAAATTCTTTCCATTACGCTTGGGCTTCTGTGAAGTTTACTCTTGGATAATAATACTCTTGGACTTGACAGCGTTTTAAAGATCACAGAAGGGTAAAGTTTAGAGCCATCCTTCTGTCCACCAAAAACACAAGGTTTAATAAAAGATGGAGGAAATATGGACCAATAGAACTAAAATATGCACTTACCGAGCAATACTTGCATGTTGCTTGAACCGGTTTTCTCTCCAATCTCTTCAATAAAGCAAAGAGTGATGTGTAAAAGAAAGATATGTCATGGTTTTTACTTAACAGTGGGTCCATATGCATGTATAAACATTATTGTTATAACAAGAGCGCCTGAACTAATTTTGTGAATTGATAAAATCCTGGTAAGAAAATGCAGTAGGCATAATACCATAATAAACACTTGTTTGTCCCTGTTTTCACTGAAAGGAGCAAACCATGGAATACCAGAACCAGGGTCACACTATGAAGAAATAAAGGTACCCTGTTACGCCACATACAGAGAGCCAATTCCTGAAGCCTATTTAGCACAAAGATATCCTGCCTTAATCCTATTTCTGAAGCCCATTTAGCATAAACTTACACTGCCTAAACAAGAAAAGAAGTCGTGTGGGACCAATAAAGTAACCATTACCTAACTAACTATTAGTAAAATGAGCCAGAACATTACTGTCAGCTATGTGCTTCCATATGTTAAAAACTAGATACAACACCTTGGGTACAATCACTTTTAAGCAGTTGAACAACATCAAATAAATCTATATGGGACAAATCAATTATATAAACCCATCATGCCTAAGAATGCTATTCTACATTTTCGGCTGGAGTTTATTTAATTCTATGGTCCACTTTTAGTACAATGCACACAGTTATCAAATGTCAAATGAAATGCACTGGAATAAAAACTTTAATGCAGATGATCAATGATACAGGACAAGATGACTCAACATAAGACACAAAGAAAAGAGCCAATTCGGAATAAGCATCAAACTGGTATACAAATTTTCTTAAAAATCATTCTACTGTTTCATATGTATCAACACCTACTGCAATAGAAGTAAAGGGGTGTACGAGAAGTACTAATGATATTTGTTTTACAGTCTCTTATTCTGTATGTAGAAATCTCTTATCTCTAGCCCACACTTTATTTCATCAGACCAACAAGGAGAGTACTTGACAAATGCCCTGATAATCCGCAAGTGATTTGGCGACTAAACTACGGTATCAATGAACTTTGGCAAAGAAACAAAATATGTAGTGCTTAGTGAGTTTGAAAATAACTCAGTCAGGAAGTTATAGACCTTCAAATCTATGTTTTCCCTTGGACTGAGACAACCAGGACATATTTGATTTAGAAAGCGAACAACTTCATCAATAAAGTATGGGTTGTGCACCGTCGCCGCTAGCTTAGCCACACCGAAATGCCCTAAAAATTGATAAGTTGAATCATTTGCACTGAAATGAACACAAACTGCATGCTTAATGTTACTTTTTAAGGCAGGCATGCTTAATATTACTTACCATCACAGTCACGTTGACTTTGTGATCCACAAGTCTCACACTGCGGTGAACCATTCGGCAATCCTAACTTGGGACTAGTGACATCACTCACTTCTATTATGCTTATGCTGCTCAATTTTTCCTGAAATGATTAAATAATTGTAATTGGACTTTTAAAATCTCTGTTAAGGATACGCAGCTCTCCTGTGTGTTCGATAAAAAATTGTCAAAAAAAAAAACTTTGACAACACAAAGCAATGTATAGAATAATCAAATTACTCTATGCACCTTCTTGACAAAAAAAAAGCATAGACGACTAGCAGTATAGATTAGAAATTATAAAATTTTCTTTTTACAAAAAGAGACAATGAAGCATAAAAGTAAAATGAGGTTCAACACTTTACTTCACGGGGGAAAGTTAAAAGTTACGCAAAATTAAAAGCATACCATATCTGTACTGGTCATGAGATCAAATTTTATGGAATTCAGAATAGCTTTAGGAAATTCATGATTTAGCTCCATCCTGCACAGTAGTCACATGGGAAATAATTTATGATGATAAAAGTATAAACCAAAGAGAAGGAATAGAGAGCAAAAATGTAAACAGCAAAGAAGTACAAGATAGCTCTGAATATGACGTTGAAATAGCATAATTAATTTTAAAGCAAAAGAAACGCTAAAGAAATAAGACTCTTAATGATGATAGGCCTGTCCTTAAATGAGAAACATCACTCTTGTAAGTTGTAATGCAAGTGTGTAGAGTATCATATTCCTAGTTTGTTTCACTGTTTGCCAGCTACACCTACACAGCATTTAAAATACTTAAATCATCACACGATTCCTCCATGAAACTATCCGAGAGAAAGAAACTGAAGAGCACTGCTTCAAAATGGAAATAAGAATAACAACAGATGCCCTTCATAAACCACAGACAGGACCTAAAACCAAAGTAATATGTAATATGCAAGAAATAATATCTGGGATACATCCCAATATCAGAACCATACATATATTCCATTAAAAAGATGTCACTGACTCATGCAGCATTCTACAGATATAATTCGCTGCTGCTCATACGATTTACCTATCGAAGGAACAAACCCTATCAGCAGAGAAAGGAACAGTAATCAAACAACCAGTTTAAACCAATCATAGAGAAAACATGAACTGTTTTGGCCTTCAACTACTCCACACATTAAAACCTGCAATTGGAACAGCAACCTTAACAATGAAAAACAGTAGCAACTATACCAAATAACTTGCACAGAGAGCTCACAGACAATCTGCTACATGTGACAAGTTCTAATCGCGGTTGTGCTCCTGTCAGCTACTGTCGTGCACTCTCTTTCTTGCCATCACAGAATATGCAATTCCTTTCCCATAACATTAGTGAAGCTTCTGAATTCTGACATTAAATGAAAGGTTTCATAGCTACATTCTGATATTGAGTGTCCATTGAACTTGATCGACCAAATTCCAGACAATGCTCCAAGAATGTACTAACTTCGAAGGAGAATTTCAACTAGCAACTACAAATCGATTTTAAGGATGGAGAACCAGACTAGAAAAAAGTTGGCTCTGTTGGGGCGAGGGGCTTGTCAGGTCAGCGGCTCAGGGGGAGGTGTTGTGCGCTTACCACACTACCTTAGGCCTTTTCGAGGACTGATTCCTTGAAGCACCCCTCTGACAACAGGATCCACGGTGCCGATCAGGACTATTCCATCGAAGGAATAGATGGTGAGAGGAACTTTAAAGCAGCCCTTAAGAAATCAGAATTCCTGTTTTTTCAACTGTTGGAACATAGAAGCCTCGATCATCCTCTGCAATGGACCTGGGCTTGACGAGAAGAGGAATACAACGCCCCACGCCACCCCCCACCCCACCCAAAAAAAACACGTCATGCACGGGATTAGCGGACACCTTTAGCGGCCTCTCTCAAGTCAGCAATCGGCTCCTGATCACGTGCGCCACAAACCTTGAATTCGTCACGCGCGCTAAAACCTCGTAGAGAGCACGTGCTAAACCCTGGTCTGGGGAGCCTTCGATTCACCAAACTCGCACGACCGCTAACCCCGAACGCGAATCCAGACCCCCCGCCAAATGCTGGGGGCAAAACAGAGCAAGCAGAACAGGGGAAACAGAGCACAAACCGAAAGGAAAAAAACCCACCCCGCCGATGAGAGAAACAACCCAACAATCGAGCGCTGCACGCAGGCATTGGATCAGGAACCGTATGGAGGCGAGGAATCGCTCACCTCGATCGCGCCGGCGGCGGGGGTGGATACGACGAGGTGGGGTGGGGGCGCGACGTTTCCGAGCTGCCCCTCCGGCACCAGAGTGGCGGCGCGGCGGCACCGGAGCCCGCTCGCGCGAGGCTACGGGGAGGAGGCTGCGGCTGCGGCGGCGGATAGTCGCCGGCGAGCTCGCCGCCTCGGGCGCCGGTTGTGCTGGTGGAAAATGGGGCGAGAGAGTGATTCTCGCTGGTTTTGGGGTTTTCTCGGGGTTCGCGTGCCTGCGCCGCAGTGCGGGCGTAGCCACTACCCAGAACCCCTGGTATTTTTCCCCCCGATTCGGCGACTCGACTCCTCGTCCGGAAAAGTAATTTTTACTTCCTATTTATCCCCTAGCAGAACATACATCCTAAAAAAATTCTTTTTCACCTTTTCTATTTATTTCCCTCACATAATACGTATCCTATAAAAAAATACTTTTTCGTCTTTCCATCTGAACACAGCCGAGGCGGACGAGCGGCCGTCGCATATCAGCATGCTGAGGCTGTCTGTCTGCAGCGGCTCCCGGTAACGCTCCTTTCGATAACCGCTGCAGGAAATTTTCCCTGCAGCAGTATCCGTGTCAATGGTATCGTTACCAAAACAGCCATGCTAACTTTTTAATAAGATAAAACCGTCACCCTCAATGCACAGTCTCATAACATAGTTTCATATACAAGTTGTAACATATAATTCTCGAATGGTGAATGGTCAAATGTGTGATGGATGAAACTATAACATTCTCAATGTGAGTTTCATTGTGTTTTCATACACTTGGTAATTGTGTCAGATGGGTTTTATGGTGATGACACTCTTCTCTCCTCTCTCTTCATAATTGTCATGCCATATCACCAAAATTACTAATGTGTCACTTGATTTAATGCCCATAAAACTCCCACTACGACGGGCCTAAGCCCCCGCTAAAACAAAGGGGGCTTCTGACACGCTACTCCGAGCAGGGATGCAGGAAGCCCTCTACGGGCCGATGAGGCGTGGGCCCCGCGCCCCAGCCGTGCTCGCGCCCATCGCCCCACCGTCGTGGAGCCTCCCGAGCTCGCCCCAGCCGTGCTCGCCGCTCCTCTCGAGGTCGCGCGCGGAGGCAGAGCGGCGTGACGCGGTGGCGAGGAGGAGGGAGGCGGCGAGGCGAGGAGGAGAGAAGTAGCATCTCACCGACGCTGAGAGGATATGGGGAGGGAGGAGAGGGAGGTGTCACCGACCCGGCCTCGCCACGCGCGCGTGCTCCCTCCGCCCGCTCGCAGCAGCAGGTCGCCCAGCAGCAGCTCGGCCACCACGGCGGCGGAGAAGCAGTGGCATGGGGCAAGACCGAGAGAGAGATCGGTGTCGGGCGGAGGAGGGGTGAGCGAGAGGAACGGAGAGAGATCCAGACGGGAAAATAAAATAAGTGGAAAAAAGGAAAGAAAAAAGGAAAAGAGAAAAGAAAATAGAAGAAAAAAAAGGAAAAAGGAAATAAAAAAGAATAGGAGGAGATATAAAAAAGAAAAGTGAGGAGAGGAAGAAGATGGTATTTGGGATGATTAAATTAAATATATGATAGTTGGGATAGAGGAAGAGTATAGAGAAATGATGGGTGCAGGAGAAGTTGGTATAAAAGAAGGAATCTCGATGATCGGGATAGAATATCCTGTTGAGAGGGATGATATAGAGGGAAACCAGTACGGAGAGCCTAAGCGTGAGACGGACTGGCGACGGCGGCCAGCCAGTCGCCAGTGCGGCACGATTGTACTAGGGGTGGTATGGGTTGGGCTGGGTCTGGTGTGCCCAAGACTTGCCGTCCATTTGGGGCCAAGCAAGGGCCATGATAATTCCACATCCATTGCTCTATTCCTTCGCGATATCAGCTTTTTTCTCTAAAAAATTATTTTACATGCATAGCTGTAAACCCTGTGTGCCTTTCAAATTTATGAGATTTTCATAAAATAGTGTAGAATGTTGTCCATGAAAACGATAGCTTAGGATCGGAGCTTTATATTGTTAAGGTGTGAGCGTAAACCCTAAGGTTAGAAGGAAGCTTTTGTGAGGCCATAGGATAGGCGGGAGGAACAATAGCACATAAAAGGATGAGGCGGAGCTCCGCCACTCAAAAGCCGTGAAGGATGGTCGTTAGACGGCTCGAGCACCGGCAACGGATCTAGTGATGTTCTTGCCGCCAAGGAAAGAAAGGAACATCGGGAGGTTGAAGACGATACATGAACACTCCGATTATAAATTAATGGATGTCCTTTATCGATTAGAAATCGATGGATGTCCTTTATCGACTTAAAACATCTCATTTTCGTACGCCTCAAGGGTAACACAACCATTTTACGTGTTAGTTTGTTTTTTTTTCATTGAGGGTTAGGCCCGAATTTCATTACATCATTTGGGGATAAAGTTCAGGGATAACGAAATTACGTCATTCGGGGATAAAGTTCAGGTTCGGGTTTTAGGAGTCTACGTGTTAGTTTGTTACTATATAAATAATATCAAATATTGGTTAATGAAAAGTATTGGAGATCTTTCAATGTTTGTCAATTAGTAATGACACTATAAGTAAAGATTTACTTGTTTCGTTTCGTTAAACGATTAAACCATTCTCTATATTTGTACATATACATTTTCACTAATAAAATTAAGTTACAATATCATGTCTATGGGCCATGGCCATAGGAGATCTAAAATAGTTATTCTTGCTGTACGTATTGTAGATGTATCGGTTAACCTCTGTATGGAAAATTTCAATTGGGGATGATGTCCTCAGTATAACCTCTGTCACGATCCAGTTGGGTGGGTGGGGGGAGTGACGTGACGAGCGGCCGTCCGCTCCCGCCCATGCCGCGATGCGAATGTTTCGGTGGACCCATGGAGTGTGCACAGTGGCGGCTGTGTTCGGATTCCAAAAATATTTTTATTTTCTATTTATCCTCCTCACAGAATATTGTACTTAAAAATTCTTTTTTTCACCTTTGTTATTTATCCTCCTCCCCTAACATCGTTTCCTAAAGAAAAACTTTTTCTCCGCTAACAAACTAAGGCCCCGTTTAGTTTCCCAAATATTTCCCAAAAATCCACTATTCATCCAACTTTTCCCTATTCATCCCATCTCTTCTACTCACATATCACTATTCATCTACAGTGTTTTTTGATGAACAGTGTATTTTCGGGGAATCTTTTCTAATCTAAACGCACCCTAACAAGGAGAGTGTCAGACTTGGGATGCAGTGCTCCGGTAGTCCGGTCTTGTCTGGGGATGGTGCATGCCGCTCGTGGGCTCGTGCTCGTGGCCTCCTGGCACACTGGCAGGCAGCAGCAGAACCCTGGCGGTGGCGCCGTGGCGGGCAGCCGGGGGCCGCGGCTGCCCCCACTCCTACGGCAGCGCGCTCGGCGCTTCAACCGTCACCGAGGAGGTGTCACGCGACTGGCGTACAGAGCGTACCGCGCGAGCTGCTATGCTGCAGTGCAGCCGTACCGTCGTATACTAACATGGCAGAGCGTACCGCGCGAGCTGCTATGCTGCAGTACAGAGAGTATATGTACAGTGCAGTACACGGGCACGGCCGCCAAGGCTGGGCTTCCGTGTCTCCTTCCGTGTCTCCTAACACGTGTCTCCATCCGTATCCCTAAGTCAATTAATTTCAAATAAATTATTCAAATTAAATTCTGATTATATCATTGTGTTTGTTATAATAAGATCTTCAGAACAAAACCATACTTTGACCATGTTTCTATCATATATACTTTTTTAGAACATTTTTGTAATAAAATAATTTGTTTAACTAAAAAATATTCTAAGAGGAAAATATAGTCCAAATATATTCAGGTGTGGTTTGGTTTTGAAGATCTTATTATAACAAATATAATGGTGTGATCAGAATTTAATTTGGATTATTTATTTGATGTTAATTGTCTTGGAGACACGGAAGGAGACACAGGTTAGGAGAGACGTAAGTTGCAGCCGGCAGCCAATGGAAACCATCTACACGAGCGTGCAGCCGTCAGCGTGTTGCAGGGGTACCTTGATGAGAAAACAGAGAGCGGCTCACCGTGCAATCAGGGGCTACATGTGCTGGAGTACCATATAAAAAAAAATTACTGCAGAGGCCATGTGTAAATGTACTCCTAGATTCGTTAGGGTGGTCGCAGTGGGTGCGCTAGCCGTGCGTTACACCGGATGCACTATGGTTTAGCGTTTTTTCCCCGCAGCGGGGGGCGCTACCCGGATGCAGTTTAGCGTTTTTTCCCGGCAGCGGGGGGCGCTACCCGGTACTGCATGCTAGCGCACGGCTTCGGAGGCGCTATTCCGAGCGCCTTGCCGGCCTGCGCTAAAGGACTGCCCCGGACCCACCTTCCTCCCATCGCCGTTGCCACCAACTGCTTTGCGCGCTGGCGAAGAGAGCCGTTCCTTTGGCCGGAGAGCAAGGAAGGCGTGGCCACGGCAGCTCGCCGGGAAGCTCGCGTAGAGCTCTTGCTGCTCCTCGCCGCTCCAGAGAGAGGGGGGGAGGGACGCCGCGGCAGCTAGTAGCAGCTCGTCGGAGAGAGAGAGGGAAGGAACGCCACGACGGAGAAAAGAAAAGGTAAAAAAACAGAGAGAAATCGAGCACAGATGAGAAAGAGACACAAATGGAGCACAAATCCCCTATTCTAATAACAAAATCCCCTATTCAAATCAAATCCAAGCACAAATCAAAGCAGCCGCACAAATCGAAGCAGTCGCGCCGCTGCGAGAAGCAACTCCTCAACCTCCACGGGCTCCACGCCATCCGCGCCGCCGCGAGAAGCACGGGAAGGAGGAGGCCAGATGCGCAGGCAAGGAAGAAGAAGGGAAAAGAAGGCGGAGAGGCACGAGCACCACCTCCTCGGCCTCCTGCTGCTGCACGGTGGCTTCCGCCGGATCTGCTCGGGCGCTCCGGGGCGGAGAGCAGCAGCAGCTCCTCTGCGCCGCCGTGAGCAGCAGCTCCCCCATCCCTTGGATCCGGCATTATATCATCGATTCCCCGAGCTTGGAGCCCCAAGACCCCACCAGAACCACCTTGCACTCCTCTTTGAGCCGCAACCGCTCCACGGCAGGGAATCATTGATTCCCCGACCATTGGCCCGCCATGGCCGCCGAGAAAGGAGCAGCAGTGAGGCCGCGTCTTGGAGCAGGGACAACAAAGGAGAGGAGGAGGAGGAGGAGGTGGTGGTGGTGGTGCGCGCGCAAGGCCTCGGCGGAGAGAGGCGCCGTAGGAGGCGTCGGCGGAGAGCGTGAGGCGCTGGCGGAGAAGCCTCGAGAAATCCGGCTCGTGGTGGGAAAAAAAGACGGAGAGAGGGAGAGGAAAAAGAGAAGGAAAAGAAAAAGAAAAAAAGAGGGTATTTAGGATACGGTATGATGGGTGCTGTAGATGTTGGGATAGAGTAGGGTACATGTTGGGATAGAGTAGAGAATCTGGATGACCACTGCGGTTAGCCTTAGAAGCGGCTTTTGAGCAAGGTTAATGGTCGATGCCTGGGAGAGATGAGCTGGCGCATGGTACTTGTATGTTGGACCCCATCAATATTCAATGGCCAGGAGCACTCCACAGCCAATACAAGGGGTGGGAAGGCTCTCAGCCAGCTGCATACAGACGTATGGTGAGACGTCTGCTTTCCTCTCTCTCCTATTTTCTCTTTCTTCCACGTAGAATTTAGCCAGCTCTTAGCCCTTATAATAACTAAGGCCACCTCCAACCGCAAGAGCGCAGCTGGCTCATACAACCGACGAGCTATCACGCTGCGAAACGCCGAGCGGGCTCGTTCTTCAACACCCTCGCTCTCACTGATATTCTCTGCTTTTTACTGTAGCCGCACGATTATTAACTTGTTTACATTCTAGATATTTATTATTCCTCCCATTATATACTTTTCTATCATTTCCTCACTATTCATTGCCGCTACAGAAAATCTCCACCTATCTCTACTAACTAAACACCACATATGTCAGCATTTTCTGTGCCCATGAGCTAGCCGCTGGCTCAATCATTGGCCATGGCCCAAGGCAAATGCTAGTGTTGTACTCTTCTCTTGCTCACATGGACATGGTTTGGTTTTCATTTCTCAATGCGACAGTGCTCATGCTTTTTGTAAGAGGTTGTTTGCTTAATTTATTCAAAATGAGGGAATTATGATGGATTTATTTTCCAAGTGATATTTAGAATAAACCCATCCCATTTTCCCGTAATCCACTTGGATTGAATTTTATCCGAACAGGCCCTAAGAATATGTTGTTCTCCACACGTGTCGTTTTCTCTGCCCTCGCTGAGCACATACCATTTCAGTCATGAATTCCTAATCGAAAGATCGGAAAGGCAGCTGGGATTAACAATGGCTATCTTACCTTTCTCTCGCCTCAAGCCCTCCTAGTGCCCTTTTGAACACTCGTGTGTGAGCATAGAGTAAAAAAATATGGAAAGATTCCCTCGCCAAGTGTCCAAGATTTGTGTGGACTCCACATGTCAGACAGTAAAAAATGTGGGCTGTGTTTAGTTGGGAGGGGAGGAAAAGATCTTTTTTTGGGAAACGTGTTTTGTGAGAGGGATGAATAGGAAAGTTGAAAGGAGTTAAAGGGAAACTTTTCTGGGAAGCGTGTTTTCTGAGAGGGATGAATAGTAAAGTGCAAAAGATTCCTTTAAGCAAGCCAAAGTATGGTGACAAATTTAGGGGACGTTTAGCTACCAGCCATAGCTCGCCACACCATGTGTGGCTGCCACCAAAATTAAAGTGGTTGCTTGGTTACTCGCTTTAGTCAGCTGAATGAGTCAGATTCCCGTAATGACTGTGGCGTCAAAAAAGTCCGCCCTAGATTTGTGGTGCCACCACAGACGGTGTGGTTGTTTGTGGTCTGTAACCAAGCATATCCTTATTTGCCACACCTTTTGTGGCAAGCCATACAGGGACATATCCTGTGGAAACTAATTTTCTATGGAAACCATGAAAACTTCAATATGGACCACACGATGTTGATCCAAGGGCACACCCAGAGGAGGCGGGAGGGGTGATTTGCAAGATGTTTTTGCAAATCACCCCTCCCACCTGATCTGGTCGCACCTTTGGATCAACGTACATCATGCAGTCAATATTTTAGTTTCCAAAGAAAGTTGGTTTCCATAGAATACGTTGCCGGCCATACTTGAAGTTAAGTATGGTGAGGTATGGCTACCAACAAATAACCATAGCACCATGTTCAGATTGTTAAGTCCAGCGCCAGGTTGGAAGGGAATTGGGAGGTTGACTGCTTAAGCCCAGCAATTCGAACAGGTCCTCGAGCTACACAACCCACGACCCTTACTCCACTGAATGCCAAGCTAGCTTTTCTAGAAGGAAAAAGAAAACGTATTGTACAGTGGAGTTCCTAGCAAAGGAGAAAATAATCACTAGGCCGTGTTTAGTTGTGGTAGAGAAAAAATACTTTTTTTCTCTAGGATGCGTGTTATGTGGGGGGATGAATAGGAAAGGAGAAAAAAGAATTTTTGGGGATGCGTGTTCTGCGAGGGGGATGAACAGGAAGTAAAAAGTACTTTTGGAACTAAACACGGCCTAGGCTGTGTTCAGATTCACAGAAAAGTATTTCTCCAACTAGTTTTTTCTATTCATCCCACTCAAAGAACACGCTTTCCAATGCACTATTCATCTAGCAAAAGTATTTTTCACTTCCAATCTCAATCTGAACGCAGCCTAGAGTTTTGTCCGAGCTCTGACATTGCCGAGTGCCACTGCCAACCACTGCGCCAGTACGGGGTGCGGCAAAGAAAGACCCAACAGGAGAGGACGGCTGTGTTTAGTTGATGAAGGGAAAAGATCTTTTGTTTCTGGGATGCGTGTTATGTGAGGGGGATGAATAGGAAAGGTGAAAAAGGAATTTTTAGGGATGCGTGTTCTGTGAGGGGAATGAATAGTAAGTGCAAAAGATCTTTTGCATCTTAAACACAACCGACAACTTCGCCCCAACCCCAGGGTGCTGCTGGTACTCGTAGGTCGAATATTCTACTGACGATCAGACTCCACTCGAGTCCTAAAAGTTCGAGCCACGGCCGCGCGCGGCTGCCCCCAACCCAACCAACCACTTCCGCGCCGCGCGACAAGGCCCGCAGCCAACTAGCCAGCGAGCCCGCCTGCTCGCCACGGCGTTTCATCAATTAGCGCATGACCCACCTGCTTCCAATGCTCCCAGCAGCAGGGATGTATTCAGATTGAAGAAAGTGAGTGAAAGTTTTAAATGAATAATGCACTAGAAAGCTGAGTGATGTGGATAGAAAAAACTTACTGAAGAAGTACTTTTTCCTGAATCTAAACACAGCCCAGGTGAGAGAGTCGGACCTGACACCCGCTATGACACTAGTGATGACTACTTGGCGCTGCGCTGCTGCGGGCCGCCGGGCCGGCACTCGGCACTGCAGGCGCGCGCGGAAGCCGCGGGCGTCCGGCGGGATTTCCATTTTCCTATCGGAACGCCCCAGCGACGGGGTGCTGGGGCAGCAGCCGCGCGCGTGCGAACGGCGAATCCGCGGCGAGCCGGCGACAGTTTCGTCAGCGTCCCGCACCGAAATGTTTTTCAGCTGTTTTCAGAGAGCATGTTCTGTTCTCCGGTTCACTGCTCACTGGTGGTCTGGTGGCTTGGTGCCGTGTAGAAACGTTTCTCAGCTGTTTTCTGGGGCTCCGTCGAGTCTTTTGTTCAGTTCATAGCCTAGTATCGCCGTACTGGAAAGGGAGGCAGCACTCGCAGAACGGAAATGTTTGCCAGCTCTTTTCAGAGGCGCCGCTGAGCCTGTTCATTTCAGTACCACGGGGGCAGCACTCTGCACAAATGCTTCGCACTCCGATGCAAGGCGCCCCAAATTCGTCTCGTCAGACGCTCAGGAAACCACATGCACCGAGGAGTCCGATTGGTAACCTTCAAAAAGGAGTCCGATTGGCGAGCCGTGACGATAGGGTAGGTTGATGGCGCTGAAAACAGCACAAGCCCCACAAGATATCTAGAGATTTGAATTGTTGCCGCTCGCTGCCCTTGGCAACGTCAGGATGCTGCTCTAAGCCTAAACATGCTCCAGACGATACCATTCAATGCCAAAGACAGTACTGGTATATAGCCAACCATTCTTCCTTACACGTTACAAGTTACGATCAAGAAAATGTCTGTGTAACTATATAGGCAAAAAAAGGAACCCTGCAAGGCATCTTTTCTGCTGCAGAGACCATCGGTGGGGTTTCCCGTTTCCCCCTACTATTACAACTCGCGCCTGATGCTTCAGATAATAAACCAATCTGCAAGAATCATTCTGCGGGTGCGTTCTCTTTGATTGCTGTTGACAACTTTGTAGCCTCCTCCTCGTTTTTCAACCGGAACAAGTATGTACGAGCTACAACCGTGCCACTGGTTGATTCGTCTGACTGCGCATCCTGAAATAAATATACAAGAATTATGGTCTTTTGTTTTATTTTCTGAGTTTTGGGGGTCATAGGGATTGGTGTTAGACGGACTATGATTACTTACTGAAGTATGAAATATCGAAGCAACCGTATTCTTCTGAACATTCATTTTTATCCCCTTGTAGATCAGAGCATTCAACAGAATTTTACCAATCTGTTACCAGTTAAAAAAAACATTAGTATTTTGTCCATACCAAAAACAATTTTACAGCAGTGTAACATCTTGTAAAGAACAGTGGGAAAAGGAAAAATTCTAATACTACCATGCTGCCTAAAGGAGGGTATTTCAAGAAAAATTGCTGGAAACTTCCCAGATTAAAAAAAATGAAAAGACAATTTTTATAAGACAAACTAGCTGCCTAAAGGAGACGTCATTTTCAAGCAAATCACTGGAAACTTCTCAGATTTTTTAAAAAATGGAAAGACAATTAGCAACCTGTGATAATTATTAGACAATCCAAGTGGCAGAAGTTGGGGAAACACCATTTGTGGAGTGGGATACTTGTAATATTCAATAAGATATAAAATATAATTTCAAGGATGATATGCAAGGATAAGCATCGATAGTAGCATACATAACAACATGAATGCACTTTAATCACTCTAAATTAACAGATAAGAACACATACATCATTTCTAATCACAACTGTTGGGGTGGACTCTTTGGAACCTTTTTCTGCACCCTCTTTGCTTCTGATAGAGAGTTGGCCAACACCAATATCTTTCCAACCCTTGGTAGCATCATCATGCTGCATTTGGCAGTATTAGAGTAACAGAGCCAAAGCAAATATTATAGTTCTATGAAGGAAAGCAAAATGATAAATAGAAAAGAATGGGTACCTTCACATACACCTTGCACCTGGCTTCATGAACGACAACTATTCCTTTCTCTTCCGCCTTCTTTACAGAAGGGCTACTTGGTTTCTCAGGTTCGGCATCTGCTCATGATAATGTAGACTATGAATTAAGGGACAGGATATTGGAAACTAAATGGTGAGAGACTTACACCACTTAAAGACAGATAAAGTCTCAGGCATGAAAGTGGGGTGTTAAGTATTAGATACTCACCTTCATCTGCATCAGCTGAAGCTTCAGAAGTATTTTGGTTTCCTGATAAAGCAACAAGAAATTTATGTTCCACCCAAAAAATCAGGTTGATCACATGCTGTCATTGTTATTACTCATTTACTACTATTTTTCGAACACAGATAACAGGAAGGAGCACAACTACACGCGATATAAGTTTTGCATTATACAAAACAATAAATTTGTGTACAATATATCAATCAAATTACAATTGTATTTCTAAATTGTAGGTGACTTTTGTTATATTTGCTGAACTGAAAATTTTTAAATTTGAAAAATCCATGCAGACAGTACACTGCTGTGGCCCAGGATATATTCGAGTAGTTAACTATGCTAAATTGAGTAAGAGGCAGTTTGATGCTAATGTATGGAGAAGTTTGGCGGAATTTCTGAAAACAGGATCGTTCGGTGATATAGAACAAAATTCCCTAAAAGGTAAAACACCCATTGCGTTATGGAGTTCTACAGGAAGAAAAATAATTGGTTTCCAAGAGTTAATGCACTGCCCATATTCCAAATAGAATACTTCAAGTGGAACATGTAAATAACACAAATTTTGGTTGGTCAACGATTTGCAATCCTAAAACCTTAATGTTAAAACGACCACAAACCTTACCACATGCAAATTAAAAAAACAAAAAAAAAACAAAGTTCAACCGTCTACATGCAAATTAAAAAAAAAAGTTCAACCGTCGGAAATGAATCCCCATGGCATTGAAATAAATTTCGAGAAAGGCACAAAACACTGGCTGCACAGGATGTCATGGCATGTATCTCTTAAAGCAGTTTTACTGAGCAAGGCACATTTTTTGTGGGAACCAGCCCGCTGTTCGATCTGGCCAGCAGCACCACAACTGGATGACTTAAGACCACATTATCAGCACGTTCCCAAAAACCGGACCCATGGGAGACTTCCCCAAGACATTACAACTGTACGTAAAAATGTTAATATCTGCAAGATACTAAATAAAGTTGGTAGCACCCACGATAGCGGCTGCTATAGCAGTAGTGAACCTCTGCCGCTACTGCTATAAGGTAGCAAACCCAAAATAGCAAGTTTGAACTTAGCACCCGCTCCCGCTATTTGACATGTTGATGGCTAAAGTCATAAAGTGACAATGAATATGGATCTAGTGACAATAAGAAGGTTGAAAATGGTGATTTGGGCAATAATACAGAATGACGAGCTGATAAATAAGGTTATTTTCATTAATATGAGAATTTAATGCTAATATATATCTATGCATCATCTTTATATCCATTTATTTAAATTTTTTATTGACTATTGGACCAAAAATGTAATGGGTAACTAAAAACTTTTAAAAATTTTAGCAAAATTGATGATTGTTCAAATACACTCTAAAAATGTGTAATTTTCAAATTCCACTATTTGGACTTAGTGTCCGCTATAGCACCCGCTATCCGCTACATGGACACTAATCCACTACACACCACTATCCGCTATTTATTATCTTTAATATCTGATGCATCAAGTCCGCGTAGGTGCGAAATAGACAACAGAAGAGGAGATAATTCAAGGTCAGAAAAAGTACCCAAGAGACCTGATTGTTGATTCATTGAAAACAGAGGTGGAGTCTGTGAGCTAAAACTTTGGGCAGCTGAAGTAGAAAATAACGATGGTGCATTTGATGTTGAAAAGCCATTGTTTACACCAAACTGGAAACTTGCTTTACTGTTGTCACCAGATGTGCTCTTCTTGTCACCAAATATGCCATTATTTGCACCAAACTGTAAAGCTGGTTTGCTGCTATCACTGGATGTGTTTTTCTTGTCACCAAATATGGAATTATTTCCACCAAACTGGAAAGGTGGTTTACTGTTATCACTGGATGTGTTCTTCTTCTCACCAAACATACCTGCACATCATTGCAACATAACCAATATGAAAATACTATAGATATATCTGCAAGAAATTCTACAGTAAATCTTAACACAGTATGATGTATATTATGTAATGAGTAGGCATACCACTGAAATCTGGCGCTTGTGACTTGGATGGAAACGAAAAGGGGTTTTGTGATGGTGAGCTTGAGCTCTGAAAAGGTGAAGAACTAGATGCCATCACTGTAGCCTTCTGTGTGTTATCTGAACTTGGCTGCACTAAGAGCTTGCTACCATCTGCTGCTGGCGGATTAGTCTTCTCATCCTTGAGTGGACTTGGGGGTGAAACATCTGTTGAACCTGCTTGTTTTTGTCGGAGCCAGTTGACAACATCCTTGAATTTTTCCTAGTGAGCAAACAAGGGTATGAGCATATGCAATGAGAACTCTGAATAACAAACTGCTAAAAGAAGATACACCGCCTATGCAATGTTGAAACATAAATGAAAGTAAAAAAATACAAAATGATTGCATAAACCCAATTCAAATCAGCAGCAGTGATAAACAGACACAGTTTAAGAAGGAAGTCTGCAATCATAAGTTGATAAATATCTTAAGCAATCAGCGATGGTGATAAGACATTGTTATGCAGATTCCCTAAGAAATATTTGTTGCACGGCTATACGAATGACTCAGAGAAAATATCAAGCAAGTTCATTTACTGTCAGCAAAGCTTACCATGATCCCAGAAGCATGGGTCAAGTAATCCTTGAGACCATCCTCCCAAAGTTCGTCTGGATGATTTTGCTGCTGCAATTGAACCCAGCTGCTCAAAAAAAAAAAAATCAAATGATGTATGAGTATACAGTAGCAACCATAAATTAATATTAAGTATAACTCTTTAAGGGATATGCAGCACAAAACAACATGAGCAAGAATCATTTCAAAATTGTTTCATGGGGTCCTTAAAAATACACCTCATAAAGACTTCATACTCCACAAAATCACCAAGGAAGCCGATAATCAGTGGAGAAAAAAGGAATGCTCAAGAGATCTTATTCTCAATAGCCATGAAAAAACTGTGAGCATGGTAATGTGAGCTAGTAGGTCAACCAATGCCCAGATGGTGACGTGACTTGTATGAGTATATGGTACATCACACACGAGAAGACGTACAACGTAGCAGGTGAAGAAACAGACCTCGCAAACTGGTTATTGAGTGCTGTGACATGTTTGCTGGCAGCCTCTGCCCGTCCAGGATCTAAAGTAGCGGGTCCAGCCATCAAGTGCTGATGGGAAGACTCCGCCCTGTGAACATCAAAAGAGGGTCCGTCCATTACTCTCTTACTTGGTAGCTGCAGCATTATAATGGCAGAAATGAATAACAGAGGGGAGCAGATTTTGCAGGAAGATAGATCAATAGAAACTTATTTCAAACATGTGGTAGCTACCAAAGTTCCTGTTACAAAATCAGAGCGGCCGTTTTCATATAACGTGCTAACACTGATGCAACAATGAGGCTTCAATTCCAAATCACATGATTGTTCTCTTAGGCAGCAAAACTAATAGGGTTTAGTTAGCAACATTGAAGTGTACTGGCAAAGTGATAACTAAGAGCCTTAGTTTACCATAAGCTAGCAAATATCCTGTGCGTAGAACTGGCTATGTTATGCTGCAGCTCTCTCTTGCAAGCTAAAAGATTCATCTCTATTTCCGACTTCTGAATCTACACCATTCAAAATATCTTGCGGATTGACATTTGATTTCTAAATAGCTCCACCACAATGGTGTCACTCCTACTCCTAGTCTCTTACTCAACCAGATCGAATCAGCCTAGCAAGACAGACTCCACCCAGAGGCAGCCTGCAAAACCCCAATATTCCCCAAATTATGTCCCCCTCCGAAACAAACCAACCAAAAAAAACCACGGGGAACCCTCGCGGTTGAGCCGAGGGAGAAGGAGAGCAGATGCGTACATCGGGGGCGCTCGGGTCGGAGGTGGCGGCGCGCTTGGCTCCCCGCGTCGTCATGCGGCCTCGCCTGGAGCTCCCGAAACCCTAGCGGCTGGAACACGGGCCCGAGGGTGTGGGGAAGTGAGCCGCGGACTGCGTAGAAGGCCGAGGAGGCGCCGAAGGGGGGAGGCGAGCAGCACTGCGCGGGAGCGGGAGCTGGGTCGCTGCAGCGTAGTGCAAGCGAATGGAATCGAGCGCCGGGTTCGGGGAGGAGACGGTGGCGGGCGCGGGCGGGACGCGGCGTGTGGGGGACTGGGGCGCGCTGGCGGCGCAAGCGCGACGAAGCTGGTGGGTGCTTGCTTGGTGGTGGTCGACTCGGGCTGTGCGGGCCATGCGCGTCAAACCAGACTACCAGAGCACAGGGTTAAAAAAACCGTTCAAACCCTTCTTCTTCACTGGAACAATGCTGGCCACCCAATCGGGATTTTCTTCTTCCTGTATGGTATCGGTCCGGTTTTCGCGGTAACCGGTCGTACCGCCCCGGACCGATTGCAAAAAAGCTCGGTTACAGCTTCCGAACCGACACTATAAAACCGCTCCCACCGGTTAGCCGGCCGGTTTCACGGTTAGCTGGACCAGTTTTTTTGGGTTTGGAAACCGGCCTTACCGCGGTTTTTTTAACCCTGCCAGAGCACCACCGGGCCGAACTTACCGGAACCCAAACGTGTTGCTGCCTCGGGAGGGAGGGGGGGCCTGATGGTGAAATATGTGAAAGCTACTTTTGGCATGAACAAAAGTGTCATTCTCAAGTACTGCGAAAATCTTATTTTTATCTATTTTGTTTTAATTGGTGTAAAATAACCCTTTAACTAGGTGCACTAATCAGTTCTTCAAGCTGCTCGGAGTGATTGGCTGATTGCCAACTTGTAATCTCAAACGCATTGGAACTCCCCGTGTACTCGTGCCCCCGTGCCTCGCTCTCCCTGATTGCAGTAGACGAGTATTCTGCATGAGTGAGGCAGAGCAGAGCTGCTGCGTACGAAAGACCGATCGAGGCCATGCATTCCGACTATCGAGTTCCGATCAGGGTTCACCTTACCGTCGGGAACCGGTCCGGTTTGACCGGTTCCCGACCAAACCGCCCCGGACCGGTAGCGGTTTGGGGCGGTTTGAACCGGTGGAAATTCAAATTTTCAAATTTAAATTTAAAAATGGAAAAATGTCGTAAAAATTCCTAAAAATACTTCAAGGTGTGTGTAATCTATTGGTGTAAAAAGTTTTTAAGTATTTGCTCATTTGATATTTTTTTTGGCAAATACAAGTTAAATCAAAAAAAAAAGAAAGAAACCGGTCAAACCGACCGGCTGACCGGTCAAACCGACCGGCTAACCGGTCAAACCGAATTTGAATTCAAACTTCGAATTTGTCCGGTTTCTAGCGGTAACAGGTCCGGTTGGACCGGTTTACCGCTACCGCCGGGCGGCGGTTCGGCCGTCCGGTTCGGTAAAAAAACCCCTGGTTCCGATACGATGTTGGCGTTCGCGATAGCCGATACAGGATGGAGAAAGTGATGTGTGCCGATTATTACTGTGTGCTCCCAGCCATCCGGGTGGAATCAATCCTAACCCTTGATCTATCTCGATGTATGTGCAATTTTGTCTTTTGTATGTGTATTTTGATTGTATTCTATTTTTTTTCTACACCGTAGTGCTTTAGATTCTGACATAAAGTTGTACCTTAAAAAGAAATGTTGCATCATGTACTAGACAGACTGTTTTGACTTTGTTGTCCACCTTTCTACTTTCTCTCTCACCTCTCCTGCACAATAGTAAATGTAATGCACAATAGTAAATGTAAAGCGTGTTACATCCGTCCTTGTCTATACCCACCTCTCCGCACAATAGTAAATGTAAAGCCTTTTCCATCCGTCCTTGTCTATACCCGCTGTCGACCTTTCATTGGCCCTTCCTTATTTTTTTATTTTCCTCGTTCTAGACACAATTCATTCAATATTTTAAAAGTAACCGTTGCTCTGTTAAATATATTAGAACATGAGTGTATTAACACATATAAACAGCTTGTACATCACATCTAAATAGCTATGTACATCTCGGTCATATAAATCTTGATAAAGGTTTTGTACATGGCAGTTCATGACAAAAGAAAATTGATGGCTTGCATGGTACTCGGCTGTTCATGGCATTGTACGTGGCTGTTCATGGCAAAACAAAATTGATGGCATGCTTGGTACATGGTTGTTCGTTAAAAAAAAAATCACCACAAACACCATAACCATGAGAAGAAAAAAAAATGTCCATGCAACAAAACTCAACGAGATTATTCATGTACAGTTAACATAAACTTTGTATGGTCCATTCATGTATAGAGGAATATTTATGGTCCATTCATGTATAGAGGAATATTCCGGTAGGAAAGCAAAAGAAAGAACAAAATTGTACAAAGGAATATTACGGTAGGAAAAAGCAAAAGAAAGAAGAAAATTAGAGAGAAACACCATGGTCGATAAAGCACATGTTCTTGCTAGCCACTGTTTGACTTACGAAGGCAAAAATATGAAAAGAAACTCACTTTTTAAGTGTTCTTGCTAGCCACATGTTCGCAATAACAAGAGGGAAAAAAAATCTTAGAACGTTGAGCAACCAATCTAGAAGCTTCACCCGATCAACATCACCACATATTAAGGATAAATAAAAAATTCCCACAACAAAAAAACAAGCTTGCATGTTCTGGTGAGCCCGGCGTTCTTGCCTGTTCCTTGCCTCCCCCGATGCATGCCTAGTGTCACGCACCAGCAGCTTGAGCACCAGGTGGTCGGCGGCCAGAGCGTCAAGGCCGATGCATGCCTTGCTGCTTCTGCTTCAACTGATGCAGCAGGTGCCTCCCCACCCACACGCCCCCCGCGCACGCCCATCGCCGTCCGCGATGCACTGAATGGCGGCGACGGCTATCCAGGATTCAGATTGGTCTTCCACGCCACCGAATGGATCTGAGAGGATAGAGAGGGGAAGGGTGCGGAGGTGGCGTCGTCGGTGGTGGAGCGGGAGGACGCTGCGAGTGCTTCGTCTAGCCGAAGCACTGCCCATCGAAACAGCTCGGTTTTCTGCAGCCGCCATTGATGCGGCCACTTTTCCTTCGCCCCGTGTCGCGGCAGCCCGTCCTCCCGTGGCCACTGATGATGCCCACCTGCGGAGAGGACGCACTTCCACCAGGCATGGCGATCTCGAGCTCATCCCACCGTGATGGCGGCGGTCCCAGATCTAGGTGCCCCATCCTTGTCGCGAGGGCAGCTGGAGATCGATGGACCCGCGTCCTCCCTCCTCCCCGTGGAGGTTGCTGAAGACGGAGGACTAGGATCCGGCCAGGGCCATGGCTGCTGTGGGCGAGCGCGCCTCCTCCTCCCACGAGCTCGCTGCCACCGCCGATGAGCTCGCCATGGGCAGGTCGCCGCTGCATCCGGGGTCCGGAAAGCTCGTCGTCCATGCTGCGCCCAGCGCGCCGTCGTCTTTAGGGAGCTCGCCGCCGCCGCCGAGGAGCTCGCCATGGCAGGTCGCCGTTGCATCTAGGAACCTCCTCCATGATGCGAGGGAACCTCTCGCCGTCGGCTACGCGCCGCCGCTGCTCCTTGACACCTCACTCGCCGGTGGATTTGGATCTGGCCGGACGAGATGAGAGGGAGGATAGATCTGGATCTGTCCAGACGGAATGAGGGGGTGGATCTAGCAGGACGGAACAGGAGAGAGAGGGTGTGCTTTCAAATGATTTTGAATCGGTACATTGAAGCATGGCACCTTTATATTATGTATTTCAATCCGTATACATGCGTAGCGATACGGTAGAGAATACTGGAGGTGACGTTATTCAGAGCAACAGGTACATGGCTGGGATCTCGAGGTGGTAAAGATTCCAAAATAGACGTACAGGATATTGGGATGGAAGGGAGTAGGAAATCATAGTTCGATGTGTGCGGCAACTTTCATCTCCCTGTTTGCTTGGCGGAATCTTTTGTTTGGGTAGAAGGGTCAAAGTGTCACTGCAGCGTGGATGAATCATTCTCTTGATGCGTGTATTATTTATTTATATTTATTACTTTCTCCTCAGATTTTACACTATGGATCAAAGTTACTGTAGTACATAATCCCCCTTTTTCTAAGTAGTAGTAGTAGTTTCATACGTTGACCCTTCCAAATCGATCATGAACTATCCTCAGATTTACAGCTCAGCGTTGTGTGTAGCGCAAAGCTGTAATCTTTGATCGGCATCTATTCCTATCCAGGCAAAGTAACGTTGCAGCATTGCTCAGCACAAATCGACAATCAACTCCTCCATCAAGGTCAAGAATATGTCACTCTCCACGTCACAGCCCAACAGCTCCTGCTCGTCCTCTCTGAAGCACCTCCACCGCCCAAGCCGCTCGATCTCCTCCACCTCCGCCTTCCCGTCCGGTCTCAGCGCGCCATGCCGCCCGTCCAGCCACGCCCTGGCGGTCTCCAGCAACGACCTCTCGACGTCCGGGTCATCCCCATCGTGGCAAGAAGATGACAGGCCTTCGCGAAAGAAATCTCGGAGAAGCCCACGGAAGCGTTGGCCAGCATCGCACGGCGACGGCGAGGTCGCTTCCTGGAGTCCGAGCAGACCGCGCGCGCCTTCAGACTCGTCTTCGTCTCCTCCGGCTGAATTTGAACCCAGTTCCTCGACGTGGCAACTCGCGTCCTCCGTGGTCGTGGTGGCGTCGTCCACGTCGGATGAGTCGACCTCCGCCAGCTGCTCAAACCGCCGGATTCTCTGAAGCAGCTGCTGGCTCGCTCCTGTGCAAGAGAATTTTTAGCCGTCAGCTCGTTAGGTCCAGGTGATTGGCGAAACGCCAAAACAATCATACGGGCAAACGAGATTGTCAGCTAGTGGTCAAATCACGGGCTCTTGAAATTAGGGTGCGTTTAGATTGGGGAAAGATTCTCCGAAAATACACTGTTCACCAAAAAACACTATAGATGAATAGTATTATGTGAGTGGAAGTGGTGGGATGAATAGTGAAAAGTTGGATGAATGGTGATTTTTTAGAAAACTTTTTTGAATCTAAACGGGGCCTTAAAGGCTCGTGACTGTACGCCCGAAAGATCCTACATAGGGTGTGTTTAGATTGGGAAAAGATTCCCCGAAAATACACTGTTCAAAAAAAACACTGTAGATGAATAGTGTTCTGTGAGTAGGAGGAATGGGATGAATAGAGAAAAGTTGGATGAATAGTGTTTTTTTGAAAGAATCTGGGAAACTAAACGCACCCATAGTAGAACAAATGCTGGTGAATATGGCTCTTCTGAAACAAAGCTCCAGTGATGATGATTCTAGTGACAGCTGAAAAGGGCACCGATCTATACGGCGAGCCGCCGGATTCTCTGAAGCAGCTGCTGGCTCGCAACAAGACGCAAGATATTGCCTGTGGACCTCGTGGCCCATCACCTCTAGGGCCTGTCGGCTGCCCAGAGCATTTTAGCTTCTTTTTCTTTTTTTTTCCTTTTTGATTTGATGACAGTTCACAATCATTTTAAGCTCGGCAACCAAATAAATCTTAGGCACCCGGCCCTAAAGTGTGGCCAACTAGTTTCGTGTCTCAATCAATCATCATGAGTCATGACGATGAACACACGCACAAGATTCCCCAACAACGGAAAACCAATTTAAAACAAGTGCTCAATTTATGCAATAATTCAACGGCATACCCAAGGAAGCCAATCAAATATAGGATACGTAATTGACTAGGAGTTCCAAGCTATCACCCTAGTTTGGCTCCTTTTCAGTGTCTACGAATTTTTATACATACTATTTTACATATCCTGATCTCCATATTACGTACACACCATCTCTTTCGATTTTCTAGTCAAATACCAGGCATGGGAACTGGGAAGGAGTACCTTGCAATCACTGACCCTAATTTGATTGCATATATTTAATTATTAAAGCGATGATTCTGTCCTATCCTTTTCCCTTTGCACTTTACATATTGGACCAGAACATCATGCAATGCATCATCGTATAGATGTGTGTAGTATATATATACTAATAATGTACTTCTGGGCGCATAGGGAATCAGGGCTTTCTCGTGTTGTTTAATCGGATAGTAGTGGCATTCTACAATTTATGCAAACTCCCACGCAACCATTATTCTCCAAGCCCCCAATTATACGTTCCGCTTGGCCATCAACGTCACGTTTTCTTCGTTCCCTTTGCACACTACCTGAACGCGCACCATTTTCTTCTCTCTCTGTGTTTTCTTTTTTCTCTCCCCAAGGGCGACCTGCTCGCTGCACTGTTGTCCAACGGCTCTCGCCCATGCGCGATCTCCTTGGGTAGATAAGGAAGCTACTAGGCTCGATAGCAACAGGCTACCAGCATTGAACGAAAGAACGATCCTAAACCCTAATACGCCAACGAATCGTGTGCGCCAGACCGCGCGCGTGCGGCCGGGGTCGATCGGGGTTATCTTGACTGAAACCGTTGGATCAACTTGACACAGAACAACGAGCAGTGGGAGACCGCTGTTGTCACAACACAACTGCACCTGCAGAGAAAATTAGAAAAAGTCCTGTACTTCTGTTACCAACATGGCCAGAGTCGGTGTGCTTGTTTTTGGTCTCTCGGGCTCCTCAGGGACAGTTTGTACCGTGTACTACTAGGAGATTTTCTAACAGACGGTTTGTACGTGCGCGATTCTAAAAAAAAATGCGAGCGAAAAAGAAATTGATGCACACGAAACAGAGCAATGCAACTTGCATGTGGGCGCTAACGGAAGGAGCAAACTGGGTCAACTGAGTTCATCGGTTGGAAATGGAGCCAAACCAACGGAAAGCAGAGAGGACTTACTTCGGATGTTGGCTAGGCTTTCCTCAAACGTCGGTGAGGCACCGTCGTCCTCGCTACGACCGTCGCCTCCGCCGCCGTGGTCGTTGCTGTCGTCGTCGTCGTCGTCGTTGTCGCCTTCATCTCCGTCCTGGCTGAGGAAATCCATCACCGAAACCGGGCTCAACCGCTCCTCGTCCAAGCGACACGTAGTCTCGCACTTGCATACCTTGACCTTCATCATCAATCACAAAAAAACGTTGCGATCAAACAGATATATGAAACTTTCTAGCCATGATCAACAACACGAGCAGAAACACTTGTCCGGAAGAACAACGAATGAATTGATCAGAAGTAACGCTCTGAACAAAAAAAGGACCAATTATTCATACCGCTGTTTCATGGCTCCGACGGCCAGCGCTGAGACCTGCACCACCACCACCAACCTGACGTCCCTCCCAGCTCACGCGACGCGGGGACATCGCCGGCGACGAAGACGCCGTCGGGTCCCTCCTCCCGCTACTCGCGGCAGTCGCGGAGCAGCTGGCCACCGGCCTGTCCGTCTCCTCCGCCTCTCCCCTCCGCTTCTTCCAGAACCCAACGCGCAGCCTCCTCGAGAGGCTCCTGGAGAGCGCCGCGGCGGACTCCCTCTCTCGTCCCGCCGGTGGCAGCGGCGGGCGGGACAGCGCGGCCCTCACCGCGGCCGAGAACCGGGCGATGACGTCCGCGTTCCCCCGCCTGACGCTGGCGCTCCGGCGGAGCTCGGCGGCGAGGTGCCGCGGGTAGCAGCCGAAGCCGTCGCGGGAGAGCTCCGCGCTGGACTCCAGCTCCATCCACTCCTTGAGCATCAGCGGCCGCCTCGGCCTCCCCTCCAGCTCCACCATGTCGTCGTCCATGGATTGCAGCGGTTAGTTTCTTGTTGCACGGCCGCGCAAACCCAACTGAACCGCGATTGCTCCGAGGGAAGAATAGTTTGCTCGTGCAACGGCCGGAGAGCGAGGCTGGGAGCCTGGGAGAGCAGAGAGGAAGACGCAACTGCTAGATCGGCTGCTGCCTGCTAATGTATGGCCGGATGGGGTTAGGACACGGGGTGACCGAACTGGTGTGTGTTGAGAAGGGAGTAAAATTTTGAGCTGGGACTTCTCGGAAGCAAGAAGGCCAGGAGGTGCAGAGGATGTCTGCGCTTTTCTGGTTGCTGCCTTGCCGGCCGCGGTTAAAAGAGCCGCATGCACGTATCGTTTTCAGGCCATCGGAGGGGTGGTGGTTGCGGATGATCAGCACATCAGCAGCGCCTGCATCGGATGCTCGTATCGTTTTCAGGCCGAATTTGTCGTGTTTGGCTCATTGGCTTGGTTTAAGAGCTCGTGTATGCAAATGCAATAAACAAAGAATGACGATCCCTGATCCATCGTCCGTTTGTCCAACTGTCGGTCGAGCGTATACGAATCGTACCGGACCGTAAGATTGTCCTGTCAGCACCAGCAGCTACCCTCACTTTTTAATCCACTCAGAGAAGAGACGGATCGATCAGTGATCAGGTTATTGCTCCGGAGCACGAATCCACTGAGCCTCGATCTCCACTGAATATTCGAATTGGCTCCATCTCCACTCATTCGAACTGGATTTGAACTGGCGGTGCCCGATTCGGACGCAAAGCGCTCGAGCGCCGAGTGGAGCGGCGTGCCGGGGCATGCGGCCTGGCTCATCTGCCGGCCGACTAGTTTTAGCAGCGCCACCACCGCCACGCACGGGCACCCCACATCGGGTGCGGCGCCATGGGTTCAAAAATTGTGGACCCGTTCATCCGCTCGCTCTCCTCGCCCTACGTGGCCGGTCGCGCGCTGGCCGCGATCGGTGGTGGACTTGGTGGTGATCGCGTGCGGGTGAAGCCGCGCGCGGGCGCGCCTGCCTGGAGATCCGCGACCTCGCGAATGCAAGAGGGAAAGAGGCGTACGAAGCGGTCGGGACGCGGTGGTGGTGACTGCCGGGGTGGGCGGGGGCGTGCACGGCGCACCACGCCGCCGTGGCGCCCGCGACCGGCGGCGGCCTGGCCGCGTGTAAACTCCCGAGGGGAGCTTTTGGCCCGGTCCGGTGGCGTTTCGATGATTGGGCAATGGACCGGTGCTTTATTGGATTCCAGTGGCAGCAGGTTTGGGCCGGGTGTTGGCTTGCGGTGGGTGCGCGTGCGTGCCTGGCCTTTTTGTACAGGTTGACAAGATTGTTGTTATTCTACGTACCGAATACAGGAGGGAGTGGCGACAAAGTCCGTCGTTACGATTCGGTGGCAGCGGCCACTGTATTTTGTTTACGTTATCTTCCGATTGCCCTTTTTGAGTCTTTGGTTCATCCAGAAGCCTATGGCAGGAACTGATTTGTCCCTGAAGTTGCGGAGAGTGTAGTATCTGTTTAGCAATTGTTGCTGGCAGCCGTTCTTTTTTTCTTTCTTCTAAACTGTCAGATACTGAAGCACACTGAATATTCAGATGAGCACAAGCAAGCAAAGCTGAAAGCAACACACTCCGTATCTTGCTGTAGGATAATTGGTAGTTTGGCACATTCGCGTGGATAATTATTCAGTGTGTTAAAGGTAAAGCGACATCTGTAGACGATCGGATGGTCAATTCCCTGACAAGGTGCGGACTGGCGAAGTTTTGCTTTTGCAACGCTAAACAGATTCCAGATATTCACTGTTTCTACCATCATATCTATCACATCGTTTTGCATCCTTTTCTCACTATTCCTTTTCTCATTATTCCTGCTACCGTGCATATTTGATAAGCTGGGAGTGACATGGAGAGGGGACAGAAGAGTGGTGTTCTGCGAACTGCGATCCAGACCGGCGAACTCTCCAGAAACTTCTTCGACGCACGAGTAAACTCTCCAGAAACTGCTCTGAGCCTTGTGATTGCGACCTGAGAACTCTCCAGAAACTTCGTCGACGGCGTGATTTCTGATCAACTCGACCAAAAGGAGACATCCGGGGTCGATGTGAGACGCGACACACTGCGACTTCAACAGAAAGCTTCTTTCCGCAAACACCCTATGCATCCTTGCAGTTGCAGATTCAGTGATCACGGAAACATGACTAGTAGCAAGCAAACTGGATGGATCGATTACCAGAGGTACAGTAGCAAGCAATCTTCAGTTATCCCTGGCTCCCTTATCCGGGAGCATGCTTAGAGCATTTTTCCCCCCCAAATAAGTTCTAAATTCTTCTGCCAATCACACGGCAACTTCACCAAAGATCCCTGCAGCTCGTAACTTTCAGGGAACACTCAGCAGATTCTGCTGTTTATTAGTTAAAACAAAGGGCGTCCGCACCAAGTGTCATCACATCTGACGCCAAGGCTACCTTCGCCATGGTAGCGCCGGTGCCACATGCGCAGAAGCAGCCCCTGAAAACCTACTAGTACACTCCTCTGCTCCTTCTGATCGCATAGCATTTCATCAGAATAGCAGGGAAACAGTACACATTAGCACACCACACGGCACACGCTGTACAATAGGTGGTCGTTGCCTCATTGGCTTGGCGCCAAGGCCGGCTCGGTCCGAACGCGCGCGATCATCAGTAGCTCCAGAGGCTGACCTCGCAGTCGTACTCGTCGTCGATCCACGCCGGCTGCCCCGCATTCGCCGGCGGTGGGTCGATGAGCACCCCCTGCGCCATGTCGTCAAGGTACCCCTGCATCTCGAACTCCAGCCCGTCGTCCACCGGGTAGTAAGCGAAGTCCACCCCGCCACCAAGTGTCCCCTGTGCTCCGGGCGCCGCCGTCGCCGCCGCCGCCTCGGGACCACCACCACCACCACCACCCGCATTGTTCTGCTGCTGCGGCGGCGGGCGGAAAAGCTCGGCGGCCTCCACGGCGGCGCGGCGTATCTCGTCGTGCCCGGCGCCCTGCGGTGGCACGCGGAGCCTCCGCGGCGAGTCCGCGAAGTTGAGGCAGGCGGCCCTGCCGCGCAGCGCCAGGGCGGCGACGTCGTGCGCGCGCGCCGCCATCTCGGCGGTCTCGAAGGTGCCGAGCCAGATGCGCTGCCTGCCGTGGGGCTCACGGACCTCGCACACCCACCGCCCGGGGTTCCGGCTGCGCACGCCCTTGTACACCGGGTGCCTCGTCTCCTTGAACTTGGTCCGCCCCGCGCGCCGCTTCGGCGGCGCCGACGACACCGTCATGTACGCGTCCTCGTCGCCCCACGCCGGAGGGGACGGCGTCCCCGACGAGCAGTAGTAGCCGCTGCCGGAGTATGCCCAGTCCATCGATCGGTCCAGTCGAGACGCGAGAAGCGGAGAAGGAGGTTTGGATTGTCTGTGCGTGGTTCGAATTTGGGAGGGAAAGGGGGCGGGGCGACGGTTTATATAGTTATGGGCTTGGAGTTGGATGGGTTCAGCGAGGACAGGGACGGACGCGGGCGCGTGCGCTGAGGCAACGCGGCGTGCCACAAGGGCGCCAGCCAGGCGAAAGGGGTTGGCGATGGTGGCGGGGTGGGCTCGCGTCGCTCGGGGGATGCTGGTTGGGTGGGGGAGTTGGCTGTCGGGGAGGACCAGCTGGAGGCCGCGCGGAAGCGGATGGGGACGCGCGCAACGCGCAGGCATGGGGAGCTAGCTACTGGACGGCTACGGCGGCGGACTCGGTCACTGCCTCGGCACGGTGGTGGGCTGGGCTTTGCTACTTTTGGGGGGTTTTGATGTGGAGAAGATGTTGCTGGGCTTTAAAAGCGGACGGCTCGATGTGGACTCGCGTCAACTGTCATCGTGCGTGCGTGAGTGAGTTGGAGAGCGCGTGAGCTTTTGTCGGAGCCGTATGGGCGGATGGGGTGGGGACATCCCGGCGCGGTAGATGCTCTGCGCTGTGGGGCTTGGGTCTTCCTGTGTTCAGCTGATGAAGTGATGATGACAGCGCCGCTTTTGAATCGGTCCACGGGCCGGGATGGCCCGACCGGCCATGGGACTGGACTGGGACCCGTAGAAAGTGGACGAAATCAAAACATCGCCGCCACAGTGAGTGAGTGCCACGCCGCCACTGCGTTGCTCATTCTCCCTGCTGGGTTTGGTGGCCAGCTGTTAGCTAGTTCATTCAGCTCTCCTCCGTGCGCTGCTCACACGGCGAACACACGGTGAAAGACAAGCCCGGCAGCAAATCTAGTATAGCTGCTACGCAAAAGCAAGAGGCTTCCGGATCGGATCTGATTTAGTGTAGCAATTACCAAGGCGCATCACTGATCTGTCTATGCCGGGTCAATAATGCACCTCGAAAGGGAACTAGCGGGCGGCCTTGTTGATGGTGTCGGAGCAGCGGTTATGATCCATAGCCAGGTTAGCGGCCACGGCGATCGATCCATCAGAACGGCCCCGGCCAGGCGACCAGATTCGCCGTGGCTCATGGACAAATGCACGGCAAGCGCACGAACTGTACGATGAGAACCGCACGTCCGTGACGCCATGATTCGGTTCGTTTCGGAGTCGGACCACCACCGCTCCCTCCTCGCGCCGCCGTGCTCGCGACGCGTTCTGGGCGTTCTGGGCGCCGGGCGATCCGGCAGCCGTAGGACCCGGCGTCCCGCGGGCAGTGCCCTTTGCTCTTGCTCGCCGGCCGGGCGAGCAGGGCAGAGGGCAGCAGAGCTGCAGCGGCAGCGCGTGCGCGCTCAGTGGCGCAGGGTACGGGCCAGTCCACGGACCACTGCTCAGCGGCTGTGGCCGCGGAACCCCATGCGGGCGCGGCGACCCCGGGCAGCCAAAGGCGGGAGTGGCTTTTGTCGTCTCATGGCCACAGCGCTCATGCGCCGATCAGCTGCGTAGCGGAAACTATGGACATGTGTTGCTCTGGAGGAGGCTTGGCCGCTAGTAGCTGTTGCCTGTTTTGTGGTTGCTTGGCACGCTGCTGCGGTGCTGCCTGGAGTGCAAATTTCTACACCCTTTGCAAGCTCCGTGCGTGGTTGACCTCCGAAAGTATCATAAAAGATTGACTCTGTACAGTGATGAACATGCCTTAGCCGCCGGTTAGTTTTGCCATATGACATCGTCGATGTAGTGATATCAATGGACTCTGTAAACATGAAATAGCACCACAATGTACCGTCACAAGGGAAAACTTGACAAAGATCTCTGCTGGCCAATCAGACACTGCTGCTAGAGCATAAATATTGGCAACACCAAAGCTAATCTGATTTGATAAGATCATTGCTGCTTACAATGATCTTGCTGTTATTCTTTTACTTAGGTGTGAATGATCTCTAAACCACCTGGACCACCTGCTGGACCACAAATTTATCTTATAATATAGTATTTGTAGCAATGGGGGATTTTAACATAAGAAAGTATTTATAAATGCAATGAATTTAGTAGCATAAGACTTTTCAAATTGTTTGAATCAAAAGATTAGGATTTGAATCTTAATTTACATGTTCCTTATATTTTAGGACGAATTAAGGTGTAATATTTTTTATTTAGATCAAGGCCTTTGCTTATTGAATCCTTTCACAACGCTACATTTAATTACTAAAGTTAGTTTTGTTTTCTAGCGTTTTATTGGTGGCAGCCATCTAAAGTCGATCACAAATTTCCTTCAAACATTGAACTCACAAACGAAATAACAATGAGGGCCAACAAAATGACCGCAACAACACCACCTCTCAAGCGGCTCGCAAGATCAACGCCTCATGGAGGGTAAACTTGCATTTCAGCATGGCAATCAAGCTAGCAAAATGACCCCGAGAGGGAGCACATCCAGTGGCGAGGGTACTGATGCATTGAATTGGCCATGCATTTCGAGCCATGGGGAGACAGTAAGCTCATCTTTATGTAGTCTGGTAACAAACACAACGGGTGTGAAATTAAAGCTGATGGCCAAAGAAGGGGAGCCTCTTCAGTTAATAATTTTTAGAGTACCCACAAAAAATATTCTAGAGGTTTTTTTAAAAAACCTTTTTAGAGGATCCTCTTCAGTTAAAAAAAAACGAGATGTTGTTTCTTCTACAAATATTTCGCGTGGAGATAAGCTGGTTGTTTCATATGAGTATATACAACAAAATGGATAAAAAAGTAATGCATGCAGTTACCGGATTTTCTAAACTTTATTATCTGACAAACAACAAAAGGTGCATTTGCAACAAAAGGTGTTTAGATGCACCAATTTGGTGAACTAAAGGTGCATTTTCTAAACATTTTGCAAATTTGGTGAACTAAACACCCTCAGTTTTTTAGTTGGGTGAAATTGGCGGCAAACTTTATTGGAAAGCGTGTTTTGTGAGGTGAATGGATAATGAATTTCCACGAACTATTTTTCATCAGTTACCGGATTTTCTAAACCTTAATTATTATCTGATTTCTCTAAAGTATATATATGCTACATAAATTTGAATCGATTTTCACACAGAATGTTTCTAGCGCTGTTTGGTTAGAGTTCATAATGTGGGTCACCAGTTCACCATGTTAGATGTTACGATATAGAAGGCATGCCACCCTACAGTGGAATCAAGTATATGATCCCGCAATGTTAAGGAGAAGCTTGGCACAGCCGCACTGGCCACGTCAGAAAAGAAGTGGGAGGAATTGGGCCATGCAGCTAGCGGCCGCACGTACGGAAGAGAGGATGGAATTCTCCGCTCTAAAGACAACATGTGATATATACTGAATTGACACTTTAGCTTTCTTGAAATAGGCAAATGATCGTCCATTAGCATGGACGCATGGTCTTTGCTGCTACGGAAACGAAGTGCCTGCTGACTGCTACATGAAATTAATCTATCACTCTCGATCAGTGAGTGTACGGAAAGCAAACAGTAGTCTTGTTACGCGTAGGCGAACAAATATCTCCAGAAGCAATAGAGTGGTGACAATCGACAGTGCATCGCCTTTGCCAGAGCTGAATTATGCATGCTCCCATGATCCCATCCCACCCTTCTTTTTTCAATTAATCTTTCAATACTCCAACGGGCAAGCAGCAGCCAAGCGTAAACGGCCACACACGCGGGTTCAGGAAACAGAAAACTGCGAAGTGTACAAACAACAGAAAGTGTTCAGTGATATTTGCGTAAAAGGTGGAGATCTTATTATAGCTGATCCGCCAGCAGAGAAATACCGATTGATTTGCAAAATACAAGGTTTTACACAACGCCATCTTCTGCTCATACAATTATTCGGCAGGTCCCCTCAGGACGTACGTACTTGGTAGCATTCCAAGTAACTGTATATACTAGTACATACAGTATACTAGCTATGTGTGTGTACCGTTTGCAGTTTCATATGTACTGCAACGGCCAATCCAATACTAGCAAGCAGGTACTGGCTAGCTAGAGCCAAGTGGAGAAAGGAAGACCTTTATTTCCTTCTGGCTTGACATCAAACACACACATCGAGGGGTAAAAGGAGAATGAAGGAAAGATACACATACACTGCATCTTCGGTGGAGGACTGAAGCTATCCCACTGCTGAACACATGGCGGTTGGATTGAGATAGAAAAAGAAAACGGTGCTCCACGGCCGGCCGGGCACCCTGTATGTGTACTACCCGAGTACCTCGCTCCTTCTCATTTCCAGCTTCCATGTTCGGCAGGGAGGGAGTCGTAGGCTCGTAGCTGCAGAGCCTGCAGGCAGCAAGGGTAGTAGTAGTAGTAGTAGAGCTTATTATTAGTTTCATCTATCACCAGTTCACATCCATTATTACTGCCATCGCCGGCCATTACCGGTGTCGATCTACTACGGATCGCGGTAGCTCCAGAGGCTGTCCCCGGCCTCCGAAGGGTCCGGCGAGTCGTCGGAGGAGTTGCGGCCCAGCCTCGGGGGGCTCATCATCATTCCGGCCGCCATGTTGCGCAGGTACTGCGGCGTCTCGAAGAGCGCCTCCTCGTCAAGGAAGTACTGCTGCTGCTGGCTCCCCGCCGCGCCTTGTTGATGCTGTGCCCCCGCCTCGCCGCTGCTCCCTCCGGCCTGCTGCTGCTGATGCTGCGTTCCGCCACCAGCCGCGGCGGGAGCAATGCCGCCGCGGGCAGCAGCAGCCGCAGCAGCAGGCTGATGGCGATCGGGCTGCTGCAGCGCGGCGGCGGCCTCGGCGGCGGCGGCGCGGATGTCGTCGGCGGAGGTGGAGGGCGGCAGGGAGGGGCGCGACGCGGCGAGGTGGGGGAAGTTGAGCGCCGCGTCGGGCCCGCGCAGCGCGCGCGCGGCCACGTCGTAGGCCACGGCGGCCATCTCGGCCGTCGGGAAGGTGCCGAGCCAGATGCGGCGCGTCTTCCTCGGCTCCCGGATCTCCGACACCCACTTGCCGCTGCGGCTCCGGATGCCGCGGTAGTAGGGGTGCTTCCCCGACCGCGGCGACGCCGGACCGCCGCCGTGCTCAGACATTGATCGATCCCGCGCCGGCCGCCGCGACCGCGAGGTTAGGGCTGAAGCTTCCACTCCACCACACCCAATCACACTGCTAGCACGCGCACATATAGCACTATAGTATCTGCACGTGTGCAGGGATTGCAGTGGCTGCGGGCCGGGCGGGTTGCCAGGAAGGCGCACGAGGAGCAAGTGAGGAACGCGCGCGTCTATTTAAAGAGGCGGCGAAGCAGCAGGCGGGAAGCGAGAGGGACGCCATGGCTCTTGGCCTTGCCGTGAGCTGGTGCCCCGAGAGCGAACATCACAGCACTACTGCCCAGGTAAACTAAGGCGCCTTGTTACTTTCGGGCGCGATGGCAAAATCGCGTCGCTCTCCAGCTTTCTGACATTCCTCCCGTTTTTAGTAATTCCCCCCTTGATTGATATATAAGAGCTGCTATTACGTATAAGTAATAGCAATTGGGTTGCAGCTTCGTTCCACTCAACTCCAGCTTTAATTCTTCTCTCTATTTTTTTTGTTCCTTTTTTTTTTTTGTGGATCGTGCGATTTAATTCAACATCTCCAAACCCCGGCCCTCCCCAAATCAATAATAGAGAGGTTCACACATGGAATATTGCTAGTTGAAGTGTGGGTGTGGCCCAACTCAAATACAGAGTTTGGGCCAGTCAGCAATCTTTGGTATAGATCGAGCCGCGTACTAACTAGCTTGGCAGAAGCTTGTCATATAGAGTCCATCCGAGAGGCCATAAAGTTCCAGATGTAATCTAAGTTTTAAAGCGATTTTATTCTCAGTCGAAATTTGAGTTGTTTTCTCTATTGACAATGGGATGAGAAGGGAGTGTGGAAACAGTTCCCTGGGTTAAGACGGGACATATATGGTCTCTAGAATCCACATGTACTGCCTCCTTTATATTTTGGCCAGTCATCATCTTTTGTTTCCTCCCTCCCTTATATGCAAATTGGAGGTATGGCTGTTGTTGTCAATGTCAACTATACACACCTTTTACAGCCGGCTTCAATTCTATGATTTGTCTCTACTCCTTCCAATTTGTTATGTCATATGCATGCCGGCATTGTTTGAGCATCAGCTCAGCAAGGACGCCGTCACACACTCACACTCCAATAGTATGGCCATCTTATGTAACACTCTACAACGGGGTAAAATATTGCTGACGGGACTAGCTAGACTAGACTATGCGATTGTTTACCGTAACATTATTTCGTGTCGTGGAACTACTGTTACTCCACGAAGAGGCATGCCAATTCCTCTGTGTCCAGTCCAAATATGATATTTTGGATGCCCTTTTGCCTCGGAATATTTTTTTTATCTGATTTGCATAGGGTTGAATTCAGTTTTTTTTTTTGTGTCTATAACCTTTCTGGTAGGTCGAGTCTATCAGATAACCGAAAGACCTTAATATATATGTGTACATCGCATACTTAGTGTGCGCTTGTATATATACATTGGTAAAGTATAAATGCTGGGTATGTATGTATTACGTATATCGGTATATGTCATGAATAATAGAGATGGTCGAAGTTACGCAGCTTTTATAAGCTTGCCTTATTTTGCCTAGTGTTCTGATCAAGGTAATGCGATGCAGCAAACAATAATAAAGAATTTCTTTACACTGTACGTTGTCAGCAACCGTTGCACGTACGTCGGCGTACGAGAGCAACGTGATGGTGCGATAACGCTTGTTTGAATTTAGTACGTTAGTACGTATCTAGATCTAGACTAGCAGATGAATTTAACCCTTGTATGGATTTACATATCTAGATTAGAGGAAATTATAATACATGCGTACCATGATTTAAGCTCTGTCCTAGACGTACCGTTTTAAGATCAGCTTCGGATTCTGTATGATTATAGTCTCGTTTGTGTGGCCTGGCCAGCGCTGCTCGCCGGAGAATGTATCGCGGCCGGGTGCGTTTGAACGAAACGGGCGTCGTGTTCGTGCCACAGACGAAAAGTCCAACGACGGCGCAGCGACAAATCAACATAGTAGGATGAGGGCCCGTCACAGGCTCACAGCGTACGTCCTCCTTGTCCAGAGTGGAGACAAACGAAACACAAGCAATCCAACACGGAGACAAACGAAACACAGGTAATCCAACACGTCGTCTCGTCCGATCCCAACGACGTCACGGTTCAAATTGAAACTGCCTCAGAGATCCAAACCCTAGAAACCTAGCTGGACGCGCACCATTTGGGTCCAGTGGACGTGATATTTGGTAGGATTCATAGGACGACCGTAAAATTATTTTTAAAATATTGGTCTTAAAATTTTGACACTGTATACATCCCTAAATTATAAAAAAATCATAATAAGACGCAAAATGATATATAATCCAACATAGTCTTATTTGTCTTCTGCTTCTCGCTGCCCCACTGGTGATCCACATCGGAGCTGGAGAAGTAAGAAGTTCATTCTGGTGGCGAGAGGAGGACCATACCTTGGTGAAGTTGTAAGAGCCACGACCACACATAGCACACTGATGCATCGAAGAGCGTCTCCAGTATATTACATAATCTTATCGACATAATCTTATCACCAGTACCCAAAAATGTGATACAGTATATATGGGTTGCTGCAGCAGATTACCAATCGCTTTATCAATACCAAAACAAAATTTGGTAGTAATCAAAACACACCTCCCTTTTACTCATATGTAGGTGATTACTCTTACATATATGGATTTTGGTAGTCTGCTGCAGCAGTGATACAAAAAAAAAACTAGCTATCGGTAAGGGACAAAAAAAGTATTTTGGTAATGGGGTATTGGTAATCTACTAGAGATGCTGTAAGACCATTATGGTGCATCAACGACAATGACGTCGGATCACTATGAACACCACCTCTGCAATTTTCATCATCCACCACTTAACCCAAAGAGAATTTCAAGAGGACCTTCAGCGATAGCACATTCTGGTCAACCATTTTACACGAATCAAGGATGAAAGCGTAAGTAAGATGCTATTTGTACGTGGGCTCGCTCCCACGAAAGGGCTAGGCAATGTGACTTCATGTGATGGTCGTGGAGTGTAATGTTTAGGTGTGCTATGCATGTTGGTTGGAAGGTTAGTGTGGTTGGCATTAGCACCCCACAAAGAGTTGGGGAGTGGCGATGACACACTCCTACATGGTAGCTATGAGTGCCAACATGGAGCTCTTTTTTGGGTCTCTCATTGAGGAGCAATTGCTTTGTATTGATTGGAAATCAGAGATGGTTGGTCCTAAGGCATCTCAACTAGCTTGACAATAGTAATTAATTTTTGCTATATCTTCCATTTTGGTTCACCAAAGGTCATTGATTTGTCAATTGTAATTATTGATGTTAAGAGCATAGTCGTAAGTAGGTTGGGTTCTGTTCTAGTGTAGAGCTGGTTATTGAGTCATATTCAGTGAAGCACTCATGGGAGAGTTGTGGCAATATGTTCATCTAGTTGTATGGTTTTTGGAATAAAATTAGTCGTGAAGGAATTCCGTGGTGTACCCCTTTAATTGTGCAGTCCGTGGTCAAAGTTGTGCAAAGATGGGTTTGTGTACCGTTCTCTCCATAGTTGTACGGTTTTTGGACCAAATTGTATGGTGTTTTACCTTCTAGCTTTGTTGTTTTGACCTATTTTCATGTAAATTGAGTCAATTATCTTCTTCTAACAATACCAAAGCAAAACCAAATCCTACCATCCTTTTAGGAGACCTAGAGTCACGTTAAGAAGAGGAAAAATTGCATTGTTCTCGAAACTTTTAGATATTTGATGCATAGTTTATACATCTATAATGTGTCCAAAGAACCAAAACACTATAAGATAGACGAGAAACTTGGTGGTTAAATTCATCTTGGGACACATTAGACTTCTTATTTGGTGGGTACAAAATTTCAGTTTTATAGTCCAATTTTCATGGATGGTGAATGCCACATTTGGTCTTTCTTATGATGTAAAACCAACCTAATAAGTGGAGTCCTCTAGTAATAAAAGTGGCCCAATATTTATATTGTGGTTATGCATGAAACATACACAAACGTTCGATCCTATTGACTTCTTGTTCCTATAGATTATTCATGTTCGATTGTGCAGAAAGAAACATACACTCTAAAGATTATTTTGAAATACCAGAAGTATTTGTACCCATATGCAGGGGTGGATCTAAAAAATTTAGTCTATGGTGTCACTAGGTTCTGATCTTACAAAGAGCTGTACTGGTAATTTGTCCTACACCAAGGAATACACTATAGATCCACCCAACCCATATCTACATACCTTGTAGGGGAAAAAATGCCATTGCATATGGCATAGTATGACATTTCAATACCATTACTTAAAGAGGTTAACTTTCAGATATAGTACAACATTTCAATACCGTTCACTTAAAGAGATCATCTTTTAGACATAGTACAACATTTTAGTACCATTCACTTAAAGATCATCTTTTTGAAAGATGCCTCTGCACGTGACCCAAGATGGCACAGACAGCTTTTGTCAGGTTCCTGTGGACTTACGACTGACTGTAAAGGACAAAACTGAGTCCTCGCTCTGAAATATCAAAAGCATCCGAGTTTATGTATCTATATGTGTCCACGACCCTTGGTAGCAAAAGTTGCAGAATAAACTCGTAGCAATGTAGCCACGGATTGCTGTCCCTTTGAGTTGTAAAAGCAAGTGCAACAGAAGACTATCATTTCGGAGTGGCCGTGACATTTCTCCTGCAGCTTCTCCCCTGTTCCGCGATGAAAGCATATACTCGTGTGGCGTGTGTAAGTATAGTTGAAGGCTTACAGTACTTAACACTTAACTAAAACAGGATCACCTAGCCTATTCAAGATCACATCTAGCTTAGTCTAATGCGGAAGTAAAATGGGGTCTGATCCGGTCTTTATACCAGCGGTGGTGTTGTCCATCGCGACGGTGAAGGCCGGAGAGGCGGTGTACGACTCGGTGTTGAGGGCGACGTCGGGTTTGTACCGAAGTCTCTCCTTCAGAGACTTCGGAGGGTGACGGCGACCTTCGGGACGCCAACGGGATTGGCCTGCGGGTGGAGCTCGTGCTTCCAGGCCTTCCAGTGCGTCTGAGTGATCGGTATAGGGTGGTAAAGTTCCGGGGAACTTAGGAAAGCGTGAAGGGTGCCTTTTAGGTGGCACGGCCTCTTGCTTAAATAGCACTGTAGGCCCGGGGCCGAGCCCTAGGGTTTGTTCTCGCTGCCTCACGATCACGGCAGGAAAATCGGACTCAGTTGGAGCCGATTCCGAGATTAAGGGGATAAGTATACTCCCCCTTATCTCGGGTATTCTTGTTGACCTGACGGTCACAAAGAAATATCCAACATTCTCCCCCTTGACCAAAGGTCAAACAACTTAATCTTATAACTTAATTTCAAATTATACTTAGTCTAAAACCCTTCCTCAGTAATTCAGCTAATACCAGACCAATGCGTCGTCAGCAGAGCCTCCTCATACTGGGACAACATTACCCATAGTCTTCACTGAAAACTTTGTCAGGATTCTTAATCTTATTTGGGGAAATTAATGGCCCTGGATCAGGACCTTTTCAAAGGTATCAACCAAACCCATGTAATATACATGTTTATCAAATAGCGATGGTGAAATGCCTTTTGTGAGCGGATCCGCTATATTTTCCTTAGTGCTTATATGCTCAAGCTTGAGTGTTTGGTCCTGATTCCGTACTTTTACGATACGATACTTAAGCTCAATATGCTTACCAGCTCTTGTTATTTTATCGTTTTCGCAAAAGAATATTGCGGCTTTATTGTCGCAATACATTGTGATAGGTCTCGAGATACTATCAACAACTCTTAGTGCCGGAATAAAACTCTTAAGCCACAACGCCTGTCCAACAGCATCATAACATGCTACAAATTCAGCTTGCATTGTTGATGCAGCCGTTACACCTTGTTTAGCGCTCCTCCATGAAATTGCTCCCCCTGCTAGCATGTAGATATATCCAGAGGTGGATTTTCTATCATCCTCATCGCCAGCAAGGTCGGCATCAGTGTAACATTCAACCTGAAGGTTATCTGATCTTCTATATGTGAGCATGTAATCTTTAGTGCCTTGGCAATATCTTAATGCCTTCTTGACACCTACCCAGTGAGCCCATCCTGGATTATCCTGATATCTTGTAAAGACACTGATTGCAAATGCTAAGTCCGGACGCGTACAGACTAGCGCATACATCAAGCTTCCGACTGCTGATGCATAGGGAACGTTCCTCATTTTCTCTCTTTCTAAATCATTCTTAGGGCATTGTCCTAAATTAAACTTATCGCCCTTTTGAACTGGAACAGGTGATGTGCTACTCTTATCCATCTTATATCTTTTAAGCATTTTCTCAATATATGCTTTCTGAGATAATCCTAGTATTCCTTGGGCTCTATCCCGGTGTATCTCAATGCCAAGTACATACGAGGCTTCACCGAGATCCTTCATATCGAAATGTGACGATAAGAAGTTCTTAGTCTCATGCAACATGTTCTTATTGTTGCAAGCTAACAGTATGTCATCTACATACAGTACTAGGACCATCAACTTTCCACCCTTTTCTTTGACATAGATGCATTTGTCTACCTGAGTTTCCCTAAATCCGAATCTCTTAATAACTTCATCGAATTTACGGTTCCACTGTCTGGATGCTTGCTTAAGTCCATAAATAGACTTTCTTAATCTGCATCCCATGTGTTCCTTACCCTTAATGGTAAAACCTTCCGGTTGAGCCATGTAAATAGTCTCATCTATGTCACCATTAAGGAATGCAGTCTTAACATCCATCTGATGTAACTCCATATCAAAATGAGCTACTAGTGCCATGACAATTCTTAATGAATCTTTGGTAGACACAGGAGAGAAGGTTTCTTTGTAATCGATTCCTTCCTTCTGTGTAAACCCTTTTGCCACAAGTCTAGCCTTGAATCGTTCGACATTCCCTTTGGAATCACGTTTAGTCTTGTAGACCCATTTACAGCCTACTGGTTTGACTCCATTAGGAATTTCTACTAAATCCCATACCTTATTGGAACTCATAGACTTTAGCTCTTCTTCCATGGCTTCTATCCATTTAGTGAAATTCTCACTTTGTACTGCCTCTTTGAAAGTGGCAGGGTCATTAACTTTCCCAACATTATATAAGTCCTCAGTTAAATAATTCTCATATGATAAATCCTCAGTTAAATAAGTCTCATATAAGTCAGGATTAATTGCAGGCTTCCTTGTTCGTTGTGGTCTTACTGTTGGCTCATTCACAACTGGTTCAGGAACTGCAGGAGGTTCTTGTTGCAGAATTTCTTCTGCCTGATTATCAGCTGCAGGTGCCTGAGCAACAGCAGCAGCTGGAGCCTGAAGAACAGGATCAGCTGGTACTGGAACAACAGGAGCTTGTGCCACGTGTTCCTGCTGAATGACAGCAGTAGGCGTGGTGCTGCTAATTTGAGGTATCACAGGTGGTATATATTGATATGCCCCCGTGAACTCAGGAATTTCCAAATCAGGTAACTCAACGTGCAACTCTTCAAGACTTATATCCCTCTTTGGAAAACCTCCACTAATCTCTGAGTCCTCTAGGAATACAGCATGCCTGGTTTCTACAAACTTAGTGAAGCGACCAGGACAATAAAATCTGTATCCCTTTGACTTATCTGGATATCCTATGAAATGACAGCTTATTGTTTTAGAATCCAGTTTCTTTTGTTGTGGATCAAACAGCTTTGCCTCAGCGGGACAACCCCATACCTTTAAATAATTTAAAGACGGTTTCCTCCCATTCCACAGTTCAAACGGTGTTTTGGGAACTGACTTAGATGGAACCCGATTTAGTATGTGAGCAGCTGTTTTAAGTGCTTCCATCCACAATTCCACAGGTAAACTAGAATGACTGAGCATGCTACGTACCATGTCCATTAGTGTACGGTTGCGACGCTCAGCAACTCCGTTTTGCTGTGGTTCGCCTGGCATAGCGTACTGAGCTTTAATGCCATTTTCTTCTAAGTACTTAGCAAATGGTCCCTTAACTTGACCATACTGAGCGTGTTTGCCATAATACTCACCTCCCCTGTCTGATCTTACAATTTTGATAGAAGTATTGTGCTGTTTCTCAACTTCTAACTTATAAATCTTAAATATTTCTAGCGCATCTGAACGCTTGCGAATAGGGTAGATGTATCCATAGCGTGAATAATCATCAGTAAATGTTATAAAAGAATCATAACCATCTACCGAAGTAATAGAAAGAGGGCCACAGATATCTGTGTGAATAATTTCTAATACGCCCGTACTTCTGTTCGCACCTTTCTTAATTTTCTTAGCATATTTCCCCTTAATGCAATCAATACATTGGTCTAAGTCTGAAAAGTCTAAGTGTTCTATAATTTCTTCTTTAATGAGACGATCTATTCTCCCCCTCGAAATGTGACCAAGGCGATAGTGCCACAATTTCGAAGAAGTCTCACTAAAGCGCTTACGTTTATTTGAAACATTAGCAACATTACAGACATTCATCACAGAATCATCATTAAGAGAGAGCATATAAAGCTTGCCTTGCCGAGTAGCAAGGCCAACACTTATTGAGTTAAATTTAATCTCACACTTGTCTTTATCAAAAACACAAATATGTCCTGAATCTGCTAAAGCTGAAACTGAAATGAGGTTTCTCTTAAGACTAGGAACATAAAGAACTTCATCTAATTTAAGCTGGAAGCCGCCTGGCAAGTCAAGGACAAAGCTTCCAACGCCTTCGACTTCAACGCCGTTGCCATCAGCCACTCTTAGGTTTCTGTCCCCCCTTCTTATAGTTTGGATTGTAAGGAATGCCTGCAATGAATTAGAAATGTGCACAGTGGCACCTGAGTCAATCCACCAAGTATTAGGGGAAAAATCAGCTAAGAATAATTCATCAATAAAAGAGACAGAATCAAACTTAATATTAAGATTACCTTGCTGCTTCAACCATTCCTTGAAGCCAGCGCAGTTCTTCTGAAGGTGCTTGGGAGAGTCACAAAATGAGCACAGCATTTTGCCCCCTGAGGTGTGGCTGCCTTTCTTGAACTTGTTCTCATGCCTTGGAGCGAAGTTCTTGTTCTTGTTCTTCTTAAAGTTCTTCTTAGCGCCTTGCTTGCTGCTGCCAGACTCATGCTGATTCTTAGGAGTATCACTGAGGGAGAGATTGCCAACCATATTGACCACGTCCTTCATCTTCTCAGTTTTGAGCCTTTCCTCCTCCTCAACACAGTAGCTGATTAAATCACTAAGAGTCCAAATTGCTTTGGTAGTGTTGTAGTTGATCTTAAAAGCAGCGTACTGCGGTGATGGTAAAGAGGTCAGAATGAAATGCACAAGAAAACCATCAGAGATCTCCATCTGCATCTCCTTGAGCTTATTGGCCATGTCGCACATGCTGAGGATGTGCTCCCTGATGCCTGTCTTACCATTGTACTGAGAGGAGACGAGCTTCATGATCAATGTGCTCGCATAAGTCTTGGAGGAGCTCTTGAAGTTCTCCTCAATCTTAGCCAAGAGCTCTGTAGCAGTGTACTCAACCCCTTGAGCATTCTTGAGGGGAATGGCCCCCTTTATGCCTGGGCTGATAGTCTGACTCATCACCATGGTAGCCATGCGATTAGACCTCTCCCACTTTTCAAGAGCAGGAGAAGTCTGTCCTTCAGCTGGAGCAGCTGGCCTGTCCTGTCTGAACACAATATCAAGATCATTCCATGCTAGGCACGTCATGACCTTGCCCTTCCAGTCCAGAAAGTTCGCTCCATTGAGCGGCTGAATATTGTTCAGGTACGAAGCCACTTGGTTCACGTTGTTCACTGAAATAAGACAAGTGAAATTTTCTTAGTAATAATATACTTGAAATGCGAATAAAAGCATGAAAATAACCCTACGGTGGTCTGATTAAATTCATGCATGAAAATCAAGTTGCATCACCGGTGGGGAAAACAATCGAAATTCATCTTATTACTCATGATCAATCAACGGTGGTCAGAAATAATCACAAGTTTACTCTAAATAAACTTCTCGGTGGTTCCATTTATATAGAGGCATCTCAAAATATATTGGTGGATTTAAACTTAAATTTCAATGAATAAACATGAATTAATCTTAATTTACAACACCAAAATTCTTAATAAAATACTTATGCAAGCATTAATTAAAACTTAAAACAGTATTAAAATACATCTTAAATAATACAGTAAATTAAACTAAGCTTAAAACTGTAATTAAGAGGGAATTTAAACTTAAAATGCACTGAAATTCGAAAATACACCGAAAATTCGAATAAAACTGAAAATAATTTAGCCCAGAATCTATTTTGGCCCGCGAATGGCCCAGCAGACGCGCGCGCAACCCTTAACGCACGCAGCCCACTAGGCGGCCCATTAGCGCAGCTAGCGCGGCCCATGAGCGCACGGCCCAGCAACGCGGCTCGACTCAGCGGCTCGGCTCAGCACTCGGCTCGGCTCAACGCTCGGCTCGGCTCAACGCGACAGCCGCGAAAGCAGCCCAGAACTAAATGGGCTTAAAGCCCAAGCGCAAACGAACGCGGGCCGGCCGAGATTCAGCCCAGCAACGACCCCGCGGCCGCGCGCGCCCCGCCTCGATCTCAGCCGCTCGTTCAGATCGGACGGCTGAGATCGGACGGCCGCGCGGCAACGGGGTATATAACCCCGAAACAGACGGGGGGAGGGAAACCCTAGCTCATTCCCTCCCTCCCCTCGTCCGAGCAGCCGCTCGCGGCGGCGAGAGCGCCGCCGTCTCTCCCACCTCCGGCGAGCAGATCCGGTGAGAGAGAGCGCTGCTTCCTTCTTCCTCCCCCCTTTCCCCACCAGATCTGGCGAGAGAGAGAGAGAGGGCTCCGTCCGCGCTTCCGGGCCGGCTTGCCGGAGCTCCACGAGGCTCCTCGGCGCACCGCGTGCATGACGCGCGCGGTTCGTCGAGGGGTCTCGCCGGAGCTTCAACGGCAAGGGTCCGGTTCTCCATGGCGCAAGGCGCACAGAGGGCGGAGGCGCACACCTTGAAGGCGCACGCGCGGCCGAGGTGGTCTGCTCGTGCGAGCACCATCCTCGGCTTCGCCGGAGCTGAAGGCGGCGGCGCGCGCGCAGATCTGCAACGCGCGGCCGCCAAGACCGGGTAGGTCATCTTACTTAGGGTTAGGGTTTGTGTAGATCTAGGGTTAGGGTTAGGGTTTGACTGGGGGGTTTCGGATCTGAAGTTTTATAGGTTTTTGAATGTTTGATTCGGTGTTTTGCTATCCCTTTCTTCGATCTCTCTAATCTGTGTGTGGGATATGGCTAAAAGGGTGGGCTAAACATGAATCCGAAACCCTAGCTTATAGATCTGAGGCTTAAAACTTAAAATAAACTGAGGGAATAAGTAGATCTACACATGCAGTGACTAAAATTGATAAAATAATTCTAAATCTCATCTTTTCTTATACTGATCTAACCTAAAAGCATGAAAATCTTAATCTTTCCTTCTCTGATCGACTCTAATCTCATCTTATGCTATTCAAAACACCTCTGCTAACCCAAAGGCTTAGGTTTAGGAGTGCTAGGGATCTAGTAGGCTAGATCTAGGCGACTGATACCAAATGTAAGTATAGTTGAAGGCTTACAGTACTTAACACTTAACTAAAACAGGATCACCTAGCCTATTCAAGATCACATCTAGCTTAGTCTAATGCGGAAGTAAAATGGGGTCTGATCCGGTCTTTATACCAGCGGTGGTGTTGTCCATCGCGACGGTGAAGGCCGGAGAGGCGGTGTACGACTCGGTGTTGAGGGCGACGTCGGGTTTGTACCGAAGTCTCTCCTTCAGAGACTTCGGAGGGTGACGGCGACCTTCGGGACGCCAACGGGATTGGCCTGCGGGTGGAGCTCGTGCTTCCAGGCCTTCCAGTGCGTCTGAGTGATCGGTATAGGGTGGTAAAGTTCCGGGGAACTTAGGAAAGCGTGAAGGGTGCCTTTTAGGTGGCACGGCCTCTTGCTTAAATAGCACTGTAGGCCCGGGGCCGAGCCCTAGGGTTTGTTCTCGCTGCCTCACGATCACGGCAGGAAAATCGGACTCAGTTGGAGCCGATTCCGAGATTAAGGGGATAAGTATACTCCCCCTTATCTCGGGTATTCTTGTTGACCTGACGGTCACAAAGAAATATCCAACAGCGTGCTGTTACGAAACGAACAGCAAGTGTGCATGCCGTCACGTGGCACCGTTCTTACGTGGCGTGCTGTTACGAACTACGAACAGCAAGTGTGCATGCCGTCACGTGGCACCGTTCTTACGTGGCGTGCCACCGTATACACACACACACACATACCACAATCTTTTTCTCACAAGGACACGGTGCGTCCCGAAATCCTTTTCCACGAGGCATCGCCGAGCCAAGATCTTTTCTTGAGAACGATACATGCGTGATGCGTCCAGAATCTGGCCATGCGCCTGAACCTCCCGATACCCTGCTTGGTTGGCCGCTGGTGCCTTTGCCTGATGGCCCCCCTCCGCTCTTGCCTCTTGGCGCGCCGCGCGTCAAATCCGATGGGCACCCGAGCGTGACGCCCGCGTGCGCAGCCGGTGGCCTTCGGAATCTGCCATGTGAAGCCCAGGCGCGACGGATGCTTCCCTTCCCTCGCCATGGAAAAGCGGCGAGAGCGACGCCCGCGCCGCGTTCTTTTTTCCCCGTCCAGGCGAACTGGCGAACAAGGGGTTGTGGTGATGCCGATAGCGCCGTCACCCCCTCCGCGCCGCGCGAGTGAGTGACCCGGACAACTGGGATTGTGTCAGCTGATCCGCCTGGGCGCCCGACCACACGGTTACACGGCTGGATCCGAATCGTCGTCGCCGAGTGCGAGCCATCGAGTGTGACCGCTGTGCACGGGAGAAGCACCGGCGTGACAGGTGATTTGTGACGGGGAAGGCTACGGGGAAGGCTGAGAGGTGTGGCGTCGCTGTCACACCCGACTCTGATAGCATAACAAGATGCCTCGTATATGTACGCCAGGATCATTTACACACATATGTTGACAATAAGTGAATAACAGAAACGGTACTTTATTCGATAAAAGAGAATTATCGTCTTTATTACACTCACGATATAGGCTCGAAGGCCTAAACAAGTTCACAACGATATAAAAGAACAAGTCTTCAGCAGCGGAACGCCCACAGACATCAGACTGGTGAACACTCGCCTAAGAGCTCCTCAATGTATTTCTCCATCATTGTTTTCGTCTGAATCCAAATTTGAGCAAGGGTGAGTACTCTTATGGTTGGTACTCAGCCAGTGGGTGAAGATGCAAGGCATCAAGGTGAGGCTAAGCTATGTGCGGTTAGCATTTTAGTTGGTCAAGTTTTATTAGCAAGCACCTAATTACTATGGTAGAAGGGTATACCAACCCCAATTAAGCATGGTGAGAGAGAGCATCATAGCTATATACATCCATAGCCATAGAACCACAATTTAACTTTCAGTTCAATCATCTTATCATGTGAGGGTCCGGGCCGTTCATGACCATGAACACGGCTATTGCAATAGATTTTAACACTCTGCAAAGGTTGTACAGCTTTACCCACAATTCGTGTCTCCCCTTTCGCCCGGGGTTGCAAAGCCCTTAAACACTTCCGAGGTGAGTGGCGAGGGATTCACTACTAGGCCTTTCCAAAGAATTCCTATACGTGGATGCTTGATCCCAAAACATGCGGTCCCTCAGAAGCCGAAGCTTCCATTCGCCGCTCCCTCCATTACCCATACTCAAAACCACCCACAAGCAGTTCAAACACCACGCAAGTTCATCTAATTACTTGGCCTAGGTCAGAGCCATGTGACATTGTGGTTGTACGGGAAATCCCGGGTGGTTCTCCATGTTCCACTTAAATCAAGTGTTCTTGCTTAACAAGACCAACTTAACCCATATTCATCAAATTGCCATACCTCCATGAACTAGTAGTAAGCAACTAGCCTTTATTCTAGCATGAATGTGAACCAAGGTAGTTCAAGGGTGTAGGTAAAAGTCTAGTTGTCCTTATTGGTTCCCCTCATAATTAATGCAATGTTAACATAAAGTAAAAGTGTATATGGCGTGGTGTCTCAAGGGATCAAAATAGAATATGCTGAGGGGGAAACCACTTGCCTTCCTCAGTGAAACACTCCTGTTCTTCCTCAACAAACTGCTCCTGGTTTTCCTCTTCTCCAACCGGTACGTTCTCTACACGGCAATCAAGGCATACAACAAATGAATGGCTAAACAATACACCAATCATTATGAAAAGTCGCCAACTTGTTTCTATATTTACTGTTGACGCAGAGTGGAACGCGTGAGCGCAAGAATCACTCAAATCGGGTTTAAAATGATGAAAATATGTTTAAAACAAGGCTCAGGGGCTTCTCTGCTATAAATCTAACCTCTCAGGGGTTAAAACCGAAGAAACCGAGGGCTTTTACATAATTTTATATATAAACAGAGGGTTCCATGCGCAAAACCGGAAGCTCGGACTGCGGGTTCTATTTTTCAAAAGCTCAGGGGCTAAAACGTAAAGAAAAGGACTAATGTGGAATTATTTTTGAACGTGGCTGGACCGCGGATTGATTTCCAGAAAAGACAGGGGCACTTTAGCAAAAGCGGCTCGGCTGACCGTCGTCTCCCCCTTTGACTCGATTCGGGGTTGACGTGGACCGTCCGATCAAGATCCAACGGTCGCGATGAAAGGGGCTAAAAGTGGTCGCCGGCGACGAGGTTGGCGGCGGCGCTGCGGCGGCTTCACCGGTGTTGAGCAGATTCGGTGCCAGGCTGCACCGTTTCGCTCGATTCGAGGTCCTACGGCGAGCTAAGGCCATGGCGAACCTAAAGGTGGGGTCGGAGAACCGTTTTGAGCGTCGACGATGGCCGGCGACGAGCGGCGGCGGGTGGCGAGCCACGGCGAGGTTGCGCCCGAGGCTAGAGTGCACGATTCTCTGGGGTTTTTGGCTCGGGAGCAAGCTAGCGATACCCGGAGTCTGCTGGTGAGGTTTGGGGTGCAAGACCCGCAGCAGCGGCTACCGGCGACGAGCGGCGGCGACCGGCTATTCCACGGTGAGGTTGGAAACAAGGGCTACCGACCATGGTCCATCTTGGAACTAGGCTCTCGAGAAAGCTGTGAACATGGCGAAGCTAGCGCACTAGGTCTCGTTGAAGCTCCGGCCACGAGACGCGCCGGCGACGAGCGGCGGCGGACGGCTACCCACGGTTCACTGGGAACCGGGACTAGTGGCCATCGATTTGCCAAAAAGAAGGCCAAAGGAGCATCCTAGGGTTCACTAGATTGCTACCAAGGGTTCTATTTAGGGTTTTGGGCTCTAAAAAGACCTAGCGACGTTCGCCGGCGGCTCGGGGTACCACGGCGAGCTCGAACGGAAAGCAAGGATAGAGACAAGGCGAACGGAGTGCTCACCACCCTAAACCGGACGACGATGCGGTGACAACGAGGCGGCCGTAGAAGAAGTAGGGGTTCAGGCGGGGAAGATGGCCGAGCTCCGTCCGACAGCGGCAATGGCGACGGCGAACTCCAAAAGCAGCAGCGTGGGCGCCAGCTAGTGGGAAACAGGGTAGGGTCTGAGCTCTGGATGTGCTTGAGGCTTTATAGGCCGGCCAAGGCGGTTGCCCGTGGCGCGCAGGGCCATTACGACCTTAATGGCGTTGAAGGAGGGGGAATGGCGGTCATGGCGGCCGTTGCGGCGGTTTAAGGCGGTTGCGGCCGTGGGAGTGAAGGAGAGAGTGAAGACGCTTGATTGGCAATGATTGGAGTTAAAACGGAGTGAAGGAGGGGGCGCGACGTGGCGCGGCAGACCCGCGAGGCGAGGCTCGGTCGCGGCTGGAGGAAGAAGACGGGTCTGACCCGTGGGACCCAGCGGTCAGCGAGCGCGAGAGCGAGCGCAGTCGCGTGCGAGAGAGAGGAAAGCGGCTGACAGGTGGGCCCGGCTTGTCAGCGGGAGAAAGCGCGCGTGCGGCGCGGAGAGAGGCTGGCGCTAGCTGGGCTGGCTGGGCCGCGTGCGCGGGAAGGGAAAGGAAAGAAGAGAAGAGATTTTGGGCCGGCTCGGGGACAAAAAGAAAAAGGAAGGAGAGAGGTTGGGCTGGGCCGGCTAGAAGAGAGGGGAGGGAAAAAGAGAAGGTTTAAACATTTTGCAAAATTTTCACAACATTTTTCAGATTTTAAAACTTTACTCAAAACACCATGCACCAACATGTATGCATAAATTTTAATATATACACTATAAAAGCTACACTAACATATTGGTTACTTTATTTTTAAAGTGATGATCTTTATAGGGTGTTACAGCCGCGTAGCAGCACAGTGGGGGAAAGGCGGAAAGGGACGAATTCACTCATCATGGATGGCATGTCGTGGCAGTTGGTACGAGCCTGCGCGTCCTGGCAGCGTACGAGAGACGAACAGTTTTTCTAGTGTTCGGCCTTGTTTTGTCCACTTGAAATTTTTCTATAGGTTAATTAAGAGTATTAAATATAGATTAATTATAAAACCATCTGTATAAATGGACAAATCTATTAGGATTTAATTACTCATTAACACATATTTACTGTAACACGTTATTATCAAATCATGGATCGATTAGACTTAATATATTCCCTTGTATCAAATATTCAATGTGACGGATGCAAAGTTTTGGCTTTGCAAACTAAACAAAGGCCCCTGAAAGAAGATTACTAGGTAAACCCCGTGAGCCACTGGACAACGAAGGCAACAACTTTTTGTGCATCACCAGCTTTAGGAACCACGAGGTAGATATTTTTGCATATAATTGGACTAGCCCGTCCTTTAGGCGCCTTTGGAAGGCAGGGGGCAACCCTGTTTTTAAGGTAAAGTACCCATTTATTCAGATACTGACCCTGTATTTCCAGTATTCATCATCACATCATAATGTATTCAAAGGCCGCAGAAGTCTAGAAAATACAACATGCTGACGTACCACATGAGATGTACATGAAAATGCTTCATTTGTGATGGAATCTTGAGAGCAAACATCATGATGTTGAGGCAATACTGTGGAGGACATGTTTATCAACAGCTCTACAGAACATGCTGATGCTAGATTCATGAAATGTATGTAATTCATAGTTTACTCCATCAAGTCGCTCCTACGGTCATGTCAGTGTTCAAGTCATTGTCGAATTTCAATAACCACTTCTGCAGATTCGTTCCTCTCCTGGCTATTACTTTGACCCCTGTGATCTTGATCAACAGGGAGCAGATACTGACGCATTGAGGTAACAGAATCCTCTGGGACAATGGGGAGTTGCTGGATGCTATGAGAAGATGGCATGGTGGCCTGCAGCTCTTTCAGTGAGACCCGGCATATCGGGCAAGTCGTCTGCTTCTGCAACCATAAATCTAAGCAGGCAAGGTGAAAATTGTGACGACATGGCGGTATGATTCTAAGAATATCTTTCTCCTTGTATTCACCTAAACATATGGAGCACCTGTTAAAATAAACAACCATTAAATTGATCAGACAGCACTCTTCGGCATCATGGCTACTAGGGCTTGTTTACTTGACAGTACAACAAATTGCATCTATTAATCCCAAGAAACAAGAATCGATCAAGTTTGCATATTTGGTCCAAATCACGTGAATTTTAGCAAGTATGCACCAAAGCCATGTGAATCGGTAATTCTTGTCAGCTTCTTTGCGCTTTGTTGTTTATTACAGACAAAGTTTATATATAACAACAACAACAACAACAACAACAACAACATAGCCTTGAGTCCCAAGCAAGTTGGGGTAGGCTAGAGATGAAACTCAAGAAACAAAGTTCAAGGCTCAGGCACGTTGATAGCTAGTCTCCAAGCGCTCCTATCGAAAGCTACTTCCTTAGAAAAATTCCACTCCTTAAGATCTTTGTTTACCGCCTCGTCCCAAGTTTATATATAAGCCTTAAAGAAATGCAGGAGCTGTACCAAAAATGAAGCAGAAAGGGGTTCCATTTTAATTTACACGATGCAATAAAATATGATTCTATGTTAAGACATCTTGACCAACAATCTCCAATAAGCTTATATACATACATGTGTCACTTGTTGGTTCTTATGTTTCTGTGTTTTGTCTAATGAAACTTCCAACCAAGATTCAAATGATCAGGGAATATATAAGAACAAACATGTTGAACTAAAACATGGCGTTAGGGGCTAAGAGAAGAAAAGGAAAAGGAAAGTATCTTCTGCCTAAATACGAACGTGATCCTTGTATTGATAGCATCAATAACAAGAGGCAAACTATTTGGCCCACTGCCTGCACACTGCAGTGAATCAAAATTTTCAGCAATAATGGTTTTGAACAGCTTCATTGGTACTAGATGTGTGTTGTATAAACTGAAGCACACACAAAAAAATAATAATATATGGTTCATGAAGAAATTGACACTTACTGGGCATCGTCTTTGGAACTGAAGGCCTCACAATTATACTTCATAGTAGGAATTGCAGCAACAACCAAAGGCTCCAAGCCAGTACGCTCTACCTGAACAATGCCAAAGGATACAATCAATTTCAATTAAAATTTCCTCTAGGGTATTTGGCCACTGATTATCTCAACCTAGCTATTAATAATATACTAAGCTCAGCAAGAATAGCAAGTTCCATATGTAGAAACACTATCAGTGAAGAAAATTTTAATTATGCACACAAGAAATCATTTACCAGTTCCCACAAGACACTATCAACGAGAGATGCATGCACAATTACAAGGACAACTGGGAGAACAGTGATAGGGGAATAAGTAACAGTATGATGTTTTGACAAGTGCCCACACATGAGATAGAAGGAAATTAGTGGTATGCTATTTTAAGGGGCATTAATTTGTAAATAATCTTCTCTAACACCAAGGAATTTAAAGGCACTTTGCCTGCATCACACCCACTGGTAAAGCAGGTTCGCCACTTGTGTGATGGTGTCCCTATTTTATTCTCCCACCTGATTCGCTACGCACCAAGACTCAGCATATCAATTTCCATTGCTAGAACTAGAAACATATGGGGCCATGCTAAACGTCCTGGCTTTGCGAGGACAGATGCCATTAGCACAGGAAAGGGAATGCTCATTCGAACACCCCATTTCCCCCATTTCCAATTTTATAGTAAACATAACATAAGTAGGCGATACTTCAGGGTCGACGCCTTTTGGGAACGACCACGACCGTGACTACGACTAGAGTCGCAGCGGCCGCCAGCAGCGGAGTACTTGTAACTGTCAACAGCGAGAGGGGAACGAGGCGTTTGCACGCACCGAACCATCGAGATCGGCGTCGAAGTCCGGCGACGGCGGTGGACCGGTGTCCGCGCGGCGTCCGCGGCAGCAGGCGAGCCTCGCGCAGACAAACGCGACGAAGGCTGCGGTCATGCCGAAGCCGAGCGCCGTGCTGACTATGTTCAGCCCCGACCCCAACATGGCTGCCGCGCCTGCAAACCCGAGCTTCCTCCGCACCTCCCCTCCGTCCTCACACCGACACCACCCGGCGGGCAGGCAGCCCCACCGCGAGGCGCAGGAGGCGGGCCTACTGCTTGAACAGGCGGCTGCCGCTGCGGCGGATGGCGAGGAGAGCTGAGAGGGCGCGGCCGGGGGCGCCCATTTGGTGTGGGGGCGCGATGAGGAGCGGGACGGGCGCCGCCGCCGCCTTCAGATTCGATTGGGCTCGCGGGGAAGGGAAGGGCGACCGGTGCGGCGGTGGCCGGCGGCGAGGCGCGGAGGGAGGGGAGCGGTGGCCGATGGAGGCTGGAAGGGGCGGCTGCTGTGGGTGACCGGGGCGAAGTGGTTGCTCTACAAAGTCAAAGGCTACCTGCTGCGAGGCTGCGACTCCGTGTGCGGGCGACGGGCCGACATCGTACAGGGCGTGGGGCCCGCTGCGCGGCGACACGGCGGTTGGGGAATTGGGACTGGGCTTTCCGGCTTTGCCGTGTCTGGTTTCCACACGGACGGATATTTTTCCGTCGGCTAGGTCGGTTTCTTTCAGCAAAAAGTCTCCTTGGACTTTTGCCCAGATCCGGTTTAAGTCCCTAAACTATAAAACCGGGTAAAACACGTCCTTCAACTTTTAAAACCATTCATATTACGTCCTTCACCGGTTTTAGACGGTTAACACGTGGGTTTGCTACAGTTACTGCAGCTTTGCATTTTCTTTTATTTATTAATTGTACTAAATATTTAAAAAATTATAATAAATCACATAAAAATCATAAAATGAAAACTCTGATTTTATTGGACTCTATATGAGTGGATCTACACACTGAATATAAATTATGGTCTGTTTTAGTACAAAATTTTTGTTGCACCTTTAGATCTATACTCGTCTGGAAATAATATAAACTGCATTTATGAATTGGTGCAACAAATTTTTTTACTAAGCATACCATAATATATGTTCAGTGTAAAGATCTACTCATATAGAGTCCAATAAAATTAGAGTTTTTATTTTTTGATTTTTATGTGATTTACTATCATTTTTCAAATATTTAGTGAAATTAAATAAATAAAAGAAAATGGAAAGCTGCACGGTAGAAACCCATGGTTACGGTAGCAAACAACCGTCTAAAACCGCTGAAGGATGTAATATGGACTGTTTTAAAAGTTAAGGGACGCGTTTTATCTCCGGTTTTATAGTTCAGAGACCTAAACCAGACTCGACAAAAGTTGAGGGACGGACTTTTTCCTTTCTTTCACGGATACGTCGGCTGCGGCCCATCACATAGGGGCCCATCCGATAGTAATAGCATCATGAAAACAGAGACCACCAAGCCCACAGCCAGCCCATGAGGAAGCGCGAGGATGGTGCCATATAGCCCATGACGAAGCGCGCGGCCATGGGGCCCATATGGGTTGTTCGCCAGCGCGGCACGATTGGAGGCCCGCCAAACCAACACGCCACATTATACAGTCACTTTCACGTTTGCATCGCGAAGTATATTGGCCTTTTTCTTAGACTAGTATAGTGCCCGTGCGTTGCTACGGGACTGAAACAATGGTATAACAAATCACATTGAGCATTCCAGAAGACAATAATTTACTGTTACAAGTTTTTGTTGCAAAATAGAACAGTTTACTGTATTAAAATTTAACGAAGATGCGATTAAGATATCTTCTGAAAGTATATTTCGATATATATTTGCTTCATTCGACAAGATTTCAGTGACGAAATTATGTCGCATTGCGGTCGGATACTGTAAACACGAGGAATGCATGTGTAAGTATCTTATATATGTCTAGCACAACCGTTGTCCTGAATTTTTTATATAAATTATAAGGAATACTACACTGACCTTACAGATTAGAGTATTCTGGACACTCTTCCACGTGCTCATGCATTGTAGGATGAGGAAACCACTTTCAAACCTATGCAATTACTTATTGTTAGATCTTCTACTATAAAATTAATATATTCCTTTTTGAAGATAGTTAGTTACCCTGTGTCGTCAAGTTCAATTCCACTTTCACAGGTATATGGCCACTTCAAAATATCTTTGTATGGCATGTCTTCGCACCATTTTCGAACTGGCTTAGGCTCAATAATCGTGACTGTTTTGTCTTTATGATCTAACACATAAAGCATAAATCTTTTGACGTGTAGACATGGCAAGAGAAACTGAAAAACAATTAGCTATTAGGATAAATAATAAAAATCATTAAAAAAATAAGAGGCTCCACTACACAAACAGGTCCATCCAACGGGCAATGTTAGTTCTAAATATTCAGGCTTTTGGCTGTAGGACAAAATTATAAGTGGTTTCTAAACTGCAATCATGGTTAACTGTAGCTTGGATGAACTAATCACCGATCATCATGGAGAAAACAAAATAGCTACTCAAGCAATTGGTTCACAGTAACTCGGGGCCTGTTTGTTTGCTGGCCACAACCTGCCACGCCTAAGGTTAGTCATCAGCCATATCTGTGGCAAGCCACAATCTGTGGCAAAAGTAGACTGTTTGGTTGGTAACTAAGTTGTGGCAAATTTAGTGTGGATGTTGTTTAGATTGTTGCCACAAACGTTTGGTAAAAATAGTAGTCATTGTTTGGTTGCTTGCCATATCATGATAAAAAAAACTCTTAATATCATAGCATTGCACCCAAATTAACACTATTTGTTATTTTAGTATTGATAATAAAAGTTAAAATGAGAAAAGAAAAAAATATAACAAAACGTGTAATGGCTTTCGTGCCCCGTGGGCTATCACCCCATCCAATCCGTTAATTGTGTGCAGCACAGGCCAACTACGCAAGACCTCTTCTCGTAGCTTTCCCTTTCTTCTCTAACGCAACCACGCAGGGCAATAATTGCCGCCAGCCATGAATTCTCACTGCCTGGCATCATCTCAATCCAGCGACTTGCAAAATCAGTTGTCTTTAATTAGGCATCTCATCCATCCAGTATCCTTTATTTTATCTGATATTACAAAATCCAACGCAGGGAGAATCCTTCTCTTCCGCTAATCTCGTAGCACTTCTGCGCACGCACCAGAGCCGGACGAGGTCGCCGGTGACAGATCGGCACATCGTGACAAGCTACGCCAAGCGGTGAGCCACACGTTGTGGTGTGGTTTTTTGCCGCCACAGATGTGGCGAGAATGTGTGCGGCGAAGGCCCCCAAATCCGCCAAAGAAGCTGTGGCTGACTAAACTTAGTAGATAAACCAAACACCTGCCAACAGGATTGTAGTTTGCCTAATGTTAGTCGTGGCGAACTTTGGCAGGGAACTCGGATACAAATATAAGGTGGGCTGCAACTCCTATTGACAAGCAAATAAGAGGGGCTTCTAGCCTTCTATGCTGGAGCAAACACGGAAGCAAACCAATACGAAGTGAGCTGCATCACCTATTCACAACCTATGTTGGAGCAGACAAAATTTAGATCCAGGGAACATAAGCAAGGCAAGTTTGGTCACAAACTCACATTGGATGCACTTAGTAAAACATGTTCTTCGTGTTCTTGCGTTTGCAAGCACCGGATCTGTTGAAGAAGCAGAGAGAGAATCAAATAAGTCTGGAAGCAGCTAGGAGGAGCGTCGCCCTCAAATCCATCGGCTCGGCTATTGATTGATGGGCCTTCAAATATTAGCAAAGAGTGGCACAACTGGTCCTTTCTTGGTCATTTCCATGAGGCCATCGACATTTGTCTGAATCTGCACATGGAAAACATATGGAAATCATGAAACCGAGAAAGGAAACAAAAATTTGGGAGCATAAGCATTAGCTGTACAAAGTGATTATCTTAACAGGAAAATGGCATCCAAAAAAGGTCTGCTCAGGTGAGGTAAAGTTAAAGGAATATAAACGTTATGAAAGTACCTTGGGAGATGAGGTGCAAATTAATGAGGAGACAAAAATCTTTGTTGTCCTATACACTCATCATATATGGTTTCATCTTCCATAGATGTAATGTCATTGAAGTAGTTACAAATAAACACTAACTCGTTGGCCAGTACAAATTCAAAAACGGTGAGAGGATGTTCCATCCTGTCACCAATGAACAACCATGAACAAATGCTGTTGTGTTAAAAAAATACTTAGGATGTGTAAAAGGCAAAACAATACCCCTGCTTTCTTCATATATGCTCTTATCTTCCATCCTACCAAAAAAACACCAATATGATCTTTTTTTAAAAAAAATGACGAATCTAGAACAGAGAAAATTAGAGGTAAAACAATATGACAATGCATTATTAATTAGGAAAACAATTGGACCTAATATCTGTGGATTAGGCATGCATTATTAACTGAGAAAACAATTGGACCTAATATCTGTGGATTAGGCTACGAAATTTAATTTTGTAGTGGCATTGTCAGTCTTTTAAAACTCCATGGACCAAAGTTTAAGGAAATTCTCCTAACTGGTTCAAAAGGATTGCCTAATAACAATTTTGCTACAATTAAATTTAGTGCATTCAAAAAGGAAAATGTAGCTGCAGTTTACCTCTACACACTCTACTTTCTGAGCGCTGCTCCTTGGAACCATCTACCTCCAATCCAGTCTGAAACAGATGCTGAAATATGAATGCCTGCTGACTGCCACAACAACCATATGAATAGCGGAGACCTTCCTAGAACACATTCAGAGACTGATGGCGCCCTTGTGAATCGATCCGCAAACCCGACGCGGCCCCTCCGGAGCCTGATGTCGTGCTGTATGTCATCCCTGTAGCGATCTTACCCGAGAAATGGGCCCACTTAAGTATATTCCACCTTCCATTGGTGCTAATACACAAAAATGTTCCCAAGTGCGGATTCGACCGTCGAGTCAAGCTCGACTAACTGCTACTGAAGATCGTCCGTTCATACGCTCACTCGAAGGTGAGTTCCAAAGATCACATCATTCCACAATTTAAATTACAACAAGTCTCAGAGTTATTACATCCAATTGAAATGATAAATAGTTCGAGTTCATGCAGCGGAAAATAAACGAGATACTAGCGACGATCCATAGTGTCGTCACGATGAAGTCAGCCGTGACGCTACTCCTCACGATCCTCAGGAGAGGTCGGCTCCCACTCGATGCTGTAACCAGGAGGAAGCTGAGAGGCCCAAGCCATAGAGGCAGCTACCTCCTGAGGGGACGGTCCTGAAAATTTAGCCACAAGCAAGGCTGAGTATACTAGTTATACTCAACAAGACTTAACCGACTGGTGATCACTGCATCACCGACTCCTAAGATGAGAGGCTTTTTGGCTAGTGGGGTTCTTTTGCCAAAAGCGACTAAGCTGATTTCTAGTTCATCCATTTTTGATTTTAATTCCTTCAACCTATCCATTCTAGGTGAGCCTAGCTAAACAATCAAGTTTTGCAATACAATTATTCCATATAAAGATTTCATCCTTCCAAGTTTCACTTCATAATATGTCATACATCGGTCAAGCAGTCTCATTAACCGCGAGAAGCGGACAGTTCGAACCGAATTTACTACCTGGCCAGGGAAAACCCACACATACGGAATGGTTGGAAATGCCAACACACCCCAATCCTTTCTCCTCTCTCTGCGAGTGGCTCCCGAGTCCCACTGCCTCAGGGTAAAGGTTTACCACTACTGGGACTCACGCAACTACCCTCATGTGCCCATGGGATAACGTTTCCAAGACAGAGAGCTGTCGGACCTGCTCGCATCAATCGGATACCGGGACTTACCGGTCCCATAAACCGTGCATATATGTGGCACGTTCAAACGCTTGACACAAAAGTACCACATGTTTCCACTTAAAACATCGATAGACGGGTATCTACAATCATCCGTCCATCATCTCTAGTGTTTCTGATATGAGTAGACATACAACTCCTATATCTCGCGAGTGTCGGAAACACTCGACTTCTAACGGTCTTAAGCATAGCGACTATCGAACCAAACATACTAGTGTTCAATCAAAGGAACCTATGAGCATGCAATCTAGGGTTTCATTCAACTCCTTGAAACTTAAATGCACAAACATATAATCAAATAAATCGCGTAAGAAAAGTTAGGTTATGCTCCGGGGCTTGCCTTCCGGCTCGAAGCGGTACTCCTGCTCGGGGCTCGGATCCACATGCACCACGTTCACCTCGGACTCCTGGGCGATCTCCTCGGCAGCAGAGACTAGCTCGTAGACTCCGTCGGCGAGACCCGAATCTATACGAAATGCATGAAATGCTTAAGTACCGAGATTTAAATAGTTAGGGTTTATTTAATTCTTGGTTAATGAATTGGAAGGATAAACATTAATTATAAGTGAATATACCCTTTTTATTTTGAACCTTTACTTTGATTTTAGAGTTTTAGGTTTTTCTCTTTTCTTTTCTTTTTCCTTCTCTTTTCTTTTCTTTTTCTTCTCTTTTCCACTATTTAAGTCCTTTTTTCATTATTCAAAAGGTGATCTTAGGAATACTATTTTTATGTGCCATTTGACCAGAGGCTTGCTCATGCCATGGCAGGAGCTTAGCCCAAAATTTGGCTCATGATAATTTTTCTATAATTTATTAAAATTATTCTTATCTTTTTGCCTAAAAACAAACTAAAATCCTACAAAAATAATTATAAGGTTTCTGTCCACACCACTTAGCACAGTGACGTAGGGTACCAAGAGTGACCTCTCTGCAAGTTTTCATATGGTTTTGATTTATGATTATTTTTGTGGAATTTCACCATGTTTAAACTACCAAAAATCATTTAGCCATATTCCCGTGTCCAAAAATTACCATTTTCATTTTTATAAGGTTTATAATATCTTGATTTAGTTTCTGTGTGAAGGGGGTGATTTTTCACTAAGTAAATTATTTTCTATGATTTATTTGCCAAAACAGCAGGGTATATGTTTGGAAATTCATAACCCTAAATCCACTGGGAATTTTTGTGCACCCCTTGCACATTAGGCTAATGATAATCACCCTAACAACATATCCCAAGGCCAGCTCCAGTGCATGTGTATATTTTGAACTATGATGAAAAGTGCTCAAACTGAAATGAATTTATATTTCACAATCTACAGATCCACTGAGTGAGCTGCAAAGGAGGAAGTTGGCCTTCTAGATTCACTGGTCACTACAAAATTGGTTTGACATTTTTCTGATTTTTCTACGATTTTCTACGAATTTTTGAAGATCTCAACGAATTTAACCTAAAATATAGAATCTATTTTACGCAGTGAACCCTGGAAGTTTTGAAAGTCTTACAACGGGGTCCCTACATTTTGCGCTCGGCCCCATGGAAAGAGGTTGAAGACACACTAAGGCCCTCGAGTTCGCCGGCGTGGTTACGCCGGCCAAACGGCGGCGAGACCGTGCCGGGAAAGTAGGGGGAAACGGAGAGGGGCTCACCGCGGTTCTTTTGAGCTAGGTCTCGAGGTCGGGGATGGCCGGAATCGAGGTCAACGACGGCGGTGGCGGCTCGGCTTGCTCCGGCGAGCGGCGACCGGCGGCGTCGGGGTCGGAGAAGGTCGGGGAAGAGGTCGGTGAGCACCAGCGCGGCACGGGGAAGCTATTGGTGCCCTTGGTTCGGCCGGAGGAGGAGTGGAGCGAGCTGTGCACGTGCGCGGGCGGCGGCGGAAGGCTCTGCGAACTCCGGCGAGCTACGCCGGCGGCTGCGGTGGCGGAAAGGGGTCGGGAATGGCTCGGTGAGTGGCAGTGGAGGATGGGGAAGCTCGTGAGAGCCTCGGTTTGGCCGGAGGAGCAGTGGAGAGGGCTGCCCACGAGAGCGAGCTCGGCGGCGGCTCTGCGGACTCCGGCGAAGGTTTTTCCGGCGAGGAAGAGAGGGGAACTGTTGGGGGCTTAAGTAGGAGCGAGAGGGGAGTGGAAGGGTGCTCGGGAAGCACGGGATGAGGGCTGAGGCAGCTCGGTGAGCTGTCGCGGCGGCAGCGGCTTGTCGCGGCCGTGATGGCGCCGTGCGCGGCGTCAGCGCGGCGCGCAGGCGTGCTGCAGGCGGCAGGCGCGCGTGGGCGAGGCGAGAAGACAGCGCGGGGAAGGAAAAAGGAGCACGCGGGGGCGCAAAAGTCGCTCGAGCGACCGATGGGCAACGGTGGCGACGGAAATGTCCGGCGGTCCACGGCGGCGACGCGACGGCGAGCCTCGGGTCAGCGCTACAGTGCGCCCTGGGCCACGAGACCTTGCCAGAGGCGTGCACCATGGGCGGGGACATCCAACGGTGCCATTGGTCGGCTCAGGCGAGGCCGGACGGCGGCAGGAGCTGCCGGCGGCGAGCTCGGGCACGCGCGAGCGCGGCGTGAGCGACCCGTGAGCGCGCCGTGAGCGGTGCAAAGGTCAACTGATTGGCATGGCTCAAATTCCAAAATTTTGAATGTGGCTCAAAATTCTTTCAACATGAAAGTTGTTTAGAATTTCATGAGACACGCCCCTGCACTGGAGATTTTGAAAAAAATTGAAAGTTCGGCCGTAATTCAAAAGGGGGTAATTCCCTGTTTTGAACTGAATTTCTGAATTTCGAGGGGCTAGATGGAAAAATTGGCCAAAGTGCCCAAAGAGGCAAAGTTCAGTAATGTGAAGATGTACAACTTTGCTTTTTGGAGATTTTGATGTTCTGTGGTAAAATCTTGAGATTTGGCTAAGATTCCATTTCAGCTTTGAATTGGAATTGGAAATTTCAAATTCCAAGGTTTGGGTTTGAATTTTGAGATGCTTCCAGACATTTTTAGGCTATGGTTTGAAAAGGAAAGTTTCTTGGTTTGACTTATACTCCAACTTTCCTATTTGTACTTTTTCAAGTTTTTAGGAAGTTTTCAAAGTTTCTTTATTGCTCCATTTAAATGGTTTTTTATTCAAATTTTATAATTTTTCCTCGATTTCTTTAATTTCTCTTTTGAATCATGCTTAGCTTAGCTTAATCACTGTTTTAGTGTTACTTAACACCAGGGGTGTTACAATCCCTTTCCCGCCGGCGCAGGTGCCAGGGAAGACAAGGGAGACTTCGTTGAGCACGCCTACCGGTACTGCAGGGATCCACAACCCTGCTTGCGTGGCTAGTAGATCCACAGGTAAATGCGCAATCATAGTCCAATTACTCCAATACGAAGTCAATCCATGAGGCCTAGATTTTTAAATCTCAGCATCTATATGAATTATCACAGGGAGGAGAATGACGTACCTACCTCTTGATGGGAGGGCGATGCATGGTTCCTGAGTCTTGAGCGCTCGTCGAGCGGACACAAGGCGGGCGTCGATTGTTCGTACGACGACAGGGCTTGATCATTGGGCGGCGCCGTTCGCCAGGTGGACGTCGATCGCCGGGCGGACCAGCGGACGAGAAGGCCGTGAAGGGATCTATGAGCGCCGCAGTTGCTGCGGCTGCCGGACGGCTCGACGGGAGGGAAGCAAAAGCGCGTTCGCCGGGAGCAGATCACTGCGGTCGACCGGCGTCCTTACGCATGCGCTGTGGGGATGGCAAGGATGTCGGCATGCTGCGGCCGGCGGTGTCGAGGGGGCGGCGGAAGGCGATGTCGAGAGGACGGCGGCCCGGCGGTGTGGCTCCCGCGATGGGGTGTGCGGCGGCAGGCGATGGAGGCGTGAGGCGATGGCGGCATGCGGCGGCAGGCGATGGCGAGGGAAGGCGATGGCGGCGTGAGTCGCGGGGTTCTCGTACGTACGGGGTTCTCGGGAGGCGCGGTAGCGAAGTTGCGGGCGGGGATTCGGAGGGAATCGCGAGGAGGGTGCGGACGGGGATTAGGAGGTCGCGATGGTCTGCGGTTGGATGGGGGAGGAGGCTTCACGAAGTTACGGCTTCACGATCGCACGCGACTCTTAATAGGAGAGATCCTCGTCGTCCGTGCGGTTCGTTTAGCGTCTTCGATCAGTGGAGCAGGGGCGCCCAGACTCGTCGAAGCTGTTGTGTTCGTCGCTGGACTGGACATGTGACTGACATCTGCATCTCTTATCTTGGATTCGTACGGTGCATGTTGCCCAAACCATTGCAGATCAACTGCTCCAATAGAATTGACGTCTCCTTGGAATCGTCCCCAGGAGGCCAAGAGCCTCATTTGGGAGACCTTCTAGAGCACCTTCTCCGTTAAATCCATTGTGAAACATTTTTTTTTTTGCGGGAATGAAATTCAAGTCTGATTCTGTAAAGTGATTATCTTATTCACTCCTTGCTGAGTAGCACGTCATATTTAAAATGTAATAAAGAGAATCGTAGAGAATTAGACTCAAAATCACTTCTCTTAAAGAATCACTTTAAATCAGAATTGTAAAAGGCTCTACAAAAGAGGCCTTAAACTAAGACAGTCTTTGCATAGTCATGCATAGTCAGTTTGTCAACAGTCCTAAAAACAGAAGCTAAAGGATATGGGCTGGGCCGTATATTCTAAAGTATACCTATCTGGGCCAAGAATGCGATAGTTTGTGGTTTCTGATTTTTTTTCTCTCTCTTACGTGAACTTGTGGAGACTCCTCGAACTAACATCCGTCTACTACTAGTCTTGCAATGGTTTACAAAATTATGATTTGCTTAGATCCTTTTGCAAGCTCTAAAGTTAAGTATGTGGGGCCCGGTACGAGAGTGCAGTATTTGATATGTATATAGTCAGCACAGAAAAAAAAACTAAAAGGAAATAGCAGAGGTCAACTGGCAACTGCTTCGGCAAGCCAACGCATCTCTGATTGAACTCGATTTCGCTGTGGTTTGTAAACTTTTGTATATATCTGAAGCTGACTTTCCATGTTTTTGTCAGTGAAGTGCAAGCTGGATTTCTTGTGATAATTTGATTCTAATTGACTTCATTTCGCTTCACTATTAATTAAACAGATATATCAACATCGACACTCTTAGGATTCGTGCAGGTTCCAAACTTTACGAAACTGCTGCGTTTGATCAGTTTTATCCAAAAGGCTGGGAAGGCTTGCTTCACCAAAACTTTGGCAGGCATGACAGTGCTCTGCAAGTGCGCAAGCGCAGTCCTACTGTTGCTCGTAAGGGCGCAGCACTCTTGCGGTTTTGTTGCCTTTGTCCACTCTGGTCGGAGGTCGTCCACGAGGCCACGAGTCCCCGTCCTACCCTACAAAGAGACTATTGGATAGATGGCAGTAGGAAGTACGAAGTCGTATACAATAATGCCACTGTGCCTGCTGGAGGCCACTGGCAGGGATGGATCAAGCATGATGAGTGGCCGCTGCAGTGTCGCCACCATCAACGCGAACTGGCACTGACGAAGGCCAATCCGAATCGAACTTGGTGCGGGCGCCAATCATTCGAAGCCCGCGCTGCGAGGCTATTGAAATGCACAATCAGATAGTCAAACCCGGTTCCTCCTATCAGCGGGGGCTCGTTGCCCTATCCTCTTCTTTCGAGATTCTGATTCCGTGCCCGAAGGAACGCGCGGGCCTCAAATCAGTCCTAGGATGTGGCTGGCCCTAATGGAAGCGGATCACGTACTTTTATTATCTTATCCGGGCTAATGTATAGGCTAAAATAACTCATCCGGGCTAACAATAACTCGACAACGAAAAGCTTATCCTTCATCCATGCTTATTCATTACGAACTTCAGGCGGCTAACTCCATGGCTGTGCCATTGTTATATGCGTATAAAATCTTATCTCTCTGCAGGGTCTAACTATTGCTGTAGTACTTTTTTCTGCTCTAGCTAGCTAGGGCCTGATATTCTCCGGCTCAACAGCAAACGTGCGCCATCATCACTAACTAGAAGGATGAGGAATCGGGGGAGAAAGAAAAGCTATCCCCCCACCTCTCCTCCCGAGCCGGCCGCAGACGACGACAGCTGACGTTGCCTGCTCGATATCAGCGTACTCATCAGGGCTTGGTTGATTTCTATGGGTAAAATTCGATATGCAACGCTGGAAAACGGCGGGCTGATTCGAGCTGCAGGTGCAAAGTCAGCGTACGTACGTACGTTCCGCATGAACTTGGGGGCGTGGAAAATGAGCGGCCAATCGGATGTTGGGCGTGACCTGACCGTGTAGTAGTGGATACCAGCGGAGACTGGAACTATATAGCATGGCAACATGACATGTTCGGATCACGTATAAGGCGAGTCACCATTAGACTTTATGCGTGTAGACATAGGCTGGTCCATACTCCATAGCACGGGATCATGTGATGGCTCGCGATAGGATTAGGTTGTTTACGTAATCCTCCGGATAAACTCAGCGCTTAGCACGCAGCGGTAGGAAGTAGTAGTAGCAGACTAGTAGTAGTAGTGCTCGCCGTGCAGCAGCTGAACAAGACTGGAGATAGAATGGCATGCGTGCGTGCAGCTCAGAATCAGATATGATGGCGCGCGCTGAATGTTTCCTCGCAAGGAAACAATTCACCGGTCCAGCTTCGCCGCACCACTTACGACCTGGCGCGTCGTCCGCCGCCCGGCCGCCGTCTCACCGGCCCGCCCGCCCGCACGGATGGAACGCACCAACCAACCACGCCCAGCGTGCGCGAACTTTCCTGTCACGACTTCCGCCCGCGCGCGCACACCCAGCAGCCGCGCAGCGCAACGGAACGCGCGGCCCCGGGAGGGAGTGCGGCGTCCACCTCGCCCCTCGCTAGCAGCAGCTGGCGACGTCGACGGCGAGCGCAACGCGGACCCGCTCCCGCGCCGCGCCGTTGCCTCTCGCTCGCTCGCTCCCCCCGCGTGCGCCCACCCACCCACCCACCACCGCCACTCGCGTCGCGGGGATCGTTTGGATTCGCCCGTGCTCTGCTCCCCCGCCACTAGACACGCTCCCCGGTCAGCCAGCCAAGCCAGCCCCCTACGCCGAAGAAAAAATCCACGCCACGAGCGCCGCCCCTTCGGCTCCACAGGCGGCGTGTGCGATTTCCCTTTCGCCTCTCTTGAACACCCCTCTTCCCTGTTCAGAGGGGAAGGAGGGAATTAAACCCGGGCAACGCGTGAGCGCGACCGCGGGGCGCCAGCGACAAGGAGGTAGGCACGTTACCGGAACCGTGGTGGGACGAGGAGGGCATGCGTGCGTCGCCGGCGCGGCGGACTGCCGTGCCCGGCTCGACCACGACAAATTTAGAATCCGCAGGCTGTGCGTCCCTGACGGGTCGTCGATCGGCGCCCGTGTCGCCGTGCGTGCGTCCCGTCGTGGTCAGCCGATGCGTCTCGGAAGGTGAAACCCCGTCGCCGGAAGCGAGTCGTCCTCACTGGCCAGGAGCTAGCGCGGGGTGGTCTCGCTATCGATCGTTCCACGAGAGGAATTGAAGCCGTTTCCTTCAAGTGTTCCCCGGCTGAGAAAAACAACAAACCAACCAGGCGATCCACCTGCAATGAGTTTGCCGAGTATTCAGCGCGCTGCCCGCCCGTCGTTCGCGACAGGAAATGCAGGGCCGGTCGTGGCGGCGCCGGACTCTCGATCGCACCCGTCGATCGATCTCCCGTCGCGAACTTTACAATTGATTGGAGCCGTAGCCCGATCGAAGGACGAAGCCCTGACGGCATGAAACTGGAGCCGCATACGTATGCGTGACCAGCAGTAGCTCACGCTGACCAGGCTGAACGCGACGATCCGTCGGATCATCATCATCCATTCCGTCATGCACTCAGCTACGTCGCGTTGCCTTGACGATGGCTGCTGCTGCAGGCTTTCGCATTTGTTTTCCTCTTTGATATGATTTCACACAAGTGATCGATGTGGACACCTGATGCTGGCATGCTGCGCGTGCTTTCCAGTGAGGATATGCATGGACGCCGCAACTCGACCGGAGGTCGTCGTGAACTAGAAGCAAAACCAATTTCCTACACTGCCATAATATAGATAATACCCAAGTATATGAAAAGCAATGATTTGTACGTGCATGCCGCCATGCCGGCAAGTGGCCTTACATTATACAAGTTTCAGCGGGGATAAGAATTAGTATAGTCGGGCAACGCTAAAAATCCAAATAAATAGTTACCTTGATAGGGAACATTTGCGATGTTGTATGATTGGATATAGTGGAGCCATATACAGCGTATGAGAATGAAGTGCCGGTAGGGGATATTTGTATTAAGAAGAGTTTCTTTCATGAATACAATATGCATGAGAGCTGTATTAAGAAGAGTTTGTTTGATTTGAACATCTATTACAAATAATAGTGTAGAAGTTATACCTCATAGTATGTAGGATGGTGCATTGTCAGCATTGATACTGTATATAACCTGTAAAATCTGGATATTAAACTCATTTTAGCCTATGAAATTAACAAACAGCGCCTACTACCAATACTTTTTGAGATACGCCAGATACTCATCTACATGTCACTGCAGCTAGTGCTAATATTGTGCAATAACTCACCATCTTGTAGTAAAATTTGTAAGCTCTACCTATATTTAATTTAGGTCATGCGCAGCATTTCCTTTAGTTTAGCACGCCTAGCTAGTGTGCATCCAATAGACATGACAAAAAAACATAATTTAACGCTAACACAGCTAAAAAAATGGGATAGTCAACGGACGATTAACAATCGACCCAAAGTTGACAAACATCGCAAGGTGCAAGAGAGTAATCATCCCTAGGCGTTTTGACATATCTGCAGGCCCAATTGGATGGTGCAGCGTGCATGGATCCTCGTCATGGCGAGAAGATGTGATCGCTAGCTGTGGTCCTTCCAGAAAGAGGAAGCCAGCATTGCTGTGCTAGCTCCTTGGGGACACCCCTGGGGATCGCTCCAGCACCAGGAGACATGAATGAACTTGATACGTTGGAGCGATCCCATTGGGAAACGGCCATTGACCCGATCTAACGAAATGACGAGCTAGCTCCGTCTCTCAGAGCTCAGATTGAGAAACGGTTGACCCCAAGGTGAGACGATCCCTTCTTCCACGCCAGGTGTGCCCGATTGGGTGACGACGTAGTACACCAACCATGAATGTTTTCAGTTTCAGCCACGGCACTCCCAAGGTGCGCGAGGTAGTCATCAGATATTAATTTCAGATGCACTGCGTCGTGCGCAATCTCTGGATCAGAGCTCCAGCAACCCACGGACAAAAGAAGTACAACGATATTGTCATTTTATTTTTTAAAAAACAATCCTGTGAAACTATAATTTTAGTAGCATGTACAACATACAGTACGGAGTAGTATTGTATGGTAACTGGCTTTTGAGGCTTCGAAACAGTGCCCCATCTTCTCGGGGCTCCAAGGAGTGGAGCTGCGCACGCAGGCGAGTCATTTTTTATGCGGACTGCCGGTGCCGATCGATGCCGATCCGCAGTCCCCTCAGAGGCAGTCACACACGCGCGAACAGAGCCTCGAGCTACTGAGCTAGCCACCCGGACACCCGGTGACCCGGGAGATCTCTCTGCTGCTGCGTCCGGGTTGATCACGAGCTACAGAAGAGGAATCGGCATGGACCCTGCGCGTCGCTACTCGCCTGGCTGCCCCCCCTCTGCCGGCCTGGATCGATGCCTGGAGCACAGGAGGAATCTTTCTTCTTGCGGTGCGTTTACGGCCGGCCGGCTTGCTGTGGCGGCGGTGGAACCCAATCTCCCTGAATTTCACCAAGCACTGAAAAAGGGGGTTCCCTTAAAAAAAACGAAAAAGGGTTAGGCGAATTCGCAGAATCCCAGTTACCAGAGCTCTCGTGCGAACAGAGTCTGACTCTTCTACGTTAAGTTAGCACACACGTTCCTTTACCGGTCAGGCCTCTCGGTGTCGGTACACGAATCACGTGCTGCAATTCGGCTTGCCTTCTCTCTTTTTTTCGCGATGGCACGAGCAGAGAAGGGTGGTTTTGACGGCCGACGTTGGCTGCGCGGCCGAAGATTTTGCATGGCGGGGCCCTGGTTGGCTCTGGCTCGCGTGTTTGGCGACTTGGACCCGGTTGTTGCGCAAGCGCAACTCGTTAAGCCCGCGCCGGGGACCGGGTCGTCACGCGGCTCGCCTCCCTGGACCTGACACTGACCCGCCCGGAGGCAGGCAAGCTGCGGCCAAAAGCCGTGAACGGTTTGTTCCTCTCTCCCTCTGAAATTTCTCTCATTTTTATATTTTTTTTTCAAAAAATGAAGTAAAAAGGAAGGGCGAAACTAGAATTGTTTCGTATCAGTACTAGAATATTTTCAATCTCTGTGATAACAATCAGAAAAATCTTTACATGCTAATTTAGCAAATGGCGAACAAAACTGTCACTCTGTCAGCCTCTCATTCCTCTCCCCCCGCTAAAATATTGGGGAAAAATTGGGGGAATAAAAAAAAGAGTAGATTAGAGGGGAGCACACATGCGGCTCAACACCGATCAGAGTGATCATTCGCTTGCACGAGCAGGGGCGTCTTGAGGTCCCCCTCGGCCGCGGCGGCAGCAACCTTGCCGTCGCTCTCCGTGGCGGCTCCGGCTCCGGTGAGCTGCCTCGAGCGCTTGGCCTCGCTGGCCCAGTCCGTGCCCCCGATGACCAGCAGCATGCGCACCATGCAGGTGGCCTGCGCTGCCAGGAGCCCCAGCCACAGTCCCTTGAAGTCGTAGTGGAACCAGAAGGCCAGGACGAGCGCCACGGGCGTGCCCACGAGGTAAAAGGACCGGAGGTTGATGCTGGCCGCGTCCTTGGGCCTCGCGCTGCCACGGAGCACGCCGCAGCCCGTCGTCTGCGGGCAGTTGCCGAGCTCGCACAGCCCCAGGATGGGCAGCACCGACGCGGTGAGCGCCACGATCGCCGGGTCCGCCGTGAACATGCTCGCCCAGACGCCGCGCACCAGGAACGCGAACGCCGAGGCGAACACGCCGAAGGCGAACCCAAGCGCGAGCCCCACCGTGGCGGCGCGGCTGGCCTCCTCCGGCCGCCCCGCGCCGAGCTCGTTGCTGACGCGTGTGGACACTCCGAGGCTCAGCGACGAAGGGAAGATGTAGATGAGCGACGTCGTCTGGATGAGGATGCCCATGGACGCCACCGTCGCCTGCGGGTTCAGCAGCAGGCCGCAGAGGAGGATCATGATCTCGTACCACCACCACTCGAGGCAGACGCTGACGCAGCTCGGCAGCGCGAGGCTGACGAGCTCGCCCCAACCCCGGAAGCTCTCGCGGGAGAGCGCGAAGCCTCCCGTGCGCTTGTGCACGCGTCTGAAGAGGATGTACGCGAGGAGGAAGAGGAGGAGGTTCAGGTTCGCCAGCACGGAGGCGAATGCCACCCCCTTGATTCCCAGCCCGAGGACGGTGACGAGGGCGTAGTTGATGGGGAGGTGGATGGCAATGGCGAGCGCGGCGCACACCGTGAGGGGAAGGTTGATGGACTGCGCCCGGAGGTAAATCCGGACGGGGTGGATGAATGCCTGGAGCACGAGGTCCGGGAGCGACGCCAGAATGTAGGTCTCGGCCGCGGCGGCGATGGCGGCGTCCTGGCCGCAGAGGAGGAGGAGCGGCCGCATGTGCAGCCACAGGCCGGCGATGGGGACGGCGGCCGCGAGGAGGAGGAGCACCGTCCTCTGCATGGTGACGCCGAGGAGCGAGTAGTGGCCGGCGCCGAATGCCTGGCCGCAGATGGGCTCCATCCCCATGGCGAGGCCGGAGAGGACGGAGTAGCCGGTGATGTTGGCGAAGCCGATGGCGAGGGAGCCGCCGGCGAGGGCGAGGCCGCCGAGGCGGCCGAGGAAGAGCATCGAGATCATGGAGCGGAGGTAGAGGAGGAGGCCCGTCAGGATCATCGGGAGCGCGAGCGCGAGGATGGAACGCGCCTCGCCGCGCGCGTCGCCGGACGACACCGGCGGCGTCTTTGGGAACAGCAGGCGCAAGGGGAGGAGGGACACGGCTTTCTTCGCCGCGGCGACGAGACATCCCGGCTGCTGCTTGCTCCCGAGCACGGGCACCTCATCGCCGGGCACCGTGATGTGGACCTCCTCCGGCTCGGCGAGCAAGGGGGCGTAGATGACGAAGGCTGCGTCCCCATGGGGCAGCGTCGCCTCGCCTCCTGCGCACGACGCCATGGCCGGCATGGCAGCTTGGAGAAACAGGGGAATACTCTGCTCTGCTCTGCTGCTGTGTCCGGCGCAAGCGTGCGGTTCAGCGAAGGTAGTAAAAACACACTTGCGGCGCCGGTGGTAACTCCCAGGTGATTGACGGACGGGGGAAGAAAAAGAAGCGCCTCGCGGCGGACTCGCCGCTTGTCTCCGCTTTGGAGGCTGGCTGGGCTTGCTCGGTTGGTAGAGCCGTGATGAGCTGCGGCGCGGGGGACTGGGAAGCCCGGCGTTGCCTTTTTATAGGCCTCTCGGACCTTGGTGAGTGGTGACGGGCGAGGGAAACCATTTTCTCACTAGCTTTTCTTTTCCCGGTCCATGACAGCTCTTGGATTGGTTGTGTCTTGTCTTTGTTGTGTTTGTCCGGGATTTCTTTCATTTCTCCGTGCATTTTTAGGGTTGGATGTGTACAATAACATGTACCGGTAACGTACTACTAAATTAATTCTTCATAGCACTTTGTTATATAGGGCTGTCCAAGGCATACACGTTGGCTCGCTGTACTGGTAGTACTTTCATAGTACATTTTCTGCTTCGGTTACATGCATTATTTTTTTGCAGATTCATTAATCAGCATTAATTACAATATTAGCGTCACTGCTCTTAGGTTTGGATAATACTAATCGAGTCTTGATATTGTAAGCTGTTTCTTTTTCTTTATGAGTAAATTACCTTTTGTTGACGTTAGAGTTTTGATAAAAAAAGCTGTTTCATTTGACTATATTTCTATCCATTGAATGAATAACGGTGTCAACAAGAAATAAGCTGCTTCATTATTTCGTCATAGCATTTTGCTATATGTCTGTCCAAGGCATACATGTTGGCTGTACTGGTAGTACTTCCATATATATTCTGCTTCTGTTACATGCATTTTTCTGGCAGCTTCAGTTATCAACATTAATTACCAATATTAGCGAAACTGCTCTTAGGTCTGGATAATACTAATCAAGCCTTGATATTGTAAGTTGTTTTTTTTTCTTTACGAGTAAGTTACCTTTTTGTTGCGTTAGAATGTTGTTAAAATCTGTTTCATTTAACTATATTTCTATCCATTGAATGAAGAACCGTGTCAACGAGAAACAAGTCGATGTATATAGACACCCTAATAAAGATATTATTATGAGAATCAGTTTCTGTCAACCTGCACCGGCAAACAGAATTAATTAGGTAATTTGGCCGGTCGGTCCAACACAGAGCTCCAAATGGAAAGGTAAGTCGTGCACTGATGTAAATCAAAACCACATGACCAGTTGTGCAAGTGCGGCTCCCCATTTTCAGTCTGCCTGTGGAAGACAAATGGAGGCCCGCACGAAGATCTGTACTGTGTGTTTCGTTTCTTTATGTTTGACATTGCTTCGTCACCATTTAAAAATCGTAAAGCTTGCCAGGGAGCTTGCGGTGTCAAGAGCTGACTTGTGTAGATCATAATGGAACTTAACTTACTAGCAAGTAGGTGTAGTTCAGAGAGTATCTTCTGTAAGTTTTGAGGTGATATCGATTCGAATTTTGCTTTCAGATGCAGTTTGAGCTTCCTACAAGAGTAGGACCACACCACGGCGACTTTCACCTTAGCACATTTGGACTTTTTTGGTCAACACATATTTTAAGGTGTCGAACTATGAGTTGAGACAACGTTTCTTTCAGTACAGGCCGAGGAAAAAAAAAAGAAATGGAATGAAGTGCCGTGCCGGCGAGTTATATGAAAAATATGTATAATTAGGTAGGTTAAGAAGTCAACTAGCCTGCTTCTCAGCATATTTTCTAAGTGAAGACTGTAATTTTCAACATCTGGCGTGATGGGATCACGCCATCTCTCGTTGTCTGCAGCTAATTAATCGACCAAAAATACAATCTTATCTTACTATTACTAATTGGAGAGTCTATTTAAAGCCTCCCGGTGATGTCACCTAGATCCTAGGTGAATAGTCTAAAAAGTGAAATTCTACAAATTTCAACAAAAATCAGAAACATCCGACTATCAATTCCTCTAATCGTAATAGTCATTAGATCTATTATATTTTGTAATAAACTACCCACCATTCGGTCAAAAAATAAACTACCCACCTCTACGATTATGAAAATAGACTAAAGTAACTCCTAAACATGCATCCAAATCACCCATGGCTGCCATTATAAAAAAAAATCTAAAGTAACCCCCTAATATTTATATATATGACCCACCTTTTTCATTATAAAAATAATATAAAGTAATCCCTAATCTTCATTGAAGAATACTCACCTATGTCATTATAAAAATACTACCAAAGACCCCCCCCTTCCCTAAATTTGCATTCCAATGATATCTTTATTGAATATTAAAGTAACTTTGAATCTAAATTATATAATTATAGTAAAAATAAATTCGCCAATATAAAATTCTTAATTACTATTTATATTTTTATTAATACATTATTTATATTATTATTTTTATAAAAATACTCCCATAATGTCTATCACCATATACTCATGTATGAGGAAAGGAATAAGAAAATGATTTTTTTTATGTTTTTCACATATCTCAACTAAATACATATATCAAACACATATGAAAGTTTGACGCAATGTGAAAAATTATTATAAACTAAACTTATCACAATCATTACAATTATATAAGATAAATAATTGTCTTTAGAGTACTATTAGAATATTTCAAGATGAAATTGAGCATGAGATGAATCATTTTGATACTTAACTATTTCTAACTAGCTGTGTAGAAGCACGGATTGATAGGCTAGTATCACGAATTGTTTGATAAAAAAAAACAATTCGAACTAGGGTTTTATACACTACCATTTGTTGCTACGTCATCTGTACTTGTGTGTTGGTTCGTGGGGTCGGGGGTGGGGATAAGCGCTTAGCTGCCTTAGACCAATGGTTATGTCTACAGGAAACAACTAATTAAGGGCATTCGAATGTGGTAAGAAACGTTGTGTTCAAACAATATGATACAAGGGTACGAGTTTTTGTCGGCAAAGGACATAAAGCCATATTCGTTTTGGTTCCTAATTAAGCTGTATTTTAATTAATAACGCCTAGCTCTATCACTTGGCCAAGGGGCTTACAAAGAGTGCAAGCTAGGAGAGAGCCCTTTGCACCAAAGGTGCTCTGCATCTGCCGCCCGCCGCCCTAGCTAGTACATCAGCTTGCCATAGCAAACATGCAAGCAGGTGTTTGGGAGTACTTGGGGGTGCTCAAAACCAGTTGTTTGGAAAACTATGGACTGCCCTTCGCAGGCCGTGACGCAATTTGAGTTGTTTCGTTTCCTAATCAGGCAAAGATGGCCATCAGCTCTGCCTCGGTATTCCACATGCACCAAGTTGCGGTCGTAGTAGCTTCACCCAACCTAGCAGTATCCAATCCCACTTTTGGAGGAATCTGCGCATTACCAACAATAGCAATGCATCCACCTGCGCTGCGCATATGGATGGCACCACCATTGCCCGTCTTGGCTAAGCCACCAACATGCCATGTAATGCTGAGGAAATCTAGGGCTCTGCCTGTGGCAAGTTGCACCCGTAGGCATAGGGCGCCGATTGCACAGTACTATGTGGCTGTGTGCATGCGCATCTCGTCCAGTCAGGTATGGCATGGGGAACACATCTTGGCAACAAGTGGCCGTATTATAACCGGGCACCCAGAGGCTTCGGCCCCGGCCGGGTCCATGCATGGCTAGTGCAGTAGCAGTGGCAGCATTGGCCTCTTTGTCTTGGCCAGTGGCCATGCCAACCGACCGGCATGGTCCATGGGGCGGTGCCACTGCGCGCGCTGAGACGACGAGGACGCCATTGTTGCAGTGCTAGCTAGCTCCAAGGCTCCCGCATTGTTGTGCCTTGGCGAGGTGGATGCGTAATTGCGTTGCATGAGTGGTACGAGATGGCTGGTCCATCCAAGCCAAGATGCCGTGGCCTTTCTTGTTGCATCTGGGAGGTGCCGGCGCCGAGGCGCCATTGGCTCGGATCACGCCCGGCCGAATGTAAAAACAAGGAGGGAGCGGGGTACGCGTGCCGCATAGCCTCGCGCTCGCGCGCTGTACTCTTTTGTTGCGTTGCTCCTGGCCGAGGGCCAACGTCCACGAGGCGAGGCGGCAGTAACCCAGTAGTCGAGGACACGAGTGCGCTTTTGTTCTTGGAGCAACACACCACACCACTCGGCGCGATATGATTACACAAGCGCTGCGCTAGCTTCTTGGGTTTTTGCTCACGCGCGTGTCGCCAGCAGGGGCCTAGTTTTTGGCTCACGGCCGGGCTGGCACGACGAGACGAGGCTGTCCAGTGGGCGAGATCGAGCGAAACCGGCCGCGCACCACCTAACCAACGGGAGCCAGGGCCCCCCGTGCGTGTCTATTTTTGCCTTTTTTTTGCCGCATATGTCTTGTCGACGGCCTACGCGGCACAACAAAGCAGCGGTTGTCTTTCGCCTGGGGCCGACGGGGACGCTGAGGGTTTTTTGGCATGTTCGGAGCGCGCGCCGCGGCGGATACGTTTCCGGGCGCCTCGGGCGCGCTCGTCCGCGGCGTACGTGACAAGATCTTTGGATTCAGCGGCTGCGTATGCACGCCCCACATGGGCTACTTCACCAGCACGCGGCGTCCGGTTTTCTGGCACAGGTGCTGACAGGTGGGGCCCGCGCTGTTGGATTTCATGCTGGTAAGTGGTAACAAGGCCAGTGCCAACTTGTATTACTGGAGTTATTACTTACTCCGTTTATTAATATCTCAACGAAACTTTCCTAAATTTTACAGGAATTATTACAGGTTGTTTGGAGCTGGTCTTGAGATATTTGACCTTGCTAATTCCATTGGATGGGCGTACCTATGCGACTTCGCTAGGATAGTATTTGACAGGACAGCGAGCTTCACTAAAACTACAATGTTTGTTCATCTGTTGACAGGGCTAGAACAGAGCCCTTAAAAAAATCAGAGTATTGGATACCCGCTCCGGTTTTTTATAGTTTATCCAAACCTATCATGCATGCATGCCTGCAGGCCAAGAAACTCTAATTAAATCCAGAACACAAAAAAAAAGTGAACGGCGGTTGCATATAAGCGTTTAATAACTTCAGGGGCATTATAATATGGGCAAAGAATAAATATATCCTAAGGGGAATTTTCTACATGTTGGCATATCAGATTAAGGCCGTCCTTTTGAGGCGTTTTTAGAGGAATTTCGCTAGGGAATCCGACCGACGTAAGATGTGCCGAAGTCAATGCTTATCTTTTCAGATGTGCGCAAAAGGAGGCTGCTTTCCAGACATGGGACGAATCATTTGGACCAAAAAAGAAAAAGAAAAAAAAAAGATGAGATGGGAGGGAATATTTTGGCGCTGCACTACGCATGTGGCCTTGTCTCGGTAGACACTGTGTTACTCTAACAGTGGCCGGACAATTGCTGCTAAGGTTGAGAAATCTGTTAGCCCTGCCCGGGAATCGCAGAAACAAGCATGTCTCCAAATGCGGATGCAGGGACAAGAGACGCGACAAAGCCGATGCCCTGGACTTTTTATCATGGCGATGATGATGATCTCAGGGCATCTGACAAGTGGACGGCTCTGAAAAATCGGAATCCAATTCCGTCAATTAGTCTATTACATAGTACATACATGCGTCTGGTCTAAGCAAGGATCCCGCAGTAAAAAATTACGACAGCCTCCTCAGGAACCAACAGAACAGCTGCAATATGCTGTTTCCCCCTCTCCATTTGTTGCTGCTTACTCACCATGTTTCTCATATTTCCTCCTTTCTGTTCCCGTGTGAAACTTTAAGCTTTCTGCAATTTCTTCCAAGCACAACTTACTGGTCTTTCATTAAAAACGTTGTCACAATATAAAGAAATTAAGCCACTATCTATACACGTTATATGATGGTACATCAGTTTTTTTTAAAAAAAAAGCTTTACTTTTAAAAAAAAGCTTTACTGCAGTATTCTACTTTGGCAGTCTTTGAAAAAAAAACATGTAGGTTGAGAGGGAGAGAGACAATGACAGCAAGCATGATTTTTATTTAATTCAGGAAGCGTAAAGAGTAAACGGTTCAGTCGTCATTCATATATACAAGGGCAATCAGAAAGTTGAAGAGATATGCTTCTAAATAGACAGCGTACAATATTCATGTCAATGCCGGAGGTCTTCATGAAAATCAATTATGTTGTCCTTGCACGGCTAGGGAGTCTTTGAAAACGTCTGGTGGAATTAAAGATGGGTGGAAAAAAGTCCACTGAAAGCTAATATAGTTGGAATTGAATGTATCCATTTTCAACAAAATCACAGACCGTTCATCAGTTAAGGAGGGACATATTTAGTCAACTAAAGAAAATCACTAGTATTTTGACATTAAAAAGATGATGGAAGTACAACATATACAGCATTGCTCTCAATAGTTCTATTAATTTACTTCAGATGGTATGACCATCAACAGTGTGAGACTTGCAAGAGAATACATCCTGCATGAGGAGTTTCTGGAGGGTGCAATATTTCTCGGTGAAATATGGACACATTAAGTGGCATTCAAACGAGGCGGTGACACATTTCCTCGTTGAAATCTGAGGGCGACGTTTTACTGCAGGAAATTTAATTTTTAGATCATCTTCGCTTGTTTGAGTGTGACCCCTTTGATTGTGATTAGAGGGATGCCACCAGTGTCACCCATAGCTCATGGCTGTGCTAACTGGTAAGTTTGCTAGCACACAATGCAATTGGCGCAGGCATAATTAAATTCTAGTAGACATTCCGGGTCCTGAACAGGCTTTCACTTTACTTGGAGTTTAATTTGTCACATGGTCAAAGATAATCATGATTTATGCGTGCAATTATATTATCTCGTGTGCGCCTCGTGGCCTTGTGGTTAGTCTAGTGTACTGCACGCTAAGCCACCAAAACCCACTCCAGTAACCACTTCGATTCAGCGACGACGTTCCTGTACGTGCATCATGTCATGTGTCCAAATCAGATGCAGAAGCATTTCTTTTTCCCCTTCTCTTGAGGAAGCTCCCTCCAGAGAATCGAGTAGGGCGTGGAGGAAATCTCAGGAGAAAGGGATTTGTGTGCCCCGTGGGAAGCACGGTTACGGTCGAGACGCGGCAAGCGACGACCGGCACATGTCGCCAAGCAGGCTAGCTACAGGGTCGCCGCACCCACCCAACACACGTCGCCGCGGCGAGAGCGCCACCTCACGCGGCCTCCCAGCATGCGTCTCGCTGTCCCCGCGCCCACAGCAACCTGGTCGCCCTCGCACGCACGCACGATCGACGACCGCGCCAATAGCCAACAGGAGGCCTCAAAACTGCTCGTCGACGTCGGCGCCTGCGGCGTGACATGTCGGGTGCCAGCGGCGACGCTCTCGGCCGGCCGTCGGTTTTACCGTGAGACCACATGCATCACGATCGACACGGCCGCCGGGAATACCAGTTCAAAGTCTTGCGCCCAGAACACAGGCACCGCCACACGCACCCGTCAACCGCTAGCACGCTCGTGCTCGGCTGCTCGAAGTCTCGCCGTCGCTTGCCGACATGAGGTTAGAGATGTGCGCGACCGGACGCATGATAACACCCCTCGGTCTCCCGATCTTGTTTTCTTTTCGGGAGGCAGTTGCATGTGTGACCGTTTAAGCACCTTCTTAGACTGGGGAAAAAAATTCCTTCAGCTAGCCTGCTGTGCTCTCAAGACATGATGGCTAGGACGATCTTAGTAGAAGACATGTAGTTAAAGTTCATGATCGATGCGGAAGTGTTCATCTCCGCTCTATATATGTCATTGTTCATTTGTAGTCTCTATCTATCCGATCCAGTTGTGGTAAACTCCGGAATGTTATATGTTTTTCAACCGCATTCATGGTTTCCCTTTGCATTGCATCACTATTTATGTCTTCAATGTATCTTTCGTTGAAAATTTTATAGTCATGTGGTGGTTCATCAAAGAAACATTTTTTATGATTAAAGTATGGAAATGTATGCTTATGGCTCAATCATCCATGCGTCATCAACACATGATTAATTTGAGTTAGTTTTTCTACATATTTTTAGAGTATATATATACTAAGTATTAGAAGAAGATAATTTGGAATCATATATATCGAAGTATTTTTTTCATAATAACATATATATGTGGATATTTTTTCATAATAGAATAGTAATTAGAAAATTCATTTAACTATCCAACTAAAGTTGGAACAAACATCAATGGCCCTTAATTTTCCAATGAGGGTCAACTTTTTATGCGTGCTTTGACTTGGTATAAGTCGTGCCTATCATAGGATCACATTTTACTAGAATTTAATTTGGAATTTTTGGAAGTTCCATACCCTATTTTGGATGTTTTCATAGATTTTCTTAGTTTCAATTCGCCTCTAGCTGGGTCTGGACATGTGGAAATGCTTGCTTGTAGTGCTGGGCAAGGTTTAATAAGTCAAAAACACCATGGTCAAAATGCCGGTGCAATGACAGTAGCTTTTATAACTTTATTCACGATATGACTGATTAGATTAATCAATTTGTATAGAAACTAAAAGTTCTTGAATGGCGGAACAACGAAACGCACATCCTAACATGTACATTAACTTAAAGTTTTACACAAATTATTATTTGCACATATATATGCCTTGCTGATCCGCTCCTGTAACGAATCGAACACGAGTCTATTGATACGACCATGAACCCGGGTCTATTGACACGACCATGCTACTGACCCATCTAACCAACTTGGCTAGAGTTCCTTTCACCAAAGTAATTAGGCTTCAGCAAGGCCAAAAGAATAAGACGCACAGTACCTACTCCGTACACGTATAAGCAGGCACGAACCCAAAGAATAGTAGCCGTAGCTAGTAGTAATGTGATATCTTTGTGCTTGTCCTGTGGAAGCCATTTGGCAAGAGGGCGCAAATTCGACTCCTACACGGAAGTCCTGGAGGTGTTTGGTCTTGTACATGCGTGAGCGCTTGCCATTCGTGTGAACTGTGAAGTCTAGACCGATGATTCCTTTTGACCGGTGAGTCTTTGAAGCGTACCTCGCTTTCGCTATGTGAAGCGAGACATGGCATGTCAAATAAAGCACACGCACGGCGGGACAAAACAAATTTGGATTGCAATCTAAGCAACCCAGATACGGTTTTCGGATTGCATGCGTCGCAATGAATTTAACAGCATCATGGGCATGACTTAATGGAGCCGGCCGACATGCATGGTCTGGAAGCAACCGTAGTACATTGTACGTGTCTAAATTGGGCAATTGGGCTAATGTGCAACAGTGGCAGTAGACAAACTACTAGTAGTAGAGTGTTGAACACAAAAAGGTGGTAGTCAAGTACAGGCGATGGTTTTGTTGACGAAAACTATGTGGCTGAATAGAAAGGCTTAGCTTTTGGCCGTTGTCCATTCCAGTCAGAGGCAGGAAAAACCTTGCCCATCACTGTCGTGATCTTAATTAGACCCAGAACCCATTGCGTCGCTGGCAGTTGGTGGCTAGCTCTACCGTACGGTTTCTGGAGCAGAGGCTTGGACCATGCCTCTCGCTGAAAAGATATGAGCAAACGGGTAGCATTTGTTGGTCTTGCATACAAGTGCGTATCTATAACTGGCTTGTTTTCACGTGAAAAAGTATGTCCACATGCAGCTTGAAGAAAACAAGAATCGTCATCCGTACTGTCGACGTGTTGTCAAAAAACTTCTAGAAAAGATTTTTGAAAACTGAAGCAATTTTGTCTTCTGACGTGCTATGGGCCGCATGACTCAAGAGGTCATATGTCTTAATCCCTCCATTACAAATTATGAACCAATCTAATTTCATGTTAAGTCGAACATTTCTAACTTTAACCAAATTTATAGAAAAAAATATGTTAATTTTCGCAAATACAATTTGATGTTGATACTTATCACAAATTTAACCAATATTAGGCTAGTTTGGCCTTAGATAAATCTAAAATCTTTAACAATCTGGAACACGGGAGAGTAACTTTTTTTTTTCTGTTGTTGATGTTCCTTATAAAACACCGTGTCATTACCTGAAAAGAAAGTTGCCATCGATCAGTAGATAATTACTGAGAAAACAACCAGTAGAGTTTCACCTCATACTACTCGAGAGACTCCTGATTCAAACACAACACAATATTGCCGTACGTAATGGTAGGTAGACTGTGAGTGGCCACACAGTATACTACTAGGTTAACTGCCCCCCCCCCCCCCCCCCCCGATCGACGAGATGCCGGTATCCTCGCTCGCGGTCGCGACGACGTGCGCCATGCCGGCCGTAACAACGAACCAGCCGCAGCTCGACACGTCGCTCAGAATTTTGTGTATAGTATGACGCGAGATCGATGGTTCCCAGCGTCCTGGCCCCCCGGCCTGGTACCCAGCAAGCAGCCCTACGCCCTCTGCCATCTGATAGATTTCCTGGACACGGACAGTGATCCAGGACGCGCCGCAAGCCCTACGCCCTGCCGCCGTACAGGATCCGTCGGCGGTCGGCGCCAAAAACTCCCGGCAGAGCGACAGGTCGATCGCCTGGTCTCGGTAACGCGAGCGCGCCCGGCGCACCGGCCGGCCTGCGTCCGCGTGTCGCTCCCGGAACGCGACGCGATCACTGTCGCAGCGGCCGTTCAAACACCGGGCGCGGTGACTGATCAAGTGGTGGCCGCTGCATATGATGGTATATATACAGTATACTGCGGTCTCGTTGACCGGTGGCTGTAGGTATGGAGTGAGGTGCACAATGCAAGAGGGACGAGGCTCAAAGAAATCCGTAGAGGTCGCCTGGTAGCAAGGTGTGCATTTGCCAATGTACCGTTCATATGGGCATTTGCCACGTAGAGCGGATGGCGTCCCTAGGCCCTGTTTAGCTGGTGAAATTTGTTGAAAAGTTTTCACACTGAGAAAAAGTTTTTACACTCTAAGGGGCTGTTTGGTTCTCGGCCATAAGCTACCACGACTAAACTTAGGTTTGCCATAGCTTTTGTTGGTAAGTGTTTGGTTGAAAATTAAATGTAGGCGCGCCACCATCCAAAAGGCATCCCGCCACAGGTTTTCACCGCAAAAGTGTGGCGCTCGTTTTGGGCGCCACAACGCCCGTGGCGCGCCAAAGCCTCAAAAATCTCCTCACCTGCCGCGATAAAAGTCCCCTTCCTCTCCAAAGTTCACCGCAGTCACTCTCTCCACATCAGCTCCATGGCTGCTCAGCTTCTGCGTCGCCGTGCTCGTGTTCGCTAAACTCCCCTCCTCCTCCCGCACAAGTTGTGTGCTTCTCTATAGGCCTTCTCACCGCTACTACGTCACCTTCTGCTAACCTATCATTTTCCCCATGCGCGCAGATCTGAAAATCCCATCTTGTAGAAGCAGTTGTGGCAACGAAAGAAGAAGGAAGAAATCGAATCTCGCAGAGAGAAGCAGTGCGGTCGTCAGCCGAAGGGACTAGCAGGTTCATCATTGCCTGCAATCGAGAAGGTAACTTCTTTCCTGTTTTGCCTGCCATCGATTGTTTCTAGGGTCCGCTCCTTCATTATGCTGCCATGAATTTCTTTAATGCTTCAACCTACTGCTCGCCACCAGATGAGCAGCATGCTGTCTGACGGAGCCTGATTGTGGCTTGCAAGTTGCAATCCCCCTATTGCTCCTCCACCTATGGGAAATGTTCTGTGCATTTATTTTTTTTAGTTTAGTAGCACCGTAAATGGGAAGTGTTCTGTACATTTCTATTTTAGTTTAGTAGCACCGCAAGATTAATTTGGTCACCATTTTGATTAGATGTTCATCATAAAATCTGGAGAAAATGATGTATTGATTAGGATTAGATATTTTTTATTAACTACTAGATATACACTGAGATTATATTTTTAGTTGTACTATTTTTTCTTACATTTGTAGTGCTATCATTTCCTAGATATTTTTATGGTTAGTGTTGTTGCCTTTAAGATTGTCAAAAGAGTGCTGGTTCATTCCTTTTTTTATTGATTCCATCTTATTTCTAAAAAATGTTTTTATAATATTTTAGATGGGTCAAAGGAAATTACATTTACGATATTACTTGGACTGCTGTCATTACCTGTGGAGGAGAAGATTGATTGCTGGCATTCTTATGTGTCTAGCCATGCATCTGTATAGAATTAATACAAGAAAAAGGAAAAGGGCCATAACATATGCTCCCATGATTGATAGAGATGTTGAAAGATTGACACGTCTAAATCGATTATATCATGGAACTGAGGCCCATTGCTTAAGTGAGCTGCGCATGAGGAAAGTTGTGTTTCACAGCCTGTGTGCTGAGCTTAGATCACGTGCCCTACTAGAGGAGACTTTTCATGTGACAATAGAGGAACAAGTTGCCATGTTTATTCATGTTGTGGGTCAAAATTGGTCAATCAGAAATGTTGGTTTTGAGTTTAACAGGTCAAGTGAGACGGTTAGTAGGTATTTCAATCTTGTTTTAGATGCCCTCTGCATTCTTGCCCGTGATCTCATATGCATCAGATCTGTCTACACACATTCAAAGATAACAAGTGCCCCTGGCAGATTTCACCCTTACTTTGAGGTACTTCCAAATGCTAATCGGTATTCCACAAATAGTCTAGGTGTCAAGTGTCCTATTCATATAATTGAAAAATATCTATTTTTGTAGGGATGCATAGGAGCCCTGGATGGTACACATATTCCAGCATGTGTCCCTTTCCATATGCAAGATCGATTTAGGGGTAGAAAGTCCATTACCACCCAAAATGTCCTTGCAGCTGTTGATTTTGACCTGAGGTTCATATATATTCTAGCTGGGTGGGAGGGCTCTGCCCATGATTCTTATGTGCTTCAAGATGCTCTATCACGTCCCAATGGGCTTAAAATACCAGAAGGTAGAATTACCACCTCCCCCATCCCAATTATGTCCTAACAGCTCCAAATCTGAAACTTAGCTAACTAATTTGCCCTAAATAATGATGTAGGTAAATATTTCCTAGCTGATGCTGGATATGCAACAAGACCTGGTATATTACCATCATATCGTGGTACCCGATATCACCTGCAAGAATATAGGGGCACTAGAGAGCCAGAGAACCCAAGGGAGTTATTCAACCTTCGTCATTCCTCACTCCGAACAACTGTTGAACGAGCATTTGGTACCCTCAAGAATCGTTTCAAAATATTTAAAAGCCAGCCATTATTTCATTTGAAAACACAAGTGAAGATTGTGATGGCTTGTTGTGCGCTTCATAACTGGATCTTAGACGATGGACCTGATGAGTATATCTATGATGATGTTGCTTGGTACACAACCCTGCCACGAAGCGTAAGAAACCATAATGACAGACACAAGGAGAATGTGGCATGGGCAAATAAAAGAGATGAGATGGCACAAAAAATGTGGGAAGATAAAGTAGTAGCTACAGCTTAGGATAAATAAACTATATCTCTTGTGTTAGTTCTATGTATGATCTGTATGAGTGGTCATTGCTTATCCAGTTACTTCTATGTGAACCATATAATTGTAATGTTATTATGACACTTCCCTTCCCGTCATACATTTTTATTTATTTGCATCATATAAATTTTGATAAAAATATATCTTGTGATGGAAAGTAGCCATGGCCAAGGGAAAGGTGAAAGTTGATGCTTTTGCATCCCCTCGTGAGAGGTCCTTGACTTGGCATGAGGATCAGTCTAAGTACATGCTAGAGTGGTACATAGAGTATGTGAAGAAGCAACATGCTGGATTTAAGATCAAGAAGGCACATCACATGTTGTGTGCCGATGCTTTAAACAAAAAGTTTGCTATGGGGGTGACTGTTGATCAAGTGGACCGTCACTACAGGTACCACAAAGAAAATTGGAGTTATATTTCTAAAGCATTGGGAAAGAGTGGCAACTCATTTGACCATACCAGATGCTTGGTGATTATCTCAGAATCAGAAAAGCAACAGCAAAGTGTAAGTTGTTTAATTATATGTCAATCTGAACTATATGTTTTTTTCTTGGTGACCATACCGGATGCTTTGAATTTGATTTACTTGTATGTTTTCATGTGACAATCTAAACTGCATGTATGAATCTCACTTCCTCTCCATTGAATGAATGCAGGACAGAGAAAGACGCTTGCTCTCTAAGCCCATTAAGTTCTTCAATGAGATGCAAGAGTTATTCTCATGATCTAGTGCTAATGGTTCTTTGGCTATGGACCAAAACACTTGCATGGATGGTAGTGAAGGTTCAGATAGTGATGAACCAAGAGAGCTATTTGATTTGAACACCTACACACAATCTGAAGACCAACTTGGTGAGGATTCAGACACTTTGCCAACTCCAACAAGGAATGCAGCTATTGGTAACAGCTCATCCAGCACTAGTCGAGGTGGTAAGAAGTTTCCAAGAGGCAGTAAGTCTCCAACTAAGAAGCCAAAAAAAAGGAGTCGTCTTGCCCAATGCAATGATGAAATCACTGCCACAACGAAATCACTTCGGGAGACACTTGCTGGCATTACTCCTCCCCAAATGCCACAACTTAGTGATCCTCATGCAGCTTTTGTGGCAGAAACTAGAGGCAATCCCAATGACACCTGACCAGAGGGTTCTAGTTGGTGAGCATCTGTCTACCAAGGAGAATAAAGGTAAGCGTGGTTGGCTGTGCAATGCAAGTGCTGATACTTTACATGCCTTGGGTATTCAAGTTCTTATGTGAGAAAGAAGGCATTAACCTGTGAAGTTTAGCTTAAGAAGGTGGCTGTTGAACATATTTTGTACTGGTCTCATGTACTTCTAGTTGGCCACTGAATTTGGCTTTTGGGTGAGAATTGACGATGGCTAGGTAGTTGGACGTGTGATTATTTTGGCCCAATGTGGCAGTTGAATGGCTAGGTATGTATATATATTTGGACGTGTGATCATTTTGGCCCAGTGTGGCAGTGGAATGGCTAGTAGAATGTGTATAGTTGGTTGTGGTAGTACTAATGAATGACAACTTATTTTGTAATCGGATAGGCTCAAGTATGATGTTTCACGGCTATTATTTGAAAATGTGTTTTTGGAGTGAGGGTTTCGTTTCGTGAGAAATCGGTGGTAATCTTACCATTAGGGCATTGAAGTGTTTTTACCACCTTGTGGTTGCAATCCAAACAGCTGTCATAATTTTTTGCCACACAATTATGGCAGCAATCCAAACAGCGTCCACAAAGAATTTGACACACCTTAGTCATCAACCAAACAACCTGTTTTTGCCACAAAATGTGGCTAGCCACAAGTGTGGCTGCTACCTAAGGTTAGGCGTGGCAATTTGTGGCCGGGAACCAAACAGGCCCTAAATAGGACCCTAGTTTTCGAGGAGCACCACGGAGTTGATTGCCTTAGAAAATTTTTAACCAAATGTATCATAGAAACACCCGCCTTGTACGGCTGGTTGGTGGATGCTGGCGCAAGCGGCTGCCGCTGGAGCCTGTCCCAGCACCCCAAAGGAAGCCAGCGCTGGCTGGTGCTCCACCAACTAACTAACAGGCTGGCAGATGTTTTTTCCTGAAAAACCTTAGAAGAAGAAGATGAGATGGAGGAGGATAAGCTATTGCTATTCACTCTAGAAGGAGATAATAAAGAGTACATAGAGGTTCTGCAGCGTATAGTATTTTTAAGAAGGGAAAAGTCTATTTTTCACCCTTCAACTGTTACAAAAGTCTGATTTTCAACCTCAAACTACAAAACCGGATACTAAAGGCCCTCCAACTATCCAAACCATGCAAAATTAGCCCTTTGGGTGGTTTTGAGGGTGGTTTTAGATTTTCTAAAATAGCAGAAATATTATTTAAACTTTAAAAAACCATAACTAATTCATTTTGGACCCAAAAAAATGAAATCAATGCCAAAAGTTCTTTTAAAATGTAACCAACCTATTGGTATACCATTTAATGTTATTTGGGTATTATATATTTATATCATTAGTGTCTTATTGTTTTTTAAAAAATAATTAGAATAAAAATAAATAATATGCAAAAAACTTCTAATGGTGCACCAACATGTAGGTCACATTTTTAGAAAAACATTTGCACCAGATTCTAATTTTTCTAGTTCAAAATAAATAAGTTATGATTTTTTAATACAAAATTATTTTTTATTTTTTTGGAAATACAAAACCACCTTCAAAACCACTCAAGGGGCCAATTTTGCACGGTTTGGATAGTTGGAGGATGTTTAGTGTCCGGTTTCATAGTTGTGGGTTGAAAATCAGACTTTTGTAATAGTTGGAGGGTGAAAAATAGACTTCCCTTTTAAGAACGGTAATAAAGCACAATTACTCAATGGAAGTACTCCTACTAGTATTACAGCTGCAGCGGTGAAAACCTTAGCAAATTATCTTTCCCGTCTCAGGTGTTTCTTCCCCTGTTGTTGCGTTTCTGGGGAGCAAGGGGTAGTGTCCTGCCTGCATGGGCACTCTGCCAGTCTGGGGCCGATGATGAGGGGAGCAGGCGAGCTGCTGCTGGCAGTTGGGCAACAGCTCCCTCTGACCCTCTCTCTCTCCCACTCATGCATTGCTGCGCTGCGCAGGCGCAGGATTCTCTGCAGCAGCAACCAACCCTACCCTACCCTACGTGCCCTGCTCCCGAGCTGGAATCATATCATACCCCTTTTGTCTTCGTGCTTCCAGCAGGCCTGGCCGGCTACGTGCAGCACGTACCGCAGTGGCCCTCGCCCCGAGCTGGATCCTGTTTAGTTGAGCAGTGGAAAAAGTATTTTTTTTCTGAAATGCGTGTTATGTGAAGGGGATGAATAGGAAAGGTGAAAAAGGAATTTTTGGAGATGCGTGTTCTGTGAGGCAAATGAATAGAAAGTAAAAAATACTTTTGGGAACTGAACACGGGCACCCCTCACTCCCACTCGCACACTCCGGTCCGGGCTAGAGCTGCAAGTTGTTTCCAAAACGACACGGCCGGTGCAGTGCCGTGCGATCGAGTAGCAGCTGCGATGCGAGGCCGTCTCGCTGTCAAGCTCTTCTCAACCCCTCACTCTCTTGCTGCCACTTTACTGTAAGTGCATGCCCCCTCACTGTAACCCGTAACAGTCCCTCACACTGGGGTGGGACTTTACAGCTCGCCACGCCACCACAAATTATAATTGTGCCTGTGGACTCTGACCCTGCTGTGCCTGTGTATGCCTGCCCCGATCCATGTCAATGCGCACCCTGACCCTGCCCTGCCTTACCCTACCCTCTGTAACGGACGGGGAAGCCTCTCGAGCCACCTGCAGGCGCGCAACAGAACGGGGCCGGGGGGCTTGTGCGCCGCCTGCGAGATGGCCTGCCGACGACATGGGCGCGGTGCTCGCCATGTCGGCATTCACCGCGCGTCGGCCGCGGCGACCCAGTCGCGTCCTCCATGCCAGCCACCAGCAGCGGTGGAGTCTTCGTCGCCGTTCGTCATCCACCGGAGCGCGCGATCCCCGCACGCGCGCGTGCGGGACACGGCGGTGAATGAAAGCCGGTGCAACTTGCTGCGCGAATCGAGCGCCCGCGAAAGCAACTCCCCGTACGTACGTGACACGCACCGTCATTTCTTTTCTGTGGTGGTCAACGACAGTATGTACATATGGATATGGCGATCCCGGTCCAAGGACGTCGCAGAAAATCACCGAGATCGATCGATGAGACTGCTGAGTGATGGTATAGCGATGGAGGGAGCATGCAGTGCCGCCCCCTGGCCACACACTGGCTGGACCTCAAGGCTGCAGCGCCGCCCAGCCACCACCACGGCACCACCAGCGCCGGCCGGCCGGCCAGGCCGCTGGTTGCGATCACGACGAGATGGACGCCAGGCTGCTCCGCATCTCTCGGCCGGCCTCGCCCGCGCCTTCACCTGCATAGCACTGTTGGCGGAGGCGCAGAGCGACGACGGGGGCGCCTCCGCGATCGACAGGTCGACACGTACTTTGACGCTGGCCCAGCCCAGCAGCGTACAGGAAAGCCTGCGCTGCAACAACCTGCAGAAACGGATCGGATTGGGACTGGACCACCCGGCCCCAATAGACAGACGCAGGCACGCACGCAGCAGCATGCCGGCCAGCAGCCACCACCCATTTGACCCATAAAGGCCAGAAACGACGACAGGGAGGCCATCGCATCGGCGTCCTGGCGTTGTCAGGTCTCTGTGCCGATCCACTCCCGTCTCTGCCCTGTGCTAGGGATCATCGCCAATTCGCTATCATGGTGTTCCGACGATTTCTGTAGCCTATCATCGCCATCGGCCGCCACCAAAAATGCGCTCACGGTGCATACCAGTTAAGTCAAAACACGGGCACGATCGGGGCCTCGGTCCCATTCTACTAGTGGGCAACAACCCAGACACACGTGACACGGCCATGTAGCTGGTCCTGGTCGCATTATATCGCTTCGTGTTTAAGAGTAGGCGTTACAAAACAATGGCCGCACTTGACGAAATGGATGACCACGAGTGCTTACGACAAAACCCTACGTTATTTAGATGGGGAGCAGGCTTGGGCTGCCACGTCTCCATGACCAGGAGGAAATCTCGGCGGCGAGTTCCCATTCCCCAAAGGCACGGGCTGGTTTGCTGGCTGGCGCCACAACGTAAATCTAAATCCCGTGCGCAGGCGTGAACGCAGTCGCCCAATGAATCCCGGCCGTTCTGGGATTTTGTCGTAGATCTCGTAGTTTCTGAATCACACAATGTGATGGACCGTTAAAAATACTTTGCTCACAAAAAGACGTCTATTTTAAGAACCATATCAATTCGTCAAGCTGAAAGGGGAACTAGCAGAGATAGTCGATTGAGATGCAGAGACGTTGGGTCGTCGATGGCAGTTGGAACTTGCGGGCGTCATTGCCGCCGGAAGACCGACCATATAGTGAAACGAAGAGACGTTGGGCCACTTGAAATCGATGTCCCAACCTTGGGCCGCTTGCAGGTGGCCCAGAAAGCGATCGAAAGGCCCAACCTGGGGCTTGGGTGGGCCGCTGCTTCGTTTGGACTTTGGGGTTTGCTTCACACGCTTAAACGAAATCGACGATGCGTGCAGTTTGGGCAGAGAGATTGAACGGGCCTCCTCCTCTCTCCACAGGCCTTGCATCATGCGCCGAATCAAACAACAATCAGCAAGGGGAGAAGCAATTTTGACGAGCTAGCAGTCTAGCACAGTAACGCTTGCTCTTGCAATAGATCAGCAAAGTCAAAATGCTCCGACACTTTGGCCATGTTCATGTTTAGCTGCAAAAGATCTTTTCAACTTTCCTATTCATCCCTGTCAGAAAACACGCTTCCTAGAAAATAGAAAAGTTCTTCTTCAATTCCCTTCAACTTTTCTATTCATCCCACACACAAAACACGCTTTCTAGAAAAAGTTCTTTTTCTTCCCCAACAACTAAACACTCCCTTTTACAAGAGTGTGTGCAGCCTGTACTGGCAGATGACAGGCCTAGATGCTCAGCCAATATCGCAAGCTAAAACGACCAATGCCATGGGAAAAAGCACAGCAGTTCCACCAATAAATTTTGGCAAAGGCAAGTTTAAACGGAAGAGACTGGAAACATGCCAAAATCTCTTAAGACCTTCTCTGAATCACAGGAGCCAAACTCTTATTTACCTTGTCATTTAACTAGGTATTTGGCTTTCTCACGTTGGGTAAACTAGTCAAATCCCCCTCTTCATATCCAATGTTTCTTGATTGTTGATTTTGTTGTGTGTCTAATAATCATTTTTGGTATCCCAGTTGGAGCACAAGCCCCGTGCCCAGCCCAGAACGTTGACTGTTGGAAACAAGTTAGTAACGACGAGCTTGATGTAGGTGAAGCCTTCAGGGTCTGCCACACCAACATAAATACTGTTATTAGTGACGCGGCTAGGGAGGCACTTGTAAGTCCCTACACATGCTTGGCCTAGAAATTTGTTTGATACTTTTAGGAGTCAAGGGAAGCCCTGCGGACAGAAGTTGTTGCTACTATGACATCACCATTGCCTATTGCTCAGGCTTTTTTCCAAGGTCTTCTCACAAGGCAGCTCCAATGACAGCGCCAAAGGCATATTTTTGAAGAACGTTGGTATACCGGATTGCTCCTCCAGGTCTCATTCACGTGGTGAAGATATGCGCTGTTCCCAACTTGCCGCTTGTCGGGTACCAAAACTAAAGGTGCCCCAATTTGGGCCCTAAACCACCTGACAGAGAGGCCACATCGGCAAACGAGTTGAGCCCAGCTCCGCGGCCCAACATGACGACACCCCCGACGACCGGGAGTCTCCGTCCCGCTCGAGGGTACCTCTTACCCTCGAGCGGAGATGTATGTAACGATCGAGCCCGACCGAGCTCGACGGTACCGCTCACCCTCGAGCGAGCGTCTCCGTCACGCTCGAGGCCCGCCGTGCTCGAGGGGCGCCGCACCGGTAATAGTGCCCGAGGCCCTGCAAGGCATTCATCCCACGACATGATGGCTCGCCTCTGCGGTCAAGAAGAGAAGTCACTGCAACACGCCACCGCCCCACGCCGCGGAAAAGACACCTGTTAAATCCGCTCGCCACAGTCGCTCTGCGCAAAGACGTTGTGTGGACAGGCCGTGTCAGGCCAGGCTGCTGTGCCAACTACTCCACGATCTTATCCGTCCTGGGTACGCCTCAGGCATCGAGGAAGGACCCACGAAGAACAGCGGGGAGGGCTCAGCAACATCCCCACCCTCGAGTGACATCCCTCGAAGCAACGGTCAGCCACCAACAAGTCAACGATGGCGATGTCCATGCCGTCAGCCGGAGTTGGAAGGCGCGATTCCCGCTCGCATAGTGCACGGCGTGGGTAGCACAGTGCATCCCGCAACGTCAGCACCACGAACACACATGTACGTCCTCCCTCACCCTTGGTCTATAAAAGGGGAAGGAAGCCCATGCAACAAGGGAGGACGAGCACGCACACGCAAAGATGCGAGAACGCACGAACGCTTAGCCTACTCACTCGATATTGGCATTCAGCTCAATCACCCACTCAGGGACTTGGGAGCTTATCTCCCTCTCCCACCTTGCTTGTAATCCCCTACTACGAGCAACACGAAAATTCGGTGCTACACACCACTGCTGGACGTACTGCCGCGTGGCCGGAACCAGGATAAACCCTTGCGTCCCGAGTTCATCACCCCAATCCCCCCATCGGAGTGAGTGGTTGGCAGCGCAATCACTAGTTATTGCCGGTGTGACCAAATTAGGCACCAACACCGCTGAAGCAAAAGGTTCAGCTGTCCAATAGGAACAAATGAAAGTATTGAGAAAGGAGACTGAGGCGACAAAGGCTGGGTTCAATATGAGGAGGTCATGAGACTGCTGTCCAACAACCCCAATGCTAGTGGTATACTTCGGAGCTCTGATCCTCTGTGAGGATCTATTATCTTCTCAGGCCTGGCCCTTTGTGTTTGTGTGTGGTACAATCATCTCAAATCCTAATCCTTTGTGGGTTGAGCTATAATTTGGTTGTGAACTCTACTGATGTCATGAAATATAAAATTACTATTATTTAAAATCTGTTGTAATATAAATTACTATTAGCTTCTGATTTAAAATCTGCTGAATTCTGTTGAATGGTCCATGATGAAACATGGACAGTTACGATACACACACACGTGTCCAAGCGCTAACTGCCACGTGGACCAATGGGTAAAAGAATTGTAAACAAATAAGAGTATGACATGTGGACTAATAGGTAACATACACGCATCTAAGCGCTAAGTGCCAGATGGACCAATTTAGGACTGTCACGTGGACCGATGGGAAAAAGGATTTTTGGACAATGGTAGGATGCCACGTGGACCAATTGGAAGTCAAGACTTTGCCCGTGCACATCCTTAGAGGTCGGTCACGATCTCGCTCTTCATCCAAAAGTGCTCATTTATAGATAAAAAAAAACCTACATAAACAAATTTCTCCAAAAAAATTTCTCCAAAAATATGTGCATATAAAAAAAACAGAGCTATTTCATGTGCTAAGTGGTGGGTTGTATATGAATTAGTCCCAAAACTCCACTTAAATGATACTAAAAGTGTGTCGCTAAAAAGCACCAATAGGTAGGATGTCATGTGGACCAATTGGAAGTTGACACGTGTCTAGGCGCGTGGTGAGAGGAGCAATGTGGACCAATTCGCAAAGGACAAGTGAACCAATGGCGAAACAAAATTTATGCAAATGGTTGGATGAAACATAGACCAGTAAAAAATAGACATGTGTTCATGTTCTTGGGGCACGTGGGCCAATGAGACCACGACACATATCTATGACTGAGTGGGCACGTGGACCAGTGAGACCACGAATCATATCTAGACCCCAATAGACACGTGGACCAGTCCGAAGAAGACATGTGCACTAACGACACGTTGACGATGGTAATGGCACAGTAAGCCGCTAAGGGACATTGATAGCAGTAACGACACGTGGACGGAGCCATGTCAACTGCCAGCGTGGAAGGATCTGGAGGATCAGTGACGAAATTTTTGGTTCGTCGTGGATCAAAACAGTTGTCGCTAAAGAGAGCTCTCTAGCCACGTTTTCGGGAATTTTGTCATTACATATTTTTCTTGTCGCTTGTTAGGTGATGCACCCAATTTCGTCACTAATTCGTCAAAAACATCTGGGTGACATTTCTGGCACTTTCAATGACGAAAACATAACGTCCTGTGACGTCAAACTTCTAGTAGTGGAAGCACGATGCTCCAAGAAAAACTTCTCAACATCTCAAGAAGTGGTTTGTCTAGGAACTGTCGAAAAACGAGGACTATGAGCACGAACAATGTACTCCTCAAATGTTTTTTCACAGCCTAATCTGAGACATACATAGCTCCCCACGAGCAACATCAGGTTTATACTCCCAAGTATATACTAACCCATCAGAACTTAACTGATGACGCGATTGAACAAGGGCAAGATGCTTAGATTTAGCCACACAAACTGTATGGTGTCGGAGCAAATGTCTAATGTCTAGTACCGGCAGAAAAACGATCAGATAGCACATGAGGACGATGATTGCACTTAGCAGCAATTCTAAACATGTTGCCGTTGGGAAAAATCTCGAAAATCTCCTCAAAGTCGTTCGAGGTAGCAGACATGAGATGCTTCAACTAGACACTGTTGTCAATAGAGGTAGTTGGTGTAGATGTATGTGTCTCCGTACCTGTGGGCATATGAGACTCGTTGACGCCACCATCTTCAGAAGTAGTAGCAGCATCACTGTTGGCATTGCGACTGATCGGAGAAGCAGAGCTACCGAACAATGCCACAACGCCGGCAACAAGGTCATATCCATCGTCGTCGGCAGGCCACAAGCTCGGAGGTCGTCGTCGATGGTGTACTCCTCCATGTCGCCCTCATGACCTCGTTCTGCCGACCACCTCGGCTTTATCCCTTAGTGGATCCGTTCCTCCATAGAGCGAGGCCACGAGCATCACAAGTTCACGACATGTGTGCGTCCGTGCGTGACGAGACCTGGATCACAGTTCACAGAGCAGAGATGAGGGGGTCGGGCCTTAGTCGGGCCGGCCTGTTAAGCCCGTGGCATGTCCAAGCCAGCCCGAACACGGCGAGGACTGGGACGGGCCAGGCTCTGGTCCATGCCAAAACAACCGTGTTTTGGGCAGGCTGTCGGGCTTCAGGCTACTTGGATAACACTGCCTCGGACCTTCCATCACCTATGTTAGAGAAACTAGTTCACGGCTCTCGCCGGAGCGCAGCGATCGCCAGGAACACCACAACGACGACATCGTCGACGCACTGTTCCACCGCGGTGAACAGATGAGAAATATTCTTGGGCATGCCCGAACACCGAAAGTCCGAAACCGGCGTCGACATGGCATGGGGGCGCGGCCGCCCTTGGCAAATCTTGCGAGTACGCGACGCGATATACGGAGTAGTACATGCCTTCCCTTTCTTCTGCTGAGCGAATTGAACATCCAACTTCTTTCAGAAAAAAAAAAAATCGAACACCCAAAACTATTTGCTGCTAAACTTTGTTTTTTGCAGAAAAAAAAGTTATCGGGCGTGCATGTGTACACAGACACAGTACGCCATGTTCAGTACTGTGCCCGCCTTTCCTGCTGCTACGCTGGAGAGGGTTGCTCGATGGTCCCTCTACAGTTGAGTCATTGACGTGTGGGACCGGGCCCAAGCGTCGGTGACCAGGCCAACTGCAGAGGATACGCTCCGCTCGGCTGCTCGGTAGTGGTGGGCCCCACCTTCGAAACCTCGAAGCGCACAGCCCGAGGCCACGTGCCGGGGGGCGTCCACTCCCAACTCGCCGCCTCCGCCTCCGCCTCCTCTGCCGCTCCGGCGCCTCCCGTCCCGTTCCCTCCGGCGATGAGGCAGCGGCGCCGTCCGGCCAGGGCTGGTCACCTCCCGTCGTTCGGCGACCGATGACGCCCGCGGTGCCGCGAGCGAGCGTTTGGCGGAGTGCCAGCGCGCCGCGAGGACCCCGCCACGCCGGGAATGCTGGGCCACCGCCGCAACGCGGGCTGGTTGGGCTCCGGCGTGGTCCGCGGCGGCCAGGAGGTGCGCCACCGCGCCGCGGCTGCTGCCCGTGGTCCGCCACGCCGCGAGCGAGCGTTGGGCAGGCACCCGCTGCCGCCGCCTCCTCCGTCTCGCGAGCGCCGCCGGGCGCCTCGACCCCGCAGCTGCTGCCGGTACCCCGGGCACTTGCGCCGTGCCCCAGATGCCGCGACGACATGTGCAGCAATCCCCGCCCGTGCGCGGCCGTCGAGCTGGCACCACCAGCGCTGGGCCGCCGAGGACGGTGGGCGCCCCCGTGTGCACGCCGGCCGCTCGCCGCGGCGCGCGCTCAGTGCCAGCGATCCTCAACTCGTCCCGCCTCGCACACGCCGCATGCGGCACCACACGTGCGCGGAAATCAGGGACAGCACCACTGCACCAAGGTACTACTCCTACACCAAACCCAGATCACCTAGAGAGAAATCGAATTCGAATTTCGATTTCTCTCGCTGATTATGCTAGATGTTCGATACGAATACCCCAGGCCCCAGTCGCGTCTCCTAGCTTTTACCATGCCCACGTTATGCTTGTTCTCCTGCCAATCTTTTTAACTTCTAGTACTAAGTTAAGCACTTAAGCCACGCCTTGATTTCACTGGAAGACGTGCCAATTTGCTAAACACCGTTCTCCACAATGCCACTGGTTAGGGGTTGAAGTTTGTCCTAACAATTTGATGGCACGGAGTTAGATCTGCAACGAATTCGAAATCGACCCAGCAAACCCCCGTTTTTGCTCGTAGATATTTTCAGTTGGTTCTAGAATATTCCACCCGAAAAATAGACCATACTAGTACCAAAATAAATGAGGGGGTGAGGAGGGGGAGGCCGGGAGGGGTATGTGCTACAGCTGTCTCGGTCAAAAAGCAGGCATGCCTCTGTAAAAACAACAGAATAGGAGAAGTGGCCTCCAAGAAAGAGGAGTCACGGCGTGACGCCAACGTGATACGTCGCCCGTGCTCACCATGGATTATAATTTTATCTAACTCTTTATTGTCACATGATTATTGCTTAATTAATGAACACGTTAATTGATGAGCCACTTATTAAGTAGAATCTGGATTAGTTTCTAACCGCCTTCCTGATTGGGCAGGTCAAGCCAAGGCGGTAACGGCAATCACCGCGCGCGCGGCGTGAACTGTGAGCTCGTCCCGGGCGGTGCGCGCGACCCTGAGCCGATCCACCGGACGAAGCCTGAGTGGATGGCGCTGGGTATAAAGTCCCCCTCCCTTCCCTTGCATGGACGACGACCGCACTCTCTCTCTCCCTCTCTTCCTCCCTCACCCACCCACCCTCTCTCCTGCGTGCGAGTCTCGACCGCCAGGAAAAGGCGAGATCGATCTCTACTCCCTCACCATCTCTGTTCCCCTAGCTTTCCCCCCAGTTCATCTGCTTCATTCCCCCAAAACCCCATCCTCCTGGCTTCTGCTATTCCTTCCGAAGCCCCTAAGATTTCTCCCTATTCTGCTGCGATTTCGCCTCGCTGCTGCTGCTTCTCCTTGTCGTGGCGCGGATTCCGTTCTCGATGTGCTAGTGTTTTTCGGTTCGAGAAACCTTGAGTGATTTTGGTCTCGTTGTGAGTTGTTCCTCCGTTTTTTTGGTGCTTGATGCTGGTGTCGCCGTGGCTGGTTCTGCTGTCCTGGTGTTTTAGTGGTGATGAAGGAGGTCGACGAGGCTAGCGGGGACACCGGCAGCTGCATGGTGATCTCCGTTTGCCTCCATCCCTAACTCGGTGTGCACCAAAAGGTTTTGTGCGATTGCATGTTCAGTTCACTCTTCGAGGATTGTGCTGTTTGCCTTTGGGAGTGTTTTATCCGAAGAGATCGAAGTCGCCTACCATGCGACTCAGATCTCTCTCTCTCTTATTTTTTGAACAATATATGCGCGTCAAAACTCAAACTCGCGAAAAAAAATCTCTGGTCTAGAATCTCTGTGCTAGAATCTGCGTGCGGCAGAGATCGTCTGCCCGTCCTCTTTACCTGCTTCCTTGCTTTGTTCCCGGCCAATCTGTGCTAGAGAGTTGTTAGTTCTCGGTTTCGATTTTGTTTTTGTTTTGCTTGTCAATATGTGATCGATCTCGTTGTGGGGTGCTGCTAGTTCTCCCCCTGATTTTTTATTTTTGTGTGTTTAATGATTGAGGAGGCTAGCGGGGACACCGGTGGCTCCATGGTTATCTCCGCTTGCCTTCCTTCATTGGAACTCGGTGTGCTGGTTCACCCGTTCTTCGTTCTTAGAGAGGACGCGCGTTTGGATCTCGAAAACCTTTTGCGCAGTTGTGACTTGTGAGGTCCTTGGATTGGATTGGATTTATGCGTTATATGTGCAGCATATGTCAGAGGATTGGTGTTTCTTTACGTGGTATTTAGTTTTACTGTTTAAGAATCGTGTGGAGTGAATCATCATTTTCTGTTGATCTTTTCGATACTACAATGCGTGCGGCAGAGATTGACTGCCCGTCTCCTTTACCAGTTTCTTTGCTTTGTTAATGTTACCTGAACCTCTGCGCTCTGCTAGCTAGAACTGTTACTTCTCCGCTTGTTTAAGTACTAAAAGTCTGTAAGATTGCAGTAATGTTTGCAAGGCTATGCGGCATGTTTAAGTACTAAAATTCCTTCAAATTACCGTGAACTTGTGATTGTAGATGTGAATAATTATATGTTATCGCAAATTCTATCTCAGTTCAATTACAGGTTACTGTTTTTAGATAGATTATTAACTAACACCGCTACTCAATTTTTAGCAGCGCAGGAAGAACGGCGATGGCCGGCAAGGGAAGCCAAAGGCTCAGCGGTGCGGGGGGCTCCCGCCCCCGCGCCAGCAAAGCTGCAGTTGCCATGGCGAGGCAAGTGAACGCTATGAGCACGAAGCTGGCCGCGGCGGCGGCAAATCGTGAGGCAATCCTCCAGCCCGTCCCTGGCCCGGCGATCGCCGGGAATGGCGCTGTCAACCCGGCCCCAGCCGCGCTCCTCGACCCGGCGATCCCCGACGCCGGTCTCGCGCCCCCCGCCCCGGTGATCCCCGACGCCGGCCTCGCGCCCCCCGCCCCGGTGATCCCCGACGCCGGCCTCGCGCCCCCCGTCCCGGTGATCCCTGAGGACTTCTAAGCGAGGCGTTTCCAGAATCCAGATTGTGATTCTAAGGTCTGCGAGTGCTCAGTATGATTTCTGATGTGCATGTACTGAAGCAAAGATGATGGTGGTACGGTTTATGGATGTTTCGTTGACGTCTGTCAACTCTATGTCTCTATCGTTTGAGCAAAACTCACTCAGTGCTACTACTGTTACTCGAGTAAATAAGCATTCGTACCGTTTGAGCTTTTTGCGAGCCTTTTTGTTGTTTTTGCTCTATGATTGTTTACGGTTTGAGTCTTCGTATATATGATGCTTGCGGTTGCGGCGTTGACACGTATGATTTGGGTACAAAGCGGAGTTTGTTCTTTAGGGAGGCATACTTTCTCCCATGAAGTAGGCCGCCGGCTCCAGGGGTTGTGCTTTCACCGGGCCACAGGAATGCCCGACGTTTGCTAGCCGGGATGACTGCAGGAGGAAGCTGCATGGCCAGCATAGTGTAGACGGCCAGAGAACTTAGGACTGAGTTAACCAGCACCACTCTGCCCTGATTATTCAAGAATTGAGGTTGCCAACTAGCCAGATATTTGCCAGCCTTTGCAATCAGATGGAGCAAATGCAGAAGCTTGTCATTTGAGAGGGGCAATCCAAGATAAGTATGCAGAAATCCTTCCAACTTGTAGCCTAGCACATTGATGAATCCTTGCAGATCAGGTTCAGGGCCATGCATCGGAACAAGGGTACTCTTGTGATAAGTTATCCGTAGTCCTGTAGAGTCACTGAACATATTTGGGACTGTCTTCAACTCAGTGACATCTTCAAGGTTTGGCACGGATGAGCATAAATCAGCGTACTGGAGCACTGGTGCCGAGTTCTGTCAGAGGATGCCTGACCTTTATGTAGACCAAGGCCTGAATACATCTGCCACCAGGATGAAAAGATATGGAGACAAGGGATCGCCTTGTCGTAGGCCTAGTTTACAGCTGATCCATGGTCCTGGAATGCCATTCACCAATACAACTGATTTAGAAGAAGAAAGAATGTTGTATATCCAGTCACACCACTGCACCGGGAACCCTCGTCAACACATGACCTTGATCAGGGACTCCCAAATAATTGAGCCAAATGCCTTTTGTAAAACCTAGCTCCCTCTTATGAAAGTATGAAACCTGTCTGATCGATTGTGACCAATCGAGGAATCTCTTTCTGCAGCCTAGTTGTGAGGAGCTTGCCGGCAATCTTCACGGAGCAGTTTTGTAAGGAAACCGGACGATAGGCATCTGGGCCTCTGGGGAGATAATCCCTGACTTCTTTGGAAGTAAGGCGATGTATGCTCTGTTTATCTCTCAAGGTCTACCAAGCCTTTGTGAAAGCCACCGAGGAAGCTCATGACATGAGGAGCGACAGTATTTGATGTGTCCTTTGATTGCTCTGCCTTCGCCTCTCTGCTTTCAGTATGCGGCACGTTCGCGTAGGAGAAGAGCAAGGTTCAAGGCGTTCCTTTTGCCACAGAACGAAGCACCTGTTCTCCTGCAGACAGTGCACGGTACTCTTCGTGCAGATCCATGAACGAGACAACAAAATTGCAGTTTTTGTGCGCGTTGCGGGTTGCCTTGAGGCGGCAAGAAAGTGTTACGGAGTCCTAAGCAGTTTTCTTGAAAGATACTAGAGTCCAAGCAGGTTTTTTTTTTTTTTTGGAAAGATAGAGTCCCAAGCAGTGAGAAGCCCGGTAAGGGCCCATGGGAAAACAGACACGTCCATCCTCTCTGCGGCGGCCGTACCTGACCCAGCTAGAGTTCCAAAATTATCTAAAAAAAGCTAGAGTTCCAAAAGGATCACGTTTCTCCCTTCATAAATACTGCAGGTACGTACTCATTGAGAAATCGAAGAGGTACTACTCCAACTAAAAAAGTACTACTCGATTATCGAGCTCTTATCACGGTTGTCAGCATGGAATACTACAGGTGTGTTTCCCTTCTCTTAGCTTTCGCCTTATACACTTCTCACGTGGGTTTTTATAACAGAATTGTTATACTAGACACTAAACTGTGTTTGTCCTTTATCTCTCCCACGCTCAATTCTTTTTTCTCTTCCCTCTCTACTTCTCTAACTCTGGTGACCTCCGGCAAGCTTTTAGGAAAGAGAGAGGTTTACCGGTGATCGACATATCTATAGTTGGGAGGAAAAAGTACTTTTTCTGGATGAATAGTGTGTTGGGAAGCGTGTTTTCTAAGGAGGATGAATATGATGAATAGTGAAAAAAGTACTTTTGGGTGAAACTAAACAGGGCATAGAGGGACCTCGGGCAGGAGGGTAGTAGTTGTGGTAGGAACGGGGCTATGCATCCCCGGTTCGAATAGATAGTTAATTGGGCTTTTTTAAGCACCTATTGCATTCAAGAGAGTCAATCTTTTAGATGTGCGTAATGATTTAGTTTGGCAATATCATTCCTGTTTATTAACCCAAACTTAGCTCTCCGATCAATTTGAGTTGCTCCCTCCATCCACTTTTGATAGTCCTATTTCACCTTGAAACAATGACCAAGGAAAGCAGCTTTGTTTATCATCTAATTAATGCAACATAGACCTTTTAGTTAGTTCCCCAATGTTTTAACTGAGAATTTCTCATTACTTGTGCTATTTATTGATATGGCTCATGTAACACCCCTGGTGTTAATTAACACTAAAACAATGATTAAGCTAAGCTAAACAAGTAATCAAGCCTAACCAAGGTTAATTGAAAGAAAGAAATCAAAAGAAATGCTAAAAGGAATTCGATAAGAAATTAAAAACACCCCAAAAAGAGGCAAAACAAAAACCTTCAAATTTTATATAAGAACTTGAATTTTGGCCAATGCAAAATTTGAAGGAGAGACCAAACCAAGCATCTTCCCTTTTGAAACCATAGCCTAAAAATGTTTGGAAGTATCTCAAATTTCAGACCCTAACTTTGGAATTTGAATTTTTCAATTCAAATTCAAAAGCTGAAATGGAACCTCAGCCAAGCTCGAGGGGCATTCACCCTCGAGCGGTGATTTCCGTCACCCTCGAGGCTCCGCAGCCAAGCTCGAGGGGGGCATTCACCCTCGAGCGGTGATTTCCGTCACGCTCGAGGCTCCGTAGCCAAGCTCGAGGGGCATTCACCCTCGAGCGGTGATTTCCGTCACCCTCGAGGCTCCGCAGCCAAGCTCGAGGGGGGCATTCACCCTCGAGCGGCGTTTCCGTCACCCTCGAGGCTCCGCAGCCAAGCTCGAGGGGGGCATTCACCCTCGAGCGGCGTTTCCGTCACCCTCGAGGCTCCGCAGCCAAGCTCGAGGGGCATTCACCCTCGAGTGGCGTTTCCGTCACGCTCGAGGCTCGGAAAGCTCGAGCTTGCGATCCAAGCTCGAAGCGCATGGTCGAAGCGCCTGGTCCAAGCTTGAAAAGGCGCGCTCACGGGACGCTCACGCCGCGCTCGCGCGTGCCCGCGCTCGCCGCCGGCAGCGCTCTGCCAACGGCCGTCCTCGACTGCGCCGGCCAATGGCGCGGCTGCATGTCTCCGCTCACGGAGCACGCGTCTGGCCAGCCCGCGTGGCCTGAGGCGCACTGTAGCGCTGACTCCCGCGCTCGCCGTCGCGTCGCCGCCGCGGACCGCCGGATATTGCCGTCGCCGCCGTTGCCCACCGGTCCGTCGTGCGACTTTCGCGACCACGCCGTCTCCTTTTCCTCGCCCTGTCTCTTCTCGCCTCGCCCACGCGCGCCTGCCGCCTGCAGCACGCCTGCGCGCGTACGTTGACGCCGCGCACGGCGCCAACACGGCCGCGACAAGCCGCTGTCGCCGCGACAGCTCACCGAGCTGCCCCAGCCTCCATCCCGTGCTGCCCGAGCACCCCTTCCCTCCCCTCTCGCTCCTACTTAAAGCCCCAAACAGTTCCCCCTCTCTTCCACGCCGAAATCGCTCGCCGGAGTTCACAGAGTTTCCGCCGCCGCCCGCGCACGTGCACAGTCCGCTCCACTCCTCCTCCGGCCGAACCGAGGGAACCAATAGCTTCACCGTGCCGCTCTGGTGCTCAAAGACCTCTTCCCCGACCTTCTCCGACCCCGACGCCGCCGGTCGCCGCTCGCCGGAGCAAGCCGAGCCGCCACCGCCGTCGTTGACCCCGTTTCCGGCCATCCCCGACCTCGAGACCTAGCTCAAACGAATCACGGTGAGCACCTCTCCTTTTCCCCCCACTTCCCCGGCCCGGTCTCGCCGCCGTTTGGCCGGCGTAACCACGCCGGCGAGCCCAGGGATCCCTGTGTGTCTTCAACCTCTTTCCAGGCGGCCGACTGTAAAATGCAGGGACTTGTTTGTAAGAGATTCAAAAACCCTAGGGTTCACAGCGTAAAATAGATTCTATCTTTTAGGTTTAATTCGCTGAGATCTTCAAAAATTCGTAGAAAATCGTAGAAAAATCATAAAAATGCCAAACCAATTTTGTAGTGACCAGTGAATCTAGAAGGCCAACTTCTTCCTTTGCACCTCACCCAGTTGAGCTGTAGATTTTGAAATATAAATTCATTTCAGTTTGAGCACATTTCATCATAGTTCAAAATCTACACATACACTGGAGCTGAGCTTGGGATATGTTGTTAGGGTGATTATCATTAGCCTAATGCGCAAAGGGTGCACAAAAATTCCCAGTGGATTTAGGGTTATGATTTTCCAAACATATACCCTGCTGTTTTGGCAAATAAATCACAGAAAATAAATTACTCAGTGAGAAATCATCTCCTTCACCCAGAAACTAAATCAGGACCTAAGAAACCTTAGAAAAATGAAAATGGTAATTTTTGGACACTGGAAAATGGCTAAATGATTTTGGTAGTTTAAACATGGTGAAATTCCACAAAAATAACCATAAATCAATATCACATGCAAACTTGCAGAGAGATCACTCTTGGTACCCTAAGTCACTGTGCCAAGAGGTGTGAACAAAAACCTTGTAATTATTTTTGTAGGATTTTAGTTGTTTTTAGGCAAAAAGATAAGAATAATTTTTATAAATTATAGAAAAATTATCTTGAGCCAAACTTTGGGCTAAGCTCCTGCCTTGGCATGAGCAAGCCTCTGGCCAAATGGTACATGAACATAAATTTCCTAAGTTCACCTTTTGAATAATCGAAAAGGGACTTGAATAAGGGAAAAGAAAAGAAAAGAAAAGAGAAGAAAAAGAAAGGAAAAGAGAAGAAAAAGAAAAGAAAAGAGAAAAACCTAAAACTTTAAAATCAAAGTAAAGGTTCAAATGAAAAAGGATATATTCACTTATAATTAATGTTTATCCTTTCCAATTCATTAACCAAGATTTAAATAAACCCTAATTGTTTAAATCTCGATACTTAAGCATTTCATGCATTCCGTATAGATTCGGGTCTCGCCGACGGAGTCTACGAGCTAGTCCCCGCTGCCGAGGAGATCGCCCAGGAGTCCGAGGTGAACGTGGTGCACGTGGATCCGAGCCCCGAGCAGGAGTACCGCTTCGAGCCGGAAGGCAAGCCCCGGAGCATAACCTAACTTTACTTACGCCATTTACTTGATTATATGTTTGTGCATTTAAGTTTCAAGGAGTTGAATGAAACCCTAGATTGCATGATCATAGGTTCCTTTGATTGAACACTAGTATGTTAGGTTCGATAGTCGCTATGCTTAAGAACGATAGAAGTCGAGTGTTTTCCGACACTCGCGAGATATAGGAGTTGTATGACTACTCATATCAGAAACACTAGAGATGATGGACGGATGATTGTAGATACCCGTCTATCGATGTTTTAAGTGGAAACATGTGGTACTTTTGTGTCAAGCGTTTGAACGTACCACACATATGCACGGTTTATGGGACCGGTAAGTCCCGGTATCCGATTGATGCGAGCAGGTCCGACAGCTCTCTGTCTTGGAAACGTTATCCCATGGGCACATGAGGGTAGTTGCGTGAGTCCCAGTAGTGGTGAACCTTTACCCTGAGGCAGTGGGACTCGGGAGCCACTCGCAGAGAGAGGAGAAAGGATTGGGGTGTGTTGGCATTTCCAACCATTCCGTATGTTTGGGTTTTCCCTGGCCAGGTAGTAAATTCGGTTCGAACTGTCCGCTTCTCGCGGTTAATGAGACTGCTTGACCGATGTATGACATATTATGAAGTGAAACTTGGAAGGATGAAATCTTTGTATGAAATAATTGTATTGCAAAACTTGATTGTTTAGCTAGGCTCACCTAGAATGGATAGATTAAAGAAGTTAAAATCAAGATAAAGAAAGTAGAAAACAGCTTAGTCGCTTTTGGCAAAAGAACCCCACTAGCCAAACAGCCTCTCATCGTAGGAGTCGGTGATGTAGTGATCACCAGTCGGTTAAGTCTTGTTGAGTATAACTAGTATACTCAGCCTTGCTTGTGGCTAAATTTTCAGGACCATCCCCTCAGGAGGTAGCTGCCTCTATGGCTTGGGCCTCCCAGCTTCCTCCTGGTTACAGCATCGAGTGGGAGCCGACCTCTCCCGAGGATCGTGAGGAGTAGCGTCACGGCTGACTTCATCGTGACGATACTATGGATCGTCGCTAGTATCTCGTTTACTTTCCGCTGCATGAACTCAAACTATTTATTTATCATTTCAATTTGGTTGTAATAACTCTAAGACTTGTTGTAATTTGAATTGTGGAATGATGTGATCTTTGGAACTCACCTTCGAGTGAGCGTATGGACGGACGATCTTCAGTAGCCGTTGGTCGAGCTTGACTCGACGGTCGAATCCGCACTTGGGAACATTTTTGTATATTAGCACCAATGGAAGGTGGAATATACTTAAGTGGGCCCATTTCTCGGGTGAGATCGCTACAGCTCATGCTAATAGCAAATATTTGAGTTTTTGAAATAGGACTATCAAAAGTGGATGGAGAGAGCACTTGATGCTTATGGAACTCAAACATCTATATTTTATTATTTTGTTCTCCTATGTAATCTTTTCTTTTATTGCTAGGTACCTCAATTAAGCGCTCAATGTATATTAATTTTATGCCTAATATATGCAGGAAAACACAAAGTTTGGGAAGTACCCAGTTTATTGTTGGGCCAAAAGGATTGAGGGCTTGTTTAGTTGGAACCTTAAAGAAGGCAGTTTGGTGGCACAATAAACCTCGGACTATGATACTCTGTCATCGTAATGAATATGGCACTATTAACTTGAAGCGAAAGACTATGGTCAAATACAACTACTTATACCGTGAACTTCTGTTGCGGTATGAAGCAAGGAAAATCACAGGGAATTTTTTTCTCTTGAAAGAAAAAGGCATGTTCAACTGGGAAGCATACAAAGAACACAGAGAAAGCATCAAAAATTCATATGATATTCTTCGCAATGCTCTTGCAAGGTACAAAGATCGTCGTATAAAAGCAGGGTACTTCTACATGTGCATGCATCGAAGACTACATGCAGTATACGTAATGAGTCCGCTCTACACTATGCCGCGAAAAGAAGCGTTGAAAAAAATAAGACGGATTCTTCGGATGAGACAAGCCTACAACCATACTAGCAAAAAAATTACTCTTGATACACATGTGTCAAATTTCGTAACGTGTATTAGTAGAGTGCGAGGATGTATTTCAATGCAAGTATTTTTGCTTTATTTCATTGTTATAGTTGTAGCTTGCATTATAATATTTTCATGATTATATATGTAAACTATATATGAATGATAATTTGATTTATAATAAATTCTAGTTAGTGCTTGTGGAAATATAATGTCTATTTTCTTTTTATATTCATGAAAATTATTTAACTATGCTTTTCTTTTTGCATCTTTCTTTCCTAATATTTTATTTTGTTTAAAGGCATATTAAGAAAGACTTGAGCTCAAAGAAAAATCAAGGGACATGAGGGAAAAACATTTGAGATTATATGACTGCTTTCATGTGACTATACTCCTTTTTCCCACTAATTATTACCAATTTACTATTGCTAAACACGCGCACACACCCCATGGTACCCATGGGTATATCTTGGTTAGTTCTGCGTGGTTTTTCTTTTTGGTTACGTGGTCTGTACATGCATGTCGTTTCAGTTTTGTTGTCGTGCATGTTATTGTTATGTGAGTAAGTTCTATTATCCAAAACTTATGGATTGTTTCCTTACGATCTTTATTTGCTTGACACCGTGGTCATATCACTTGGACGGTTTTAATTGATCGCTGATTCGAAAGAGATTGACACTTGGACCTATTCAATCTTTGTGTTGCTATAAAATTCGCATAGTTCCAATTCTAGGAGAGCATGTCCTCACATCCATAAAGTAATTTTCTTCCTTTGTTTTACTCTATTTGCTCCTACTAGCAAAATGTGATAAATAAATCTGACTAATATCTTCTGAAATTCCTACTAGCTAGCTTGCAACTTAACCAGTTGAGACAAGGCTTAAGATTAATTAATTAATGGAGTACTACTTTCAAAATGGAACGACGACAGCCTTTTCCTGGCACTTCATTCAGACTTCATCTGGACCCTTTTGATCGATCCTGATCGACGTCTGGCTCATAGCTAAGTCCAGCTGAGTAGCGCCTACTCGTCGAGTCCGACCGCTTCGCCCGACATCACGCTACGCAGGATCGACACGTTCGTGCCCACTCATCCAGATGCTCAACTGAAAGAACGCGTCGGAGAATGAAGGACGTGCGTCGATCGCTCGTCCGCGATCGTCATGTGTTCATGCTCACCGGAAGGAAGCTCAACGCGCTCCGTTGGTGCGATCGAGCCCATGGCTTCCACGCCGATCTCGACGAACTCAACCTCCTCGGGTTGTCCATCACTCCATCCTCGACAAGCTGCGACAAGATCATCTCGTAGTCAAGCATTGCAGTGAAACAGTCGCTTCGCGTTGTAAAGAGGCTAGCGAGCACGACGGGGTCCATCGCTTCGGCGGTAGCTCTCCGACATTGTCTTCACGGTGAGCAACATCAGGGAGGTGCTACAGCAGCATCAGCACCATGTCCGAGCTGCACTAGCTGGCGATCAAGATACTGACCAGCTTCGCCATGGACAAGGACGCGAGGGTGTGGCCTTTTTGCTCGTCGCTGCTCGTCCGGCCAGATGCAATTTTGGCTAGAGATGTGAACCGATCAAACAAGCCGAATTTACGAGCCAAGAGCACATTTTCCCTGTTGCCAAGAGTCATCATCGATTTGCGGAAGGATCCACGTGTCGCCCATCTACGCCGGATCCATATGGGAGGAAGTATATATGCAGCCGCATAAAATGTTCTTTCTAAAATTTAGCCCAGAGATCCAAACTCGACTAAAGCTAGGGGAGCGCGGGGTCCGGCAGGCATCCAGCCAGCCAAGCCAGCATGGAACAGGCCGAATCGCCGACTAAAGAATGGAAGAAAGTGCGCGGCGCGGCGGGCGGGCGGCGTGTGCCTCTCTCTAGCATAGCTAGAAAAAGACCTACGCACGTGTAACCAAACCGGCGCGGACCCACGACGAATAACAAGCATGCAGCGACGTTCCAGGACCTTTTGTTGTACTTATTGGTGTGGACCCTCCTTATCCTTGATTTTGAAAAGGGAGGCGTCCACATCAATGGATTCAGTTGCTGCTGGCTGCAGGTACGTGTAACTCTTGTGTCACGACGGTGCCGCAGCACACCATGCTACTGGACTGGACAACATGCATCTCATCGATCACCAACTTGCTGCATTGCTGCAATGGATTCGCTCTCAAGGTAGGACATGATATCCATATACTAAAATGTTCCATTTTCTTCCAATTCGAATTTTTCTCTTATTCATGTTGCATATCTTCTTTCAGCTCATGGACAGCATGCCGACCAGGGTTTACAATTCCGGTATAATAAAAATTTCGGGGGTTACCGAAAAAATATGAAATTTTGGAAATTTCGTATTTTCCGATGTCTACTGTAGCATTTTGTTTTTAAAAAAATAATTAAATTTGTGCTAAAAATAAAATACTATAATGATATCGTTTTTTTCGTTTCACTGCTCACCGAAGAATACGAAATTCCGGAAATTTTGGCGAAAATTGTGAACCCTGACCCAACTCCAAAATCCGTTCACAAAAAATGTGATCCTTCAGAATCTGATATCGCATGGAAGTGCATGGAGAGGTGGACATCCTTAATTCCACCAATCACTGCGGAGCACTTGCCAGAGGACAGAGAAAATGTTGAGTTCATAGGCGAGAGTGTGAAAGAAGATGGTCAACATGATGACGAGATTTTTTTTTTTTGAGAACATGCAGAAGAGCTGCGTATCTTTGTATTAAGAAGAAAAATAGAACCGGGATGAGTTTTTGATGTCCTCGGATCAACAATCTTCCCAAGCTCATGTGTCAACTGAACCCATCCCTCTTCCTGAAAAAACCTGATAGTGGTGATGCATATAGTTCTGAGCAGACACTGGAGATTTGAGGCAAAAGGTTTATGGGGAGAAAGACGTGAAATCCAGCTTTTGCTGTTGCACAGTTGAAACTTGAAGAGTTGAGCACAAATTCGACAGTCAGCAGGTCCAGCAGCTCATCATATTTGGATGGGGCAAGCAAGTCAAGGGTGCATACTCCTTGTTCGCAAGAAGATTACTCGTCAAAGCAAGATAATGACACCGGCGTACTAGAAAGCTCAGTTGCTCATGATGCCGAATTGATAGTTGCTGCTTCAGAATGTGGGACTGAAATTTCAATTTCCTCTACACTGGACTCACCAGATAGATCCGACGGTGACGGCGGGGAGATTGGAATGGAGATTGGAGCTCTGGAGAATAGAAACTACGCTCCCGACAAAGCTAATAAGGATGACTGTGTTGTGCATTTCGAAGTGAAAAATGCTTCGGAAGTAGAAGCCCAGCTGCAAGAGGAGGAACTACAGAATGGCCATGTCGCCAACCCTGAAGTAGAAGCCCAGCCACAAGAGGAGGAGCTTGTCGAGGAACTAAATGTTGAACCAGAACATTCAGATTTGCATTACAATTTGGAAAAACCTTTAGAATCTTATGCCGCACCTGAAGGTACTCCGATGAGCCGGGCCGCCGTTCCAGAATCCCACGGAACACCATCAAGTGAGGTCTATGTTAATACCAAAAAGAGGAGGAGCAAAAAGCCCAAGTCCCATGCAGCCAAGAGGTCACTGGCTAGTCCAAGCAGTGATTCGGTAGGACGGAGCAGCACCGATAATTTCTTGAAGGAATCAGAGAGAGAGAGAGAGAGAGAGAGAGAGAGAGAGAGAGAGAGAGACAGAGAGCAAGGCTGCTAAATCCGACCACGTGGACCAAGAACCTCGAAGATGAGCCTAGAGTTACATGCAGTTTGCATCTCCCAGCATGCAACGGTCATCGTCCCAGGCCCAGCAAAACGTGATGTTCCTCGCAACCCATCTGGTGAGTACTTTATTTTTCTCATATGCCTTTTTGTGCTATCTGATCACCTCAGCGCTTTATCCTTGTATCTGCTTAGCTAGTCGTGTTGAGGATTAGTTTGTCAATACGTTTTGTAGCGACCTTGTAGCTGCTCTTGGCTGAGCTCTTGTTATTTTTTTTTGAACAAGACTAATCTTGTTAATTGCAGACAAGGGGTTGCATATCTGATGAGTAGGCCAAGCATTCGCATGGAACTTGGGCTGGTCATATGGAGTTGCAAGCTGCTTCCCTTCTCACAAGAAAAAAAAAAGCATATGCATTCACATGGTGAGTATGCGATGCAAGTGCAGCATTCTGATTTATTGATTTATATAAAGCACACAGTAATACATTATGCATTCAAGATTCAAGAACACCGCGTCTTGTATGGGTTATGTTACTAAAAGTTGCCATTGATGCTTGCGCTTCTGGTTAGCATTGTCTAATAGTGCAAGTGTTGTTTAGCCGTTGTGCATTACAGAACTGTTGTTTTATGTGCATCTTAACTCACCACGTTGGTATATAAACAACTTCTCAGGCGGTCAGGCCGTGAAGCTACTAATACGATGCACTTGTAAGTTGTAGTATTCTCAAAGTAAACAACACATATTGAATGATAGTAAAAGACATCTAACTCTCACACAGTAACTTATACTCTGAAATCAATTCCATGCCAATACAGGTCTTATCGTCATGGTGAGCACTACAACAGTATCAGGCTGAGAGAAGATCCATGTCAAGGTCCCGCAATGCCAGTTCTTATCAAGGTTTTTTGTTGCAATATTTGACAATACTTGCACTTACCTTTGTCTATTTCTTTTTGTTACCCAGTCGCAGACGGATGCTAACATATCTAGCACGGACAATAATGCACAAACAAAAGCAAGATCAACCTATGATCAAACATCAGTTAAATTGGTCATGGCTGGAACTGGATGTTCTGATGCTGCCATAGCTCAGCACGTATGAACTATAGGATCAATCGTCATTTCTTGCTGCAGTTTGCATTTAGCGAAGTTTGAATGTTGGTAGTATTTTTTTTCTAGTACCAAACTTACTATTATCATACAGGTTTTGGGATAAATGGACGGCGATGCTGAAGCTGCCATTGAGTACATGATAGCGGAGCGATTTGCAATGGGTACTAATGATGCAGAGAGAGACCCCTATACAGACTATGCATTAGGTAAGGCTCTCACCAGACCTGTTTCTTGTGGCACCATTAATTTAGTTGACCCATGCCAAAATATGGGCTTGTTTGCTTTCTAGCAGGCGCCTCATTCACACGTGAAATTGTCTAGGAGGTTTTACATATGAGATAAATAGATAATAGGCAGGTAGGTAGGTCCTTATTCAAGTTGTTTGAGTGCATGCGTATTAATTAAGAGATTTACCATTTTTAAAAGGTCAGTATGAAGATTATCATTGAGAAGCATGAACACATTACCTGGGAAGAGCGGAGTTTTGTTGCTGACATATAGGCTACTTCTTTTGTTGTTCTCATTTAATGCCTTGTAGGTGTTTAACCTCTGATGGCAGGTGTTGCTGTTGATGTCAGATAAAAACATTGTAAACGCTTTCTGTTGCTGCTATTAGACTGGTTTCAGAAGCATGTCTAGTTGTTTAGGAAAGAGAGGAAATTCACGTTTTTTGTTTCTATTTGATTTCTCTTTCTTGTTCAACTAAGGTTCAGTTCTCTATTCCGATCATGTAAAAGGTGTCTTGTAGTTTAGCCACGGCTTCACCAAGAGAACCTCCAAGGTATAACCTTTTAACGTTTCCAATACTTTTAGGAATTATTTGTTTACTGATGACCCCTGGGTGGTGGTTATGACTTATGACCAAGAATATTATGTGCTTTAGTAACTGTCGAAATGCAAATGGAAACTGATTGATGCCTTCGTTATTGATATCATCAGGGCCAAAGGTGGCCAAGGGAAGGGCCAGAAGGGAAAGAAGCAAAAGAAGAAAGAACAAGCTGCCGCAGTACCCGTCAAGGTCAAGGAGTCTGTAGTTGAACCAGACCTAGGAGCTCTTTGCATACGAACACTGAACGAGTTATGCTGTATTCTGATGACTTGCTCCTACTCTGCTGCATTGGTTGTGATTTCTCATGCTCAGTTAAAGCGAATGCCATCTGGTGAGTGCTGAATGACCGACCAATAAGTATCCCACCTCTACTGCTAAATACGGATATGAGCTGCGATGATGTTGATGTTGGCGAATTAGCAGATTTTGAGGTGGTATAAAATAGCAGATGAGATGGGCCATTGGTACGATACCTTTTTTCCCCCAAGGAACACCAGCCCCACTAATTGTGATTGTTGACCCTGTCATTGATGTCGTACCACCCTTTTTAGCAGCAAAATCTGCCTGATGTAAGCTGATGTAAGTTGTGTTTGATCTGTGCGGGCCGAGGGAAATAGTTATTCTGTTGGAACATGTTTTTATCGTATCTTTTTTTTATTTTTAACTATCCAGTTCCATTTACCTATTCTCTTGGAGTTGCTCTATAGGGGAGGCGTTATTGAACTGAACATCTATTCCAGTGGACAACAAAAGAAACATCACTTTCTACATACAGGCGCCAAGCACTCAAATCATATACCACTATACCATACCTACATCTAGTCATTTCCTTCCTACTTATTTGACTAACACTAAAAAACAGAACACGGCCTTATGTTCATGCAAAACTCTCGAGAAAGAACCTGAACACTGCGCTTTTGGACAAGAATGGCCATAGCAAAAAGAAGAAGAAACAGGCTGGCCAAGCCATGCAAGCTCTCTTACAAAATTTCCTGGCAGAATACGCAGTCTTCTTCGTATTGGTGACCTTTGGGGTATATTAAGACTGCGTCAACACACAGGCCGCCTTTTGTATGTGTACAATCAATCTGCATCATAGAGAACTTAAGTTCCGTCACCTCATCAGAACTCGATACGGCAAAATCACCGACGTGGTAGAGGATCCATCTTCCTGGGTTATTTAGATAAAATTCAGACTCAGTGTGCAGATCAGCTGAAGTTGATAGCTGGAACCGTGTTGGTTTGATATCCCAACCGTGAATACTCTCAGAGCCATGGCCTCGACGGCCCATCCACCTGTGTGGTCGACCCAAATGGAGTCGGAAGAATAGGCTGTATGAACCAGCAGGAAAGCAGAAATCGATCTCCCCGCTCACCTCAAGCCACCAAATCTGCTGAAGATAGGCAACGCTGTGAAACCTGCAATAAAAACAATTGCAATTTTATCATCTTGTGTTCATTGACTTCAGGAATGACTGTAAACGAAATTGGTAGAGCTCAAATATACAAAGATGGACGAAGTTACAACCCCAGAGCATGCAAGGCAAGGTGAATTTCCTTTTATGAAGATATCTGAGGTATATGTGCAAAACTATTAATGTAATGGAACAATTACCAAAAAAATCAGCTCATAAGGAGTGTTTGGATGAATTAGTAAATTTTCAGATTCAGTTCGAGTAGTCCACTATGAATTAATTTTTCAGATTCAGTTCGAGTGATCCACTATGAATTAAACCATGAATATTTGTATACAAAAAACCTCTATTAGAAATGCTCTAAAGTTTAAGTATCAGACATCGTATATAGCTATCATTCAGACTGCAAGTGATAATGCTGCTGATTATATGCAAGAACATGACAAAAGACATAAATGTTATCAGGGCAACAAGTAGGTACCAGTGTACCACAAATCGAATCACAACCTATTTCTGGATGTGCAATTTGCATCTGAGATATTGAAAATAATTGTACACCTACTTCCTTTTCAATGACACTGCAGTGATTGACTTTGGTTTTATGCAGCATGATGATTATCATACAAAGTAGATTCTCAATCAAAGATAGAATTATCCAGATAGATATTTGAACCTATGAGCTTAGTGACGTTAAATGAGTACACAGCCTGAAGACATAAAGTGATCTCCACTCCCTGCATGAGTCAGCAACTAAAACAACGCAGACTCTGTTTATTTCCATTTGTAAAGTTTGCAAACTCCTCACATCGAATGTTTGGACACTAATTAGGACTATTAAACATAGAAGCATGGAATCCTACGCGGCTATGTCTTTACTCGGAAAAATAGAATTACCTTGATTCCTCTGTGGATAGGTGGCTCCAGTACCTCCGATCATCTCTGCCAGTGATTGACATAGCCTTGGAGGAGATGGACATGCAAAAACCTCCCCTGTCCTTCTCAATCCAAAATTCCTACTCACATAACTGCTTTTAATTAGACCATCAAACAGAGATAGAACAAAAAGCCACGAACATCACTGAAGACAAGCATGTCGTTAGTATGAAGAAACGAAGAAAAAGCAGATACCTTGGTGCCGCCGTCGAACGGGGTGGGCCTGCAGAGGCGCGCGTATATCTCCTTCTTGATCATGGCAGCGGAGCAGCACCGGCCGTTGCCCTCGGCCGCGCCCTCGCAGTCGCAGTCGTCGTCGGCCGCGGCGGCCAGCGCGGCGAGGTACCGGTGGTTGGCGGGCAGCTTGGCGGTCCAGATGCAGTCGGCAGAGGCCGCACCTCGGAACGCCCGGTTGAGGCAGGCGACCTGGCAGATCTCCAGCGGGTCGAGGTAGAGCAGCACCGCCGCCACGCAGCTCTCCGGCATGTCGCCCAGAGACGTCTGCCCCCACCCACGGCCGTACCCCTCCGGCCCAACCATGCTCGACGCCCCCGCCCCCATCCAAATTGCAAAAATTCGACGCGAAACAATGCGGGTGAGTTGGTCAGTTTCCTCGGATTTCGCGGACACCTTTCTCCTCTATCCGGTCGGGGACGGATGGATAACCGCCAATTCCTCTTCAATTCAACCGACTTGCAGCGGCGAGAAACCTCGCTCCAAGACCAGGAGCAGCCACCGCGACCAGAATCCCGGCCAACCTTCAGCACAAAGACCAAATTTTTTCCACCTGACGACACTAAAATGCTCAGAATTTCCGCGCAACACGCCTTGGATAGAGAATCAGAGGGGGGAAGAGGAGACTTTCGGAGGAGTGGCTTCCGACGGAGGAGAGAACTAGGCGCCGGGTGCCTTGCTGACCTGGTGATGGCCGTATAAAATAGCGCGCTTTTCAGGCCGATGGTTTTGGACAGACAGGGAAAACTGGCTCAAGTGGATATTGTTGCTTTGGCAAATCTTGGCCACGTCGTCCGCGGCATTGTTTCAGCTAACGATCAGGTGTGGGGGCGATGGAGATCCGAGTGGGAGTTGGGGGACAAAACTGATTAGGTGTAGCCGCGCAGTCAGTTTGGTGTCGCGTGGACTTGATGTGTCGTTATGGCTCTGGTAGCTCGCTTCATGAGGTGGTTCGTATCAACAGTGTTAGTGTAGTGGAACAAAATATATATACTACTAGTGCTATGGATAATCCTTGTACCACAAATATCACGAATGATCCATTGCGGATAAGTTGGTACACATTCGCTGTCATGCAAATATATTAACAGTGTTTGTTGTCAGCATGAGTAAGTTAAAAGTCCACTTTAAAGAAAATTGGCCTTCGCTAAGATGGAGTAATCAGTAGTGTTGTTTACATGCATACTCGTTTAATGTGAAAACACGTACCCATGTTATGTGGTGCCTTGTATTTGTCCTGATGCATACACAAGCTTTGGATTTGTCCTAAAAACTGCCTTAAGCAGCATCTGTCCGTCAAATAGTTGTACGATTGTTTTTTTTTTTCGTTTTCTTTAACTTCTAGACTTCTAGGAGTAGCTAGCGATTCATGTATGACGTGGACGAACCAGTGCACCATATAAACTCAGCCCTTTTTCAGTGACGACAACGGTACCATTTGACAGCTTAACGAACGATGAAAGCCACAGTAATGGAAATCTCCGGCAGGACCAGTACTGAAAGCAACATGATGTCTGAAGAAGGCATCCACATCTGCCGGCCTACCTGGATCAACTGCGCTTTTCTTCTACAGCAGAGCAGAGCTGCCCCCTCGCGATCAGAGAGGCCTCGCCAAAACCACCCTCTAGAATCTCTCGTCAGGACAAAAAGAGAAGCTCGAAAGCGAGGCGTCTCTGATTGCCCCAGATAGATTCTAAAATATCACTGATCGCGTCGAGTTTATGCTGCACAACAGCTAGACAGTGCACATTACGCGACGAGTTTGTGCTGCACAACAGCTAGCGTGGTCGCGTGGAGGCCTGGAAGGATCGGCTGCTCCGATCCGGTCAGCGAGGCCCTACCCGTTCTTCTGCTCGTTCGATTCCAATCAGGGTGGCAGTGAGCGAAGCCAGCAAGTGGCGCGATGAAAGATAAGGGACGCTACGTGGAGATCACGACGACGAGGCTGTCGGCCATCGCCAACGCTCGCCGTGGCAACCGATAAGGTTGGAGCCGGCGAGCCGTGGAGGCGGAGCAGCGCACACGCCTGGCCTGCTTGCCGGCCGCATGCGTGCTTGGACCGTGTGCCAAACTGGGATAAGCCTCGGCCCCGTTTCCCCTTGAGATAAGTCAGTCTTTCAACCTTTAACTATCACGTTAGTCCGATTTTGATCCTCGAACTACAAAACTAGACATCTTGCACCACTGAAGTGTCCAAACCGGACAAAATACCCCCTTAACCTAACCCACTCCGGTTTTAAAATGACGTGGCACTGGTTTCGGATGACATGGCTGCTACTCGACCAAAACAAAAAAAAATAATAATGGTGTGCCCCACATATCATCCTAGGCAGAGAGAGAGTTGGGCACGCGCAGCCGCAGGGGCACGAGCTCCTTGTCCGCTGCCTCAAGCCGTGCCCAAGGCGGTGCTCGCCGTCGCCGCCGTGAGCCACACGCGCGCGGAGCTTAGCTGAGAGGAAAGAGTATGCAGCACAGGTGAATGGGATGCAGATGCCGGCACACACAGAGGTGAGGGCCGAGTGGCTGGTGGAGAAAAGGAGCAGCGTGATCCTCCGGCGCGTTGTGCATGGTCTGCTGACAGAGATGCCAGAGTACTGGCGGACCAAGGTGCTCGCTTGCCGATTTGGATGCTTGAGCTCGGTAGGAATGAAATCAGCATGACGAAGAATCAAAATCTAAAAATACTAGAAAAATCCCCAAATCTCCCATATCTGAGCCTTGAGCTATCAGCCATGGCGTGGGCGAGCTCGGCAGCCACGGACAGGGGGCTCTAGCTCAAGCTGCACGGTCATGGCACGGACACATCGAGAAGCTCGAGCAACTCCAGGCCATGGAGCAGTGACGGTGATGTGCGGAGCTCGCCATGCCTGGGGGCTGCCGTCGGAGCTCGACGGTCCGGCCATAGGGATGTGGTAGCAGGTCACCGGACATGGGGATTGGGGCCGCCGTCGAAGCTCGCCGCACAGCTTGCCACTCCCAACTCCCAAGGCCATGGGGAGTTGGGGACGTCGCCGCAGCTTGCCCGCCATGGCGACGCGGCCATAGCTTCCCCTCCCTCTTCTTCTTCGAGGACGGTGCGGCGGCAATGAAGAGTTGCTGAGACGTGGCACAACTCAATGGCCATGGAGGCGCGCTCGCCAGCTAGCAAAGACGGAGGGAGGCGCGGAGCCGAAGGGCACCGTCGGCGAGGAGCAAAGAGGTGAGGAAGAGAGAACATGGGCATTTTAGTAATTTCTAGTGGGTAAGTGGGTTAAATGTACAGCGTGGCAACCATGTAGGCAAGACCACTGCCATGTCATCGAGAAAACCAGCTTGTTTGGTCTCAATGGGGTAAAATGTCCGGTTTGGACAGTTGGATGGTGTATGCTATCTGGTTTTACGGGTCAAGGGTGAAAATCGGACGAACGTGATAGTTGAGGGTTGAAAAACAGACTTTCCCCTTTGGATTATCGGCTTCATGGCAGAATATCAATCTTTCTCTTCCTTCGTAAACTAGAGAATTCCTGTCGCGAATACATCCGAGTCAGCAACGAGAGGCTCGGCACCCCTATCTATCGTCATGAATGAACAATTTAGCGCAATGGACAACCGATCCAAACTCGACAGGACATATCTGTAACACCCCTAGTTTTTAAATAAAGCTAAACAAGTAATCAAGCCTAACCAAGGTTAATTGAAAGAAAGAAATCAAAAGAAATGCTAAAAGGAATTCGATAAGAAATTAAAAACACCCCAAAAAGAGGCAAAACGAAAACCTTTAAATTTTACATAAGAACTTGAATTTTGGCCAATGCAAAGTTTGAAGGAGAGACCAAACCAAGCATCTCCCATTTTGAAACCATAGCCTAAAAATGTTTGGAAGCATCTCAAATTTCAGACCCTAACTTTGGAATTTGAATTTTTCAATTCAAATTCAAAAGCTGAAATGGAATCTTAGCCAAAACTCGAGATTTTACCATAGAACATCAAAATCTCCAAAAAGCAAAGTTGTACAGCTTCACATTTCTGAGCTTTGCCTCAATTGGAACTTTGGCCAATTTTGCCATTTAGCCCCTCGAAATTCAGAAATTCAGTTCAAAACAGGGATTTACCCCCTTTTGAATCACGGCCAAATTTTCAACTTTTTATCAAAATCTCCAGTGCAGAGAGGTGTCCCACTATCCCTTCTACAACTTTCATGTTCACACTTTCACGAGTTCAGTTTAAAAATTTTGAGTTTGGAGCTTGCTCACCAAATCGGCTTTTGAGCCGTGGGCACGCGCTCCCGGAGCTCGCGCGTGCGCTCTCGCAAGCCCGCGCCATGCCGCCCGTGCCCTGCTGCCGTTGCTGCCCCCCCCCTGCGCCGGCCAGCAGCGCAGCGACGTGTCTCGCATCATGGCGCACGCGTTTGACCCAACGCGAGCCTCTGCCGCGTCCTGCAGCTCGCTGCTCGCTCGCGTCACGATCACGCTCCGCGACCTTCGAGCTCGGACCGCCGGTCCGTCGCCGCCTCTCGCTCCGTCAAATCCTCCCCAAAGCTGCACCTGTGCGCGCCAGGCACCCACGAGCCTCTGCTCCGCTTTGCCCTGCTCCGCCTGCCTGCTCAGGGCATGCCCACGCCGCGACAGGCCGCCATGCGCCATGGCAGGCGCTGACCGGCACGCCGTTGCCCGCGCCCGACCTTAGGGCCCTGCCCGAGCATCTCCTGGACTCCCTTTTCCCTTCCCTACAAAGCCCAAGGTCCATCCCTCGCTCGTGTGACCGCTACCCCTCGCCGGAGTCGCCATTTCCGCCGCCGCGCTCGAGTCGCACGTGGACAACCTCCTCCGCGCCTCCCCCGGCCAAACCACCGCCACCAGCAGCTCCGCCGTGCCCCACTGTCTCTCACCGAGCCTTCTCCCACCTTCCTCCGCCACCCCAGTCGCCGGCGCGACTCACCGGAGCAGAGCCGAGCGCCGCCACCATCGACGACCATCTTCCCGACCTTCTCCGACCTCGAGACCACGCCCAAAGAAACCGCGGTGAGCCCCTCTCCGTTTTCCCCCACCTTCCCGGCCCGGAGTCGCCGCCGTTTGGCCGGCGTGCGAACGCCGGCGAGCCGAGGATCAAACTGTATCTCCTACCTTTTTCCAGGGGGTCAAGTGAAAGATGTAGGGACCTCGTTGTAAGGCTTTCAAAAGTTTCAGGGTTCACAGCGTAAAATAGATTCTACCTTTTGGGTTAATTCGCTGAGATATTCAAAAATTCGTAGAAAATCGTAGAAACATCAGAAAAATACAAACTAAATTTCTCTGGAAACCTTGAAGCATGAAGATCATTTCCCTAGTTATGAGTTGTCACTTTTGAGCTATAGTTTTTGCAGTATAAATTCAATTCAATTTGAACACATTTCATCATAGTTCAAAATCTACACATGCACTGGGGCTGTGCTTGGGATATGTTGGTAGGGTATATGACACTAGCTTAATGCGCAAGTGGTGCACAAAAATCTGTTGTATATCTCCAGATATGAATTATTTTGTAAAGGCCATGCTGTTTTACAAATTAAATCGTGGAAATAATTTTTCTCCGGGAAAAATAAAACCCTTGCACCAGAGAGGTTTAAGGAACCATAGAAACCTTAGAAAAATGACCATGGAAATTTTTGAGCACAATAAAATGGTTAAATGATTTTTGGTGGTTTAAACATGGTGAAATTCCACAAAAATAATCATAAATCAAAATCTCATGCAAACTTGCAGAGAGATCACTCTTGGTGACCTAAGTCACTATGCCAAGTGGCATAGACAGAAACCTTATAGTTAGTTTTGTAGGATTTTAGTTTGTTATTAGGCAAAAATATAAGAACATTTTTTAATAAATTATAGAAAAATCACCATGAGCCAAGTTTTGGCCTAGGCTCTTGCCTTGGCATGAGCAAGCCTCTGGTCCAATGGCACCTAAAAATAATGTTCCTAAGTTCGCCTTTTGAATGATAGAAAAAGGACTTAAATAGTGGGAAAGAGAAGAAAAAGAAAAGAACAGAGAGGAAAAAGAAAAGGAAAAGAGAAGAAAAAGAAAAGAAAAGAGAAAAACCTAAAACTCTAAAATCAAAGTAAAGGTTCAAAATGAAAATGGTATATTCACTTATAATTAACGTTTATCCTTTCCAATTCATTAACCAAGATTTACATAAACCCTAACTATTTAAATCCGGATACTTAAGCATTCATGCATTCGTGTAGATTCGGGTCTCGCCGACGGAGTCTACGAGCTAGTCCCCGCTGCCGAGGAGATCGCCCAGGAGTCTGAGGTGAACGTGGTGCACGTGGATCCGAGCCCCGAGCAGGAGTACCGCTTCGAGCCGGAAGGCAAGCCCCGGAGCATAACCTAACTTTACTTACGCGATTTACTTGATTATATGCTTGTGCATTTAAGTTTCAAGGAGTTGAATGAAACCCTAGATTGCATGATCATAGGTTCCTTTGATTGAACACTAGTATGTTAGGTTCGATAGTTGCTATGCTTAAGACCGTTAGAAGTCGAGTGTTTCCGACACTCGCGAGATATAGGAGTTGTATGTCTACTCATATCAGAAACATAGAGATGATGGACGGATGCTGGTAGATTCTCGTCTATCGATGTTTTAATTGGAAACATGTGGTACTTTTGTGTCAAGCGTTTGAACGTACCACATATATGCACGGTTTATGGGACCGGTAAGTCCCGGTATCAGATTGAAGCAGCTAGGGCCGATAGCCATCTCTCCTTGGAAACCATTGTTTTCCCCTGCCGTACACTTGTGGATATATGCGTGAGACTGTGAGTGAAGCAGTAAACCTTTATCCTGAGGAAATGGACTCGGTTCCGAATTGTGGATCGATGAGAAAGGATTGGGGTGTGTTGGCATTTCCAACCATTCCGTATGTGTGGGTTTCCCCTGGCCAGGTAGTAAATTCGGTTCGAACTGTCCGCTTCTCGCGGTTAATGAGACTGCTTGACCGATGTATGGCATATTATGAAGTGAAATTTGGAAGGATGAAATCTTTGTATGGAATAATTGTATTGCAAACTTGATTGTTTAGCTAGGCTCACCTAAAATGGATAGGCTAAAGAAATTAAAATCAAAATGAAGAGATTAGAAAACAGCTTAGTCGCTTTTGGCAAAAGAACCCCACTAGCCAAACAGCCTCTCATTTTAGGAGTCGGTGATGTAGTAATCACCAGTCGGTTAAGTCTTGTTGAGTATAACTAGTATACTCAGCCTTGCCTGTGGTTAAATTTTCAGGACCGTCCCCTCAGGAGGTAGCTGCCTCTATGGCTTGGGCCTCCCAGCTTCCTCCTGGTTACAGCATCGAGTGGGAGCCGACCTCTCCCGCGGATCGGGAGGAGTAGCGTCACGGCTGACTTCATCGTGACGATACTATGGATCGTCGCTAGTATCTCGTTTACTTTCCGCTGCATGAACTCAAACTATTTACTTATCATTTCAATTTGGTTGTAATAACTCTAAGACTTGTTGTAATTTGAATTGTGGAATGATGTGATCTTTGGAACTCACCTTCGAGTGAGTGTATGGACGGACGATCTTCAGTAGCCGTTGGTCGAGCTTGACTCGACGGTCGAATCCGCCTTTGGGAACATTTTCGTGTATTAGCACCAACGGAAGGTGAAATATACTTAAGTGGGCCCATTTCTCGGGTGAGATCGCTACAATATCCCACCATAGACCATTCCATCCTAGATGTAGATGGGTTGATCCGTCAAACCAAGCAGATAAAACTTATGTCCCTGAAAACTGTGTGGTTATGGGGCTGTTTGGTTGGGTGGTTTAGAGGTTACCCAGACTTCTCTAATACAACCAGCCCATGTTTGGATGCCTGAAGAGGGTTCTAAGCCAGGCCTGGATAGTACAAACGGAGGCCCTTGGCCTGGCTTCCTGGGAACGCAAGGAAGGCTCGCATCCGCCGATGCAGGCTTGCGCTAGCGATGGAGCGGCCAGAAACCGAATCGCGTCACCGCTCCTTTGCTACCACCATCCATCTCTTCCGCCGCCGCCACCACCACCTGCAAGGTCAGTCGTCGTCGTCGTGCTTCTGCCGGCCTCCTCCACGGCTCGCACCTCCTCCGCGCCGCTGTCCTCGCCTTCGCCGTCACGCTTGCCTTCCTCGTCGGCAGCTAGTGGCATGACACCTCGTCTTCTTCTCGTCCGTCGCCTCCTCCTCCTCCTTCCGCTCTCCTTCAGTCGCGCTCCCCGCCACCTCCACCGTCCCGCATGCTTCTCCTACTCCCGATTTGGCCAGGCAAGATCTCAATCTGTTTGTTGTTGAGCACGATTTGGAGGGGATTTGCGGGTGGTGGAGCTTAATCCGTCATTGCGCAACCACAAGGCCTTCTCGCGGCGGCGGCGCAAGCCCGACGCGAGCTTCAGCTCGCCAGTGGAGCTCACGGCCCCGCGCTCCACCCGTCACTGCCATCCAGCTCAAGATTCGCGAGCGGTGGATCTTAATTTGCCTCGATTCAACGCCTTAGCGCACGAGATTGAAAGGGAGCGTCCCAAGTTGGATCTGCTGTGCCGCAGTGCCCGGGATTGAAGGGTCGCATCCCAAGTCGGATGAGCTGTGCTACAATTGTCGTTTGCTTCTCCTTTGTCTACTGCTCGGCTGCTATAGTTGCAATTTGCTTCTCTTTTTCTCATTTGATTCATTCATCTTCGTAGATGTGCAGTATAAGGAAAAGGCACATGCCTCCATCAACTTTTCTACCTATCTTTTTTGCTACTGTCGATTTTAATCAATTCGATGTGGGCATCCTTCCTTTTTTGCTACTCAGATTTTGATCGATTCTTCGTGGGCAGCCTTCCGTTTTCTCTAGCGTGAATATATTACAATGGTAGCTTCGCCGGTTAATTCTGAAGCTGATACATTAGCAAAGAATGGGTGACGAGAGTTAAACTCACCATGTTATAAGAAAGGTGATAGGACTCTAGCCATCCAAGCAACCAAACAAAGGAGAAGCAAAGCCAGGCTTATGTTATACAGCGAACCAAACATGAGCCTCTTGTACTGAGCTACACAGGTTTATGTTGGCTTGGCTTAGTTCCTAGCCAGGCTAGATCTAAGCCAACAAACCAAACACACCCTATGTTTCACCAGATGTACTAGTTGTCACAACTCAGAATGAAACTTCCAAGCGTTACCAACTACTGCATTCCTTTATCAGGAAAAGAAAAAAAAAACAGCTTCACTCGCTGCTCGTGAAATGAGATTAGTGGGATCTGAGGGCCACATTTCGAAAACGACCCGCTTTCGTCATCTTGATAGATGTTGAGATCCAGCAGCCGTTCCCTCCAAAAACAAAAACAAAAAAAACAAAAAAAAAAAAAAAGATCCAGCAGCCGCCATGACAGTTCGGCAAGAGTAGCGTCAGGATTGGCTCCAACACACAAACCAATCAAAGCTAACCTAGTTAACAAAACTGGTTTTCTTTTCACAATCAGCCGCAATCACCTTCGGACTCGGCAGCATTTTAGCTTCCACGGTGTATGATGATTGCGTCAGTTACGTGCATGGCATCGACTCCCAGACCAGACTGACGCGCCGTGGTTTCGTGTCGTGCTTCCTGTCTCCTCTCTTGAGTATTATACAGCGCATTGCCATGGTGTGTTGCGTAGAGACTAGCGAGTTTGTCCATGCATGGGCTGCTTGCTCGAGGAATTCCATCATTCTGAAAATACCTAGCTATCCATAAGTTTGAATTCCATCTATGACCCGGAACGGCCAATCCGAGTCAAGACTGCAACCATATTCCAAAACGGTTGGCTGAGCATATGAGAGGTCAGACTCTCCAGCAATCTGACCACTTGAGCATATCACAGTGCATGTTAGTTTACAAAAGTGCACCAGTGCCTAATTTTCATAACGTTACTAGTTCAATCCAAGTTGCAGCATTCCAGGGAGCATGATTGAATGAGGTGGGGCCAAGATACTGAAATGAATTGACCAATATACACAATAAGATGATAAAAGGGACTACAATGTGGCCACAAGTCTGAAAGTCGTCCAATTCAGATGCAGAGATCATATTGATTTTGCTGGTGACATCAGTAACTTGGCCACTGTTACGGATCCTTAAGCAATACAGCGCATTACCTTTCTGTAACCATGCAGCATGCATGTATGAATAATGCACATCTAACTGCAGTACTTCAGATGGCTTGCTGGAGATGGTGCTGCTCACTTTTCCGAGCCGAAAACCTCCTTATTGCAAACAGGGCACACCTGCAGCGCAATATATGCAACTAAAGGCTTAGCAGTGATAACTGATCACGCTTCCTCGGAATAACAAGTGAAAAACTACAGACATGGTTACAAATATAAAAGTGCCAACGCAACCCATTGTCTGAAAATGCCAGCTTTTCTCAGGTTGAATTTAAAGCGAAAACTATACAAATGGTTACTCCATAGCCATAAGAATGTGCAACGTGATTGCTCAACAGTTCTCCCTCTCAGTGTTACCTTGCTTTATTATTATTATTTTGAGAACTCTTTACATTCTTTCCTCAAGTTTAACCTGCTTGGGTCACGCTTAAGATATTAAATTATAATTGGCAATCAATTTGCAGCATAATACAAAAAAAAAGATTACATCTACAAGGAATGTAGCTTTGCGTGGCACAAGCTAGATAGCTTACCTTATTAATCTGTAACCATTTTGCGACACAAGCTTTGTGATACTGATGTCCACAGGGCAATTTAATCAGCCTATCTCGGTTCTTGTAAGCCATACAGCAGATCACACATCTGCATAAATATGAACAACAGTGGGTGTCAGAATTGTTCCTTACCTAAACAACATAAGTCAATACAAACATTCAAGCATATACAGAAAAGACCATGAATTATTACCCGAGGAACAAACACCTGGTAGCACAATGTCAGAGGTTTCAACTTAAGATTACAAAATATTATTCTTAAAAAACATTATAGTACAACTAATCAGTATAATCCGTTGTTCCACATTAGGATAAGCTTCGTGGAGCAATGGAGAACCCACACACCACTGCACTTACAAATATAAAAAATTTGTTGGGCAAGAAAAATGAAAAGTCAATAATCTCTGAATCAGCTGTAAAACATACTCGTCACATTTTTCCTTTCTTGAGAATATCCTAATTTTGTAGGTTGAAGTTGGTAAGAGCGCTATGACACTTTCAGGTAGCCCTTTGCTTTCTGTACCAATGGCTTCGCCTAACTGTTGTAGTTCCTGAAAATTGAAATTGCAAAGAGTTCAACAAAAGTAATGCAAGGTAGCAAGCAGCAACCTAGTTTACTAGTGTATATTCCTGAACTGTTAATCACCTATAAGCCCATCATGCACAGCTACAAAATTTCAAGGAGCAACCCCAATCTCAGTGCCAGCATGGGGTGTAAAAGAAAAGGTCCATTTCTCTAATACTAAACCTTAAATCACGATAATATTAATACCATTAACCACAAGGCTACAATAAAATAGAATATACAGTTCCAAGCAAAAAAAGGTACTGATTAGAACCAAAAGCTAGCTACCACATACCACTGATGGAAGCATAATCAAAAGAAAATCAAATGGCTAGATAGAACGCACCTCATAAGTCATATTATCAGGATCAATACCATCCTCCTCCACTACCTGCATATTGGTTATCGGCACAATAAAATGAAGAACACATTGATTGACAAATATACTTGCCGGAAACAAATACCTGAGGAGGTCTGCTTGCAGAACAATTGCCCCTATCAGATGCTGAAGAAGACGGTGGCTTTCTTCCTAAATGAGTAATTTGAGACAACAGATTAGCACTTAACCTGAGAAACATGTTGACTCCAGCATTAAAGAATGTGACTATGCAACTAACCATTATTGTCACTGAGTGTCGTTTTGGCTAGTTGGCCCTCCATTTCTTGCAACTCTCTAGCTAAAGCTTCATCAACCGCTAGTTGCAACTCATAATCATAATTTACAAATCCTGCTGGTTTTCGTTCATTTCTTGAACGACCATGGCCATAGCTAGAGCTGGGAGTTGAATGAGTTCTTGATGAGCTGCTTCCATTATTTCCTTTAATTAACTGATACAAAATTTCCTGAACAGGGTGCATGAACAGGCAAATTAATATATGGGTTTTTCCATATTTGTCGAATTACGCCGAACAGTTAGCGCTACAAAGGAAAAGAATGGTCACAAGTATCGTGCAGCAAAAGGTACGAAATTCACCCTGCGGCCAATTTCATGAATATGGTACTTTGAGTTCAGAACTCAACCTTGCAGTTTATCAACCTAGTCAATTAAAGAGGGGCCAGAGGCTAGTGTAGTCCCCCTGCGTTATGAGAATGCTAGGCACCGAGGTTCTGAAGCCTCGACCGACCCACCCTCCACTCTAGCGAGAGGGCGGCTGCTAGGATTCGAACCTGGGTTGCGATCACCCTAGTCAAATAAAATTTATGAATAGGCTATTTTACCCATGGCAAACCTGTGGGAATGCATTTGATCAATAAAACGGTTATAAATTTTTATAAATTTTCAGCCAGACCATTACAGATCTAGGACTCAAAACCACAGATAGTGCTTACGAGTTGTGATAGATTCCTCAAAACAAGAATTACTAGCCATTTCTGGTAAATAGCACCAACACTGGATCTTTTATCACAGCAAGTTTATAGTGATAAAGTTCAGCAAAGTGTTGTAATGTTTTGACTATATTTGATTGGGCTTCCCATAACATCAGAAGCACACACATGACTAACACACGGTTAACCCACTAAAATGGGGGGAAAAGGAAATGGTGCCCAACCTGATCTTGGAGAACTTCTGCAAGATCATCATCGTCATCAAAGAAGCATCCACCATGATTCTCTTCGATAGCGTACGGTAGAGGCGCATTCATATAACAGACAGGCGCATCCTCCTTTCCAGTTGTGCTGCGTCGCGCAAACATGCTCACAAGCTCCTAACAAAGGATCTCACAGAATATTGCTGGATCAGGCCCCGCGGAGGCATATACTACATTGCAATCACACTATCAAATCAAGCATACACTACTACACTAGAAAATAACAGTGCAGACAGATCACCTGCAGTCCCTAGACAATCTGACGTATAAACGGACTCATAACTGATCAGCATTGTTGTAGAGCTATAAGAACACAATTTCAAACTAAAAGGACACAAATGCTCAGCTATAAGAGCACAACTGCAAACCTCTCTCAACTGCAACTATAGATAGATCCAGACCATTCTTGCCGGGGCCACAAACAGAAACGACACTAACTTGATTATCCTACGATAACATGTCAATTGATTTATTTTTTATTTTTTTTGAAGCAACAATTGATTTATTCTTATAATAGAACAGACTGATCTCTTCCTGAGAGTTCCTATCAAATGAGAAACACATTGATCCTGTCAAAGAGAATAACAGATTGGTCTCTTCCAGCGATCTATGCCCTGATTTCCTACGATGCAGGACCACAAAACTTCCCGTGCCCCGAAAAGCCCCCAGATCAAGCACCCGAGACTCACGCTCAACACATTTGAAGCGCTTAGATATTGAGAAAACGAATCTACGAGAACTTATGAGGCTGAAGAGGAAACTAACCTCGTGCGCGGCGGGGAGATCGCTGCACAGTGCGCGGATCGGATTAGATTCGGCGAAGGCGGAGCGGGCCGAGCGAGGAGGAGTGAGCAGGGAGGAGGTGGCGAGGTGCGGTCCAGGGTCCACAGCTTTGCCTGGCTTGCGGTGGCGGCTTCTCGCCCTCGTCGCCGCCCGCCCGTCGTCGCACGGTCACACTCTGGTCTTGGAGGACCGACACCACCCAGCGTCAGCCCGGAGTGGCGGCGTGCGGACGCGGGGCCCGCAGTAATGAGTAGTTGGAGGACCCAGCTGTCAGAGCGTGGGAGACGTCGCCGGACGGCCGCTTGGCGCGGTCCGCCGCGTGCAGGCCGGCCGATCAGACGGTGACACGGAGCACTGCGAGCGAGGTGTGTCGCTACAGCGTCATGTTTCTTCCTCTGCGTCAGTTTTCGTTTGTTGAATAAGTCGAAAAAAAAATGTCGACACTTCAACTAAAAAGCCTTCACACGGTGCCTGTTTGAATTCGAACAAATCCACGCCATGCTGGAAGGCTGATTTTCTGTAGGTGTGGTCGCCCTAATAAATCGGCATTGTCGAGGAGAATTGTCCCTTCTGATGCGAATTGCAAACATCAGTTTTTTTTTTAGGGACAAACATCAGTTGAAATAAACTCTCCCTGCTCAAAAATTTGGAAACAGAGAGAGGGGGAATTGAGAAAAAATATGGGCCCGTAGACAATACCGTCCAAATATTCAGCCCACGAGTATCTCTGTTATCCGTATGAGCCGCTATCTCATACAAATGGGCCGCCGGTATGGCCCATGACTTGTGTGAATTGTGATGTTGCCACCAGCCCACGCCCACCAGTCAGAAACAGAATCCACCAATCCGGCATTTTATTTTATGCTAACGAAATAATCCGTTCACAGTTTCTGTTTGCGTTTGAACCAAAAAAAAAAACTGCAGAAAGCCACCCGAATCAGACATTCCTGACCGATGGAAGAAAGAAGGACGGAGACAGGGATAAGGCCGCCATCGACAGTGCTTAGAAATTCCGGTCCACAAAGATGCCCCGCTTGCTGGTTCAGTTGTTCTTTGCTGGGACCTGAAGCTACGCACAAGCTCCGTTCCGTCGTTGCCTGGGCAAGAATGCCTCATCGTCGGCCACCTACACGTCCACTAGGAGCTAGCCCGAATCCTCTGAAAAATATGGCGACGCTGAAACCTGCTCCCATGCTCCGACTCCGATCCGACCGGGCGGCCGGTTCTGTATCCCCTCTGATCAATGGCCGTGGACTTTGGGCGCTTGGCACTTGAATTGCCTCGCTGTTGCTGCACGGAAGGTGCTCATTCGTCCATGTACCGGCCGTCGGAAAAACGAGAAGACAGACAAGCAGCAGTGCACGCCACCCCAACAGCCGAAATCCATGTTCAGAGCTCGTTGCCTCGTGAAATCCGCATAATTGAAAATCCGGTAGCCAATCGGATTCGATCGTTGCACGCCCTCCCGTGTCCACCATAACCTAGGGTAGCAACTGGAAAAGGAAAAGAGCTCGAAGCTTGCGGATCTTTTTTTTTAGAAAAACAAAATACTAATCCAAAGTCCAAATAATACGGCCAGTACACGTGGCGTGGGTTCACTCACCGTGTGACTGGAGCAGGACCGATCTCCATCATGCGCCATCGGGAAACAAGACATACTCCTACAAAATGCAGCTACCAAAAATGCAGAAAAATAGCGAGGCCAGAAAAGGATGCTGAACGAAGATAACGAACCAGCAGGTGACACCTTGGAACATCAAGACTGTCTTTGAGCTCTCTCAACCGAACCACGTGACGTGAGTGCGTGCATGCTCAGGCCTTTTGCGTCCGTAGTTCCCTTCGTCTCGTCTTTTCTGGTGAAAAGGTGGCCGTCGGCGCCAGTCGGCCAGACAACAGGCCTAGTGATGCCTGGACGTTGGGAGCGGGTGTGTTTAGATTGTAGGAAAAAACACTGTAGCATAAGAAAAGCACTGTAGCATTCGCTGGGAAACGTGTTTTGTGAGGAGAGAATAGTGAAAAGTTGGAATAAATAGTGAAAAGTTAGACTGAATAGTAAATAGTTGGGAATCTGAACATGGTCTTACCGGAGATCCAAAGAGGTGTACCTGACTCCGTGGCTGGTGAGTGTCCCTGACCAACCTGACCAGCCATGTGACGTCTAGCACTCTGGTCGTTCATATCATATATGAGCCGTCTGTTGCAGTACTCCCGTAGTTTTGCTGTGATTTGGTAGCACTCTACTATCACGTGGCATCCTTTCATAGCACTGTTTGCACTAACCTCCACTAGGGTTGTCTGGGCGGTGGGTCATCAGCGGCTATCGAGTCAAGACTCAAAAGAGATTAGGCACATCCATGTTCGGAACAAGAACGAATGACATCACCAATTGTCCATTTGTCCTCTGGCGAAACCTTTTCACGCCGGTGCATGGATCGGATAGGATACTACCGGGTATCTTCAATTCTCGAAAAGGGTGTGTTTAGATATGTCGGTGGCTGATTTGGTCGCACCGGCACCAACGAGTGATTGCGGTGCTAACCACTCGTTTTTCCGATGGCGAGAGCGGGAGACGGGGTTTTATCCTGGTTCCGGCCACGGGGCCGTACGTCCAGCAGTGGTGCGATGCACCGGGTTACGTGTTGCTCGTGGTAGGGGTTTACAAGCAAGGTGGGAGAAGGAGATGAGCTCCTAGGTCCCAGGTTATGGTCTGTGTGTGTATGAGACTTGTGTTCTCTGCGTGTCTTGCCCTTTGCATGGGCTTCCCTCCCCCTTTTATAGACAAGGGGGCGGGGTGCGAGTACATGTGTTTGTCGCTGTGTGCACTGTTCGTCCATGCCGCGCCGTACGTGAGCGGGAATCGCGCCTTCCAACTCTGCTGACGACATGGCAGGGACTGACGTATCGTCCTTCCTTCTCGTGACAGTTCACGACATCGAGGGGAGTGTCTTGCGCACGGCGTTCCATGGTCTCCTTCGAGGCTGCCTTCGAGGGTGGCTGCGCGTCCGGCGGGGGGTAAAGTCAAAGGAGTGGTTGGCACAGTGCTACTAGCAGGGTTAGGCCTGGCGCGCAGCATGGCGCTCAGAGTCCACTGTTGCGAGTGGATTTGACCGATGTCCTCTCCGGGAGTGGGTGATGGCGTGGAGCAGTGATCCCTGCTTTTTGACCGCGTCATCATGACTCTGATGAGTCGCGGTGCGTTGGGCGTCGTTCCCGACGAGGCCAGCTCGAGCTTGGATCGCAAGCTCGAGTTCACCAAACCTCGATCGAGACGGAAACCACCTGCTCGAGGGTAGGGGTCGCCCTCGAGGCCGCTGAGCCTCGAACGAGACGGAAACCCCCCGCTCGAGGGTAATCGCTTGCCTCGAGCTGGATGGGCGCCGAAGACTTATAGCGATGGCGGGCCTTTGCTGGGCTGTGGAGCCTGGTTGATGTCGTTGTGGGCCTTGGCGCCAAGTAGTTTTGGACTCAGATTGGGGTACCCCTTTTGCAGGTACCCGACAGTAGCCCCCGAGCCTTCGCAGGGATGAAGTTTAATCCCACGAAGGCTGGAGTTCGTCGAGGCTTTCGAGGCCTTTATCTCTTCGTGGGTTCCGAGAATCCGTGGGGGCGCGCTAGCGCACCCGCGGGTGTAGCCCCCGAGGCCTTGGGAGAGTGGTTGGCATTCTCTCAAGGTCTCAGCTTGATGTGCAGAGCATTCGCTGCTCTCTTAGGTGTGGGTTCGTCCACTACGCCTGAGGTTGGGGGGATTTCAAGCTTTCTTCGTTCCTCGCGCTCCCTGTTCGAGGGTGTCGAGGAGGAGGCGACCCGTGCTTCTCTCGGTGGGATCGAGCCACGGATGCCTGGTTGAGCTGGTAACGGGTGGTTCGAGTGGACGTCCATGCCCCGTTCGATAAGGGTAGGCTCGTGGTCACAGGACACGTCCATAAAACCCTTCCGCGAAAGTATGCTAGACAGGACTCGACCTCGTTCGATAGAGGTCGAGGGCTCGATGCTCCCCCTCGAGGGGTCCCTCGATCTAGGCACTTTTCCCGGCCTCGAACATAATCGGTTGGTTTCCTCGAGCGTTCGAGCTTCGAGGGTACCGTTGATTATCCCTGACTCGGTTGATCTGGGGCCCTTGTCGAAACCCTTCGAAGGCCCAAGGTTCGAACCCCTGATCAGTAGAACGATGACTTCCTCCCTTCGAGGGGGAAGCCTTGAGCGTTCTCTCCACGTGTTTCGCTCCGCGCGGGGTAATGGTGGTAGACGTGGGAGTCGTGGCCGATGTGGGGAGGAACACGGTCGTGTGGGTTTGTTCACAGCACTAGGAGCCCCAGAGCCTCGTTTGGCTCGAGATGTCCCAAATTTTTCTTCGTTCCTCGGGATCCCTTTCGAGGGACTGAGGAGGAGGCGATCCATGCTTCCCACGATTGGGATCGAGCCATGGATGCCTCGGTGAGCTGATAGCGGGTAGTTCGAGCGGACGTCCATGCCCCGTTCGATGAGGGTAGGCTCGTGGTCATAGGACACGCCCGTAAAAGCTTTTCGCAAAGGTATGCTAGATGGGACTCGACCTCATTCGATAGAGGTCGAGGGCTCGATGCTCCCCCTCGAGGGGTCCCTCGATCTAGACACTTTGCCTGGCCTCGAACATAATCGATTGGTTTCCTCGAGCGCTCGAACTTCGAGGGTACCGTCGATTATCCCTGACTCGGTTGATCTGGGGCCCCTGTCGAAACCCTTCGGAGGTCCAGAGTTCGAACCCCTGATCAGTAGAACGAGGGCCGCCCTTTCAAGGGTTGGTGTGTTGAATGTGCCTTCCCCCTCTTCGTGCGGGGTCATGATGACCGTTAGGGCAGTTACTGCGACTTCGTGGGGGAGTGCGCGCGCCTTTTCAGGCGTGGCGTGGGCGAAGTGACCGCACGACTGCCCTGACGGCGGAAGAGCGTCCTTTCCCGGGCGAAGATGGCGGCGGCTGGGATGACCTTGATGGTTGAAGCGGACCCTGAAAGCCTCGGGACATCGAGCCCGAGTATAAATAGTAGTTTAGAGACTTGCGTTTCCTGATGTAAGAACAATTCGTTTCCCGAGTATAAATAGTAGTTTAGAGACTTGCGTTTCCCTAGTGAAAATGTTTACAGGCCGAATTTTTGCTTACCCGGAAGTCATAGGCATTGTGGACATTGTATTCCACAAAGTCCACTGACGAGAGCTTGCTTCCATCTCACATAAAGATGATGACGAAAGTTGCTGAACATGAACGCGCCGACTAGTCGCGCATTGTTTGGGGACGAGGCACGACTCCGATGGAACTTGCATTGGGCGGACTGCGGCGTGGAGGGGACAAAGAGGCCATGGCACGTACGCGAATCAAGCGATGAAAGGAACAATCTGCATTATTGTTTGGGGCGCCACACGCATAGTGCAGTTAGAGCAGGTACGATAATCGTTGAATCGACCGCCATGTCAGCCTGGTAGGCGATCTGGAGGAGAGAGGACAACCAGCTTGTCGCTGCTGCCGTCGACAAGCTAAGCACGGGCTCCAAGACATACATTCATCAGCAGGCGCCAAATGTTTAGTTGTAAAAAGTATTTTTTATGTATATTCATCTCCCTCACATATACGGTTTCTAGAAAATTTCTTTTCCATCTATTCATTCCCTCACATAACACGTATTCTATTAAAAAAATATTTTTTCTCTCCCTCGTCCAAACACAACATAAATAATTCTAATTAGCAAAATAAAATATTGGATGCCCTGAAAAATAATGAGACTATACCTTGGGCTCTAATATGACGTGGCAGACATAAGAGACAAGAGCTTGTCTCTATTATTGGCCCTGCTCTTAGGACAGACTAGGATCGTATCCCTCTCCGGCCGGCAGCTCTGCACAGATCTTTTCACCCTCCCGGCTTGCCAGGAACTACCGTGCGTGCTGTCGAAGGGTGGTAGTCGTACAGCTAACAGTGTGCAGAATAATGGAGAATCATGCCGTGTTTAGTTCCCAAAAGTACTTTTTACTTCCTATTCATCCCCATCACAGAACACGCATCTCTAAAAATTCTTTTTTTCCCTTTCCTATTCATCCCCCTCACATAACACGCATCCCAGAAAAAAATATTTTTTTCCAACACCAACTAAACACGCCCTCACTTTCAAATCCACCCAGCCAACAGTGTGCAGGTGAAGTCAAACCCAGGTGTGTGCCGTGCCTGAAGCTCTCCAGTAGCGGACTGTACTTGAAGGTTGAAACTGCAAGGCAACGATGCAGTTGCAGGATTTCACGGTGGTCACAAAAACCTGTCCTTTCACGAGGAAAAGACAGGCTACCTGCTCGTGCACGGTACGGGGGATACAGGCCCCACCGCCCTGCCGCCGATCGGGCGACGCCGCGACGGAATCCGCCTGTAGCTCGACTCGCGGTCGCAGCCTTTTCCTTTCCCGCGACCCCGCTTGTCAGAGACTGATCTGTCACTCGCCCATGCCCAGCGATGTGCCGATGTTGTCACGTTGATCTTGCTAGTTGCTGCTGGTGCGGTTACATGTGTCCTCCGGGAGCCGCCACGCGTGCGACGAGCGCGGCGGCCTCGTCCGTGACTCCGCTGGGTTCTAGGGAGAGCACTGGTGTTCCTCTTTTTTGTTGTTTTCACCAGTCATCTTTGCGCGATCGTGGTGATACTTTTGTGCAAAGTGGGCACCGAGTTTTTGCTTCCACCCTGTGTGCAGCCCACGGAGCAACAAGCCAACAAACGGGTGCTACTAATGGAAAATCGCTGCTCCTTGAGGAAAAGGCTCTCGTAGGTCCCATTCCAATCCATGACCCGCAAGAAACCAAAACCTCGATGGCACAAAACAAAGCCACCCCATGAGCAATCAAGTGCAAGTCTCTCAGAGCGGCCTTGTATACGCTTGCTAGAAACAGAGTATAAAAATCCACCGCCCCGGCTCAATTTCTTAAACCTATTCTGGTCGATCGTTTGTAGTTGTAGTATAGCGCTTATTACCCGAGAATGATTCTGAAAACACCAAACAGGCAAAACGTCATTGCGTGCCAATGGCTGCCTCTAGTTTAGTATCACGAATCACAACGATGGCATGTGCCCAGCGCTGGATCTTGGTCCAAAACATATGACCAGCTCAACCAACATTAACATTAATAGGATTAGGATCCACGAATGAATCCTGGTAGAATATCACGATACTGTCACCACAAATCTTTTTTCACAACCCCGGTGATCTGTCCAGCAAGGCGACTCGACCTTCCTTGGCAACGCATAGTCGGTAGTTCATGACCGGTGATTTTTTATCCGGCGCAGTACAATGTTGCCATTTCTCACACAGCGCCAGACGAGAGACATCGAACAACACCACCAAAAAAGATTCTGCAGTAACTCTTGCGAGTCAATGCTTTACCAAAAAAACATCACAGCCCAACTGTCCCGCTCCCGAGACCCCGCGTTGACACCGCTCCCATGGCGTGGCGAGCAGGAGGGGACGCCAGCCGCGCTCCGGTTTGCCCAGAGAACACCGGACCAGAGCAGGTGTTCCCAAGGCGCGACCGTTTGCATGCCGGAAATGCGAAATCAACCAGCATCCGCTCCGCTCCGCTCCATAAACACGCCTCTCTCCGGCTCTCCCTCCCTTCTCGTCTCCACCCCCGGTGGTGTGGTGGTAATCAAATCGGAACGCACATGCGCTTCCCTTTCACGGCCTCCCCCCGTCTCCACCTCCACCTAATCCCGAGCGCCCCGAACCGAGGGAGAGGCCACTCACCGCCCAGCGCTTTAAGCGAGAGCACCCCCACACGGACGGGCGCGCGCACACGCCAGTGAGCCAGTGTTGAGGGACGAAGCGGAGGAGGAGGGGCCGCCGCAGCAGCAGCAGCAGAGCCGCCATGGCGATGGGTGCGAGCGCCGCGAAGCTGCACATCTCGTCGGCGGCGCGCCGCCCCTCGATGGTCCACCTCGTGGCCGTCGCCGCCCTCTGCTCCCTTTCATACCTCCTCGGCATCTGGCACCACGGCGGCTTCTCCGCGGCCCCGGCCGGCGGCGCGGGCGCCGCCGTCTCCATCGCCACCGCCGTCTCCTGCGCCTCCCCGACCCCGACCGTCTCCGTCTCCTCCACCGCGGGGGGTCCGCTCGACTTCGCCGCGCACCACACCGCGGAGGGGATGGAGGCGGAGGCGGCGCCGCGGCGGCGCGCCTACGACGCGTGCCCCGCCAAGTACTCCGAGTACACCCCCTGCGAGGACGTGGACCGCTCCCTCCGCTTCCCCCGCGACCGCCTCGTCTACCGGGAGCGCCACTGCCCGTCCTCCGACGCCGAGCGCCTCCGCTGCCTCGTCCCGGCGCCCAAGGGCTACCGCAACCCGTTCGCCTGGCCCGCCAGCCGCGACGTCGCCTGGTTCGCCAACGTGCCGCACAAGGAGCTCACCGTCGAGAAGGCGGTGCAGAACTGGATCCGCGTCGACGGCGACAAGTTCCGCTTCCCCGGGGGAGGCACCATGTTCCCGCGCGGCGCCGGCGCCTACATCGATGACATCGGGAAGATCATCCCGCTCCACGACGGATCCATCCGCACCGCCCTCGACACCGGCTGCGGGGTAAGCTCACTTCGATCGCTATCGTCACATCAACAAAACCCACTTGCTCGAAACGATCATATGCGCGCAAGAATACTTCACGCACAAGGGATGCCTCGTGAAGGACTGGGCGAATTCGAGGTCAATTTCTGTCAGAAATTTTGAGAAAATAGCAAACGGAGATCTCGGGAATGGCGTTTGCTAGCTTTGCGGGTGTCGGAAGTTTCCAATGCCTTCCACGATTTCGGGTCCGAGGGGGAGAGAGTCAGTGCAACACGGGTCTGACCCGGGTAAAGCTGATACTCCGACTTAATAAGAGGGCAATGCTCTGCGGCCTCTGCCTATGTCCTTCAATTTGGCAACGGGATCGTGCTGAGCAGCAGCACACTGTTCCTTTGGCAGCCTAACCCGGATGCTGGTGAAGCGTGGGAGTAGATAATCTTTGCAATAATGCTGATGTTATTTTACTTGATATATACTAGTACGCCCTTTTTTAGACTGCAGCAATCCCACACACGGCAAAACATCTTTGTTCGAGAACCAAAGCAATTACATCTGGATATTTCCAGCCTGTATTTGCAATTGGGATATAATCAAATTCTTCAGTGGACGTCAGGAAGATGTATCTGCTGACCACGCTACTGTTGCGTTGAAGTGGGGTGCCTTTTTATGTAGTGCCACCAAACAGTTGTTCTTTGCACTTGGATGGATAATGAGTTCTACAATTCTAGCGCCCTCTCTAGGCAACTAAAAACTGCATGGTAACTGATTTTCTGAACTGACTGCACTCATTCTTCTGCTCTGTTCAGGTGGCGAGTTGGGGAGCCTACTTGCTGTCACGCAATATCCTGGCCATGTCCTTCGCCCCGCGAGACTCACACGAGGCACAGGTGCAGTTTGCACTGGAGCGTGGTGTGCCGGCAATGATTGGAGTGCTTGCCTCCAATCGGCTCACGTATCCGGCTCGTTCCTTTGACATGGCGCACTGCTCCCGCTGCCTCATCCCGTGGCAACTATATGGTACAGGCATTGTTATTGCATTCGGTTCTGCAAGGGTTCAGAATTTTCAGTTGATTTCTCATCACTTATCGTCTTATCCTTCCCATATACTCGCAGATGGGCTGTACTTGATAGAGGTTGATCGCATCCTGCGGCCTGGAGGATATTGGATCTTGTCCGGACCACCAATCAACTGGAAGAAGCACTGGAAGGGGTGGGCCAGGACTAGAGATGACCTGAATGAAGAGCAGCAAGCCATTGAGAAAGTTGCCAAAAGCCTGTGCTGGAAGAAGGTCAAGGAGGAAGGCGACATTGCTGTCTGGCAAAAGCCTACTAACCATGTTCATTGCAAGGTCAGCCGCAAGGTTATCAAGTCTCCACCCTTTTGCTCTAGCCAAAATCCAGATGCTGCCTGGTAAGTAAAGTGCCATGTTAAACATTTTCAATTCAACTCGTACTTTCTAGTAAATTATCACTTTCATTTTCACGTGATTGGTCTTAGGTACAACAAGATGGAGGCTTGTATAACTCCACTCCCGGAGGTTAGTGACATAACTGAGGTTGCCGGCGGCGAGTTGAAGAAATGGCCAGAGAGGCTCACTGCAGTACCGCCCAGGATTGCAAGTGGCAGCATCGAGGGGGTCACGGAAGAGATGTTTGTGGAAGATACTGAGTTATGGAAGTATAGAGTTGGACACTACAAGTCCGTGATCGCTCAATTCGGGCAGAAGGGCCGGTACCGCAATTTGCTCGATATGAATGCAAAGTTTGGCGGCTTCGCTGCAGCATTAGTGGATGACCCCGTGTGGGTCATGAACATGGTCCCTACTGTGGGCAACTCAACAACGCTGGGGGTAATATACGAGCGTGGCCTCATTGGGAGCTACCAGGACTGGTACATATTCGTACTGCAAACATTGCTGCCCAGTGGTAGATGGATTATGGATTGGTCTGACCTCTCTTTCTGAATTCACTGCAGGTGTGAGGGCATGTCCACTTATCCCCGGACCTACGACCTCATTCATGCTGATTCAGTGTTCACACTGTACAATGGCAGGTAAAATTAAAAACATGTTCCAGTAGAATTCAGTTTGGTAAAGTATCTTTTGTCCGATTTAGATAATTGTTTCTGCAGTTTGTCTGTATCTATTTTTGCCAAAGTGGTCTGTCCTGTTTAGTAACTTAAAGAGTTATTATGGCTGCATGATGTAGATCAATCCCACATGACCTCTTAATCTAGGAACTGTCGATTGTGATTGCTTGAAAGTGAATTTCAAGACAATGCGTAACAACAGTAGGACTGACAATTCCTCCTCTGCTTTGCAAGATGTGAGATGGAGGACATTCTGCTGGAAATGGATAGGATCCTGAGGCCAGAGGGCACGGTCATCATCAGAGATGACGTGGACCTGTTAGTGAAGATAAAGAGCATCGCGGACGGGATGAGATGGAATAGCCAGATCGTGGATCACGAAGATGGTCCGCTCGTCCGCGAGAAGCTGCTCCTTGTTGTGAAGACATACTGGACACTGGGGGACAACAAACAATAGCAATAATGTGGAATAAAAGAGTTAGGGATTGACATGCTTGGCAAATCTTGTGACTGGCTTATTATTTGCCCTGTGATTCCAGAGTTTTTTTTTTCATTTTGGGTATTCTTTTGGGGGAAATAGTTCACATAATGGAGATATGAGCTCCTTGTTAAGTTATGAGAAAGGGAGACCCAGCACAGATTTTGACATGAAAAAAAACAGACAATTGTGCTTAGTGGGTAAATAGAAAGTATAATATTTGTTCTCGCTGTTAGATGTTCATCATGTGGTCCTTTTTATTCCAAATTCTCACCGGATCAGAATCTGATCTCCGACTAGACGTAATCCCTCATGGCTTGGAGTTGGAAGTGATACATCCAAGACTCTTTGGGCAGATTTTTTTCCCTTCCTGCAAGTAATGCAGCCATGCATGGATCAGGCTGACCTATCATCTAACAGTTCTGAAGATCATGAAATGCTCACCTGCCGTGCCGAATGCACCCACTGCATTCCTTCCCCAGCGAAGCAGACACCTGTTTGCCAACTAAACGTTCTGATTTGAGTGCAAATTTGGTTGTAATCAAGTTGAGCCCTCACACAAAAAGGCATCATATAGGTGAAACGGTTAGAAATGGTTTTCTTAGCGCTTGCGTCTCTGTTGGTTTCTGCCGGCGTAGGCGTAGGTGTCCGAACTCCGAGGTACAAGATGAACACAAGCCACGCAAAATATCACGGAATTCCGGCTGTAGACCTGTACTATCAGATTGGCTGAAAAAAAAATTGGCCCAAACAGTCCGAACCACTTGATCTCCGTCAGCATCCCAAAGCGATTTTTGCGCAAATGTGGCCCAAATTTGTCACCGTCACGCCGCATTGTTTTTTTATTTAGTGACTAAATACCTTAAAATTGCAATCACCAAACGACGAATGGTTTATAGAAAACATATATTGGTAGACCTGCCATCAAGCTTTGAGTGCAGCAGTGACTTAATTGTGGGTTTCAGCCAGATTGCATGAGTAGTTCGGGCACATTCGTTTGCCGATTAGTTGAATCAAAGATAATAGAGTGGGGATAAGATAGATACCTTTCAACAATCACGACAAGCTATCGTCTCCACACTCCAGTACTCCACTGGCATGCACACACAGACACAGGAACCAGACAACCATTGCAACCGCCCAAGAGCGGATTGGTCCCCGACAGCAGGAGCAAAAGAACATACAGTTGTGGTCAAATGGGGCACATACTGAATTGACACCGATAAAGACACATGACAGAAGAGCTTGAGCAGGAGGCCCATTGCTATAGTCATGTGGTAAGATTTTTTAACCCCATTTTTTCCGCCTTTAGTCCTGCGCACAGATGTGTTCCGGTTGAAGTCACCTAACACTGCATTATAGAGCTTGGGTTGGAATTATGTTCTCTCTAGATCTGCATGTAATTGGCTGCCTGTTAGTGGCTGAACAATTGCTAGGATATATAGTACCTCGGGTGCTAGTAGTGGTTAAGAATCTCTGTCACAGACAACTGTCCAAAACGATATCAGAGAGGATAGTCATTAGTGATGCACATGCTAGGCGCAGTACAAAGTGGCAGTGTCATTTGCAGCCATGGCTCGCAGCCTCACAGAAAATGCCACTGTAAAAATATCATCATGTCTCACCAACAGCGTCTGTTAGACTGCCACTTCAGCTTCTGAAGGTACCGTGACTGGCTGATACTGAAATGTACGTACCCCTGCTGATACGAAAAGTAGGGGACTGCAGGAGAAAGTTCAGCTGATTGTCCTACGTGGGAATGCAGCTTTTGCAGTACGTACCACGGATAGCTTTCTGCCAGTGCCATACTGCCAAGGGCGTCCTGCGTGCAGAGGTCCGGCGGTGGGTTGCTGTCCCAACGCCAACGACCCCTGCTGGAAAGGCTGCCGATAGGACAAGAGCGCGTGCATGCTAGCGTTCGTACTATACTATATGATTGGAGATTTGGAGGCAGGACAGGAAGAGAATCCTAGCTCTGCAACCGCAAGGGAACCTGACACTCGGATGAGCCAGCCGAGCCGGTGGTTCACCTTCACCGTTCACGTGCTGCGCGGTACAAGTACGAGTACGTGTGCCACAACTGATTGTACGAGGACGGACGGGAAATCCCCAAAAATAAAATTATCTGCTTGGCTGTTGTTGCCCTTGCCCCTTGCCTAGCGGCGCGGAAAAAAGCCACCCGCACCGGAAGGAAAGGTGCATGTTTGTGAAGCGCGACCGGTAGGTGGCGGCGGTGATTTTATTTTTGTTTTCGCCTGTGCTTTTGGCGCCCCGCCGTGTTGCCCGCTGTGGAGTGGTGGTAGGCGCGTGCGCGTGCCGATGGCGGATGGAGGCCGCATCCGCACGCGCAGTGTGCCGCCGGGAAGGGGGCGTCCCGCGTGGGACGGCCGTCCCGTCCACACGGCCGCATCGAGGGTTGAATAGGGGTAGGAGACGGAGATGCGCTTGCAAAACAGAGCAAATTTTTTTAAGAACAGCGCAAAAGTTGTCCTTTTTTGTTTGGGCCAGCCAAACCCGTCCGGCTGGGCTTGGTGGGGGTCAGCCCAACTATATACCAGGCCCACAGCTCTAAAAACTAAATAGCCTTTTTTTTTGCAGTAAATTCCTAAAAACTCTAAAAAAAAAAAGGTAAATATCATGCAAACACCTCTACAAAACGGCCGACCGAGGCAAATTTCCTACTGAAGAAAATGCCAACCCCAACAATAGAACATTCGAATCTATTACCAACCGCAGCTGATCCAGCAACCACGCTCGCCGTCTTCACAACCTTTGCGTTGCCTGATTCACCGACCCTCCTACTCGAGTCAGCTCGTGCCCTTTTAAATTTCTAGGCAGTGTCCATGTGCCAGCTTTCGAGCGCTCGAACGTAGCAGTGCAGAGCCGCCGCAGATGTGCGTGTACATGCGGCTCCCCGGTGCCGCGGCCTTCGCTGCGCTGGTGCTCCTCATGCTGCTGCTGCTGCTGCTGCTCTACGCGGCCCACAGGTGGAGGAACCCTCGCTGCCATGGCCGCCTCCCGCCGGGCTCGATGGGCTTCCCGCTCGTCGGCGAGACGCTGCAGTTCTTCTCCCCCGACGACGATGACTCCTTCGACGTCCCTCGCTTCGTCCGGCACAGGCTAGCCAGGTTATACACACACCTCCCACTTTGGGCCGAGACTGCCCGATTAAAATTGGAAGATGGGCCGGATTGTGTAACAGAATACTACTTACTTACTGATGAGTCAAGTTTAGGTATGGCCCGGTCTTCAAGACCAGCCTGGTGGGCCACGCGGTCGTGGTCTCAGCGGACGAGGAGCTGAACCACATGGTGTTCCAGCAGGAGGGGCAGCTGTTCCAGAGCTGGTACCCTGACTCCTTCGTGGAGATCCTGGGCAGGGACAACGTCGGGGAGCAGCAGGGCGCCATGTTCAGGTACCTCAAGAACATGGTGCTCCGCTACTTCGGGCCGGAGAGCCTCAGGGACTCCACGATGCTCCGCGACGTCGAGCACGCCGTGGCCAGCTCGCTCTGCACCTGGTCCACCCTGCCGGCCGTCGAGCTCAAAGAAGCCGTCTCCACAGTACGTCAAATAAAGGCGCATCCTTCGTTGTGTGCAAGAAATTTGACGCTCTTTCAATTCGTTCTACTGGATGCATGTTGATATGATGTGCGACGCGTGTGCCTGTCTGTCCGTCATCTCTGCTTTCGTAGATGGTGTTTGATCTTTCGGCGAACAAGCTGCTCGGCCTGGAGCCGTCGAGGTCGAAGGTTCTGAGGAAGAGCTTCTTCGACTTCGTCCGAGGGCTCATCTCGTTCCCGCTGTATTTGCCAGGAACAGCGTACTACTCGTGCATGCAGGTAGGTACATACTGCTTCTCGATCGTCGCTCCATTCAGCTGCTATCGCGAATCAACAAGTCTGCACAAGCTTGTACCGGCTTGTTTTTGTGTGTCACTTTCAGGGACGACAGAGTGCAATGGAGGTGCTGCAGGAAGTGCTGGAGGAGAGGAAGAGATCGGTGCTGGTGCATGGAGGACCAGGAGGCAACGAAAGGGCAGGACGCTATGGCGATTTCTTGGACTGCGTCGTCCAGGAGATCACGAGGGAGAAGCCGCTCGTGACGGACAAGATGGCGCTGGACCTGATGTTCGTGCTGCTCTTCGCCAGCTTCCACACGACGTCGCTGGCGCTCACCCTGGCCGTCAAGCTGCTCGCCGACCACCCTCACGTCCTGGAGGAGCTCACGGTCAGGAGTAACATACTATCTTTGATCGGCACTGATGCGACTGTGATTTAGTTTTGGCTTGGATGTAGGTGGAGCATGAAACGATTCTGAAAGACCGTAAAGCAGGCCGTGAATCTGATGGAATCACATGGACGGAGTACAAGTCTATGACTTTCACATCGCAGGTTGTCGAGTAGGATAAAAAAAATGGTCGAAATTACTGACATAGTGTTGTTAACTTTTATGAACACGTACAACTGAACCAGCTTGTGGTAGACTGGGATTTATGGAAATCATGCATGCATATTTGCTCACAACCATTTCAGGATGGTGTAAAAATGTAATGTTTAGGGTACGGCAATAATGACACGAATATTCATGCTATATCTTAGGTCATCAACGAGACTGTGCGATTAGCGAACATTGCACCTGGCATATTCAGAAAGACCCTAAAGGATGTACAATTCAAAGGTGACTCTGTCCTCCGATCCTATACTCCTATCTGTTGCAGCAGACCGATCACACTCCAAACAGAACATCATAGCTTTGATGTTACTATTTATATAGTCATATGGAAAAGCAATGCAATAACCGAACGCTTTTTATTTCCCCCCATGACAAACATTGGTGACAGGGTACACAATTCCAGCAGGCTGGGGTGTGATGGTTTGCCCTCCAGCAGTGCACTTGAACCCGAGCATTTACCCTGATCCCCTCACCTTCAATCCTTCAAGGTTCAAGGTTAGTAGATTGAGCTCATGTTTGCAAACTACACCTATGGTGTGCATATCTGGTAAAATTGTTTTTTAGTATTCCTATGCTCACGTATAGGATAAACCAGAGATAAACCGTGGTTCAAGACACTTCATGGCATTTGGAGGAGGCCTGCGGTTCTGTGTTGGAGCAGATTTCAGCAAGCTGCAAATGTCCATTTTCCTCCATTTCCTTGTCACCAGATACAGGTACTATTCCTGTAGTTAGTTCATCTGGGACTCAGAAGTCAGAAGTCGATTTAAAAAAAAAATCATTTTCCAAATGAACAAGTTTGTGAACTTTTTTTTTTTCATATCACAGGTGGAAAAATCTTGGGGGAGGCAAGATAGTCCGGACTCCAGGCCTAGAATTTCCCGACGGCTACCACGTTCAAATAAGACATAGTGATTAACCAAAGCCTACATTATAAAAAGCCACATTATTTGCAGCAGAGGCTCCATGACTTCAGAATGTAGTTCACTTTCTCTTCGTGCATTCGAGTCATGAAGTATACAAAGGGAACAATAATTACTGTTGGTGTCACAGTACAATATAATTTGTTGTCAATCTGAAGCTTCTCTTGTAACTAGTAGTATGGTATGGTTATTAGTCTATCTTTTTTTTCGAATAGTTATTATTCTATCTAGCAAAACACATTTTGTATTCTTACTAATAAATGAAGGCTCCATGAGACGCGCTAGAAAAATAAATCCTAAACATTCTTAAAAAAAAAAAGAAACAATTGGTCATTAATCTTATAGACTCTAATCATGATACAATATAGCCATTGGATCTATTTTTTTTATAAAATTTCCCCACACACGCCATGAAATGAATAACCTAGTTGAAGTCTTCAAATTCTGATTCTACATGTGATGTGCTAAATTTATCGTAATAAGCCATTGATCTTTAGGATTCCCCATAAACCCTATGACCCTATTTGGGATCTCCCAATACATCGACATCTGTAACACCGCTAAAAGAAAAGAGATAAATGTGAGGTAGAAAAAAATAATGCGATAGAAAGATAGCACTGATGTGAGGATTTTAAGTTAGAAAATGAACACTAACATCTGAATTGCAACTGGTGGATTATTCTATACAGATGTACATCAAAGTCAATACATGAAGTTATATTTACAACTAACTATATTGAATGACTACATTTCTAAGCTCTCATACCATTTGCTTACAATATTAAATATATAAAGTTATATTTCTAATATTTAAGATTAATTTTGTATGTACACACAATATAGAAGTGCAGTTCAAATAATGCAGTTTCAAATTAGTGCATTAATTAAATGGTTGTGTAAGGAAAATGGCCCTAGGCCATAGTTTGTGATTTTGGCGATTGATTGACAACATAACAAATGGGACTAACAAATTGTCTAGATGATATTTGTAGATATTTCTAGGTCCCAAGGGTACTTTGGAAGCCATCCAAATGCATATATAATCAATATCCAAATGATGGTTATCCAAATTGTCATATCCAAGGACATCCAAAAGATGGCGATGAAGATAGAAGAAAAGACCCGCAAAGAAGCAAAGAAGACAACAGGAAACGCAGAGGCACCGACTCATTCGGTGCTCTGTGCAGTAGCCCACCGAATCAGTCGGTGGTGGCGGGAACAGAAGCCCTATGAAGCCCAGTCAGAAGGACCACCGACTCATTCGGTGGTGTTATCAAGGGGCACCGAACCAATCGGTCATTATGCCCAAAAATACCAGTTCAGTACTGTGTAGATTCGAAGGGGCACCGATTCATTCGGTGGCCTGCACCGAACCAGTCGGTCTTTCAGCCTGGAAAGAGCTGTTCGGTTCTGGTGAGCACCGATTCATTCGGTGGTACAAGAAGAAGGGGCACCGAACCAGTCGGTGCTGAAGTAGATCGAATACGAAGATCAACTCAGAGACCACCGACTCATTTGGTGGTAAAGGAGGAACGGGCACCGAATCAGTCGGTGGTTGGACCAGCCCCACATTGTCGGTGCCTGATTTGGTCACACCGGCACTAACTAGTGATTGCGCTGCCAACCACTTGCTCCGATGGGGGAATTAGGGTGATGAACTCGGGACGCATAGGTTTATCCTGGTTCTGGCCACGCGGCCGTACATCCAGCAGTGGTGCGTAGCACCGAGTTTCGTGTTGCTCGTAGTAGGGGAGTACAAGCAAGGCGGGAGAGGGAGATCGACTCCCAAGTCCCTGGGTTGGTGATTGAGTAGAATGCCAATATCGAGTGAGCAGGCTAAGTGTTCGTGTGCTCTTTTTTCTTTGCGTGCGCGTGCTTGTCGTGCCCTTGTTGCATGGGCTTCCCTTCCCTTTTATAGACCAAGGGTGAGGGAGGACGTGCATATGTGTTCGTGGTGCTGACGTTGCGAGATGCACTGTGCTGCCCACGCCGTGCACTATGCGAGCGGGAATCGCGCCTTCCAACTCCGGCTGACGGCATGGACATCGCCATCGTTGACTTGTTGGTGGCTGACTGTTGCTTCGAGGGATGTCACTCGGGGGTGGGGATGGTGCCGAGCCCTCCCCGTTGTTCTTCGTGGGTCCTTCCTCGAGGCCTATGGTGTACCCGGGATGGATAAGGTCGTGGAGTAGTTGGCACAGTAGCCTGGCCTGACATGGCTTGTCCGCACAGCGTCTTGCGCAGAGCGACTGTGGCGAGCGGATTTGACCGGTGTCTTCTCCGCGGCATGGGGCGGTGGCGTGGTGCAGTGACTTCTCTTTTTTACCGCAGAGACGAGCCATCATGTCGTGGGATGAATGCGTTGCAGGGCCTCGGGCACTGTTACTGGTGCGGCATCCTTCGAGCGCAGCGGGCCTCGAGCGTGACGGAGACGCTCGCTCGAGGGTGAGCGGTACCCTCGAGCTTGGTTGGGCTCGATCGTTACGTACATTTCCGCTAGAGGGTAAGAGGTACCCTCTAGCTCGGTCGGGCTCGATCGTTACGTACATTTCCGCTAGAGGGTAAGAGGTACCCTCTAGCTCGGTCGGGCTCGATCGTTACGTACATTTCCGCTAGAGGGTAAGAGGTACCCTCTAGCTCGGTCGGGCTCGATCGTTACGTATATTTCCGCTAGAGGGTAAGAGGTACCCTCTAGCTCGGTTGGGCTCGATCGTTACGTACATTTCCGCTAGAGGGTAAGAGGTACCCTCTAGCGGAAATAAAGCTCTCGGTCGTCAGGGGTGTCTTCGTGGTGGGCCTCTTGTTGGGCCGCGGAACTGGGCTCAACTCGTTCACCGATGTGGCCTCTCTGTCAGGTGGTTTAGGGCCCAAATTGGGGTACCCCTAGTTTTGGTACCCGACAGTAGCCCCCGAGCCTCTGCGGGAATGAGACGCAATCCCGCGGAGGCTTGCGTTCGTCGAGGGGTCTTTGGACTCTCTTTCTCCCTTCGCGGGTTCTGGAGAACCGTGGGGGCGCGCTAGCGCACCCGCGGGGTGTAGCCCCCGAGGCCTTGGGAGAGTTATTGGTACTCTCTCGAGGCCTTATTTCGATGTGAGGAGCCTTTCGTCGCTCCTCGTTATGTGGGTTCATCCACGATGGTGGGAACCCCCGAGCCTCGTTTGGGTCGAGATGTCTCAATTTTTTCTTCGTTCCTCGGGGTCCCTTTCGAGGAGCTGAGGAGGAGGCGATCTGTGATTTCCAAGATTGGGATTGAAACCATGGATGCCTGGGTGAGCTGGTAGCGGGTAGTTCGAGCGGACGTCCATGCCCTGTTCAATGAGGGTAGGCTCGTGGTCTTAGGACACGCCCGTGAAAGCTTTTTGCAAACGTATGCTAGACGGGACTCGACCTCGTTCGATAGAGGTCGAGGGCTCGATGCTCCCCCTTGAGGGGTCCCTCGATCTAGGCACTTCGTCCAGCCTGGAACACGCTTGACGGATCTCCTCGAACACACAGGCTTCGAGGCTCTTATTTGTGGGTACCGTCGAGTGCCCCTGACTCGGTCGATCTGGGGTGCCTGTCGAACCCTCGATGGGCCAGGTCTCGAACCCCTGATCAGTAGAACGATGACTTTCTCCCTTCGAGGGGAGAAGCCTCGAGCGTTCACTCCACGTGTCCCGCTCCGCGCAGGGCAATGATGGCAGACGTGGGAGTCGTGGCCGACGTGGGGGAAACGCGCACGCCTTTTTAGGCGGAGTGCAGGACGTGGCCTGGGCGAAGTGACCGCATGACTGCCCGGACGGCGGAAGAGCGTCCTCTTTCCGTGTGAAGATGACGGCGGCTGGGACGACCTTGGCGGTGAGAGCGGACCCTGAAAGCCTCGGGACATCAAGCCCGAGTGTAAATAGTAGTTTGGAGACTTGTTTTCTCTTTTTTCGTTATGAACAATTTCGTTTGATCATAAAGGTTATCGTGTGTTTGAATCTGCCCTTTGTCTTCTCTGCATATGTTTCGTGGAAGCTGGCACTTAGGATCATTCGTGAAAAGCCTTGGCGATGGGAGACTTAGCGAGGCCGTATCCCGTCGGAGGGAGTAGGCCGTTACGCGATTCGTGCTTCCGTGCCGTGGCCGACTTAGGATCCCTCGTGAGAAGCCTAGGTGACAAGAGACTTATCGACGCCGTATCCCTTCGGGGGGAGTAGGCCGTTACGCGATTCGTGCTTCCCTGCCATGGCCGTCTCACGTTTTGCGTCGTTTTCCAGAAGCATTATGAAAAGAGGGCATGTATTCAAGGAAAAAAAGCAAAAAAGTATTGACTTTTTCGGGAGGTTCGTCCCCGTTGTAGCCCCCGAGGGAGGGATGGTCCTAGCGAGGGTAGGACCAACCCTCACTCAAGTATGAGTGGACTCGAGTCCACTTGATTCGTTCATAACTTGCGAGAGCTAAGCCAAATACTTAATCAGAAATCTGCACAATCGAAAGTATGTACAAAAGGTTTGAGGGCCTGAAGCCTCTCTAGGGGTAGAAGCGACTTAGCTATTGGATGTTCCAGGCGTTTGTGAGGATTTCCGTTGGCGGCGGGTCCTCCCGCGATGAAGAACACGTGTTCCACCTCAGGGTACCCGTCGGCATCAAAGACACCCCCTCCACATGGAGGGCCTCGAGGCCCCTTGTGGCTGGGGTCTATTGCAGGGACTTCGTTCGTCGTTGTTGCTCTTCTCGCGAGGGGCTCGAGACTTCTTCCCCTTTTTGCCTTGACTTTACTTCTTCGAGGGGTTCCTTGGCTTGCTGCCCTCCGCGGGCGTCTACTCGGGGTGCTTTCCCTTCTTGCCGTTGAAGATGGCGTTGGCCGCCTCCTCCCCCGAAGCATACTTGGAGGCTACCTCGAATAGCCGATTCGCGTCGGGGGGAGGGTTCCTACCCAACTTGCATATCAGGTTGTAGCTAGTGGTGCTCTCGAGGAAGGAGTGGATGATCTGAGCGTCGGTGATGTTGGGGAGCTCGGTGCAGCGCTTGGAGAAGCGCCGGATGAAGTCCCTCAGGGATTCGCCGGGCTTTTGGTTGCACCCTCGAAGATCCCACGTGTTCTCGGGGCGCACGTAGGTGCCCTGGAAGTTCCCCACGAAGGTCTCGACCAGATCGTTCCAGTCGTGAATTCGGTTTGGGGGCAGATGCTCGAGCCACGTCCGCGCGGAATCCGCAAGATGAAGCGGCAGGTTGCGGATGATCATGGCGTCGTCGGTCGCCCCGCCGAGCTGGCATGCAAGGTGGTAGTCGTTCAGCCACACCCTGGGGTCTGTTTCCCCAGAGTACTTGGTGATGGTGGTCGGTTGTCGGAACCGAGGCGGAATCGGGGCCATGCGGATGCTGCGGCTGAACACGCGCGTTCCCACCAGCTCCGGCTTCCGGTCACCGTCCTGATCGTCGTGGCGCTGGTCGTTGTGTCGTGGTTGGCGAGCCCCCGCTTCCTCCTGTTGCCTCCTCTTGTTTAGGAAGTTGCAGGCATCACCGTTGTCCAAGGCGCCACGAGTGTCCCGGAGACGAGATCTCACAGGGATCCTCGTGGCGCGCGCCTCCGTTGCTGGAGTGCGTCGTTCATCGGTGCGGCGTTGGTCACCTTCGGGCGATGGTGGCGTTTCGTTGTTTCGCCGAGGGGAGCGCACCGAGGACTCCCCCCTACGCTCACCCCTCGAAACCGAGGAGTGGCGTAGACGGGAGGCTGAGCTCTCGGCTTGCTGGCATGCGGCATCCTCGACCAACGTTTGCGCCTCGCGGTGCAGTTTGCGCCCCTCGGGGGTTGTTGGCTACGGCATCGCCCTGAGCAGTGCGACCGCCGCAATGAGCTTTTGGCTCGCCCTGGGGAGCGTGACGGGGTCTTCACTTCCCCCATCGATGAGGATGCGAGCGCGGGCCACGCGTTCCGCCTGCCGCGCGTCCGCGTCTCGCCCAATGGTTGCATCGGGCGGAACGTGGACGGAACGCGTGGGTGGCAGGGTCTGCTCGTCCCCATCGTCGAGCTCGTTGGCGTGAGTATCTTGTGCCTGATGGTGTGAGCGTGGCTCATCCCCTTGGGGCGAGCGATCTTGTAGGTCCGGTGGCTGCGCGCCTACCGGGTCCGCATCTTCGTCGTCGTCGTCGTCGGTCGTGTGCCCGTCACTGACCCGCTTGGCGTCAATGGCGAAGCACTCCCTGGTGGGGTCGTACTCGTCGTCGGAGTAGCCAAAGAAGTAATCGGCCATGGCCTGAAAGGTTGGGAAGGCCTCCCGGTCGCGGAGACCGGTGTAGTCCCACCGGGGGAATTCTTGCCCGAGGACGTACCCCTCCTCCGATTCCGAGTAGGAGTCGTCGGGCGTTGAGGTGATGAGGTTACGTATTGAGGCCAAGTGATAGCCTGGTAGGTCGTCGTACGCACTCATGTTGGTGCAGACTGATGAGGCGTAGACGGCTGCGTCATTACGTAGCCCATAGAGATTGGGCGGTGCTGGGGCAGCACGTCGTCCAACCATGGCCGTCGGGAGGAAAGGCATTGCCTCCGCCCTTGGCGTCTGTCGTGGGACACCTCCATCCCTTGCGGGAGGGGTGCCGTTGGCGTTGGCGACACGCCTTGCGGCACGCGTGCGCCGTGCGCGTGGTCCTGAGCGCCTCCTCTGTCGCGGGGCCGCCGGCGGCGGCTGTGGAGCCTCCGGGTGGTTGCTTGGTTCCTTAGAGATGATGCGCATGAGGTAGCCATTGCCGGTTGCGTGGAACTACAGGCTCCCGAACCAGATCTTATATCCGGCTGGGAACGGGTCGCTCGATCGCTCCGGGAATCGCCGGTGATCGAAGTCACCCATCGGGAACGAAGCGGAAGTTGCGCAACGAAGGCCCCTACCTGGTGCGCCAACTGTCGGTGCCTGATTTGGTCACACCGGCACTAACTAGTGATTGCGCTGCCAACCACTCGCTCTGATGGGGAATTAGGGTGATGAACTCGGGACGCAAAGGTTTATCCTGGTTCTGGCCACGCGGCCGTACATCCAGCAGTGGTGCGTAGCACCGAGTTTCGTGTTGCTCGTAGTAGGGGAGTACAAGCAAGGCGGGAGAGGGAGATCGACTCCCAGGTCCCTGGGTTGGTGATTGAGTAGAATGCCAATATCGAGTGAGCAGGCTAAGTGTTCGTGTGCTCTTTTTTCTTTGCGTGCGCGTGCTTGTCGTGCCATTGTTGCATGGGCTTCCCTCCCCTTTTATAGACCAAGGGTGAGGGAGGACGTACATATGTGTTCGTGGTGCTGACGTTGCGAGATGCACTGTCCTGCCCACGCCGTGCACTATGCGAGCGGGAATCGCGCCTTCCAACTCCGGCTGACGGCATGGACATCGCCATCGTTGACTTGTTGGTGGCTGACTGTTGCTTCGAGGGATGTCACTCGGGGGTGGGGATGGTGCCGAGCCCTCCCCGTTGTTCTTCGTGGGTCCTTCCTCGAGGCCTGTGGTGTACCCGGGACGGATAAGGTCGTGGAGTAGTTGGCACAGTAGCCTGGCCTGACATGGCTTGTCCGCACAGCGTCTTGCGCAGAGCGACTGTGGCGAGCGGATTTGACCGGTGTCTTCTCCGCAGCATGGGGCGGTGGCGTGGTGCAGTGACTTCTCTATTTTACCGCAGAGGCGAGCCATCATGTCGTGGGATGAATGCGTTGTAGGGCCTCGGGCACTGTTACTGGTGCGGTGTCCTTCGAGCGCAGCGGGCCTCGAGCGTGACGAAGACGCTCGCTCGAGGGTGAGCGGTACCCTCGAGCTTGGTCGGGCTCGATCGTTACGTACATTTCCGCTAGAGGGTAAGAGGTACCCTCTAGCTCGGTCGGGCTCGATCGTTACGTACATTTCCGCTAGAGGGTAAGAGGTACCCTCTAGCTCGGTCGGGCTCGATCGTTACGTACATTTCCGCTAGAGGGTAAGAGATACCCTCTAGCGGAAATGAAGCTCCCGGTCGTCAGGGGTGTTGTCGTGGTGGGCCTCTTGTTGGGCCGCGGAGCTGGGCTCAACTCGTTCACCGATGTGGCCTCTCTGTCAGGTGGTTTAGGGCCCAAATTGGGGTACCTCTAGTTTTGGTACCCGACACACATGTCAGTGACACAGTGGATCAACGGCTAGTTCAACGGCTAGCTGAGGTGGCACCACCGACTAATTCGGTGGTACCCCTTCTGCACCCACCGAATCAGTCGGTGGTACGCAGAAAGGTTGCAACGGCTTGCAACGGCTAGCTCCTTTGGTTGGGGCTATAAATATGGGTTGCCTCGGCCATTTGAAGTGTGCTTGAGCTCAGGGAAGATATTGGCAAGTGTTCAACACATTCTTAAGTGCTCAATCCACCAAAGTGCTAACTAGAAGATCTAGGTGATTAGCAAAGTGCTTAGTGCTAGTCTAGACCCTTTAGCGCATCTCTTAGGTGTTTAGCCTAGAGTTTAGCGAGGTTTGCATACCTCTTTGCTTACCGGTGCTTGCACGCACCAAGTGTTGTAATCCGGGGCTTGTAGTCTTGCGAGACCTTCCAACCGAGTTTGTGGAGAGGCCGCCGGTGCTTGTGCAAGGGAGGAGAGGCCCTTGGCGTTTGGCCGAAGCTCTACCAAGTGGTGGCGGCGAGGAGCATCCGGGGAGGGACGAGCGGAGACCCACTTGCGCGTGGGGAAGTCCTGTGGTCACCCACGGAGTTACTCGACTGGGGAGTTTATGCCCTTGCGCGGGCATTCCCTTTTAGAGGGGCTCCAACAACGAGGATTAGTGGAAAACTCGTGAGCTTTCCGATACCTCGGTAAAAATCGCCGTGCCGGGAGTTTGCTCTTCTCTACCCTTTACCTTCTGCATTTCATACTCGCACTACTTTCCGCATTTACCTTTCCTAGACTTGCCATGCTAGTATAGGATTGGACCTAGGGTGCAAAACTTTGTAGCGGTAGAGATAGCAACACATAGAGAAAACCTAGAGCATTTAGATAGAAATTAAAATAGGTTTTCATATGTGCAATTGGAGCTTTAGTTTTTAGAGACACCTAATTCACCCCCTCTTAGGGTGTCACGGTCCCTTCAGGTTGTAATGGAGTAGTAGGTATGGATAGAGGAAGGGTATTTCCATTCTTTTTTTATACTTAGATCTTGAATATTTAGTAAATTAATTTGTTGACTTCCGCTGTTTATCTATATTTCATACAGTATTTACTAACTGTGCATCTGCATGGGTTGATGGACTAGTTTTGGCAATATGATTTTAGCGTAATATACTTGTATTCGAACCGCCACCAAGCCAATGCACGCCAGACGGTGCTTTACAGATTTACAGTCAGCTGCTTAATAAATATCCAAAGAGGATGTGCTACCTAGTTGAACTATTGAAGAGGTATATGTTGTTGCCTATAGCTAATCAGGCGTAGCATCCGAACAGGCACGTAGATTGACAATTGAATGTCTGCTTCAAGAGGTATATGCTTGCTTGCAGAATGCATACTATCAAGTTTGTGTGAAAATATTGTACGAAAAACACTGCATTGATGCCTTGATGGAATAAAATATAGTAAAATTAATAAATGCTCTGATAAGCGTTTTCTAATAAATCTGGGCTAAAGGCTTTCGTCCAAAAAAAAAAGCTATCACTGTTAGTATTGTGCCTATTTTAGCGGCTAGAGCATCATGTAAAGCAAAACAAAAGGCCAGCGTTTTCTGTTCCTCGCTCTCGATTATCGACAAATATTGTTCCAATTACTTTAGTAATGTAGACCCCATTTCATCGTCCAAGTTGCTGTGGTGTAGTGGTTATCACGTCAGTCTTACACACTGAAGGTCTCCAGTTCGATCCTGGGCAGCAACAACCTTTAATTCATTTTTTTGTGATGGTCCACAATTTTATCCTTCTTTTGTATAGCTAGCCCAACAGACCCACACACGGGTAATGGGCTCTCGGGCTGTGGTATGTCGTAAGAGATCGGCCTATTAGGCCCCCAGCACATCCACGGAAAAACACGACCCAGCCCAATGCACGCACGATCAAGCGAACCACACCGCCGCCGCTAGTGGGGCGTATCCGCTTCGCATTCCACTTGAAAAGATACAAAGGTTTGGACGGATCCTTCCAGCAGCTCGCAACTTTTTTTTTTTGAGTAACACTCATGATGATTTAAGCAACCTTCATCTTCAGTAACATATGTACAAGTTGCAATTAAACGAGGTCGATCTCGAGCACACCGATTGCACCCAAAAACCTGCCTAGCTCGCCTTCGACGCCCTACATGCATCTGCAGATGAAGAACGCAACATGGGCAACCCAGGCACGGGCCGACAGCATCCCTGGTTCCGCGGCACGAGTCGACGCATCCGAGGTTACTTTGACGACGAATCGCGATTCCTCCTCGCTCTCTCAGCCACTCAGGGTACATACCCGCGGACCTGGACTGGATGCATGTGCCGTGTACTACTTGTGTAACATGCTCGCCGGGGGCTTGCAGTACTAGGAGCTTCTGTGTTCAGGTTCCCAAAAGTATTTTTTACGTCTTATTCATCCTCTCACAGAACAGTAATCCCTAAAAATTCTTTTTTCACATTTTCTATTCATCCCTATCACATAACATATAGAAAGAATGTATTTTTTTCCACACTCACCTAAACACAGCCCTAGCTAGCTACTCACGCAGACCAGGCCACTTGTGCAACTTGTAGTGTACTACCCAGTTGATTGGCGGACAGGCTTGCTAGCTGGCTAGGCTTACTGTACCTTCCAGCGCTTCTTGGGGATGTCACGGCCACGGTGTCGATCTGCTCAGAGTGATCGATCCGATAGATGTGTGTGGCGAGGTGTCAACCCCATGCCTCAGCGTCTCCACTCCACTCCACTCTCCAGAACCATCAGCTGGCGGCTGGCGCCTGCAACTTGCGCCTGTTCGTTGGCTCGTCTTCCACTCATACGAGGTTTCCTTTTTCGCGCCCCTTTTAATATTTTGAGTTTGTGTTCGGATTCATAAAAAAGTAGTTTTCCAACACGTTTTTCCTATTCATCCCACTCACAGAATACGTTTCTCAGTGTACTATTCATCTAAAACTTCCACCCACTTCTTTCAATCTGAACACAGCCTCAAGCTTCAACAAAGTGAGAAAAGGCTGTCTGCAGTCAAATCTTCACCTCTAACATTCCTCGGTTACGGCAACATGATGCCTGTCGTCTGCTGACACAGCATATAGTCAGAGGCGTCGCCGCACTTTCACATATAGGCTTCGCCAACTTTCACTAACTTTCCAGTCACATCAAGTCACATCATCTCTCACAGACACGTTTACCAATACACTATTCACACCTCCAACTTTCCACCAACTTTTTCATCTAAACAAGGCCTTATTGATTGATATCTCAAATCTTTTTTTTTCTTTTTTGACGAGATGATATCTCAAATCTCTCACCATAACGTAGCTGTAGAACAACAGGCCAAGACCCGAGCGAGTAGTGCAATTTGCCACGCACAGGCGAACAACCTAGCCTGGCAGATCTCGAGTCTCGTCAGATTCGGGCAATTGGCAACTGCCTGCATGGCGGCAACCCTCAGGATCGGGATGGCCATGCTGTGGGGGAACGCGGCATGATCCGAGCCTCTGCACAGCGGTGTGTGGCCTACGCGTACGTGCCAGAGGTTGCAACCCCCTGCGCCCTGCAGACATCTTCTGCACTGCACGGAGCACACACACCAAATTAAAAGCTCCGGTGCAGGAGCCCGCTTGTGTCACCCTTGTACCCGCAAGCTCCAAGCCTTGCCAGCGTATAGTGTGTCAGGTGTCGCCGCCGCAATCGCTCGTTCGCAATCTGGCGCAGCCTGCAGGGCTTGGCTACAAGCCTGGTCGCCATGCCGGCGCGTGCTGCATGCAGCCACAGGCCTATGGAGCAGCTGGCTCAAGCTAGCAAGCACCGAAGCACGTATCTGGCTGGTAGCCTGAAACAACGACATCGTGAACCGTATGCAGATATGCTATATTGCGCGTGCAAGAGATCGATCAAGAAGAGATCAAGCGCCATGCTTCCTTGCTTGCTTATCTCTTTTTATTTTCCCGTGACTGTCTTGGCCGATCTTCAGGTCTTGGGTGTGTAGCATATTCAGTGGAGCGTTGTTTGCATGCATGTAGTCAAAGAGGCATGCATGCATTCCGGTAACCATGTACTAGTAGTCTGTTGTGAACTTGTCATGCACGGCATGCAAGTAGGCAAGCTATAGCCAGTAGCTCATCTGAACTTTTTTCACATTTTTTTTTTTGTCAAAACTTGATGTCCACTCGAGCAAACCAGTCAAAGGATCCCCATGATTGTTGAGGTTTCATATAGTGATGACTAGAAGGTAGAAGCAACTTGGAAGTTAAGTTAAGAGACTGGACCATAGACCAAGCTTTAAGGCTGTAAGTAAGTGGGGACAGAAGGTAATTTGTAAGTACTATATTTTTTGCGTGAAAGAATATTGGCAGCCCGTCAATGTAGTTTGAAAAAACAAACAAAAATTAGCACATCTAGTGTAAATCCCTTTTGTTTTTTCCATTAAGAAGAAAATAAAATTAATTCAATCCTATACTAAAAGGAGTTAAAAGGAGTTCCAAACATCGTCATTTTGTACTTTTACAAAATTGATCGACAATGTTTCCTGTGCCAATAAATCATCAGTGCATCGTGCTAGGGGTCTGCAGTGCAAGATATGAGGAGTAGTGTTTCTTTTGATCCAAATTGTATCTCGTTAGAGCATTCTAGGCCGTTATCATCAATACAGGAATGATACTGTACAGTTTGAAAATATATCATATGCATGCTAACCCCCTGCGAACATGGTTCTTTTTTTTTCTATTTGATTAAAATGGCACAACTTTTATGGTTCCCAAAACAGGAACGGTCGGAAAACGATATCGGTCAGGTCAGGACTTTATCGTTCCCGCTTTCATCCCTAATGTTAGTCAAGAAGCGTTTTTTTAAGAAAATGCTATACATCGATACACTAAACCACTTGTCAGAATGGGAGATAATCCCAATCTCCTCTTCTTTTGAGTAAAGTCTCCAATTTTCCTTGACTCGTACTGTTGAATGGCATAAATGTAGGCCCGTCTAGCACAGCTTCGTGTGATCTAGAGTATGAACTGAAACAAAATATTTGAAATATATTTTTTAAATCTAATTTAACTTGGAACCGGAGGTATACCAAACATACATACCATGCATATGGTTCATGGTTGAGACTTGAGAGCTCCACCAGTCCACCTTTCTCATTGCCCTGATTGGTTCAGTTGCTTTGCCTGCACCACTGCATGTGAGCCTATACGTTCTTCGACTCAAGCGCACATGAACGTGGTTGGTCGTGTCGCAATGTGTACGGCGTCCTCCGCGTATACATGCAGAGATACGTTGAGTACTTTGACCGGTCACGTTGCATGCATGCACAGAGCAGACTTTGACTGTTCTGTTTGACTGAGACCCTCTTGCATTCAATGCATGGCTACCTGGATCTGCATGGAGCGAAACTTGGCTACGAGGTAAAGGCACTTTAACATAATACATATATGATGTGATTATATTTATAAAGAACATAATTAGTTCAAACTAAACATGCCATCAAAGAAGTGATCCCCTGTTCTGGAAAGCTTAAACTTCGATCTACGCAGTCAGACATGGAACCTTCCTCCAGACGTCTGAATCTTTGTGGTTATTGTGTACTGTGGCATCTATGGAGAAGTACTCCTTAATTTACTACACTAGTGTGCGTTGATGCTCGCCGTGTTTTCCTTAATTTACTATCACATGCTTTTCAGCAATATCTAGATGTTCCACAAGTATTATTTTAGACCTTCCTTGAGTTCACAGCCATACGGCTCGCCTTGGATTTCCAGGAAGTTTGGGACCTTGGAGTTTCTAGCTGCTCTAGGCCTCTACTTTAGCGGCTCAACGGCTAGCTAGCTACGTGACCAGGGTGTGCCGGCCGGGAGCACTACGCCTGCGTGGAACCTGCAGCTGTGTTTCGACCGATCCAGATACACTGCATGCACATCAGAAGTGACGATCTCGCACGAGCCCTGTCCTTTGACTAGACAATGCACCGATATGTCACTGAAAACAGGTGTGCTGAGTTAGCAGGTGCAACGCGGCACCGGCAAGACCTCAAGACCATGAAGAAACGCGCAGTCTTGGTGAGCCATCCTAATCACATGGCTGTGCTAGCTACAGGTTGGAGCTTGGATGTAACAGCAGGATTTGGGTCCAAACCAAAACGATTCCCCGTAGTAAACTATCTGTAACTGGGCTTCACCGTATCTAGAAGTGAGATCATATATCCTTGTGGTACCGATAGAGTACCGACCAAAAGCAACCTGCAGGTCCAGAGAGAGAACTGGCCATTTCTTGGCCTGATCACTCAATCTCTCATCAGCTTTCCGTCATGCAATCGCCACAAGATCGCGCCCAGTTTGGGGCAAGTACTGTGTGTGCTGAATGCTGATCACCTAGCTACTAGTTAAGCACTTGCGTCTCAGATTGGACTTGTCTGGTGACTAGTTTACTAACAGCGTCTTGGTCCGTACCTACTCGTAAGTAGAGGGGCAGTGGGTTAGCTATAGGCCGCGTGTTGCAGCTGTTGCCCTCTGTTAGAAAAGGACAGGAATGTACAAAAAAAAAATCGAGGTTAGTTTACAAATAATCTCATCGTCTTGTTGTATATGGAAAATTGCAGTGGCAGATGTGTGCGCTTGCCCCCACACGGACTGTTGGTCTTGTATTGGGTTTAAACTTTAAAACTAGCCCATCAACCTATACTTCTGCGAAGTGTACTTATAAGAGACATCTTATCTTACTTATACTAATTGGAGGCTCCTTTTGAAGCCTTTGGGTGACGCCACCTAGGATCATAGGTGGACATCTTTAAAAAATAGAGAAATCCTAGAAAATCTCTAAAAAAAAAAACATCCACCTAGGATCCTACATGGATATCGGTATATTTTATTTAATAATTTCACATTACAAATAAAAATTATGAAATAAAATATATTGCAACTAACAGGATCCCACACATGTGATGGATTCTTATATAGTTATATGCATAGCATGATATTTTCTCCCAACGATGTTTCTCCTATATCATATATAATTTCCATGCATGAATGTTATACTTGATTTAATTTCTTGCAATGACAGTTCGTGCCCTTAATGAAGTGTGTTGAGCGAGTCAGTTTGCATGTATCCATGGCAAAAAAATATAACCGAAAGCAATCTGTCAAACTGCATGTACACATGCAAATCATGTCCTCCTAGATCCACGGAAGAAGGAAGCAGACGTCGTGTATTTTTCTTTCCTTTATAGTTAATTGTTTTATCTCTTCTAATATTAAGGGCTCAGATTTTTTTCAAACTTTTACCTCCTCCTTCGAGGTAATTGGAGTATCATAGGGCCCATCTAATGATCTAAACTACCTCTAAGATTGAAATCAAATATCCTACACCCAATCGCATCTAATACTCAAACTAATCTAATATATCCCGTAGCTGATAGCCTGATACACCTAATAAACCAAATATGTTTATGCTTGTGTGTGTGTATTCTATCAACAGCGCCTGCAAGCATTTATGTGAGACTAGCCACATAAATTTGCTAGGCTTCCTAACTCAATTTCGACTGCTAGGCTTCACCCAATCACAGGCTTCCCAAATCAATCAGCCATCAAGCATTTGCTACTACTTATAATTAATTATTCATTGTGAGTCTTCTGTCCCTAAATAAAATAGTAATTTTAACTACCAATTTTGATTCAAAGTTTCTGTTGAGATACCACGAGTATCAAGTATTCTATAAGAAAATAGCTATTTGAACTACCAAGTTTGAATAGTTTTAGTTGATATAACATGAGTATCAAATATTATATGCAACAACTAATGTTTTGAAGGACTCAGAAGCAAATCACAACTGTTACCACACCTATCCGGATATCTTATCTATAAAACAAACAACTCCACATTTAAAGGAGTCAAAACCAAATCACGTACAAGGCACCAATGATCAACCTACCTTCAAGCATCTGCTACTATGTGAGACATTTTAATTATTATGTATCCAAACTACACACCCCGATTATTATACAAATAATCTAAAGTAACCCCCTAATCTTCATGGAAATTACCCACCTATTTATAAAAATAATATCTAACAACCCCCTAAATTTGCGTTTAAAGTTCCAACGATATCATTTTTAAAAGTTAGAGTAATTCCTACATATGAATCTAAATTATGTAATTATATAAAAATTTTAAAGTCATCAATATAAAATTCTAAATTACTATTCATATCTTATTATTCTAAATTATATAATTTTATAGTATTGTGTATATAAAATACTACCCATGATGTGTGTCACCATATATTCATGTATGAGGAAAGGAATAAGAATACGAATTTTCATGTTTTTTAATTAGTTCAACTAAACAAATATATCAAACACACATGAAGGTCTGATGCAAAGTGAAAAGATTTTATTAACTAAATTTATTACAATTATAGATAATAATTATTTGTTGGAATATTTCACAAATGAAAAAGAGCATGAGATGAAAAATTTTAATTATAAACCATTTCTAACTAAGCCGTACGGAAGCACGGGTTGATAGGCTAGTAATATAAATATTCGCAAAAAAAGAGACATAATATAAATGATAAAAGCTCATGGATACATTTTGGACGAACAACTAATCAAATATGTTCATCTTTGAGTGCACTATGTTTCATTTGTTCATATCTGATGCCTCGCTATCGAGGTACCCAGGAAAGAATAATCTTGGTTATAGGCGCTTCACTTAAGCGGTACATCATCTAGCACTAAAAGAATAACGTCGGCTAAATTTTAGAATAAACCTAGAAAAATATGAGCATTCATGCCAAGTTGAGGACTCGAACTTGGGTGGATAGGTTCCTTGCCTCCTTGGAACCCGGCCTACAAGTTGAGCTGCGCTCAGTTCATGGCTATGATGAACTTTACCAGTAACTCTATATGTTTTTATCCTGGTTGTTCATATATTTAGGTTCCCCCTTTTGCATTGCACCTCTGTGTATGTCTAACGTATGTTTAGTTAAAACCATATCTTGAGTGAGGTGTATAACATGAGAACAACCATATACCATCACTTCATGCTACGTAATTTTATTTCGATGGACCCAAACAAGGCCTTCGATGAAAATTTGCAAGATCACTTTAGGTTACCAGAGGGGTTATTTCAGTAAATTCAGGTTTTTTTTTATAGTACTGAAGGAGGGTTATTTAGAGTTTAGTTTATACTTTTTTTTCTAATGACCGAGGGAACCGAAGACTTCCGAGAAATGAAAGGCACAGGGCATGCAGCTAGGTGCGGACACAAGGCGTGTTATTGTCGACGTTGCTGACGAAGCTTGTGCTATTCCCCTGTCGGTGGGAGCTCCAGCAGCCTTCCTCCAACCCCGATACGCATGAACGAAAAGGAAATAATGCCACGTTCCCGTGGCTGACTGGCAGTTCGTTGGAACCATTTCATCATCATGCGTGCCTCGGACAGTTGCGGGCGTTTACTTACTCGGATCGGCAATGGATCGGAGGGCCCATGCATGCAGATCTCTTCTCGCATGAACTAGTACAATGGAGAAGGTACTGTATAATTGCCTAAAGTCGTTCTTGGGAACCACCAATCGGAAGCACGCCGTACGTTAACAGGCACGTATATCCGCAGATCTCTCTTGCTTGCACGAACACAAATCCTATCTCTCTTGCTCTGCCAGCGGCACCATCTGACGATCTGACAGTTGCTAGATAAAATTTAGCAACAATGGCCAAGTGGTTCACTTGCAATTCTTTCTCCCTGCGTGCAGCTAGTCATCCGCCCGGCCGACGGCCGTGATCCAGCCGCAAATTCCTTCCGATGCCCTCTTTCATTAGCGTCTCGCACGCATGAATCCGTGGCACCGATCCGCTCCAGATATACAACAATGCAAATATATATATCCTCCTGCTAGCTAGATCGTTTGCTTCGCCCACAAGAACACGCACACCTTTCTGGTTTTTCTGCGTCCATCCAATGCATCTGTTCGATCGGAGCCTTTTTCATCCATGATTCGGCGGTTGGGATCGCGGAGCGGATCGGGGTCGTCGCTCGCTCCGTCCCTGATCATCAACAAGTGGACTCTCTCTCTCTCTCGCACGAATCTACGCTCGATTTTTCAACCCTTTTGCGGCCGTGGTTAATAAACCGGCCACGCGAACAACGATCCCGCTTAAACAAAGGCTAGGGTTTCCCGCGTCCCATATACGACGGCCGCGCTCGCTCGCTAATCATCAATCTAGCACGCCCTGCTCGTGCTGCCGTGGACGTACGCTTACTGGCTTATTAGGCTATTAGCCAATCAGTGCGTGCAGTCTCTAGAAACCCATTGCACATATGGATCGATCCTGAGACGTACGAGAAAGTCCAATGCAGCGCGAGCCATGGCAAATAGGATTTGCCTGGACGGGAAGGGTTAAGCGCTGTCCCAGTGCTGTCAGCCTGCCACTGGTCGCCGATGATGATCGGGCGAGAGCTGAGGGATGAACTGGAAATATTCGCGGCGACTGGATCGAATGATTGAGGGAGCTAGTAGTGGTAGCAGAGAGCATCGGCCATGGGTGGAGCAACACGCATCAACGGGTCGATCTGGCTATAGTTTTTTCTTGGCGTGTTAGTTGGTGAAAAGTGCGATTGATCGAGCTGATGAAATCGATTTTTTTTTGGGGGGTTTATTATTGCGATCCCGGGGAGACCGTGTTGCTAGCTCATCAGCTGCATATAGCAGGCCGCGCGTCACGTTCACACCTGCCTTTCAAGCTTTTTTTCGTTTTAAGTATGCGTATGTGATCACTGCGTAATTAGGTGCTACAGATCGGATCAGAGGTTAGTCATAAACTAGTTGTTAAGGTTATCTCTTCGTTAATTTTCTGTTGCTGCTGCTGATATATATTATTACTGTACGTACATAACTCATAACTGGCCAATCCTCGTTCAGGACGATCTATCTTTATTATAAGAAAAAACATCAGCAACATATGACTTCTGGGCCGTTGGATCTTAATTGGATGTGCAATTTTTTTGTTGTACTTACAAACTAGATTTAAGCATCGGTTAGGCTAAGCCGACTAAAACCGTTTATGTGCAGACGCATGGAAAAAAATTCCTACTCCAGAAAAAAACTTGATAGCCGACAATTTGACGAAAAGAGGGTGACCGCTGGACGTGGTGTGCAAGCTATGCAACCGCAAACCGGAAACGCTGACACACTTTTGCAAAGAATGTAACTTTACGAGAGGGACTTGGGATAAGCTCATGAGTTGGCTCAGAATTGAGAATTTACCACCAAACACAGCCTCCTCCACGATGAACCGGTGGTGTAAAAAATGCAGAGTTAAATCCGACAAACACAATAAACCTTTTTTATGGCATTATTATCTATTTCTGGTGGAACATTTGGAAGGAGAATAACTTTTAACCATATCTCCAAGTTAGTGGAGGAAGTAGCCTTTTTAACAAAAGAAGATCTGCAAGAATTCGGTTTAGCCAACAACATTTGTAGCGCCCCTACCTAGTGCTTTGTTTGTATTTTTTGGCCAGAGCTGCATTCTGCTCTTTGTTTTTCGGTGCAGAGAGTTGGTTGACGGAACACGACCGCCAAGTTGTAATTGTTGTTTTATTTCTCTTCTAATAAAAATTCGATAAATCTCTTGTCGTATGATACCCCCCCCCTCCCCCGTTACATGCATGCTTAGATTCGATTCTCAAGTTACCATGGCGTGCTTCTTTGTTCTACATTCCCACTGGCATCAAATTCAGGTTAAGGCCGAGGCTTGGTATTGAGAAAGTTCCCTATGAATTAGGGCCTGCTTGGTTGGCTACCAAAATGTGTCAAGCCAAAGTTAAGACATACCCACAAACTTTTGCACTTATTTTGTTTGAATCCAAAACTTGACATGTCGAAGTTTCTTGCCTAGATTTTGGCCATGCCCTAGTTTTAACGTGTCAAGTTTTGAAAGTAAACCAATCAGGTCTTATACACCATGAAAATTTTCAGCTAGACTCACCTGCTTCACCAAGTGTATAGGGTCCATACCACGCTCAATATCTTAGGTTGATGGATTGCTAGCTACCACTACTCGGACCCATGCCCACTCCTTAGCCCTTTCTAAGTGATGGTTTTCCGCCCCATGTATTGCTTCACCTCAAGCCCTCAACATTTACGATTCACGGTTATGTACTCCTTCTGTCCCAAAAAATAATGCAATTCTCGCTTCTCGAGGAGTCAGCAGTTTGAAATTTGACCAAATTTATATAGAAACATCCAAAGTATAAAACAAGTGTCATTAGATTGGTTATCGAATATATTTTCATAATAAAATTATTTAGAAACTAAAATGCTAATACTATTTAATATAAAATTGGTCAAACATGATATACTTTGACTAACACGATTCTCATAATTACATTCTTAATTTTTTAGACAGAGGGAGTATGTCCTACGCCCCGATGCATTTTCCACCAAGGCGGGCGGAGCTCGAATTTCATTAAATACCAATAACGAAATTACAAAACCTTGTCTTACACACCCACTGAGAGATTATGTACCCAAGATGAAAAACTTACATTTTCCAGGCGATTGAGAAATTTAGTGGGTGTGGTTTTATATATATGAACAATCTTCAACAATCCAGCTCGGGAAGACGCAATTGGACGTGCACGAGAGTGCCCATTCATTTAGCAAAGCATGGCAGTAGCAGTGCTGCTCCATAAGAAGACTTGGCCTCTCCACTGGACACAGGAATACAGGATCCCAGTTCTGAGCTTCCCTTCATGATTTGGATCCTATTCTTCACGCTAATATTCTAATCACAGAGCCAGAGTCGAAGCCTTGTTTCGCTGTTGGTCATGTTACTCTCCCGTAGGGGGCACTTGTGTGCGGCACGCGTGCGGCACCGCTGTTTCGTACGTCCCATACGGAACCCAAATGATGATCTGTACCCATATGCGTCCAGGAGCACGTACGCGTGTTGCAAGGTTCATGCATTTTTCTGGTCCGTTTTCTTGTGCCTGGAAACTGCAAGGCGAGCGCGGTGCCGGTGCCGGTGCCGCAGGCTCCAGTGCACCAGCAAGGCTGGGAAAAAGGCAGCGCAAATCCAACTAAAACGAGCATTCTGTGGTGCTTTTTTCCAGCAAGAATCCCAGCAGCTACACGGAGAAAGTGCCTGAATTCTGGTTGGACTTGGTGCTGCAGAAAGTTGGGGCAGCGCTAGTACTACGAAGGCGCGTTCAGCTGTTCTCTGTGTCTTTTTTTCTCTGCGAGTCCTAAAGTGACCAATTCCCTTTGCTACGTGCAGGGCACTTTTATGTTGGATACCAAATTGGTTTCCTGATTTCAGAATGGAAATGGCAACCACAGAACATCACCAGGTTTTATGTCCAAAAAAAAAAGAGCATCACCGGCCGTGTCGAATCTATTTGACACATCACCATGACGGATTTATGCGCCAAGCACAGCGTCTTCAGCTGGTCCTTGCTCGCTTCCAAGAAGATTCAGAAACCGGATTGATGTGCATTTTTTTGTCAGAGCTGGATTCAGGCTAGCTCTCTGGATAGGATTGTTTAGAGCCAAAGAACTTTAATCTATGTACTGTCTAGATAGCTGGCTAAATAGTATACATGCACTGATGAACCAATAAGTATAGACCTTAGATTGTGACGCATAGTTAATTGGTTATACGGCCGAGAAAAGAAGGAAAAGGATCGAGCAAAAAGATCGCGAGAAAAGCTCAACTGTTGACTCACATCCTGGTGCACACGGAGGTCAGATTGGCGTGTACGTGCCGGTGAATATACAATCGAGTTGTTATGTGATAAGCACGTACGCTACGAATCGGAAAATTGCGCTGTCCAGTTTCTTATGCTTAAAGCTCACATATATTGACTGGTGACTACATGCCCACGAGAGCTCTGAAGTAAGTGCAACGAGTGTGCTGCACTTTTCACATTTATTACGAGCAGTACGCCTGCTTGACCTGATGTACCGTACTGTAGTTAACAACATAGCCTTGCCACAAACATTAAAAATCTTGCAAATCTGGAGTTGAGAAGTGATCTGATCTCATCACCATCACCAGCTGCAGCAAATGGGAATGGCTGTGGTACGGCACTACTGTTCCATCCTACACTACACACATCAAAATGGGCAGCAGCGTTCGTGCCTGAAGCCGAGGCTGGAATCTCGTGCAGCGATGGAATGAGATGAAACAGTGGTGCACTTGCCCACGCGCTGTGCATAATAAACAAAGGCATCGCCTGGCACCGAGAGCGATGGCAGAATAATCCATGGTCCGGAGACACACCCGGCAATACTTTGCTGTTCTTTTCTGTACTAGTATATCCCTAGCAAATTCCAGCCAGCTCGCAGCAGCCATTACCTAGCTCCTCCGCCGCAACCACAGTCTACCACAAATAAATGGAAGTGTCATGTCCTTGAACATATTTGAATTTGCATTATTGTCCCAACCCTAAAGTAATCTTAGTTGCCTTAAGTGTCGTAGACTGCTAAATCCATGGTAGATCGACTACGCCGAGCTTCTTCTACCGAAAATGGTGTTTCAGAAACATTTATAGTCATTTTATCGATAATACGATAAATTAAGGATAGACCATTCACAATTTCTTTGTCGATAAAAAACAGATTTGCTCTACAAGTGATTGATATTTTGTCAAAATATTCACATCAGTCAAATTAGTAAATGTTGTGCCAGTGGGAAAAAATGTTCCACCTAAAAAGTAGAAAGTTATTCTGCATTTTTTCTCGAGAAAAATAATGCTTTGCTAGAATGTCGTGCTCAAGAATTTTTATTAAAAAAAATGCTAAACATGATGCACCCAAGATAAAACAAAATATTTTGCTTAAGGAAACAAATGTTCCATTAAATGTTAAGAAAACAATATTTCTCTGCTCAGGCAAAAAAAAGTCTAGCCTCATGAGAAAACTTTCCGGACTGAATGGAAATGTTTTGCCAGCTGATTTTGAAGGTTCCTGTAAATAAAATGGTCCTGAAAGGTGACCGATGGATAGACAAAATACCATTCATCTTACAAGTTCAAGGAGATAGACCCCAAGAGTACTTCTATTTCTTTTATGCAAGACACTATACCCTTTTTTAATACAAAATGCAGTTCTCTTGCTGATTCAAACAAGTAATATAATTGTTCAAGACAATATTTTTTTCGAACCATTTAATTGTTGAATTTTTATACCAACTCAATTATCAGTACTAAACCATTACAGTATTGCTAGAAAAAATCTACTTACAGCTACAACATGGAAAGGGCATATGTGTAAATAATAAATAAAAATGGTTATATATACATACTAAACTAATCTTTTCTTTCCCTCACTTTTTTTAAGGCCAAGCCTTTGAGCGAGGTGGTTTATAAAAGGCAATCCCCCCAGCCCATACTCCCACAAGGCCACAAACCCACACAGAACCCCTCTCCTCCCTGCCTCGCTAGCTGCCAGTATTCTCCTTCCTTCCTTCTCCCCTTTGGCTGGCACATGCAACCATATCTTCAGCTAGCTTCTCTCCGCCTCGCCAACACCATCCCTCTCTCGCGGAAATTATATACCTCGACGACGAACCTTCTCGTCACCTCGGAGGCCATGGCCGCCATGGCCTATATAGCTCTCTGCGCCGCGGCATTGGGGGTCTCCGTGGCTCTGCTCCGGTGGGCGTACCGATGGAGCCACCCCAAATCGAAGGGCAGGCTCCCGCCGGGCTCCATGGGCATCCCTCTCCTCGGCGAGACGATGCAGTTCTTCGCGCCCAACCCGACCTGCGACGTGTCCCCTTTCGTGAAGGAGAGGGTGAAGAGGTACGGGAGCATCTTCAAGACCAGCATCGTGGGGAGGCAGGTGGTGGTGTCGGCCGACCCGGACATGAACTACTTCGTGTTCCAGCAGGAAGGGAAGCTGTTCGAGAGCTGGTACCCGGACACCTTCACCGAGATCTTTGGCCGCGACAACGTCGGCTCCCTGCACGGGTTCATGTACAAGTACCTCAAGACGCTCGTGCTCCGGCTCTATGGACAGGAGAACCTCAAGGCCGTGCTCGTCGCCGAGACGGACGCCGCGTGCCGCCGCAGCCTCGACGCCTGGGCGGCGCAGCCCAGCGTCGAGCTCAAAGAAGGCCTCTCCACTGTAAGATAGCACGCACGCAGCTGGGCTGCTAGCTGCTTGTTGATGCCATTATTGCCAGCTTGTTATATATTAACGCGGATTATATTGCTGCTTCGATTTTCAGATGATATTTGATCTCACCGCCAAGAAGCTGATCGGCTACGACCCGGCCAAGTCCTCTGACAGCCTGAGGAAGAACTTCGTGTCGTTCATCCGCGGGCTGATTTCGTTCCCTGTGAACATTCCCGGCACTGCCTACCATCAATGCATGGAGGTAATAGCTGAAGAACAAAGCTCAAATTGCACCATTTGCAAACAGTTTGCACATGCCAAGCCCATAAACAAGTGGGCACGCGCGCGCGCACGCACGGCTAGCTGTTCGTACTGTACCCAGCCGTATACATAGCTGCGCGACATACATTATTCCTTTCACAAATTGTCAAGGAATATTTCGTCCCATCAAGTTTTAATTCTTTGCTGGACAATGGAGTGACAACACTCCCGATCGAAAATTTTCTAATAAAACAATTCCGTCGGTGGATGTACGGCAACTAACAGGGCCGGAAGAACGCGATGAAGGTGCTGAGGAGCATGATGAAGGAGCGGATGGCGGATCCGGAGCGGCGGTGCGAGGATTTCTTCGACCACGTGATCCAGGAACTCCGAAGGGAGAAGCCGCTCCTGACGGAGACCATCGCGCTGGACCTCATGTTCGTCCTCCTCTTCGCCAGCTTCGAGACCACCGCGCTGGCGCTCACCCTCGGCGTCAAGCTGCTCACCGAGAACCCCAAGGTCGTCGACGCGTTGAGGGTAAGCAAGCAACACACACAGACAATGCCTGAACGCCTGCAGAGGCAATTCTGAAGGAGCAAGCTAAGCTAACTTTTGCTGCTATGCGTGATCGAGCAGGAGGAGCACGACGCGATCGCCAGGAACAGGAAGGACCCGGATGCGCCGGTCACGTGGGCCGAGTACAGATCGATGACCTTCACGAACCAGGTGAGCCTAAGCCTAGATTGCTTAGCCTAGTTCGTTCGTACTGTAGGAGCAACTTGCGAACACGGTATAAACGAGTGGCCAATGGCGAGTTAGCAGTGCAAATCTGCAAGAATCTTGGGAGCCCGACGCTGCAGCCTGCAACTGCAAGCCATAGTTTGTGTTCCCCCGAACATGGCCCAAGCTTCGAGGTTGATAGATAACCTTACTTAATTACTAGTGTGTAAGAACAACAAATCCGATTGTTAATTCTCCGCTGAAGATTAAAGAATAGAGGAGGAATCAAAAACTTGAGGCCTTGATTTCGCCACAGTAGAATCTATTTAGGTGCAGCTGTAAATTTCGTGCTGCCAAATTCCCTCTTGTATGCCTCTGAACTGAATTACTAGTCTGAACTCTGAAGTGAATCCGGCAAGTGCTGAAAAACTGACGCCCCTGCTCTCTGTGTATCTGAAGGTCATCATGGAGATGGTGAGGCTCGCAAACATCGTCCCAGGAATTTTCCGGAAGGCCCTGCAAGACGTTGAGATCAAAGGTACACATCAGAAACACCATTCTGCACATGCAGTGGCATCTCCTGTTCTTGCACAAGAAAATGTTCTGTCCAGCAAATTGCATAGAGCTCAATTTTGTGCGGTATGTTTGCGGCGTTGGCACAGGCTACACGATTCCGGCGGGATGGGGTATCATGGTGTGCCCACCGGCTGTGCACTTGAACCCTGACATATACGAAGACCCGTTGGCGTTCAACCCATGGAGGTGGCAGGTTCGTCATCATCTTTGATATCTCAGCAACCACTAGGGTACTCTGCATCTTCCATGTCACCTTTAGGGCTGTGTGTCACAGACTCACAGGTCGTTCAGCTTGTTTTAGGTCGTGAGAGATTGTGTTGTTTAATTCTATCTAGGGAGTAGGAAACCCTATGATCTGATCTGCTCACCGAACCTGCATATATTCTCCTCGCGATTAAAACGGAAATCACAAAGCGGAATTATTTAACCAACTGCAAAAGTCTCCAATAATTGGAAGAGTGATTAATTACTAGTATGAGATCGCAAGGCTCTGATCCCGAGTACCAACTTGGCCACGGAGATCAAGAAGGAATTCGGTTGGTGTCCATGGAGTTCCTGAACCATCGCCGAAGCTTCCTTCCCTAGTAGTTTAACAACAAGGTCAAAATGGCAACAGATGAACATGGTGTAGCTCAGTAACAAGAGACAACCATGCAAACGTGCCAAGTATATGGGCATACAGAGAGTGTCTGATTGTCTCACTGTCCGACAATTGTTTAATTGCGTGATTGGGGTTTGGGGCTCTGATCATACGGTTTCTCAATTAGGTAGCCGAAACCATGTGCTATTTCACTGATCCCGATAAAAGATAAGAATGAAAATAGGTTAAACTATGATGTATTTTCTGCATGAGAGCAATAATAAGATTAGAATTGAGGTCCTAAACTGGTTGTTCTCTGAACAGGACAAGCCTGAAATCACCGGTGGAACGAAGCATTTCATGGCATTTGGAGGTGGCCTTCGGTTCTGCGTTGGGACCGATTTCAGCAGGGTCCTGATGGCAACATTCATCCACAGTTTAGTTACAAAATACAGGTAAATTTCTCGCAATAGCAATATGAGTCTGTATCTTGTATGGAATTATGAAATCTGAAAGTTACCTTTTGTTTTATGCCAGCTGGAGAACAGTAAAAGGCGGAAATATAGTCCGGACCCCTGGCCTTGGCTTCCCAGATGGATTTCACATCCAGCTTGTCCCTAGGAATTGATCCTGTTTTTGATCTCTGACATGTTTGGTTCATCGAACTAAACACAAGATTGTCTGTGTAGAATAGGACTTTTAGGTCTCTTAGGGACAACATCAAAGGATGGAGTCATATAATTAGTCTAGTGTTAGGATACACATTTCTAGTTAGGAGTGCACTCATATTACCAAGTACTGCTCCTTGCAAAGGGGTTTTTGTACTTTGGTCGTCTGTTTTCCATGTGGTTAGTAATCTACCCATGTGTTGTATGTATATCTGATCATACATGATTACATGTCTAATGACACAAGAATACAGCTACATAAAAGATGTTTGTTGAGCATGCGAAAAAAGCTCCATTTGCTCAGAGATTTTCCAGACATAGTCTTTAAACAGCCTAGTCTTGGTAGCCGTAAATGACTTTAAACAGACGTCAACAGTAGCAGTAACTGTCAAAACGTTGTTACATCTTGGGGCAGGATAGCATGGTGAAACACTGAAATCTTTGGTAAAAAAGTTTACATGTTACAGACAACCATAATCATATTGGACTGAGTAAGATAGCAATCTTAGCTACGATTTGATAGAGCAGTCCCGAATTGCCACACTTTTTGCATATAATCAGACAAATCCCACACGTCAAGCTTGATCTCTGAGACTCTGAACCAAATCTTTTCCAATTGAACATATTCCAGACGTTTCTATGCACTTTCTGTGACCTTTTACCGTTGGCCATCTTTGTTTGCTTCGTTCGTTGCACAGCCCAAGGGGCAGCTAACTCGAGCCGCAGTGTTATCAACTCTGATAAATGTTCAGACTTGATAAAGAACACTGCGCAAGTGGAGTATTATTATGTGATCAAGATGGACTTTGTGTAGACATGCCAGCGACAAGATCTCCCCCGCGGGAACATAATCGGAGGAAGAGATCTCGATTATCCAGCAGCTCGTCTCAAAGCGTTTGATTTACTCACCTCATCTGACAGGATGACTGTATGTAGCGTCAATGTGCATCTCGAGGGTTCTCTGAATTGGTGCTGGTAGTAGATGCCACTGCCAGAAGGTCATGATCATGAGGACCTTGTGGTTGGTTGATGTAAAAGCTGTTGTAGCAGCAGCAGATGCAAACTTGGGCTCTGTTATTCATTCCGAGATCTTGTCTTGCTCAGGACAGTGGCAAGCTACCTTCATGCATTAGAATAGTGAGACACCAGTATGCTTAAGAATTATAGACGTGGCATAGCATGGTATCACTGTCAGCATGCTATCTGTAGAACTTCTGAGCAAATGGTGCGCTCAGATTTGATCAGTTTGATTTCTTCGTTGCTGAACTTACTGATGCTCATTCATTTCCAACGGATTTTCCTTCCTTCTCATGCAGGCAAGGCCCATGGAATGCTGTTTCACGAAGGCCCACATAGCCCATAAGCCCTTCGATCGTGTGTGGACTTGAACCGAATCAGGCCACCAAACGGCCCAATGACCGTACGGGCTGGTCGGTGGATGCAGAACGGGCACGGCCTACGGCCATGGATTGGTGGTAGGCGAAGCCGCGAAGGCAAAGGCGCGCAGCACGGCGCGAGCGGAGCTAGCGGGACGGGCGGCGCGGCGGCTTCCAGGAATTCCATCCAAGAGGTCCCCGACGGCGACGGGTAGGTGTGTGGGTACAGTCCAAGAGGTGGTTGGGAGTTTGGGGAGGATATGGGTGACCGCGACCAGCGTCCACGGCTCCAGTTTTGTCGCCGGCTCGCTGACGGCAATCACGCCGATTCGCTTGAGCTTTGCTGTTGTGCTTTTGGCGTCGGCACAAGCACAACCACACGCCAGTACATGACGACGGCCGGGGGATAGCTCCTGCCGCTTGTGTTCCTCTCCACCCTGCAGCAGGACATGATGACGACGGCGTCAAATATACAGATGGAAGGGGTTCTAGTTTTATATTTCTACTGGGACGGGAAATATTTATACTTGTGGAAGAAAGAGCGTCAAACTACAAGAGCAGAGTTGCAGACATGCATTCTGTAGCAAAGTATGTTAGTTCTGAAGATTAGGCTTAGATTGGCTTACTCAAAGGTGCATGTATCCAGGTTGAATCGGATTGATGATTGGATAAACTACTCCGTAGTTTGATCATCAAGTACGCCATCATACTCTGGGTGTTGTGGTACCACTTGACAGTCCGCACGCATGGATCAGGCTAAAGGCCCTGGACCAAACGAAGTGGCGCTCTGTCATGGCTCGGGCAACAGAATACTCGAAGTGCTGCTACTCATTAGCGCTCGAGTTGGCTGTCGCTTGCGCGGGCGGCAACAGCTTTTGGAAATACCGAGGCCGGCGACGAGGATCGCTCAAACTGTCAAGCAGCCCATCAGGGAGTTATGGCTCCGTCTGTCTAATCCATAGCAAAGCAAACCTTTGATCATACCCATGTCTTCCGTCACGATCATTGCGCCCGTGTACTCGTACAGGCCAAGGACGACCCGCACGTCCACGATCGAACTTCGATCGTGGTCAGCCAGGTTCCTTTTAACCCTTTATCGACGACGACTTTATATTTTGGGGGGGGGGGGGGGGGGGGAGGGGGAAGTTGTCTTTTTATTTTGGGAAAAGTGAAGGCACGTTGGGCCTTGCAGGCTGCAGCCCATCGAAACTGTGTGGACCGGCCCTGTCTACGGGCAGGCCCTGGCAGCCCATCCAAATCGTCGGGGCGCCATCTCTCATCAGCAAACGGGGGGAGGAGGAGAATCCGAGCCATCTACTGGCAGGCCCTGGCCGTCCCCACAAGCCAGGGACGCAACGCAAGCACGAATCCGGCAGTCCGTCCACGTGACCGTCCTCTCGCCCTGGCGCGCAGCTGCACAGCACTGCCCCTGGACGGGCGTCTAGCCACCCCATGTCAGGCAGGCTACAACGAACCGATAGGCCTCGCAACCCTGCGCCGCTGGTGGCCGAGTACAGTAGGTTGGTGGGGGCCAAAGGCTGGCACCCGCTACCCCGTCACGTCCCGGCTCCCTCGCGGATACGGGCGGCCTCCAGACGCGGCAGGCGACGAGGGCCAGCACCAACCAACCAGGGCTTTGGCTGATCGGCCTGGTTCCGGCGGGACGCGTGGCGGCGCGGCCTGGGTGGCCAAGTGGGGATCCGACGGCCCACGCGTGCGCGGTTTGCTCCCGCCACGGGAGGGACAAAGGGGTAAACGACGGGTAGTAGATAGGAAGGGCGTCACGGAGGCGGCGAATTTCACTGTTGCTCCTGCTGCTGCCGCAGTGGGCCGTCGAGGAGAAATGCCTGACCCGGCGATCTGAGTTCTTCGAGGGAAGAGCAGTGGAGCAGGATCTTCTGAGGCACGGGACATGCTTGCTTTGCCGAACCAATGATTTACTCCTCCCTGATCAATTGTCCAAATCTAGGGGTGCAAACGAAGCGGATATTATCCGTCCGCATTCGATTTCGAATTCGTTTAGGGGACACTACATCCGTCCGTATCCGAATTCGGGCATTCAATATCTGCACCGAATCCGTATCCGTAAACTTAGAATCAGATATATATGATGTCGATGTCAACCCGTATCTTATCCGAGATATCCGTTTCCGAGAAATAAATAGTGATATCCGTTCGTTTCCGAAGGTATCCGTCCGTATCCGATCCATTTGCACCCATATCCAAATCAATGTGTACTTATACACAAGTTAACAAAATTATGTCCAAAAACACCATTTCAATAAACTGGCACATGACAACACATAATACACCGTCTTTTACATGTATTATTTCCTTATCCTTCCGGTGTCCGTGTGTGCTCCCTTGCCTCCCAATTGCTTATCGGAAAGACTCTTAGTCGTAGGGGTAAGAAACCAGTTGGGAACTATCCATACCTATTTCTATGCCGCATTGCTCCTTAATTGGAGATGATGAATCCGAAATACAACACAGTAACGACAGACAAGGCATTCACCACGCTTTCTCATCCCGAACAACTCGTACTCTGCTATCGTGGTCGTATCCTCTAGGCCTAACCATTCACTTCATGGGGTGAAGCTTGAGGTAGAGCGAGCGTAAGTTCAACAATGCGGGAGACACCAATGTAGGCCGTACTCACTTGGGGCGATGCATGCATGCACTGCAACATTTTAGAAAACAAATATGTACAAGTTTATGAACGTGCGATGCAGGGCTACAACATGAAAAGCGCCAAGCATGATAAATTTGTGGAGGACAGGGTATAGTTCTAAGGTGGCATTGAATATATATAGAGAGAAAAATATTTTCAAAAAGAAGAAAAAGAATAACTAGTCCGAAATTAGAAACTTTAACTATTATTCTTTATATAACTATGTATGGGTTGTAATTTTTTTATTCATAGCTGGGGACTTGGAGCTTTCCCCTTTGTTCCATATGTATCCTTTCTTTGAAAGGTAATAGCCAAGATTTAGCATATTCGGATTTTACTGAGATCTTGTACTAGCATACCTTTGCCAGTAGGATGATAATGTTCGGCCTCAACAGACCACCGTCACTAAAAGCATAACAGAAGTCGCGAGCAGACCATAGGCATAAGGAGCATAACGGCTGGCACTAGCATACCATAGCCATTAGGACCATAATGTACGGCATGAGTAGACCATGACTACTAGGACCATAACGTCCGACACCAGCAGACCATAGCCAGAAGAACCATAACATCCCGCACCAGCAGGCCATGACCAGAAAAGACCATAACGTCTGGCGCTAGAAGGCCATAGCCAGAAGGACCCTGACGTCCGACACCAGCAGACCATTGCCAGAAGAACCAACGCCTGGCACCAGCAGACCACAACCAGAAAAGACCATAACATCCGGCACCAGCAGGCCATAGCCAGAAGGACCATACCATCCGTCACGAGCAGACCATAGCCAGAAGGGCCATACGGCAACAGCAGCCATAGCCAGAAGGACCATAACACGTCCGGCACCAGCAGACCATAGCCAGAAGGACCATAACGTCCGGCACCAGCAGACCATAGCAAGTAGGACCATGACATCTGGCACTTGTAGACCATTACCTGGCGCCACAACATCCGTCACGAGAACTATATCCATTAGGATCATACCGTCCGACAACACCACACCACACCTATTACGACTGTTACATTCGTCACTAGTAGATAGTAGCCCTTAAATCACATTGCTCTCTTGCTACTATGTTTGCCCAACCACATTTCAATACCACCGTCATCACTGTGACACAACATCCTTAGACCTCTCTCCAAGAGATGGCAAATTGGCGAGGTTCTTTCTTTGGCAACCTAAATTCTATTGCACGAACTTTGACATTATCATCACCCCATAAAAGGGCTGGTACCTGCGAAAATTGCCTCTTGCCCTTGTTGTTATAGAGATTCAATATTTTTCTTTTTCTTGAAACATGTAAACAAATCAGTTGTAAATGTTGTTTAAAATAAAGATTTCTTAATGAAATGATCTAGATTTCTCAAAGAAAATTGTGTCTTTCACTTCCAGCTTGCCAAAAGCTCTGAATTGGCTGTTAATTACATCTCAGTACCGGAAAACTACAATTTTTAGCAGCGTTTGACCAAGGAAGAAACAGTCAGTCCGTCAAACACCGTGCCGGCCATGGTTACCGGCGGAGCAAAAGATCATCAACTACCACTTTTCTCATACAACCCTTGAAACATTCGATTTTCATATTTTTACCTCGCCCCACTAAAAACGCTCAATCATTTTAGCACTATCACCCTTCAATTGGATAAACTATTCGCACCGAATGGCCCCACCGTTTGTGCTTCCTCTATAAAGACTAGCCTCTCTCTTGCTGCTTTTGCTCTTCTCGGTGAAGCGTGTGCGCGTTTCACTGTGTTTGTTTCATCTCCCGCTCTTTCTTTTTCCACCGCTGCTCCTGCAACTGCTGAGTGAGGAAAGCCTCTCATGCGGCCGACGCCGGCCTGGGAGCGGTAGAGCGGCGGAGATGGGCTGGGCGCCCAGGTGGCTGCGCGGGCTGCTCGGCGGCGGCGGGAGCAGGAAGGCCGCCGAGACGAAGCCCGTGAAGGAAAAGAAGCGCTGGGGGTTCGGGAAGTCCTTCAGGGAGAAGCCTCCGGCTCCGGTGGCTGCGCGGCCTCCGACTCCTCCGGTGCAGCCCACGGCGACGCCTCGCCGGGGGTACGCGGCGGCGCCGGATGGGGCGGACGACGAGCAGAGCAAGCGCGCCATTGCGGTGGCTGCCGCGACGGCGGCGGTGGCGGAGGCCGCCGTCGCCGCGGCGCAGGCGGCCGCCGCCGTGGTGCGGCTGACGAGCAGCGGGCGGTGCGTGCCGGCCGCCGGCAAACGGGAGGAGTGGGCGGCCGTTCGGATCCAGGCCGCTTTCCGTGGCTATCTGGTTAGCTTCTCCCAGACACTTTTTTCCCTCTTCAGTTACTAAATCTTTTGTGGAAATTCCCAAAAACACACAGCTCATCTTTTTAAGCTTCATACCAAGAATACAAATTGCACACTGCAAAGCGGAAGGAGTAGCGTTTTTGTTCGAAAAAATCACGCTTTTTTTTGCTTGGTGTAGTTTATAGAAATTCCCATGTTCCTGTGTAACGTACAAGCTGATGAGGTGGTAGTGGTAACCCCATCCTCTCCAGCTGGGAGAGACCACGTTGATGAGTCTCTGGTCTCGTAGTCTGCCATCGTCTTTACTGCCTCCAGTCCCTCGTTTCTGCAAGCAAGGCATGGCCATGGCCGCTTTAACTCCCTTTCCCTGGGAAGAAATTGGAAGGTCTTTTTTGCCGTTTACGCCTAGTTTACTGCGTTACTGTTCTCGGAAGGTGCTAGCGTCGTAGGTGTAGTAATGGCGGTGGTGGTTGGTATACCCAAAGTTGCCCACCCCTGGTTTACAACTACAGATGCTCGTGAACCATTCTACTGATTAATCCTTCTGCTGATGCTTGTTCGTTCCGTGCGAAGGCGAGGCGGGCACTGAAGGCGCTTCGTGGGCTCGTGAAGCTGCAGGCGCTGGTCCGAGGCAACATCGTGCGGCGGCAGGCGGCGGAGACGCTCCGGTGTATGCACGCGCTCGTCCGCGTCCAGGCGCGCGCCCGCGCCTGCCGCGCAATTCGCTCGCAGCAGCAGGCCCCGCTTCATCCGGTGAGTGGAGACGGAAATCTCTCTTGTTGGGCTCGCTCTCGCGTCACCTGAACTGTCGAATTCTTATGGTTCCCGGATGTGCATTGCAGGATCCGCCAACGCCGGAGAAGTACGATCAAGCGGGTGCCCCCAGGCATGGCCGTTCGGGCTCTCTCAAGGTCAGTGTTCGATTGATTCCTCTGTTCCTTTGGTTTCTTTGTGCGTTGTGATGATGGCCGTGTGACGAATGGTGTGGTGATTTGTGCAGGGGGGCTCGTCGAGGACACCGGGCGGCGAGAGGCTGGGCAGGGAGCGGTCAGAATCGTGCGGCAGGAACTGGCTGGACCGGTGGGTGGAGGAGAGGTACATGGACGACGAGAAGAACGCCAAGATTCTTGAGGTGGACAATGGCAAGCCCGGGCGATACACTTCCAAGAGGCGCGGCGGCGGCAACCACCACCAGTCGCCGTGCTCGACGATGACGTCAGACCAGAACAGCCGGAGCTACGCGACCATGCCGGAGTCTCCGTCCAAGGACTCCACAACGGCGCAGCAGTCCGTGCCGAGCCCGCCGTCGGTGGGCATGGGCGGCGATGCCCTGATGAGCTCGCTACACCTTCCCGTAGACATTGCCGAGCTCTGCGACAGCCCGCAGTTCTTCTCGGCGACGTCGTCGCGGCCGGGGAGCTCGAGGAGGGGGCCCTTCACGCCGACCAAGAGCGAGTGCTCACGCAGCCTCTTCGGTGGCTACTCCGATTATCCAAACTACATGGCGAACACGGAGTCGTTCCGCGCCAAGGCGCGTTCCCAGAGCGCGCCCAAGCAGAGGCCGCAGTATGAGAAGTCAAGCTCCCTCCGCAAGGCGTCGGCGGCGCAAGCCTTCGCGGCGGGGCAGCAGTGCGCGGCGGCGGCCGCGGCCGCGCCGCAGAGATCGGCGTCCTCGCTGCACGCCAAGTTCACCAACAAGGCATACCCGGGCTCCGGCAGGCTGGATCGGCTCGGCATGCCTGTCAAGTACTGATCCGACCAAAATTGCTTCAGGGTAAAGTGGTGTTGTGTTGCTCATTGAGCGATCAGTGTCTCAAGCAAGGACGATGAAGTAAATCGGGTAGCGGTTGTTAGGATTGCCCCCCTGGTGCTATATTACCGTCAACAGTTTTCTGTTTCTCTTGGTTTCGAGTAGCGAAGTGTAAGTTGGTAGTTGCTGCATGGAATACTATGTGTGCTTAAACAGTTTTAACTGCTAACGAGCTCCAGTCTGGATTTCCGCGATACATAACATGCGCTGTTAATCTGGTGAAGGAATTGTATGTTTCGCCGCGGTGCTGGCCCATTGTGACGTGATCACACGAATGTTCATGATGAGATTTCTAGCATCACCACATGTTGCAACGGAGGAACGTCTTGTGTTCCCTGCACGTTTGTCCATTCCCAATTTTCGCTTATAGGATCCTTTGGCTGGCAAGCACGATAAGGTACTGCGTTTTACTAAGGGCTGCGTTTAGATTCAAACTATTTCTCCCAAAAATACACTATTTATCTAACTTTTCACTATTCATCATATCCAAATACACTATTTATTTAACTTTTACTATTCATCGTATCTCTCCCATTCACATAATATTCAACTACAGTGTTTTTTTGAATCTACAGTATTTTTTCGGAGAATGTTTTCCGATCTAAACACATACTAGGAAAAGGCTACGTATTGAGCGAAAGGCGCCTCTAATTGCTTTTGTCCATCGGTGGGCCAAATTGTGTGTTTGTCCCGGCCGGTCTGTGTCGGGGCTATCTGGTGAGCTGTGACTTGTTTTTAATGGCACTTGCTGTCTCGTCCGGTAGCCATTGGAGCCACTTGCCGAGCTCGCCCGGCAATCAGTTGCCGCCTTGGCTCGTACTATAACCACCACCGTGAAACCAAGGCGGGCACGGAGGAGAAGACACCAGCACGAGCTCAAGCTCACCTTGTGCTTCTCTACGAGCACCTTTTTTTTTTCTATAGCCCTGGAAAGATGAGCTTCACTGAGCTAAGCAACCTTCCCCTTATCGTTAACCGCGATCCGGCGTGCAGATGACGCAACGACACCGCCACAGTTTCCCGAAGAACGCACACACGGTGTGGAAGTGGCACAAGAACGTCGCTCCTGCCGTCTCGACGCTCGAAACCTTTGCGCGTGTTTCGGGAGGCGGGCATGTATGGTGTGGGAGGAGAGCCGGGGCCCCGGGGGTGTCGGTGTGCAGGTGCGGCAGCGGCGAGTGCCGGTGAGGCGACGCCAACCAACGCTGGCTGCTGCACTGAGCTTTCCGAGGCCACCATCAGCATTTTTTTTTTAAGGCTGGGGAACGGCCGGCACCGGGGAATTTTCCATCCGTGTGCTTCCAGCTCCCACCGCCTTCTTTCGCCTGTAAACTAGCCTGGCCTTGGGCCCTCGCCTTCCCGCTTTCGGCTCGTGTGATTATTGGTTGAATTCATTTAGTTTAAAAAGTTTATTTGTCGAATCACAAATGGAGCCCAGCCCAGGCATGGAGGATCTAGCTGGGGTCTGTTTGTTTCTAGTCCCGTGTCCAAAGATTCAGTCATCTGAAATGGCATGTAGTATCTGCTAGTATAGTATTCTCTTAGCTGGCCGTTTTGTTTTTGAACGGCAGTTTCATTTCTTTTTAAATTAGTGGTGTAGTAATTAGCAACGCCAAAGCAAGCAGCACATGTCTTTATCAGCACCATTGTCTAGCGGAAATGAGAGACTGTGATCACAGGGAATTCAAAGCTGTCTCCGAATGTTGTCAATGCTCATCCAGTACCAGCTTGGCAGCTTTGATGTTGATCCAGGGAGCTGGGGATTAATGTGACTTCACTTGAAGTTGAAAAATCAAAGGAGACTTGACCGACCAGGTTGATTTGTAATTAGTATCCGTGAACTTGCCTTTGCCTCTCCAAAAAGTTAGTATTATCATAGGAGTACATTAAAAGTTTGTTGAAGGAGGCCGTGAGGCTGTCTGCAGCGGGTACCTCTACGGACCCCTTTCCGTAACCGCTACAGTAAAAATGTGCTGCAGCGGTATCCCGCTATGCCCCCGCTACCATCGAGGGATGGCTCTGACACGCTACACCGAGCGGAGATAGCGACCTCCCGCTACGGCGCCACGGTGGTGCGGGCCCCGCTCTCCACCCACGCTCTCCACCTACGCCCCAACTGCCGCGGAGGCGGAGCCGCTCGAGCTCATCGTCGGCCGGCCATGGCCATCACCGCTGCCACCTGCAGCCATCACCGCCACCGCAGTTCTCCGTGCATCAGGATGGAGAGAGAGAGGAGGTGGGGCGACGAGCCGACAAGAGGTGCGGCGAGGCCGGCCAGAAGCAGAGGAGAGAGAGGAAGAGAGGAGGACGACGACCACGAAATCGAGCACAAATCCACTAAATCCCCAACCAAATCACCACAAATACACGAAATCCCCAACCAAATCAACCACAAATCCGAGAGAGAGAGAGAGGAGGAGGAGGACGACGACGACGAGCTCTCCTGGTCACTGCTTGCCACCGCCACCGACAAGGACAAGGCGGCGGGTAGAGCAGTAGCAGGTCCCTCGCGAGAGGGAGGGGATGGGGAGCAGAGGAGGCGCAGGCGAGAGAGGGAGGGCCAGTGTGAGAGGGAGAGGCGCGGCTGGGAGAGGGCGAGATCTCGAGAGGGAGGCCCGCCGGAGGAGGTGCTCCGCTGCCGGAGATCTCGAGGGAGAGACCGAGAGGAGTAGGCTGGAGAGGGTGAGACGCGAGAGGAGGAGAGAGATCGAGAGATCTGGTGCATGTGGAGGCTACGGTGGGGAAAAAGAATTAAAAAATAGAGAGAAAAAGAAAAAAAGAAGGATTGGAAAAAAAAAAGATTAAAAAAGAAGGGAAAAAGTGTAAAAAGAAAGAAAAATAATAGGAGATAAAGAAAAGAAAAGAAAAATTGAGGAGAGGGAGGAGATGGTAGTTGAGGATGGTTGAATAAAATATAGTATAGTTGATATAGAGGGATGATATAGAGGAATGATGGCTGCGGGAGAAATTGGTATAGAGTAAAGAATCTCGATGACTAGGACGAAATATTCTTTTTAGAGGGATAGGATAGAGAGATGCCACTGCAGAGAGCCTGAGGGAATTCAGTACTGCAATGCAAAACAAACAAAGAGGCTCTTGGATGCCCCATGCCTGTTCATGGCTTGGCATTCTCGTCCTGGAGGGTTGGTGGGTGGTCACACAAGCCACAACATTTTCGTTGCCACCTTGTACAGCAATCCAGAACTCTAGCTACACATATATACAGCTTGATAGTACCAAATGATGGCTTGCTGGAAGATGACACCGCCATTTGGCCCATTGCCATACTCTGGATGCTAGTTCAGGTTTTCTGGTGGCCTCGTGCAGAGGAAACCCTGTGCCCGATTTAAGCTGGATTTGGTGCCTGATGGAGTACCAATGATACTCTAATCCAAGCATCCATGAACAGATCGTCCTCTTTGCCTACTGCCTGGTAGAGAACACGGAAGAGCGCAGAGAGGAGTGGCTGTTGGCAGCGGATGGGGGACCGAGGACGAAAGCCTGGCAATGCATGGAAAGATACAAGTGTGCCATACTGTGCTCGTCGTACTGCATGATGAAGCCGCGGCGAAAGCTACGTGGCTCCAACCATCGCCCTCCATAGAGGTTTTAGGCCTTACGATGACGGCAAATGCTATTTATATTTAGTGGCTGATGGATGACCCCTTTCCTTTCCGATCCACTGTTTTGAACCCCCAAGAATCTTTGATGGTTGATACTCTACCAAACCGCAATGATGCTGTGATCCGTCGCCTTTGCTGGGCATGGTGTTGGTCTGATCCACTGATGTGTTCATGCACTGTCGCCTTTTTGCAGCCGAATTTATATGGATAAACGTCCCATTTAATTTGTTTTGTCCTCAGAAAAGAGAAGGAACTATTTCCATGGAAGTGGCACAAAATGTCGAAGCAAGTCCGTTGGCTGTGCACAAATTAAAGGCAACATTCCACACTGCCTCCTACTGCTGCATGTTCCGGAAGGACCGTCAGAATCGGATCGGCAGCCACCTCATGTCACACTCGGCGCATTCATTCCGTTAACCTACCGCCGGAGGACTCGCCGCCGCCGAAGCACTGTGGATCACGTAGACCCGCGGGGAACAGCATCGTCAGTCAGAACACGAGCACGGGTGCGCATGCGGCGACGGAGCAGCAGCGTGTGCCGTTGCACCCGGGGCATGCGACCAAGATCGCGCCCCCCCGTGAGCACATGGCCCTTTGGGGCCGGCCCCGCGGGACCTGCCGCCACGCGCTGAAACCGACCGGCGCAAGGCAAGGCAACGCAACGCGACTCGGTGAGCACTGTGCAGTGTGCACGCAGCAGCGCTGGGAAGGGCACCGATCGGCGATCGCGATCCCATCCGGCTCCGGCCGACGAATCTCTAGCCTGACCGGGGCGGGCCAGAGCGCGGCGTGCTTCCGCTCGGCGCAGCGCTGCGACGCAAGCGTCCACCAACACGGCGGCTACGCGACGAGCCGGACAGCGCGGCGCGGCCACGACCTGCATCGCCGCCGGCGTCTGGCGCGCGTGGGCAGGCAGCAACCCAGCGACCAACCGGTTTGCTTCCTTGCTTCGACGCGGCTCTCCGCTCTCGCCGTGCCGTCGCGCGCGGGGGCCAGGGGCACGGCAGGGGCCAGCATGTGGCTGATGACGGGGGTGGCGTAGAAAAAGCCCCGAAATGCTCTGTTTGGCAATGTGGTGGTGCTTGTCGTAGGCCAGAGGCCAAGGACGCAGGACGGGGCTCGGCTGCTTTCCATCCCCTGTGCGTCATGCACCACCTCGTTGCATGTGTCTGTCAGTGCGCCCGTACGTAACGCACAAAACATGAGGACAGGGGGTGGGGCCGTGCCTTCTTTTTATCCGTGTTCGTTCGGTTGCCGGTCTTGAGAAGGGGCGCCGGTAGCTTTGAGCTCCCTGTGGTTGTCCGTGCTCTTGGTTTCATTCCTTTCAATCAGTAAAAAACAAAATGTTTAGTTACCTTTTAAGGAAATTTTGCTTAAACTTTTAAGGAAAATAGTATAATTGTAGCATGTGTAATTACCGTCAGCACGGAGAGCCGGACAAGTGTCATCGTACGTCATCCACATGCGCCAGCACGCCTTGGCCCTTTCCCTTTTGTCTGGTTCGTTGGCTTGGGCGGATGCTCCCGATATTCTACCCTGGTGTCCTGTAAACAAGATGTTTAGTTGTGGTGGAGAAAAATTACTTTGGGGATGTGTGTTATATGAGGGGTGAATAGGAAAGAAAAAAAAAGAAATTTTTAGAGATACGTGTTCTGTGAGAAAGATAAATAGAAAATAAAAATTACTTTTGAAAACTAAACGCGGCCCGAGCTCGCTCGGGCAGGGGCCTGTGGGTCGATGGCGAGGCCTTTGATCTCGTTTTACCTGGCGCAGCACATGAGTCTGAGCCCGTGACGCCGCTGGCCCGCAGCGTCCGTCCTACTGGATCGCGCACCGGGAAACGTACGGAGACGGAGCAGGGAGCGGCAAAGCAAGTCGCTGGCTCTGCCGACGGCCGGCCACTGTGGCCGCGGCCGGCTGTCGTGTAGAAGCCAAAGCGGCCACGGGAGGCGAAGCCGAAGGAGGCCCGCTTTCCTGCCCGGCGAGCACGCGGCACGTTGGCAGCTACGCTTGGCCGCGGTGCCCCTCCCCGATTCCCCGACACGTGACGTGAGGTGTGGCGACTGACTGGAGGGCATGAGAGTGAGACGCCATCGGTACCTCTTGCGCCCCAAGCCATTGCTACTTTGCCAGCGTAGCGAGACGTACTTAGCGTAAACATGATAGGGTACATGTCTACAAGATGGTCCTTCTTCAAGCTCGGCTCGGCTCAGCGTCGTGTACAACACAAACCCCTGCGCTGTGCTGCTGTGCGGGGGAATTAATCTTGATGGGACGGAAGTCACGGAACGACGGTTGGCCCCTCCGCCATGGCCCGTGGCTAAGAATCTGAGATTCTGCAGCTATCAAGGGTTGGAGCGAGTTGGAGGAAAAATTTTCTAAAAACGTGTTTTCTGAGAGGAATGAATAATAAAGTTAAAAAAACTTATGAAACTAAACACAGCACAAGTTTTCAACGGTGAAATCTGGATTTTCTTTTTATCCGTAGCCGTAGGCGAGATAGCGATGATATGGTCAGAGTCAAACGGCATGGTCAGAGTCAAATCAGTCAAATGCCAACACAATCCGGTCTCTGGTCGAGGCGGTTGTGCCTGTGCGTCCGCCGTGTTAAACAGTGAATTTGATGATCTCGTAGACTTTTTGTACACTGTGCGAGCGTCGTGGCGTATGCCCCCGTACCGCTCTGCCGCCGGTGCCTTCAGCACCAAGCTTTTTTTTCATCTTCCGGCACGGGCACTATACAAACCGTACACAAAGTTTTCCTTATTCAACAAGTTTTTCCTATTCATCCTACTCACAAAACACGCTTCCTAGTATATTATTTATCTAAAAGTACGTTTTCTTCTACCCAACTAAACATAGCAACAGATTTGGCAAATGTGAGTGATACCCGCCCGCCCGCTGTGACTGGAATGTTCCCTCTCCGGATATTGCTGGCAGTACTACTGCTGCAAAAACAACTGCAACTGGGCAGTGAGCGGAGTAGGTGAAATATCTTTGCTGCAGCTGCCGCGGCTTTCAGCGATTTCACATCACTTCACGTAATCACGTGGCGCTCGTAGGTCCACGGGCTCACACTATTGTTCTTGGACCTGTGGCCGACCATGGTGGGGGAGCACCGGAGCAGGCTCTGCGGCCGTGCTGCTGTACCGAGCGCTTCTTCTATCACAGCACCAATAAAATGCTGGACGGAAAGGATCTCGTCTTCACGGGCTGAAGGCGTAGCATGTTCCTCGAACGAATCCTTTGGACGGAGCTCCTTTTACGGAACGACCATGCCATGCGTGCTGTATTATCCTGGCCGGGCGGGTGGGAATGTCGTGCGCCGTGCGCGTCTCTACGGACTTATTACCTGAATCAAGGACTGTCGTTGTTTTTCATTTTCCACGGGAAAAATGGCACGGTGCCTTACGTTACGTGCATCAGAGGCACGTGGCTCGTGCAGTCAACACACAGGCGGGCATTGTCTGTCTGATGTCGAGTGCACACTAGTCAACTGAAAACGCACGCGATTCTCTCGCCGTCGGCAAGTCCGGCCGTTGTTGACCCATGTTCACCAGTCAACCCGGTGTGGTTACATTTACATCTACTGTGAACGTACCTACGGAGTATTGCCGAGAGAGACATGCGTGGGTTGCTGGCTGGCAGCCGGCAGGCTAAGAACACGTTGCTCGAGCTAACTACTTCGTTTAGATGGGCTAAACTGCTAAAGGCCCATAGCAGCCCTTACATGGATGGGCCCTTACATGGATGGGCCGCCCCTTTCACTGTAACGGCCACAAATCTGGTTTGCTGGTTTTTTTCTTGCCCAAATACGGTGCTAAAAAAAAGTTCACGTATGCCATGGCTGTCCTGGAGCAGAACACATCGAGCCGTGAAAAAGATTCATCAAAAGTCAGAAATCGTGAGATTTCATTTTTCTTCCGAGTCAGTTTAATGGCTGCTACATAATGGAGTAGATCTCTGATCTCTCAGTGGAAATCAGCTGGTTATTTTATTATTATTGTGAAAAAAATAACACCATACCAATTCCAGATTTCCATTCACCTGACTGACTGCAACAGAGACATTTATTCCCAAATAACCACGCGCTGTCACCCCGCGGAAGGACCGACAAATCCAACCCGCAAAAGCACTGAACAACACGAAATCAAAACCCTGATCCGATCGAGCTCGCAAAGTCGCCACCGCCTCCCACCACTCCCCATGGGGCTCCTCAGCTCCCTGCCGCCGCACCGCCGCGGCGGCGCCCTCTCCGGCGGCTGGCAGTGGTCGTTCCTCGACGTCGTCTGGGCGGTCTTCCTCCTCGCCGTCGTCGTCTTCCTCGCGCTCGTCTTCACGCCGCGCCGCGGGGGCCCGCTCCCCGTCGCCCGCCCCGGCGACGCCGCCGCGGCCGTGCCGCCGTGCGCCGCCTCGGAGGTGGACCTCCTCCCCTGCGAGGACCCGCGCCGCAGCTCCCGCCTCAGCCGCGAGATGAACTACTACCGCGAGCGCCACTGCCCCGCGCGTGGCGAGGCGCCCGCCTGCCTCGTCCCGCCGCCGAGCGGCTACCGCGTCCCCGTGCCCTGGCCTGAGAGCCTCCACAAGGTGCATGCCGTCGGCAATGGACTTTCTACACTCAGAAGTTAGAACTTATCGCTTATTGATTATAGTACCTTTTTTAGCGTCGGTCAGTGTGTGCGAGTTCTAATGCTGGTGTGAAACTTGGTTTGATCTGATCTATCTTCTGCTGAACGGCAATCCTTTCCTGGTTCGATTTTTTCGTACATTGTAGTGGCTGATTCATTTTATGAAGCTTAGATTGGCTTGGTTACATGTAGGTTTGTGCTATTGTATGACTTGCTTGTGGTTTCTGTATCTAGGTGTCAGTGGCTAAATGCTCATGGTCTACTGATTCAAATCATTTGACAAATGGGTTTCCTAGTATGAAGTTATAAAATGGTGTTCTGGATAGTGATGAGAGTGACAGATTGACTTAATACTCTCTTTCTGGTTGTTATCTGTCTACTTGCCTAGAGATTATTTTTGGGGTTAGGACTTACTAGTTGAAATATGTGACTATGTGAGCTCAATTACTTTGCGTTTGTGTAGGAAGTAGTATAAGATTAGGCAAGTGATCATACATTCGGTGCAGTTTAGTGTGTTTGATAGAGCTAGCAGAAGGGAAAAGTTCAAAACTTAGACGTCTAGCATTGGTAATTTGGTAGATGACCTTAAACACGGGCCATAACATCGGTTTGGAGTTTTAAGTATCAATTATAATTGAGTTTTTCCATTTAATGTTCTATTTTAGTAATATAGGGATGCATATTAGTTTTCCTTTTATTTCATTGATATTTTGTTCATGGTCATTTTTTTCATTTCAGATCTGGCATGACAACATGCCTTATGGTAAGATTGCTGAAAGAAAAGGTCATCAAGGGTGGATGAAGCATGAAGGTTCATACTTTATTTTTCCTGGTGGTGGGACTATGTTCCCTGATGGCGCTGAACAATACATTGAAAAGCTTAGCCAGTATGTTCCACTGAAAACTGGTGTCCTCAGGACAGGTCTTGATATGGGATGCGGGGTAATATTATAGCCCACACTTGGGAAGGTTCTGGGTTTTATTTTTAAAATATTCAGTGATCTTTTCCTCTCTGAAGGTTGCCAGCTTTGGAGGGTTTTTGCTTAAGGAGAATATAATGACACTTTCATTTGCACCAAGAGATTCACATAAATCTCAAATACAATTTGCTTTGGAGAGAGGAATTCCCGCATTTCTTTTGATGTTGGGCACACGTCGTCTTCCATTTCCGGCACAGTCCTTTGATTTTGTCCATTGCTCCCGGTGTTTGATACCTTTTACCGCCTATAGTAAGTAATTTCCTTCTTCTACAACCAATAATCTGCATGGATATGTACACACACTTTTCGACCAGCATCCGACTTGTATACACTGGCAGATGGATCTTATTTGATTGAAGTTGACCGTCTACTTAGACCAGGGGGGCATCTAATCATATCGGGTCCCCCTGTGAGATGGAAGAAACAGGAGAAGGAATGGAATGAACTTCAAGTAATGGCAGGAGCTTTGTGCTACAAATTAATCACCGTAGATGGTAATACTGCCATTTGGAAGAAACCTGCTGAGCCTTCATGTCTTCCTAACGAAAATGATGTTGGCCTTGATCTGTGTAGCACCGATGATGATCCAGATGAAGCATGGTAAAGTTTTTCCCCCTGTGTCTATAGACTATGTTTATAGCTTGAGGTTGAGGGTACCATAATGCCTGATATATGTTTTTCATATATACGAATTCGTATGCAGGTACTTCAAGTTGAAGAAATGTGTTTGTAAAGTTTCTATGGTGGAAGAAATAGCTATAGGTTCCATTCCAAAGTGGCCAGATAGGCTGTCTAAACCTTCTGCCCGGGCATCACTTATCAACAATGGAACAAAGTTATTTGAAGTAGATAGTCAGAAATGGGTCAAGAGAGTATCGTATTATAAGAAATCACTTGGTGTCAAGCTTGGGACAACACATATACGCAATGTCATGGATATGAATGCATTCTTCGGAGGATTTGCAGCTGCTATAGTGACTGATCTTGTATGGGTTATGAATGTTGTCCCCGCACGAAAACCATTGACACTTGGAGTTATCTATGATAGGGGCCTTATTGGGGTTTATCACGACTGGTATGTCTAACTTACTACTCACGGCAATGCCTCATTTGACTATAGGTTCTCACTTTTCTGCAGTTTTTTGTTGTTGTTGTTTATCTTATTGATGATTTAGCATAGAATGTTGTTACTCCACAACTCTTTGATATAGCTTTTCTGCACACTTTAGCTTGAGTTTTCTGGTATATCTGACAAAATAGTACTTGCCACCTGATCAAGTTTACATTATAATCCTTGGGAACACTCAGCTTGTTGCAGCACTAAAACAGAAACTGTATTTGCAGTAGTATTTGGATATTTGTCTAGCTTTTAAACCTGTGCTTTCTACAAGGTCTGGCCACTTCACAATTAATAAGATATCTAGTATACTTATTTGATCAATTATCAAATGCTCCTTCATAACACTTATCATTTTAAATTCATTTGTTGATGAAATATTCATGTAATAAATCGATTCTCAAAGTCCTGAATTGTGCTGATTAGATGTTTTCTGGTCTCAGGTGTGAACCATTCTCAACATATCCTCGAACTTATGATCTCCTTCATGCTGATGCGATAGAGTCCTTGATAAGCGATCCGATTTCAGGCACTAACAGGTACACCAGCTATATGTATTACAGGCTTACAGCAGTCCATTCTCCAAGCACTCTGCATGATTTTGCTGTATTAATGTGATATGGAAATAATTTCATCTCAGTACTGCTAAATAAGTTAAAAACGGACATTGATGTGTGGATCTCACCAAATGTAAATTAATGAAGTTCTTTACAGGCCTCTTAAGATTTGTTTTTGGTTTTGTTTTTGAAGTCCTAGTCCTTATCTTTTATTTATTTGCAATGGCTTGTGAAGCATGTGCTCCAGCTGCTAAATTTTAGATCCACTCACTTCACTCATTTATTTGTTACAATGATTAGTATTTCAATGTGTGTTCCATCTTCAGAACCTACATAAACCATTGGCTGGAGCTCTTATGCTCCAGCTGCTAAATTTTAGGTCCATTCAGTCTGCTCATTTATTTGTTTCAATGGTCGGTAGCGCAATGTGTGTTCCATATTCAGAACATACAGAAGATTTGAGGGCTTGGGAAGGCAGCCTAAACCGTGATTGAAGAGGAATTATTATTGTTTTTAAATCTACTAGTTATGGTTGACTTAAAGGACAGAGGATTGAAGTATTTTGGGAGCTGTTCCTGTACTATCGTATTGGCCTTTAACAGCTCATAGTACAATTAACCTCAGCGTTGCTAGAATTCAAGCAGATACAGTATACATGATTGTTACGATAGCTGTAACGCTTACAAAGGGCTCTGTACAACTGTATTTCTTTTTTTCAGATGTGATCTGTTTGATGTCATGTTGGAGATGGACCGCATACTGCGCCCAGAAGGAACTGCTGTTATGCGGGGCTCCCCAGATGTGATAGAAAAGGCAGCACAGGTGGCTCAGTCAATTCGGTGGAATGCCCAGGTCCATGACAGCGAGCCAGAATCAGGCAGTACTGAGAAAATACTAGTGGCTACAAAAACATTTTGGAAACTACCACTGACATCACGATAGGATTTTACGTTTTGTGTATCAACCCTTCTCTCTTACACTCCCTTAATTTTGTGTTTATGGGGGGTGGGCTGGAGGGATATATCTAAACCAGGCTAATGGGGATTGCTGGAATAGTTTAATCAAGGTCATTCTTTTCTTTATTCTTTTATTTGTTCCATAGTGAAAGCGTTAGGTATGGTGTAATTCTCTTTGTGGCTCGTATCCCTCCATTTGACAGCTCTGATTGATGTTGTCACAGCATATTAGTAACACTTCGAGTGATTTGGTATATTCCATCGGTGGTAACGGCACTTAATGATCAGGAGACCAACCAATCTAGCTGTATAAGAGATTGCTTCAATCCCGACATGATTTGTGCCAACTGTATCTGTTTCATGCGTTTACAAAAAAAGCTGACGCATTCAGCAACGTGAAACAAGTGGTTCAGCTATCAAATGTGATTCATTATTAATCTCAACATGGCAAATGGGTCCAGGGGCGGAGAGTACAGGAAGAATCAATGAATAAATGCATCAAACAGAACAGAGTGATTTACATAGTACTCAACATATACAAGAGAAATTACCGATCAACTCCTCATGTGCAAAGAATGAAAGGGACCTGGAAGTTCTATACAAGGCAGCATTTAGAAACCAAACTTGAAAGCAATACATTGACAATGTCAGCAAAGGTGAGGGTCATGTATCTATCTTGACATTGTCTCCAATGTTGGGGACGCATGTTCTCACTTCTGTTAGACGCAAGCACGCTAGCGCGTCACTAATCGCCGTTCAGCTCAATTGTCACACTTCCAGCTCGATGTCGGCACGCAGGTGAGGTAGTGGCACCAGCTGCAGTGATCGTTGCCGTTCTCTCCCCTGAACACCATGATCAATCCAACAGCAAACCTGAAGCAATGCACACACAAGTATCAGGACTGACATCCTCTGATTGGATTATAAACTTCCCTTTGAGAGACTTTTCAGTCTGTAGGACCACGAATTATGCTTACCCTGCAGCCAGCAAGACCAGTGCAAGAAGCAGGAGGATGATCTGATATGCCTTGTACTTGGACTTCGACTTGGCACCGAAGGGCTGCTCCAGCCACCCAAACTGGGGTTGGATCAGCAGCACGAACCCGAGGAGGAAGCCGGTAGCGAACCCGCCGATGTGCGCGAAGTTGTCGACGTGGGGGAGTATGCCCAGCGCCAAGTTGATGCCAGCGATGATGATCAGATTCATCATGGCTGCAAACTGAAGCGAATTCAAGCCCAGATGTCAGCACGATGGCGAGGTGATGCTCCTATAGGCTAAATCTCAATGAAGATCACTGAATGACTGAAATGGAGGAGACGCGTACTCTGTTGGTGTAAATGGTCCAATTGGTGATGAGCTCCGACAGCATCGCTCCGAGGAGGCCGAAGAGCGCACCAGAGGCGCCGACGGAGACGCCTTTCCTGATGAAGAGCACCGAGAGCACGCTGCCGCCGAAGCCCGAGACGAGGTACACCAGCCCGACCTTCCCTGCAGGAGGACGACGGCGACAAATGCCGGTCAGAAAACGCGTTCATGTTCGTTGCAGGGGAGGAAAGACCCACGGGTTCTTGTTTGGGTAAACTTACAGAATCCAAATTGCTGCTCGAGGCGGACGCCGATGAGGATGAGGCTGATCATGTTGGCGAGCAGGTGGATGAGGCCGGCGTGCAGCCATGTGCACGACTCCAGCCGCCACGCCTGGTTCCCGTGCACGACCTTGTACCAGTCCAGAGCTCCAAGCTTCTGCAGCCTGCGGCGCGACGTGTCTCAGACAACATAATCTTTCCTCTGCAGACTGCAGGAGAGAGATTGAAGATTGATTTCTTACGTGGAGGCGGAGGGGCCGAGGAGGGGGTTCTCCTTGAGAGGCTGGAAGGAGAAGCGACGGAGGAATCCACGGCCGACGCAGTCCCCGCCGCCGCGGGGGCAGTTGTTGTAGTACATGACGACGACGAACATGGCCACGTTGGCGAGCACCACCAACGGCACCAGCCACGACCAGTGGTGCCTCTCGTGCGCCGCCGCGTTGTCGTAGTAGAACGGCGACGGAGGCACGTACGACGGCGGCGCGTTGCCGTTGCCGGTCATGTTGTAACGACCCGGCGGCGGCTTGATCCCCGTCGTCGTCGTCGCCGGCGCCGGCCGCGCCGGGCCACCCGCCTCCACGTCGGCGTTCGACATCGATCGCCGGTGAGGCGGTGACGGACGCGCTTCTGGTTCTGGGCGGGTCTCCCTTCTCGGCGTCAGCTGAATGGTTCGTTCGGCTCGCGGGGTGGAGAAGAAGAATGGTGGGTGGACGCGCAGATGACGACCGGAGACTCGGCTGAGGGGGAGGTTTTAACCGGTGGGCTTAACGTGTTTCTTGTTTGGTGTCTTTTTTTTTTCTCTCTCGAAAACAATACGGTCTCTTTTGTTTTTTTAAAGCAACAATACGAATATACGATCTCAATCCGTTCAAATTAAGGGGCCAACGAACCAACCAGCTAACGACCGAGGTCATTTTTTTAGGCTCCAAGATTTTATAGCCACTGAATCTGCAACCAATGTACATGATTTTTAATTTAATGCATTCAGTTCTGATATTTCGTCCTATAATTTTGGTTGTTTAATTTTCTGGCATTTGCTTCTATAGGTTGTTATAAATCATGGTTTTTTTTTGCGAGTGATCCTGGTTGTTGAAACACTGGGGGGCCCGGGGGGGGGGGGGGGGGGCATTTTCTGAGGCGTTGAGTTGATGAGGCAATTAGAAGTTGACCCGTCGGTTCAGCTTGATGGAATGATGGTGCTCCAATATGACTGTATTTTTTTTTCACCTGCGTACATAAACTTTAGCTTAAACAAAGGGTAAAGTACTGTTAACATTCAGGTCAACTCTAACCTGAAGCTTGCCAGCTGCAATTCCTTTGTGCACATCTCCAGATCATGCTACAGTCTCCAATATTCCGTGCCTGTTAGGCTGTTAGCTAGTTAGCTAAGCATAGGGTTGGTTAACCCTTGGCAGTTAGCTAGTTCTGTGGAGCGAGCGGTAGTTTTCGTCCACCTCAGGTGTGTGTTAATCTTTGCCAGGATGCTTCCCTGGCACATCGTTACGTTTGAAAGCTCTCGTTGATGGCCAATGCGACATGAGGGGCGCGTCGGCTCAACATTGCCATTTCAACTAACCATCGCACGCGTTCCTGCAAAAGCACTCCATTTTCCTTGCCTATGAACCATACATATTTCGCCCTCTTTCCCCTTCAGTTTTGGGTACGCACAACCTTTGAGAACCACACCTATCCGACGTTGATGTCCGCTGCACCTGCACGCCCCAGAAGTTCCGATCCTCTGCGTCCTCCCTCCCTTGACATAGACATAGTGCAAGAAACAAACAGCCTGTGCCTTTCCAAATCATCTTCGGCTTAAAAGGCTCCTTTTTGTTTATCCTCCTTTTGCTTGTGCCGTCCTGGCATTTCTTTTGCCGTTTTTGCCAGATGTTCTTTGATTGCAGTACTGCATCATGCTATTGCTGGAGCTGGACAATGCATAGTGCTACCACAGTTGGCCGCAGCGGAATCCCTTGCTTTGTGTAATGGCTAATGGGATCCCACTCATCGGTTCACAAATAAACAAAGGCCACAACATTTCTGGCTGTGCTGTACCCAGTTTTAAGCTGCAAACAACAAGGGTCATCAGGAAAACGAAAGTGGGGGGCGCTGAGGCTATCCGCACTCGTGGTACTCTATTTGCACCCTAAAAAAATATTCATGTCTAGTCATCAAGATTCTCTACTCCATTCTAATTTCTCCCGCAGCCGTCATATTCTATATCTCATACCCTAAATCAACTAACACCTATTTTATTCAACCATCTCAACTACCATCTCTCCTCTCTCCTCACATGTTCTTTTTCCTTTTTTATTTTTTGTTCTATTTTTAACAAACATAAATTTCTTGTTTTTCTTTTTTCCTTTTTCTTCTCTTTTCTTTTTTTTTCTTCCTTTCTTTTTTTTTTCCCACGCCGCTGCTCCCCTTTTCTTCTCTCGTTTATTCTCTCTCGTATCTTCTCTTCTGTCTCTGTACACGCTCCTCTTCTCTCGCTCATGCCTCTCGATCTCTCTGCCTCTCTCTCTACGCGACGAGGCGGCACGGCGAAGCTGCTGCTGCGCAGCCCCGCTACAACTTACCTCCAGCGGGACGCATCCACGCGCAGGCCGGGCCTCCTCGAGCTGCTCGAGATCCGCCGGCGAGCAGGCAGGCTGGCCACGGCGAGCTGCTGCTGGAGCAGCGCGCGCCGGGAGCAGCGGAGCAGGGCCTGGGCGAGGCTGAGTTGCCGGGTCTCGACGGCCGCGAGGCCGGCCGGAGCTGCACGCGTGAGCACGCAGAGGAGGTGGTGGCGGAGCAGGAGGTCGCCGGCAAAGGTCGATTCGAGGTAGAAGAAGGTCGATTAGAGGAAGAAGAAGGTCGATTCTAGAAGATTAATTCGTTTTCTTCCCTTGTGATTAGAGCTGCTGCGGCAGTGCTCGTTGTCTTCGCCGCCTCCTCTATCTCTCTCTGCTCGGCGTCGATTTGGGTGTGCAGGGGCACGGCGTGCAGGAGCGGCGCGGAATCGAGCTCCGGCCCTCCTCCTCCGTGGCCGCCGCCTCCTCGAGCTCCGCGGCTTTGAGCTCCTCCTCGAGCTCACGGTGTAGGAGGATGCCTGCTCGATTTGGACTTTTTTTTCTACGATTTGCATTTTGTTCTTCGATTCGGGTTTTTCTTCTTCTTCGATTCAGCCTCCGTCCTGTTGTTTCGGCCTCTTGTTCGCATTTTGTGCTCGCCGCCGTCGCCTCGCCGGCCCTGGAGCTCCGGCGGCTGCTGCACTGTTGCCGTCTCTCTCTTCTCTCCGTTGGTTGGGATGACGCGCGAGCGCACGGGCCCGCGCCACGTTGGCGCTTACCGTCCGACCGCAGCTGCGCTGCATCTAGCGCACGAGCGGCGGTGCGGGATGGTAGCGCACCGCATAGCGCACCCCGCTGCGGGGGAAAAAACGCTATTCCCGTACTGCAGCGGGGATAGCGCTCGGCGTTGCGTACCCAGTGCGGACAGCCTGAACCGGAGTCCGGAGGCATTCCATTTGATTTGTCTCGATTTCCATGGAAAACATGGACTGACTGGGCCACGAAGATCTCCTGTTGACCGAGCAATCCCTTTACGCTCGTGTCGCCAAATGGTACTCCAGGTTCGGCAGTGTTGGAACATACACGCCGCTGTTGGTTTGCCGGCGCTGACGGTTTCTCTCTTGCTTCTTCGGGCCGGCTCGAGATGCACGGCGATGGTACCAATACCACGGTTGCCTGCCATGGTCACAAACAAACGCTTCCTGTTTCCAGGCCGTGCCGGTTTGACACGGCTGATCAGAGATTACGGAAGGAACGGGCAGGCCTGTACCGGTGTACCCATGCAGTTTCCTAGCGTCGCTGTTACGTCTGCTATAGAACATACCCATCACAGTCATCCCCTTCGTGCACACACAGGACATAGCCACACCGGCTCGTCGTATCCGCTGTGTTTTCGTATAATCTACTACCACCGATTGTTGTTCGTGATTCCCGTAATAACCGACTAGATCAGGGCCGGAGTCACGCAAGAGTCCAAGGGCAGGTGCTTAACATCTGACCTGGTGTGTTTTCGTTTATTCGATACGGCCCAATCGCCCGCTCGAACCGGCCAATCATGCCTAACCGAAGAGAGAATAATGTACAGATACCCTGCCAAAGTCAGCTGTGTCGGTCCGTAGGTCGTGTCAATTACTAGTAGTACCTGCAATGGCGCAGGCTGATCATCCTGGTAACTACCGATAGCGAGGTGAATTGTCGCCGTCGGCCAACGGACCTGCAGCCGGAATGTCCCCTGCACGCGGACGTATGCACGAGGGGATGAGGTTTGGTAGAAGCTTGGCACATTTCATTTTTCAAGTCGATTCAGGTTAGGTGCGTGCAGCAGCCGCTGTGCAGCTTGAGCCAGTGACGCCGGCCGAGAGAGGCCTGGAGCGCAGCGGATGTTCATTGTCAAGGTACCGTGTTCGCTTGGGAGACGCGCAAGCGGTTGGCACGACACGGCCCGCAGGATGGAGTCAGGGTCTCAGGGAGACGGACGACCTGCCCGCACGTCAGGGCCACACGAACACGAGGACTCGTGTGTGACTCGCCTGCCTGCTGTGGTGGGGGACGCGCGTTTCGACTTGCCGTTTTGAAAGGGAGGTCGTGGTCCGTCTGAATCGAATCTGCTTGGCACGGCTTGAACAGGTACGCTGGAATGGAAACAAACACCTCCCTTTGATGTGTACAGTACTGGCGAAGGCATCACCCCGGAACAAATCATGGCGTGCAGTTTCGCTTTCGAACCGAACTCCAAACTGACTCACACGGTTCCTCCGAAATCCATCCTTTTATTACAACTACTCCGGCCCATGTTGTTTTGAGCTGAAAGTGGGCCTAAGATGGGCCGGAAATGTGTTCAGGCACTACTTTTCCTTCTCCTCTCTGAAAGTGGGCCTAAGCAGGGACCTCACAAGGTTTGAGTGACGATACACGCGTACAGAATTTTTTTTTCCTGAAAGAAACCTTAAGTATATCTAGATATTGATGCATACAGTACTAGCTATGTATAGGGTTCAATCCAGGTACGGATATGTGCATGTAAGTTGTGTAACTCTTTTGCACTGACAAAAGAGGTGTTCTGCAGTGTCCAGCCCATAATAATCCTGCGTTAGTGCAGCAGGCTCAGGAATTTGGACCCGGCCCATCCCAAGTAATGAGTATCCATTAGGTTTTGGCCCAATTGTTTTCAAGGAGGAATGAGTATCCAGCCCGCAACTCTCGAGTCTGTCGACTGCAAGTCTGCAACTTCCTTCTAAACTGAAACCATCGCAGTCAGCCATGCTTGGCTGCAACCTTCTTCTCTCTGAAATTCATCCAAGTGCTTTTGATCGTTCACGATCTCACAGCAACCCGGTGCAGACTTTGTGCGCGCAAACGACATCGGGAACCTTTATCCTGATGCCTTTTTTGGGGTGGCATCTCGGTTCAATCAAAGCGTTTCGCTGTCCATCCTTCCTCCCGCCTGTAGAATTTCTAGACCTACGCAGCTACGCTTCTCCCATATGACTCGTCAATGCAAAGCTCGCCAATGTTTTTGGAAGCTTGCATGATGTAAACCATGCTTGACGAAAAAATGGCCCCCATGGCGTTGAACTGCCCCGTCCTTGGACAGTTGGACTCGCTGAGCACACACCACAGTGCGTGTACACATTGGATCGACCATCGGGTCATTGGGCGGTCGCAGGCAGAGCTTTCTTGGAACGCGACACACACATCCGAGCTCATCTAGATTTCGCTCCAGTCCAATCTGTACAGTGCCGAGCGAGCTCGCAACCTAAACAGGTGTGTGGCAGGCCAGCTCTCACGTTGACAGCCAGGGTGGGCGAAAGGTCGGCGGCGGCGAGCTGAGATGGCCAGATGGACGCCCAAGCTTTGGCCGACCAAAAGAGACCTCGCAGAAAAGGGCCGAATGGCGCCGTTCCTGCCGAAGACAGCAGCACCAGCGTCGCAGTCGCAGCTTGCGAACATCCGGAAACTGACCAGATAGATGGGCAGCTGTGCTGACTCTTTGTACGTGGACTCGTATACACGACCGGACAACAGCATGGTTTGAGTTTGTGGTATTCCTTACGTCTCAAAATAATTACATTTTTAACAATAATTATATTTTTGGATTCAAATGAAAAGAACAACGTTACAAATAAATTACATATACAACCGTATGAAGGTGTAATCATTGTTGTAATCAAGTCCTAGAACTCCACCCTCTCACGTACGAGCAGGAGGTAGAAGATGAACAGTGAACACACGTGATAATGACGACGAATGCCCGGCCAACGTACTTGTACTTAACACGCATGCACATGCACATTTCTGGCACCTCGGCTTCTCTACGTTGTGGAGCACCCAATAATTCGGTACACACCTACTCAACAGCATAATTATCTTACATTACAATCCATGTAGTTTAAAACCCCATACTAATAATTTAGAATGTAAAATATACAAGCTTAAATAACAAATAGGAATACAACACTATTTGTGAGGCCTGCACTTTCTAATGGTCAAGTTTTACTCCTTGAACTAATAATTTTCCTCTTTCCAAAAAAAAAATATTTTCCTGTTAAATTCATTTTTGAGCGAGGAAAAGAACTGTAGGAGGCGTAGACAAAACATGCACAGCAATGAACATTGGTGGACTACTGTAGCTGTACTCTTCTAGTAGACCTCACACTTGCCCGTCGGCCTCCGTCACTGTGTGATGCGACTGGGTGACTGATGGGTATGTACGCCTACGACACTGGCCAGCATGGGGGGTGCATACTGCGCGACTGATGACACGGGAATGTATGATGATGGCAGAAATACGTTGTCGTATAATTCCTGACTACACGGGAAATACGCAGAAGAGGGAATGGTGTCTCATCTCATGTCGGGGAAGTTCCGAAGTTGGAAGGGGGGAAGCGCTGGCGGCAAGCTGGCCGTGAGCCCGTGACCGTGAGGCACCGAGGCAGGGCAGAACACCCCGGGAGCAGCTCGCATCAAACACCCCCATCCCAGTTCCCGCCGCGCCACCGCGTCCAATCCGCCCCCCCCCCCCCCCCCCCCCCAACCCCTGCCGGCCTGTTCCGAAGGACGTTTTGACGTTCCCCTGCTCGTGCGGAGCCGTACTTCCCAGTCCCGCACGCGTCACCACGGCATTGTCAGCAGCCCAGACCTGTCACTCCTCCCGTCCCACCGCCCCCCGCCGCACGCCTCGGCTACTACCCCACGCCCAGCTCCGCATTTATGATGCGCGGACCGCCCGAGACCGGCTGACCCGTGGGACCAGGGTCCAGCAAGAAGCCTAGTAGACGACCAGAGGGCCCCCTAGGTGGCCGGTACGCAGGGCTTCCTCACCAACTCCCATACTACGTTGGGGTGTGTTTAGTTGTGAGGACATGAAAATAAAGCGTGTTCTGTGAGAGAAATAAATAGAAAAGTTGAAAGAAATTGAAGGGAAATTTTTCTGCAAAACTTGTTTTCTAAAAGAGATAAATAGTAAAGTCTAAAAGAACTTTTGGATCTAAACACAGCTGGCTGTGTTCAGATTGAAAGTAAAAAGTACTTTTCTAGAAAAATAGTGTCCTAGAAAGCGTGTTCTATAAGTGGGATGAATAAAAAAAATTTATTGAAGAAGTACTTTTTTTCTCGAGCCACAGGGATATCTCTCGTCACTCACCGCGCGGCCCACTGCGTTCTCCGGGCTCCGGCGACGTCGCTCGCCTCCCCGCTGGCACCGTGACCCCATGCCCAGGGTGTCCCCACCGGCTCTTTCCTCACGCGGCCGCACAGACGCACAGGCACGCCAACCCCACGCTACACCACTGCCCCCTTTGCTGGCCCCGCCGTGTCCCCTCCGCGCAGAAACAAACAAAGGGAGCGGAGCTGCGCGGCGCAGAAAGCAGAGGGGCGGGTCGTCGGACGGAGACGCGGCGGATACGCAACAGCCGCGCCCAGCGCACGCACGGTCCACGAAGCCGCCGCCCAGAGAGACCGCCGGATCGGCGGGCGGATCGCGCGTAAACCCGCGCCGGGCCAGCCAAGCCGGACCGCGGCCAGTCGGATCGGACCCGTGCCATGCAAAAAGCGCAAGCGAACAAAAACCCCCCGCCCCTTTGACCGGCGCGTCCCCCCGTCCGTGCGCGTCCACACCCATTCCTTTCCCTTCCCCTGTGCTGGACTTGCTCGAGTGCTTGGCCGCTTGCCTTGCTTTGACTCCCCTTCAAAATGGCAGCTTCTCACTCTCAGTCAGCTTGAACCCATTCTCTACTCGCTGTTTGATCCGTCATTAGCGTTCCTTTTATTGAGAGAGTGAGAGTGTGAGACAGGAGGAGAGGAGAGAGAAGGGGTCTGGAAGTCTCTTGCCGGGGCTCTGTCTGCGCTGCGACTCGTCCGTGTGCTGTGCGGGGAGAATCGGGTCGGGTGGATTCCCAGGCGCGGCAGGACAGAAAGTAGGAAAAGCGCAAGCTTGCCAGGGGGACCGAGGCGCTGCTGCTCCTGCTCTTCCTGCTCCTCCTCGCCTGCTCTTCCTGCTTCTCCACCCGTGTCCCGGCGCCGCGAGAGGGGAAGGAAGGACGGAAGGAACGGCGGCGTCCGACGACGAGGTGGAGCGGGAGGGCATGAGCTTCGGCGATCTCCTCGCCGGCGCCGGGGACACGTACCTACCCTACGGCGTCTTCGCGTCGTCGCCGGCGCTGTCCCTCGCCGTGGTACGCACCCACTACTACACACGCCCCCCGCCGCCGCTCGGCGTTGGGATTCATCGGTGCGGCCGACTGATTCGGGAATGTGCGTGTGTTTCGTTTTGTGTGGTTGATTGGTTGGTTGCAGGCGGACGGCGGGCGCCGGCGCGACGGCAGCGGCGAGCGGGCGGGTTCGGTGGCCCGCGGCGGCGGCGGCGGCAACGCGAGGAAGGACGCGTCGGAGGCGGAGGACGACAGCCGGTCGGCGATGAGCGACCACCTCGACGTCGTCGCGGTCGCCGGCGGCGGCGACGAGGACGGCGAGGCCGGGAACCCGCGCAAGCGGAAGAAGCGGTACCACCGCCACACGCCGCACCAGATCCAACACCTCGAAGCGTGAGCGCCGCCGCCGCCTCGATCCGTCGCATTCCCCCCTTGCGCTTGCCTACCCCGTGCAGCTGTGCTAATGCCTCGATGGTTGTGTGTGCCGCAGGTTGTTCAAGGAATCCCCGCACCCGGACGAGAAGCAGCGCGCCGAGCTGAGCAGGCGCCTCGGCCTGGAGCCTCGGCAGGTCAAGTTCTGGTTCCAGAACCGGCGCACGCAGATGAAGGTAAGCGGCGGCCTAAACCCCCATCTCTCTCTATGCCATGCGCGTTGCGTCGCGCCGTTTGTGCAGTGCTTGACGGGGCTTTCGCTTTTGCATGGCGCTCTACTTGGACGAAGAACCAACTGGAGCGGCACGAGAACGCGCTGCTGAAGCAGGAGAATGACAAGCTGCGCGCCGAGAACCTGTCCATCCGGGGGGCCATGACCATGAGGGACCCGGTCTGCGGCGGCTGCGGCGGCCCAGCTTTGCTCGGGGACATGTCACTGGAGGAGCACCGCCTGCGCCTCGAGAACGCGAGGCTCAGGGACGAGCTCACCCGAGTCTGCGCTCTCACGGCCAAGTTCCTCGGAAAGCCCCTTTCTCCCATGGCGCTGCCGCCGCATTCTGTGCCAGGCTCGTCACTGGACCTTGCAGTGGCTTGTGTTGGTTCCTTGCCAGCAAGCACAATGCCTGTCTCGACGATCTCTGATCTTACTGGCAGCGTGTCCTGCCAAATGGGCACGGTGGTCACGCCTGCCGTGCCCACACCATTGGCGATGGTTAGCATTGACAAGTCTGCGTTCGTTCAGCTTGCAATGAGGGCTATGGATGAGCTTGTCAAGATGACACAGATGAATGAACCCTTGTGGATTCCAAGTGTTTCCTCACCAACCATGGAGACTCTGAACTGGAAAGAGTACTCGAAGACATTCTCGCCATGCCTTGGGGTGAAGCCTGTTGGGTTTGTGTCTGAGGCCTCCAGGGAGTCTGGCATTGTCACCACTGACAGCGCTGCTGCTCTTGTGGAAGTCTTCATGGATGAGGTTCTGCTCGTGCCACAATGCCCCTTCGTTTTGCTATTGCCTGTATATTTGAACTCACATGGTTCCTTGAATTGTTGCCACAGAGAAGATGGTCTGACATGTTCTCTTGCATTGTTGCCAAGACATCAATTATTGAGGAAATCTCAGCCGGGGTTGCTGGAAGCAGAGATGGTGCATTGCTACTTGTGAGTGCTGAATAGTCTCTTGCGCTGGATTGATCATAGCTTGTATACCCAGGTTCCTGTGGTTAAGCATAACGTCTGTATGTTTTCTGTGCATTTTGCTACAGATGCAGGCAGAGCTACAAGTGCTTTCACCTCTCGTCCATAGAAGGGATGTCACATTTCTTAGGTTCTGCAATCATCTTTCTGAAGGTATCTGGGCTGTAGTGGATGTATCCGTTGATGGACTGGAGAGGGATCAGTGCCTAGTTACCAACATGAATTGCCGGAGGCTGCCTTCAGGTTGTGTGGTGCAAGATACCCCCAACGGCTGCAAGGTACATCATAGCAATTCTTTTACCTCTTCCTGTTCTTGGAAGACTTCATATATGTTTACGTTTAGTTGTTTATCAAATCCTTGCAATGTCATCATGCTTTATCATCAATTCTGAAAGTCCCTCCATGGCCAGTAAATCAGTATGACTTCGGCAATTGCCAAGACAACCCTACCAATTGCTTAAGTTTTCTACTCTATTCATGATAATCATGAGGATCATCATTGGTTCCAATTCTCCACGTCCACCATGACACTATTGGACAAAATACTTACTTTTGTTTGGTAGGGTTCCAAGTGATTTCTGTTTAATTTAATGTGCGCTGATAGTCATGCGATATAGTGTTTGCAAGTCGTGGGTAGGCTCATGTCCCCAATAAATTAATCATCGTTACGAGCGCACCACCCAAAATCAATGGACTTGGTCAGCGGGGGAAGGGTTTAAAGAATTGATTTTAGAATAGTTAACTGGTTTTCTAGATCTAACACTTCTCCCCAAGCATGCTCCCTTTCTTTTGTTTAGTCAGAAGCTCCATCCAAGGAGATCAGATACTTCTACTCCTGGGATTCAGCCCCTTGGGTAACTTCTTGTCAGTTTAATCCATGTGTCCTGTAGAAATTTGGCCAGTTCTTTTATTGTTCAACCCAATGAAGAAAAGCCATTTCTCGGGTTTCACATCTGAGCTATGTCTAATCTTGAATCTGAAATTAATGCACATCTGGCCATAGATGAGTGGTTGTTTTCCAATTATTTAACTTGAAATGAGGAGAATTAAATCAGGTTCATTACTGACAGAAATGCCATTTCAAAGTTCTTGATTTATGTGGGAGCTTGAGCATTTTGTGCCCATCAAATTCACGTGATACCAAATCACAGCGTATCAAGACGAACCCATAAGCTTATAATGGGTAGTAGTTGCATGTTTTCAGGGTTTCATGAAGAATATACGTTGGAATCCCATATACTTTTGCATTACTTTTATGCCATTCTTCTAGCAAATATTTAGGAATTGATAATTAAAATATCTTATCAGAATGATGTCAGAGCTTGTTAGCAGACCACATGCAGAAAGATTGGCTGTTCCTTATCAAATTTGAGATGCGTCGCCCTTAAAAAAAATGAGATGCTGTCACCCTATGCAGGATATCGAGTTTCCTGTTTCCTTTTGTTCTTATTACATTTGTGTTGTTTGGGTTAAGCTTTTCTTCATTTCATATTTCTTCTCTTGTTGAAATGTGGGTGGTGTTTCTTTTTAGAATTCTGTGTAAAGGTATAGTCCTACGATTTATTACAAATTACAATGTAAACAATCATTAGAAGCTTGTTGCCATGGGGGCTGAAAGTAGGTTAGTGTTTCAAGACAGGCTTTATAGTCAAACACGCCCCTTGTGTCCCTTGTTGTAAACCATGGCCAAACATCATACTGAGCTGTCGAAGTCAAATCATGGTTTATTTGGCTGTGTTAAACTGGTACCTGCTGTAGCCTACTGTGTGGTAGATTAGCGTCGCAACCCAAGACATTTACACGTGCTTATGCTTTGATCTGCTAACAGACGTAGTTGCATTTACACTGTAGGTCACATGGGTTGAGCATACAGAATATCATGAGGCCTCCGTGCACCAGCTTTACCAGCCTCTTCTGCGCTCTGGCCTCGCTCTTGGTGCAGGGAGGTGGCTTGCAACCCTGCAACGCCAGTGTGAGTGCTTGGCCATCCTCGTGTCATCAGTTGCAATGCCAGAACATGACTTAGCAGGTATAGAAAATTTCATAACACTTATCTTTATGGGATTCCTTGCTTGTGTTGCATCCTACAAACCAAATGGTTAATGTTTTATTCTTTCCACAGAGGTTCCACTGGAAGGGAAACGTAGCATGTTGAAGCTGGCAAAGAGGATGATGGAGAACTTCTGTGCAGGGGTGAGTGCATCATCTGCTGAATGGAGCAAACTGGATGGCTTAACAGGCAGCATGCGGAAAGATGTTCGTGTCATGGCGCGTAAGAGCGTGGATGAACCTGGGGTGCCACCAGGCGTGGTTCTCAGTGCTGCCACATCTGTCTGGGTGCCTGTGACACCTGAGCGGCTCTTCAACTTCCTCCGCAACGAGGGGCTGCGTGCTGAATGGGACATTCTCAGCAACGGTGGCCCTATGCAGCAGGTGGTACGCATTGCTAAGGGGCAACTGGATGGAAATTCCGTAACTCTGCTGAGAGCTGATGTGAGTATAGACTGCAATATATGCCTGTTGATCACGCTTGCTGTTGATTAAGTTTTTCATTGGACGGACGTGTAGATGTGGATCAGACTCATAGGTGGTAGCACCAATTTCTGAAGATGAAACTTAGGTTCTGAAGAAACGATCTTAACTGACCATCTCGAAGTAACATTACTAGAGAGTTTAACACAAAGATATATATACTTCCAAATAAAAGTGTTAACTGGTTTTCATAGTTTTAAATGTTTTTGACTAGTGGATATCCTCAAAGTACAGTATAATTTTACCTGCTGTGCCTGTTTCCGAAGAGCTTTGCACATCCAAGCAAGTCCACCCCATGCAACAAAGGTCTAAAATGTCCATTGATTTTCATAGTTTTAAATTTTTGACTGGTGGATATCCTCAAAGTACAGTAGAATTTTATCTGCTGTGCTTGTTTCTGATGATGCTATAATTTTTTAAACTTTAATTACTTTCATTATGCTTGCAGCCTACAAACACCCAACTGAACAGCATCTTGATTCTTCAAGAGACCTGCACCGACAAATCTGGTGCAATGGTTGTGTATGCCCCAGTAGACTTCCCGGCAATGCAGCTTGTGATGGGTGGAGGGGACTCTACATATGTGGCACTCTTGCCATCTGGTTTTGCCATTCTGCCTGGTGGGTCGAGCACCGGTGGAGTTGGGCACAAGACAAGTGGTTCACTGCTTACGGTTGCATTCCAGATCCTTGTCAACAGTCAGCCCACTGCAAAGCTCACCGTGGAGTCAGTGGACACCTTGTACAGCCTCATCTCCTGCACCATCGAGAAGATCAAGGCGGCACTTCACTGCGACGTCTGAACTTGGGAACAGTATACTTTTGGTCTGGAGGGAACAACTGGTGACCAGCCTGAGTCAAGAACGAACCGCGCGAAACATCATTGACCTTTGCTAGGTGGTGCGGATCGACGGGGCGGTCCGCAGCACAGAGCAATGGTGGTGGTTCGGGCATTGACTCGGCCTCTCTGCCACTGGTTCTCAATGGTGGCAGCGGAAGCATTTTGCATTTTGGAAACTTCATAGGGCAGCGTCATAGTTGATTTTGGTGGTTCTAGGGAGTCTGGAGTCATCTATGGTTTTTTGTTGGTTGGCTCATGGTTTTTGGTATCTAGTTGGCTTTTGTTACGATAGATGTTAGAACCCCCGATTTATGTTTCAGCTAGGTAGTCTGATAGTGGCGAGTTGCCGAGTTCAGTCTGTCTGTCAAATGCAGCATTGGATGGTGAGACTCAGATCACTATTTATATGGAATAGTAGTAAGAGAAGCATCAGTTTATGGACGTTGTTAAAAATACCTGTTTTGCTTTGTTTTTTACATGAACAAGCTTCCTATTTTGATGATGGAAACCGATACATTTTGGGGCCAATGCCCCGGCCTCTAAAGGTTTGCAAATTTTGCAAGGAAGATATCGTTTTGGGGGACAGCCTACGATACGAGCTGCGACTTGCTTCCAGTTCCCTCGGCTCTTGAGTAGTGCATGAGAGAAGTCCATGCCATGATAAATTCGAAACAAAGCCAACGTGGTATACTGGTATGACATGGTTATGGCCTAGCGGGACCAAATATGAATAGAGATGGGAGGTGGCGAGGTACAGAGCTTGGACTGTTCACCGTGCTCGTCGGCACGGCACTGGACACACGAACTAATGTCTTGAATATGCTGGTCCAGTCAAGTGCATCGACTGCTGCCCTCTAAACTTGCAATCACATTATCCTCCCTTGGACCACAAAAAAACTCATCCTATGTTGTGTATTTGTGCATGTTTTACTAATAACATGTATTCTGCGCAGTACGTTTACGCAAACCAGTTGGGGACACAAGCTATACGATCCGTAATGAGATCGTAATAAAACATGATGCCCCTTTTCATGGCCGGCCTACATGAGAACCCATGACTCCATGAGATCGTAACACTAAAAGAGTTCCAAGAGAGGGCAATGCAACTTCAAACGCAGGTTACGTTTGAGACAACTGCAAACAATCTGTACGAATAACCACACCTCAGCTAGATGTTTCACACTGGATAGACATGATAGTTGTTTACTTCATAACGAGCTATCTTACAGACTGAGATACATGAAGGCTGTAGTCACTAAAGCATGCATGACAGCCCAGTTAACTGAAATGACTAGGTCACCGTGTCAGCACAGCTCGGCATGAACTATTATCATCTGCAACACGACTAGTTCAAGGTGCTTTTGCAGTTTCTCTCACCAGTGCAAACTTGGCAAGTAGGCCAGAAAGCTGAAGGAATGATCCAACACCATCGCAGATTCTCATATGTGCAAATCCTGTTTCCTGTGAAAATAAATGGAATATGTTTATTCAGAGGACAAATCAACTGCATCTTCGTTAATTCCAAGACTGCAACACAGCAGGATTCAGATCAATTCTACTGGCTTCCTTTCCAAAAATTTGCAAGGTTGTGAAGTTACTTACCTTCAGCATTTCCAGCTTCAGATATTCAGCCATGTCATAGTTCTTGACAACACGGAAGAGAGTAGTGATAATGTCAGTAGGAGAGTATCCCAGATCATAAAGTTGCTTCAGTGCAGAGCAGGCCTCGTCAAACTTTCCATCAAGCACATTTTTCACCATGTTCTTGACGTGCAAGGGATGTGGTTGATCGCATACCTGGGACCAGTACCGCTGTTACTATCAACCAGACAAATATTGAACACACAGGATAGGATAAGTTGAGTGTCAACCTTGAACACATTTTCTTGGTTAACAAAGCGGAACCCACTAAATGTAGCTTGCAGGTTGTTCAGAGCTTGTCTCATGTCACCATCAGCAGTGAATATTATAGCTTCAAGCCCATCTGGCACATAAGGAACCTGATTGTACAATAAAATATAAGTAAATGAAATTAAGTCTGGATCCTGGACGGCTGGACCTAAACTGGACGGTTCGTGACAATTCCACAGAAAGAAACACACACGCAGTAGGGACAAAAAACCCAGCTTCATTGTCTAACAGGTAGACATTCAGGCAAAGCGCGTTAACTGAACCACCCCAGGTGTCTCCATGATCAAATGAATTTGAGGGGGGGGGACAAAACTGTTCAACCTATATCAATACTCCCTCCGTTCCATAATATAGCAACGTTTACCTTTTTCCAAAGTCAAACATTAATAACTTTGAGCATAAATAGCACAAAAATTATAAAGATTGGCAAAGTAAGAATTATGTTTATGGATCGATCACGAAAGAAACTATTATAACATGTACCTTTTCACTCAAAATAAATTATATTTTTGAAAATAGTGTTGGTCAAAGTTAAAAATGTTTGACTTTAAAAAAGTCTAAACGTTGCTATATTCTGGAACGGAGGTAGTACTATATACTTGTCTATCAATCTAGCAGACCAATCTGTTGCTTTTATTCTGACGGAATAGTTGAGCACATCAGGTTTTGCTTTGTTTTGAGTTTTAACCATCCAGTTACAGGACCATGTGTTGGCTTGACAGTTTTCGTATGATCAAGACCACGCTCTGGATGCAGATGCGACAGTAAACTTTAAGTTCAAGTTTTTTCAAGTAACACCTTAAACAACTGTTGACATCTATGAGTCTTTAAGGAAGAAATCTGACAAAGGAGGGTAGCTGTGGATATTTGGAAGTCTCATACATCTGATGTCACAATGTACATATCATGTATCAGACTTTTTTTCCTTGTAGTTCTGGCAAAGAAAGCACAATTTTGTATCTGGCATAGGTATACACTCAAGTATCACACAACATGTATCTGGGAGGTGTATGCTCAAGTATCAGTGTATCACACAATATATCTCCTAGCTAATTTAATTGCAATGATATTAGGATTCAGCAGCATTTTCAAATCAAACATCATATCAGCACTCAGCAGCAAAGCTTTCGCCAAGACCAACAAAGACTGTATTCACGATACACAGGTACTGAAACAATCAATTCAGAATTTCACAAGAACAAAAAGAAAATGGTATGATAATCGAATACCCAACTACCCATTCCGTGCACACATGCATTGCCTCATGGTGATGTTGGAATTCAGATTCTAAGATTCCTGCTATTTTACTATCAGTTCTACAAACTGACACTGCAACTGTGAAATGACTTCTTAAAGTTTTCTTTTTTAAAAAAGGGTATAGTTCCTAAGCAGCCCTTATTCCATCTCTCCTCTACTCTTGATGGGCCTTCTTTTACTAGTGCCAACTCATATAAGCTTCAGTATCATACAGTAACTGATGATTGTTACCTTGGTAGAGCAAATTAGGATTTTTAGAAGATAACATGTTGGGAATGAAGATCTATGATAGCGCACATGCATCTTTAGGGCTACACAAATGAAGCCTAAACATATGAAGGACAAAATAAAGGGGCTCTCTTAAATCGCAACAGGTAATAAGGTTATGTTAAAAGTTGGCATAAGTACTTCAGCCAGGGTCAATAAAACGTTTCTAAAAACCATATGCTCGACTGAAGTGGACAAGGATTAATTGTTGTCCTAGCTAATGCAACCAAGGTTATAACATTCATTGGTATGCCCTTCCAGTTCAATACTTATGTCTACCAGTCTCTGTTTTCTGTTCTCCTTTAGTTTCATTTAGAACACTGGGACCATCTGCACTGACATGTTTGACTGATACATTTTCTGAAATGGTTAGTGCTTTCGATGATAGATATACATTACCAATACAATCTCTGTTACAAAATTCAAAAGGATGATCGAGTGAATTCTAGCATGGAACCTACTTTGGACAGGATTAGTACCGAAACATTACCTTCTCAGCTGCCACGACAATCATGAGGCGGCCAAGGATCTCCTGATCTGAGAGCCTTGAGAACCTGACAATAGCACATCGGCTTTGAATGGGCTCAATTATCTTAGATGAGGTGTTGCATGCAAGTGCAAATCTAGTAGTGTTGGAATATATCTCCATTGTTCTTCGCAGAGCTTGCTGTGCTCCTGATGTCATGCTGCACAAAACAATAGTGTGGTTTAAATACATACTCAAATAACCAGACAGCTATATGCATCCACGCATTTGTGCAAATATAGCTATAAGGCTTGTCAATACTAGTATGGCAACTAAGGGGGAAAAACTAGTACTGCACTTCCCAAACAGAAATTGATGGTAAAATAAGCACACACACAAAAATAAAAACCCTTCCAACTAAGCATTATCTGTTCCAGTAATTTCACCCATAACATGCTGAACGACTCTGTGGATGGCATTACCTGTCAGCCTCATCTAAGATAACAATCTTGTGCCGTCCTGGTTGCAGGGTGACCTTCTTCTGCGCAAACATCTTGATCTTGTTCCGGACCACATCCAGCCCCCTGCAAAAGCACGAATCGACCATCATGCATCCAATCCACACAAAGGCGACCCCCGAATCGCAAAAACAAAATCAAAGTCACGGCGGCAGCAACCTGTCGTCGGAGGCATTGAGCTCGAGCACGGCCTCGCGGTAGCTGGGCCCGAGCAGCTCGTGGGCCAGAGCCAGGATGCTCGTCGTCTTCCCAGTCCCCGGAGGCCCCTGCGCCACAGGAAAGGGAGGAAATCGTGTGAGCTACGCCATTCCGTGTTGCGTGCGGGTAAGGTGTTCGAGAAAATGTCGCTTACCGAGAGGATGAGGTTTGGCATGTTGCCGTCGCGGGCGATGACCTCTAGGCGGGCGACGGCGTCGGAGTTGCCGACTACGTCCGCCACGCGGGTGGGGCGGTACTTCTCCACCCATGGGATGTCGTAGGTGTCGGCGGGGGCGGCAGCGGGCGCGGCGGCGGACGAGGAGGCGGCCATGGCGCGCGAGTGGGCTGTGCTTGTGCGGCGGGAGAGGGAAACGAAACTGCGCCGTCCGTCCGATTGTGGAGGGAAAATTGGGGAATTGACGCGAGCCTGCGGCGCGAGGGTTTGATCCATCTGGACTTTGGACTTTTTTTTTTAATTGGACTTTGGACTTTGGTTTGGGCTGGGCCAGTATCCGAGTATCGTCCGGTGGACGGGCTGGGAGCCTGGGACTACCAGCTCTCAGCTCTGTAGTCTGCACTCTGCACACAGTTCTAAAAAAAAGCTCTGTAGTCTGCACACTCAGAAACTATTGTACACGGTAGAACCCTTCATTCTTGGAATGATTAGCATTGTTTTCTTAGCGCTAACTTAATCTCAAAATATGATTTCTTCTATATAAAATATCATATACCATATTTCCACATCACTGTTGTATCACACCTGTTACATCTAAATACAAAATTATTGTTACATTGCTGCCTCTATATGCTACGGAGTAAATAGCAATATCAACGAACAAGTTTCTAGCAATACCAAAAGAAAAAAATCAGTTGCTAGCGGCGTCCGCGGCACTGAGCCTCTGACATCACCAGTCTAGGGTGAGTTTAGATTCATCAATTTTCTCCCATAAAAACACTATTTATCTAACTTTTGTCTATTCGTCCTATCTCTCATCCACATAACAGTATTCATCTACGGTATTTTTCAGATCTATAGTGTTTTTTCGAGAAATCTTTTCCAATCTAAACGCCCCCTTACCGCACAGGGGCTGCCGCGGTGCAGCTGGTCCAACCCATGTTGGCCACGGCCCACGGTCACACTGCACTAGAATACGAAAAGGAAAAAAAAAGAAAATAGGGAAAAGACTCCAGGAGTCCCCAAATCCGTCCCCATTCCATTCCCCTGGAAGCAGAGACCACTTCCTTCCTCCTGATCTCCCACGAGTTCCCCTCGATGGCGACGCCCCGCTCCCCGAGCCCCCGCGCCGACGCGTCCCTCGACTCAGCGCCGCTGCTGGGCGGCGCGGCCGGCGGAGGGAGCCGGCGCCGAGGCGGCGCGCTCCGGCGGCCGTCCCTCCGCGGCGCAGCGCGGCTGCTTCGCCGCGGCGGGCGTCGGGCGATGCGGGAGCCGTCGGTGCTGGTGCGGGAGGCCGCCGCGGAGCACCTCGAGGAGCGGCAGGCGGACTGGGCCTACTCCCGCCCCGTCGTGGCGCTCGACCTGCTCTGGAACCTCGCCTTCATCACCGTCGCCGCCGTCGTCCTCGTGCTCAGCCGCGACGAGGAGTCGCCCATGCCGCTCCGGACCTGGGTTGCCGGCTACGCGCTGCAGTGCGTCGTCCACATGGTCTGCGTCGCCATCGAGTTCCGGATGCGCCACGGCCAGCGCGGTGGGGGCCCAGTGCCCGTCGATGAGGAAAGGGGCAGCGATGGATCGTCCTCGTCAAGTGATGAGGATGACAGGGAGCTTGATCGCCGTGATGGCCGCACAGATTACGCCAGGTAATTCGACGGATCTGCTAGATAGAGGTTTATTACGTTGCTTATGCACAGTACAAGTACAGTAATCTCCATGTAGCGTGTACAATAACACACTACGATGTATGCGGTAGTGTAGTTTCTAGTGGAGATTTTAGTGTGCTTATATTAGCTATAGCTTTGCTCACGGGGAGGAATTTGGAAAATTACATTGAAGTTCAGTCTTATATGTCCGGAATTTTCACCTCCCATTTAGTTTAGGTTTTATACTGATACACTGTATCTATATGACATCAATACTCTTTTAAGGAGAGCATTTTGAAGTGGCAATGAGTAGCTAAAGAGTCAAGGAAATGATAATGGGTCCGAAAGAGGCCTGTAATCTGTAAAACAATTATATATATTTCTCTCCTAAACTAAGTCTAAAAAGAAAGCAAGCCTCAAAAATCTTTTCTTACCACATACCAATTCTATATTCCATTGCCCCATAGAATGTTGAAGCCAAGTCTATCTGATAGTGACTTTTAAGTTTTATATGGTCAAGAAATCGTACTGAATGGACTAAGGATCTGCATTTTTGGATATCTATTCAGGGAAAAAAATATAAAAATGTAGAGTTTGATATTCAGTTAAGAGATGCATTGTTTGTTGTTCTGAGAGACCAAGTAAACAGGAATAGTCATATATTTTCAGTCATGTGGAGTTGATTTATATTATCAGTTATATGCCCGCTGTAAATTTCTATTCAGTTGGGGATTTATGTTTTCTCATTCATCCCTTTCTCTTCGATGATATTCCCTAGTAACTGGTATTTACATCTCGTGCTTGACGCACATCCTTCTTCCTTGGTTTGGTTGAACACGATAGCTAGCTAGCTACTGCTAGTCATGCTAGCTTGCAAGTTGTAATCCACCTTTGGTCCGTTTCTTTTGTTTCGAATGATTTCTCCAGAAATGTAATAATTCTGGTATTTGTTTAACATGATGATATCATTGGTTTAATCTAGCAGTATTGCGAAGCACTTGGAGTCTGCTAATACAATGTTCTCCTTCATATGGTGGATAATTGGATTTTATTGGATATCTGCTGGAGGGGAAGAGGTTATCCGGGATGCGCCTCAACTTTACTGGTATCTACGTTTCTTAATTTAATAAAAACCTTTTTATATCATTTTCATCACATTTGTTTACAATTTAAACATGTTTCCATATGACTTGGTCTGCAGGCTTTGCATAGTCTTTCTGGCATTCGATGTATTCTTTGTTGTATTCTGCGTTGCTCTGGCTTGTATCATTGGTATTGCTGTCTGTTGTTGCCTCCCTTGCATCATAGCAATTCTCTATGCAGTATCTGATCAGGTATGACTTTTCAAATGTTGTGAAATGTAAGATATAACATATTAAAGTTGGGCTAGCATTCTTGCTTAGACAACCATTTACTTAATCTACCGAATGCAGGAAGGAGCATCAGAAGATGACATTCGTCAAATCCCAAGATACAAATTTAGGCGGACTGATGAGCCTGAAAAGCAAGATGTTGATCCAATGGGGCCCTTTGGTGGAATAATGACAGAGTGCGGCACCAATCAACCTATTGAGAAAGTGCTTGCCGCTGAAGATGCAGTAAGTTCTAATGCCTGGATTTTTTTTGGACATCATTACATAACTTCAGCCTTGTGATGTTTGAGTTGCTATTATTTAACATCTTTTGAAGTTTGAACTATAGTTTTCACAAGCTCAAACTATAGTTTTCATTCATAATAACTGATGTATTGTCTATTGAGTAGGATGGTGCAGAACCATGATTATGTGCTTGCCTTTAATTAGTTTACATGTCTTCATTGAACATTCCTGTCTTTGGTGGATGTACCTGTTGGTTCTGATAAATACACTGGCCATTGTATCCTTGTTTTTGCCTGCATCGCAAAGGTTCCAAGTACCTAATGTTTATATGCTGTACCTTTGTTTTCTGGAATGCCATTTTCATATTAGACTGATGTCTCACCATCATTTTGATACAATCCCATTAAATTGGTTTTTGTTTGAATGAACTATCTATTGCAATAGTTTTTTTTTCTTTGAAAGACACTCAAAAGAGGGTCACATATATGATGTTTGTCAAGGAAAACAATAGACGGTACAAAAGGACAACTTGACACAAAATGACAGCTAAAAAATAAAATTACACCGAAGAACGAATGTTAGAGAAGAAAGATGCACAAATTATTTTGTTCAATATATTCTGATAAATGATGTTGTATGGAACCTTAATGACGTTGTATGGAACCTTTGCTCGCTTGATCTGTGCAGGAGTGCTGTATTTGCATTTCAGCATATGACGATGGTGCAGAGTTGCGCGAACTTCCCTGTGGACACCATTTCCACTGTACCTGTATCGATAAGTGGCTGCACATCAATGCAACATGCCCCCTCTGCAAGTACAACATCCGGAAAAGCAGCAGTAGCAGTGGAAGCGAAGAAGTGTGAATGTCTGTTGCTTGACAATGCCAATCCATTTCCACTTCGTGCCTGTGCCGTTGCTAATGTAACTCAGGTCATGACCGGTGTAAAGTTTTGTATCCAAAAATGTGCTGATAGAGTCAATTATGTACTGAAGTTACTCGAAAGTGCTGTCCATATGTCGCATAAGTTAATAAATAATTGGGTGTGGATCTGTATTTACAGTCAGGAATATATGATTAGTTGGACCGAAACTTGAATTCTATGAGTGACTGCGTCGTCCTGCTTGTTTGTGTCAGATGATGCTGGCAATGTTGCATGGTTTTTGCGGACAGTATTTGAGTATTCCCACCTTGGTCATCGTTTACAGCAACAAAATAGTTGATGTCCTCATGAAAGGAACTATGGGTGAACAATACTTCAGGTTTGTTGAGTAAAAGTATAAAATACGGTGTTAAACTGTTGACCTATTGTTCTTCAGATTCAGAAGATGTAATCGATGCAGCATAGTGTTTCTAAAGTCTATAGGAATTGACATTTCGATTAACTAGCCTGGGGAAGTTCGTTTGCTCCCAGACACTTAAGCCTTGGGATGCTATTCCCTGAAAAATAGGCCACTAAAATTATATGAAAATTTTAGCAAAGTGCTATCCCGTGAGAATGAGCCACTAAAACTATAGGAAATTTATTAACCAAAATAATGGATGTGGATATCAAATTCAAATTCGAGTTTGATTACCTTGGGCACAAAAATAGCAGTGAAACATTTGAGACTCATGCCAAATGTCTCTTTGGAATCTGTGGTGCCAATGACCACGGTGGTCGGCGATCCAGCACCTTTTAATCACCCTATCGCCACCGCACTGTACTATCACGATGTTATCACAATTCACAAAAGTTGCGACCTGGTCTTTCAGAGGGGGAAAAAAAGCCCCTGAACATCAGAAATGACTATTATTCATATTTGGAAGTTGCAATCTTTCAAAAGCCCTTACTACAGAAATGCATCTTATCCGCCGTACTGTATCACAATGTTATCACAATTCACAAAGCTGCAACCTGGTCTTTAAAAAAATAGGGAAAAAAAGTTGCAGCCTTAATATAAAAAATGGCTATTCTTCAGATTTGGTCGTTGCAATCTTTCAAAAGCCCCTACTCCAGAAATGCAAAGAATGCAGAATTGCAGATGAATAAATCCTCTTAACGACACTTTGTACAGTGACAAAATGTATCGCTTATACAACATCTAACATGATAGCACAGCAAAATGTCAATGCTATGATTTCATCACGACAGTTGCTCTTTAGTACTTGGTGGGAAAAATTATTGGGAAAGAAAGGCTTGCAAAGAGATGAGCAGGTATGGTCTGCCCTATTCTGGTGAAACACACTGAAAAAGGAAATGCAGCTTCCAGCTACCTACAAGGTGGAGAAACTATCTGTTCCAACCATAAATTGAACTTGATACAGGCTTTCTTCAATTCTTTGGAGAATGTTGCATAATCACAAAAGTGAACAGACTTGGTATGCTTCCATGCTCGGAAATAAAACCAAAGGTGTCAATTTAGTTGCAACCACCAAGAGAGCACATAGCGACTGAAGCAGATCAGTCTAATATTCATGGTCCAGTTGATTTTCCAGGAATACAATCCAATTGCTACTTCTACAATAGTTTGCTAATTTCTACAAGCTCAGTTGATCATGACAGATGTACAAAAAAAAGGGAGAAATGCCGCCCGGAGCTCCATCTACAGCCTCAGGCCACAGGTCACCCCCACCCCCACCCAACCCCGGACCCTAAATGCTTCCTGGAGCTCGCCGAAGTTAGATAAGAAGGGGAAAAGAAAAAAAATCGAGTGTAAAAGGGAGGAGTACAACACTCGAGTGTGCTTTAGCAATTCCGATAAGAAAAGTCCACATAATTAGTTGTGTGGTGTATCTTTTTTTTTTCTAAAACAAATCACACATAGACTTTCAATTGTATTAGTTATTAGACCTATGATTAACAAAATGGGGGAAAAAGAATGCACAACAAAGCAAATACTTAACTTCAAGATTATAGTTTTATTACTCTTGTTTCCCCATTGTCATTTCCCCACATATTGTATTATTTATATTTGACTTGCAACCTACCACTAAAACTTCTTAGTTTTATTTCTTCCTCATGTAAATCTTATTCGAGCTTAAACGATATCCATATAGTTAAATTTTATCATAGCTCATACAATTGTTGGTAGGACAGTAAAGCATCTAATCGCCGAACCTCTCCGGAGGTAATCATCCTTGGTGGATCTCACAGGAGGGGCTACTTCACTACAGTAAAATATTCTACTTGGGAAAAGGCTACATCACCCCCCACCTATGGAGGGTGGACTACATAACCCTCCAACCTATGAAACTGTCTATATCACCCCTGAACTTCTCAAAACCAATCAAATTACCCCCTAAACTAATTTTGAAAAATCATAGTAAATAAAAAAAATCATAAAATAGAAAATCAAATTGTGTTGTATTCCAAATAAGTAGATATACACACCGAACATATAATATGGTATGCTTTAATATATTTTTTTTACAACTATAGAGAAAAACATAGATCTAAAGCAATAGTGAAAAAATTTTACTAAAGCATACCATATTATATGTTCAGTGTGTATATCTACTCATTTGGAGTCCAACCCAATTTGATTTTCCATTTTATGATTTTTTTGTGATTTATTATTATTTTTCAAAATTGGTTTAGGGAGTAATTTGATCGGGTTTGAAAAGTTCAGGGGTGATATAGACCGTTTCATAGGTTGGGGAGTTATGTAGTCCAACCTCTATAGTTTGGGGGTGATATAGACTTTTTCCATTCTACTTTCACACTTTTTTTCTGCTTTTCAAGGCAGACAGTGATCTGGTTGGGTCAGTTTTTGAATAGGCATCAGTAAAAATATTTGAAACTCGGGCAAGAATGTAGCCGTTTTGAAATCTGCCGTGCCAAAGGACCACGGCGGTCGGCGATCCATCAGCTTTCGTTACCGCTGGAGACGATTCAAATCACCCTCTCGCCACAGCGACTCCGTCAAAAGGGCAGGAGAGAGCCGCCGCAGAGAAACGAATCGAGAGAACGGGAACGCCAAGGCCGTGTCGGGTGCGTCGCGGGCCCGCTGCATCTTCCCCCTTCCCAATCTCTCTCCATTCTGTGCTCACGCGTGCGCCCTTGTTCACCGCACCAAAACCCTGTCCCTCCGCTGATTCTGCGCGCACCCCGCAGTCGCAGTCGCAGTCGCAGGGCCAGCTCAGTGTCCTCGCCCTCCCCGCCTCCCCGCCCGGGCCTATCCCTCCCTCCCCGCAAACCCTCGGCCTCGTCGGGCACCCATGGACGCGGCGTCGATGCTGGAGGTGTACCGCCGCGACCGGCGTAGGCTGCTCGGCTTCCTCCTCTCCGCCGCCGGCGGGGGCGGACGCGCGCTCGACCTCTCCCGCGTCGACCTCGACGCCGTCAGCGCCGACTACGCGCTCGAGTGCGTCGCCACCGGTAAGTATGGCTGGCAGAACCCCCTCCGTCCGGGCCAGCGGACGAGCCCTGGCCACGTGTGTTTTGACCGGTGGGGCGGCTCTGGGGTCAATTAGTCATCTGATGGTTCGAGTTTTGATCAATCCAGGCACACAGTTTAGTGCCTCGGAGGCCACGAGGAGGTACTTCGACGAGAGGAGGTACCCGATCATGGTATGCGTCGAATTTTCCTCCCCATTTCGGCTCGAGCTGATCTTCCTCGTTGCTTGTTGGATTATTGCTGTTGGGCCTGGAATAAGTCGTTTTCCATTAAGACAAGTGTCTGGGAGTGGTGGTGAGGATGAGGACCAAACGTTGTTGGCCATTTATTTTTTTCCTAAATTTCGAACTCTGAAATTTGGTAACCTTCAACCGTTTCCTAGTTATGCAAATGAATGCAATGTAATTGCTGCAATAGGGTGATGAGCTCAATCAAGCGTTCCATTCCTCTTTGCCTGTTTACACACGCTTAATTTGGCATTAGGAGCTTTGTCTTCTGGTATTGGTCAGCAATCAATTGTTCTGTTGTGATGTGTATTTTACGTGGAACGTTATCATAACTATAGGGGTTCAACCAGAACATAGTCAATGTTTCAGTTCTGTAACTGTTGTCAAATTTGCATTTAACAGATTGGGTCGCCATCAGGGAACTCTTATTTTCTTCTTTCGAGGCCGCAACCTTTTGATTCCCCTCCAAAGGAAGCAGCACCTAGCATTGGGCCCCAAGCACCTGCACAGGAGAGCTCAAGTAGTTCAGCAGCACAACCAAGAGATTTTTTCAGAGATGCTATTAATACCTCAGGAATAGGCTATGGCATGAGAGATGATAATCTGACAGATATTTCTTCTCAGCAAGCAAAGAAAGTGGATATTCTTTCTCTAGATTTGCCTAGGTTAAACACAGGTAAAATTTTGTACATGCTTCATTTTACTGTGCTCTTATTCTTTTTTTTTTTTTTTTTGGATATGGCTACCCAGAATCTGAGGACCATAGATACAGGAATGTAGGATAGCAACATATATATTACTTTAAGCAATGTTTTCTATACTGTTTTGAGACCAGGTGTGTAGGGATAACCTAAATACCTAATTTGATTTCTAGATCTAATTCCTTTTTTTTTAACCTTTTTTAACTCCTCAAGAACTGTCTGATGATGATATAAGAGAAACAGCTTATGAAGTGCTTCTCGCTTCGCTATTTGTCAGGTAACAAAATGTTTATCTGCCTGGTTGTTTCCATTCTTTATATTTGAAGTATGCATTTACAATTCTAACTCAACTTCCTTTATAATACACTACTAACAGTGGAAAAGTACACTTCTCTGAAGAGAAAAGGGAAAAGAAGCACAAATTTTTGAAGGGTCGAAGAACAAAGACAGAAGGATCAAATCCATTGCCTCAGGTGGAAAATGGCTATGCCCACATTCTTGATTTGATCCGAGTACAAATGGAGGCAAGTTTTTATTCGGACTGTTCACTTTTCCTTAATTTAACAGAAAACATAGGTATTCACTCTTTGCTTGTCTCTTAGATGGCAATTATAGCACACCTTGACAAGATTCTTCAATGTTCACATGCATGCTGCTTCTGTGTCAAACAGCGGGGCTAGGCGCTAAGCGAAGCAGCACCGGCTTGCCTAGCACCTAGGTTTTCTCAAGACATTTTTGCGCGCAGAGTGGTTTAGCACTGATGTATATGAAAAAAAAATTTGAGACAAATTAGACATGGACAATGAATTATGGTCATGGAACTCACTGATGCATGATAATGTCAAATTCTTTGTTGTAAAATACCACCTGCCTAGCGCCTAGCACTTTTCAAAACATTTTACTTGGTATTAATGTTTTTGATCTCTCTCGTTTCATTTTTGTTGTTAGTGAGTACCAGAGTGTACTATGATCCTAGGAAAGTTATTAGGCAGGATCAGAGGAACCTTCCTACTTGAATTTTAGTCAGCCCCTTAAAAGATAGCATTTTCTTTGCAGTCTTGAGACTATGTCTATATCACATACTGTTGTTTCTCCTATATAGGATTAGATGTTTTTTGCCTATGTTTTTATCCATTCACCATTTTCGAATTCTTACTTGCTGAGTAATATATCATAATTATGAGGCTAGGAAATAGTGTATTGAGGACTCATTAGGCAAGATTGTTACAGATTTCAGAATCTATGGATGCATTGACTAAACGAGCTTTGAGACATATTAATTTGAGGATGGTGAAAGGGCAGATTGATGTACCTCGTATATCGTTACAGCTTTTAAGTTTTGTTGGCAAACTTGATTTTCCAACTGAACGGTTGCGTGTGCAATGGCAGAAAAGACAGGTAAGAACCTTTGATTGTTTCTATCTATGGTATGGGAATCTATCTTACTATTGTCTTTATTTCTGCTATCCAGGCAAATGTTCTAGAAGAATTACTTCTGTTCTCCGGGTCTCTTGAGTATGATATGAGCGAAACATTGCGAATAGTTCTCTCTAAGCTAAAACAAACGGAGGCAAGAACCACCATCCATATTTTATATCATTTCATATCAAGTAATGATACTAGGACATCAAAAGCACAATAACTTCTTAATCTCTCTTCTAATGGATTGGCTCCCTATATTTATTTTATTCTATGTGCATCGTTAACTATTCCAGGACTGGACTGTTAGTGTTCCTGAGGGCCGCGTCGAGGTTTTGACTATCATTGAGAGATACAATGCAAAACTTTGTGCACTGACCAAGAAGTTCGACCTTAAAGATGAAACTTACCATTGGACCCAAAACTGTCATTTTAATTTTAGGCTCTATGAGAAGTTACTTTGCAGTGTATTTGATATTCTCGAAGATGGACAACTTGTAGAGGTTTGCTTTTCTTTATTTACTAAGCATCAGTATCTCCTCTTTGGTCTGCTAAAGTAAAAGGTCATGTGGACATCAATGTGGCATTATTCCAATGGTTGCATCCCGAGTTCCTGAAAATGTGCTATCTAATTTTACTACCAGGAGGCTGATGAAATACTGGAAGCAGTAAGGCTGACCTGGCCTATACTGGGCATTACTGAGAAGTTGCACAACATGTTCTATGCTTGGGCACTTTTCCAGAAGGTCGGTTTACTGATGTGGCTTGCTCCATCTCCTTTTTCTATACCATCTGTCGTCCCTTTTCATGATAGCATGACCTAGTGAATTATGAATATGTTGCTCATCTATCATGTTCTCCACATTTCTTTTGTTGCAAAAGTACCTATTTTTTTTGCGGGTACTAGGAGCTAGCTTTTTGTTGACATTTAAAATTGACAAATGTTAGGATATAGTGATACCTTCGTTGGAATTGAAAGGATACACTATGATGTTCAAGCGATTGTCTTGCGAACCATGATGAAATGAATTGCCTTTATTCTTCTTAGAGTCTTTCAGGGAAAATTTCTTTTCTCTATTCATCAAAATAGCCTTGATACCTGTATATTTCATTAGTGTTTACATTGGTTGTACCCTTGACATGCTCCTATGATTGTTTTTCTTCCATTCAGTTTACTCAAACTGGGGAGATCCATCTACTGAAACATGCAAGCCTTCAGATACAGAAACTTCTATTGCATCATGACATTGAAGAAATAGAGTTGTATACAAACAGCTTTATTTGTTCTGTGGATGCCTGTGGTAGTGACAGGGCTGTACGTTTGGTTGACAGTGCCCTTCTTAAAATAAAGATCTGGTGCCGCAGACAGCTAGAGAATTATCATGCACACTTTAGTAAGGTTTGTCAACATCCCTTGTTTGGAACCATATATTTTTCAGCTGATAGAATTTTTTTCCAAATTAACGCATCAACTGATTTCTAGATGTGCCTTCCTGTATTAGCTCGCTGATTGAAAAAAGCTGTAGAAAATGCTACATGTTCTACTATGTGCTAATCATTCGAGTACACTTTTAGCATTTTTACTCCTTACCGTTGTGGTCGCCCATTATCTAATCAGCTGATCCTACAATAACTATTAACCTTGATGGCATATGATTTGACAAAACACTCACCAATGCTCATTCTGCAAGTTTATTAAACACGGTGCAATTTCATGGATAAAAGGCAGTTACCTAATTTCTTGTTACCATGGAAGCTCAAGTGTAGAACTCACAAGGAAAAATGTGATTGTGTAATGCCCTGCATAATGTGAATATAACCAGTATCATATATCATATTATGACGGTCCTGATAGCTTGGAATTTGTGTCACTCTGAAATGAAGTGCGTGGTGATTTTCCTTGATTTCTTGCATTTATGGTAATTAACCTATTTAAATCTGCATCTTGGGCTCCTATCTTCTTAATGTATGATGCATACTTCTCCTGCATGTTCGAGGGGGGAAAAATCCAATCAGTATTGTATTGTATCATCGGTTTTGTGATATTTCAAGTTTTTTTACTTGATTTTCTGCAACAGAGAAACTACTCGATCTTTGAGGCCACACTGAACTTGGCATTACTTTTGGTGAAAACCCTCACTGAGGATGGTTGTGAAGAAGTCACGGTTAGATTTCTAATGTTTTTGCTGTGGACCTGTGGTACTTGCATGATATTGAGCACACATCCAAACATTAAAAGAATTTTTTATTTAACTACTCTCCATAAGGGTTATAAACCTGACCATCATTAAGGAGACACTCTGTATTAGCTAAAATACAATCATAGTCTTAATCCATTCTATTCAATCAGAAATGGTTGTGTTGCTAATAGATGCTGAGAAATATTAGATTTATGATCACTTCTCATGATATAATGTGAATATGTTTCTTGATTCTGTATAACTAGTGATCATTCAAGTGGTCAAAATCATGTAGCCTGGAAAATCTTGTATGTTTATGAGATTGAAGTTCCATGTTGCCCCTCCAAGTTAGGAATTTTTCAGAAACTAAATTTCTTTATGGAAGATCCAATTCCATCATTCAGTTTGCGTCAAATCTTGGAACTCGGTACTGGATATTTCCTCAATTGTTTTAGCGACAAAGTATGTATACAACATCACAGACTTGCTTCAGATTTTGTACTATTTTTACAGAACATGAGATGTTAAAAAATAACTAAAATTTTGATAAAAGATAATTTTGGTTAGAAATGCGTTGCTAGTATGCAGTGGTTTTTAATGGCATGTGTTGTATCCTGAATTGTTGTTTCTCATTGTTAATTGTTGTTTCTCATTGTTAATTGTTGTTTCTCATTGTTAAAGTGCTCAACTTTTTGGGCCGCCTTCATGGGCTCTATCAATTTATTCTTGGTGTTTGATACTGCCCTTTGCCCTCTTATTGTCCTGTTCACTGATGAATTTTGTTTCATGAAATTGTTCGATTTTTTTATGAGACTACCTTTAAAGTGATGTGCTTTGATCTGTTTTGGATTAATTTCAGCTCATTGAGAGCCCAGTAGAGTGTACACCAGAATCAAAGTTGGTCCATTTACTCGTTGTCAGATCCATTCATGCTGCATACACACAAGTGAGTCGACAATCCGCGGGTCTTAGTTTAAAATTCTGTTGAATAGTGTTCAGTACAATGACTTCATGGCATTTTATCATACTTCATTAGGCCCTAATTTCATCGGATGGCCGATCAGAAACAGAATTTAAGCATCCATTGACAATTCTTGCAAATGAGTTAAAGTTAGTGGCGGATAAAGAGTGCACTGAGTTCAGTCCAATACTTTACAAGTATTATCCTGAAGCTCAAAGAGTAGCTCTAATTTTCTTACACATGCTGTACGGAAAACAATTGGTCAGTCCTAACTCCTTCTCCAGCTATGTGTGTTTATTTTGGGACTTGCGTTTACATCTAGTGTTGCTATTGGCTAATAGGAGCTGTTCTTGGAAAGGATGGATCATTTGGAAATCTCAAAAGAGATACTGGCAGCATCAAATAATTTTGAGCTCTTTATAGCTCAGAAGCTTTATTCTATGTACGGGGAAGCAGGGTCTTCATTCTCCAACTATTTAAAGCCCTATATGGTAAGGCATGACAAGTACTTTAATGTTTCAAAATGGGATTTTTGTATTAAATTGACTCTGCAGTTCTTCCAGTGTCTTTATCTTTTTTTATTTATCAAGTGTAAAATATTCTTGTCATTTTCCCTTGTAGTATGGTTTCCTAGGGAACGATACATCTTCTATAGTTTGTTCCATGATTTGATATTGCACTAGTACTATGTAGCCTTTGGTTCGTAAGTTATTCAGAATTCTGGATCAGGTGATTTGACTATCCAGAATTCTGGGATCAGGTTATTTGACTATCAGCACGCTATTTAAGTACTCCCTCTGTCCTGGAATACCAGGCATCTGAAGGTTCAAAATTTGTACACAAATACAAGGCATTCTAGATTTCTAGGCACATGTGGATAACTGCATATTTAATTCTCCTCGAAGTTGCCTGAATTACTTTTGTCTGATTGGGGGATTAGTTGAAATGGGCTCCTTGTTGTCCTCAATTGGCATTAAAAAAATCAGCTAACACAACTTTCACTTCATAACTCAGGGGTACATGCGTCTTTTTGTAGCACGTCAAATATGTCATACTATCTCTAAAATGCCTTATTTGAGGACGGAGGGAATATTCCTTTTTGTTACTCTTTTTCAGTGAGGCACATCATCTGCTGTAAAGCTGCCCTTTGTACCGATTGGTGACATTCTTGTTTTGGATGACTTGATTATTCTTCAATATATCACCTTTATGCGTTAGTTACTTTGCTAGTTTACTTGCAATTTTGCTTCGCGGTGTTTTCTTTTGGGCTTCCATTTGTGTCTAATATACTGGATGTCCAAAGACCTTGACATTTGTCTTTTTTTTTTTCTTAATGTCTCATCCGTTTCTGTTTGTTGCCACTTGCCAGGACAAACCTCCATGAATAACACCAAACAATTTTTAGATAATATACAGCTTGCTTCTTTTTTGGGGTTTACAATATAAGTTGTAATACCTTTCTGACATTTGACATTTCCATGGGTCCTTTTACATCAAACTAAATGACACCTCTGAATTCAACAGATAGGTCGCTTCTCATCACCTCTTATTCTCCAATGGCTGCATGGTCAACATGAGAATGTCTTGGAGTGGACAAAACGTGCTATTGGGATAGAGGTTTGTTATTCTGAAGGAAGTTCTCTGCTGATTTACTTCTTTACTTCAATCATAAGTATAAAATTGAGTAGTTGTAGAATGCTATTTAACAAGGACAGATGTCATTTCCAGCCACTTCTCATTAGACTCGCTGCCTCTGCGCATAATGCTTATGGACTTATGCTGCGAAATGAAAAAAAAAAACAGTTAGCTGTGCACATAATTGTTGCGAAATGAAAAAAACAGTTAATATGTGATATTCCTGGACATCCTTGTTTGTATAGAAGACAAGGGAACATCTATACTTTTTTTTTTGTAATATAAAATGGTGGTGGTGTTACTCTGTATCTAGTACCATTACAATTGGTCAGATGTAACACATGGAAATATTCATGTATCGTATATATGATGACTAGGACGTTACAGGTTAAATTTATAATTGCAGTCAAGTATAGCCGTGCAACTTAGGAATTTAAACTTCACTATGTTGGATGTATCTAGCTAACTTAAGAAACTAAAATCGTCATTGCTGACATTCCTAACTGTCCAAATTCTCCATTGCAATTGATCATAAGTTCTGTTTTTTTTGTTTGTCTGTGGGCATAGGACTGGGCACCTTTATCAGTTCACGAGAAACAAGCAACATCAATGGTCGAAGTATTCCGGATTGTGGAGGAGGTCAGTTTTCTGACTTTCTGCATAATATGCTCCTTTACTACGATCTTCCCTCTAGAATTAAAAAAACATAACTTGGTTTAGAAAATTGATAGGGTGCAAACTTCGTCTGTAAACACTTGATTTTTTTTACATGTAGCTTTATTTGATCCTAAGTGCAAGCAGAACATCTGAAACTTCCATCTTGGAGGCTCAAGCTTTCCGTTACATATTTTCTCCAATTACTTTTTAATCCAGTACTTTGATTATAAAACTGAAAATTATGCTTTGAATCATTGTTCATTCGTGAGTACAAGCAGAACATTTGAAACTTTCAGCTTGTAGGCAGAAGCTTTCTGTTGCATATTTTCCCCAATTATTTTTAATCCAGTGCTTTCATTAACTTCATATATGTTTTATCTTTCACTTCCATATTTGTTTGGGTTCTTATTTCATCATTTATGCACAGTCTGTTGATCAGTTCTTTAATGCGAGTCTACCCCTGGATATTGTCCACTTGCGAAGTCTACTTATCGGAATCACTAGCAGTCTTCAAGTCTATTTGCTTCACATGGAAAATCAACAAGGTATGCGTCAGGTTTTGGATAGACATTGATGCACTACATGGGTCGTTGTTTTTAAATGATTGGATAGACATTGATGCACTACACAGGTCATTGTTTTTCTTATGATGTATTAACTGTTGATTTCAAACTCTTCACCTAACTTGTGTTTTGTAATTTTTCCTCAGTATAGTTCAGAACATCTCTTTGTGCAAATAATTCAATTTTGTGTTTTCTTGACAAACATGATGGTTTTACAACTTGCAAGTATTTTAGTGCTTCATAATTCTTTTTTCAACAATTAAATCTGATGATAGTAGGCCTTTGAGTAAGCAACATTCCTTGATTGTTATTCATTATCGGCGTCAAAAACCTCAACATAGGCATTGATGGTTCTGTCTGTACAATGCTAGATGTACATATTTCAAATGATTTGTTGGATTTTGCGTGTATTCCTTATAATAGCATAGGCATTACATTAGTTTTCCCCAAAAGTGTGACCTTATTCTTACCCCATGAATCAGTTTTTTCAGAATAACCAGGAAATAAATCTATTCATTGTTGTCTTCCTGCTGCAGTTTCTGGATCAACCCTGCGTCCTAAGGCTCCAGTCTTGACACGTTATACAGAATCAATGAATCCATTTGCAAAAAGAAAACTTATTGAGCCTACAGTTCCTGAAGAAAAGGTGGCAACTAAATTGAACGCTTTGACAGTGCCTAAATTATGTGTGAAGCTCAACACCCTTCAAGTGAGTTTTTGATTAACTATTCATTTCCATATGAGCTGATAACACTGGTAGAGCTTGACCAAGATATCACTATATCAGGGCGGCCAAGCTTAATTGACCCAAATACACACTAAATCAATGCTTTTGTTACTGTGTGTTTCCTTCTGAAGCTCCGCCATTGGCTGATAACTGTCTGGGCCTTATATTTCAAACTATATTCCAAAATCAGAGAGAAATATTGTCATGCCGTAGAATCAGCGCGAAAAGGTGTACCTAGGGCTCACGAGGGCCTAGTTACGCCTTGCCGACTAGGCGATGCCTAGGTGATAAAGCTTACCTAAGTTGCCTTATTGCCTTAATAACCATCTTTGGAATGACTGTTAGGATGTGTTTGGTTTAGAGACGAGATAGGATGGGATGGTTCCATCCTAATTTTGGGATGGGATGGTCCCGTTCAGTGTTTGGTTGATATGGGATAGGTTTGTCCCAATTTTTTGTTTGGCAGGAGGGATAGTTGGAATAGGATGGATGACAGGCTAACGCTGTTATCTGCTTTTTGGTCGGGACCCACCTGTCAGTTTCCTTTTCCCATCTTCTTCTTCCTCTGTCCGTTTTCCCCTTCTTTCTCGTTAGAACTGCCCATCAATCTGGGCTGAAATTGCTCATCCACGTTGAATACCAATTCAATTACTTGCAAACCAACCTTCACGGATGCATTGCGAACCCATTTGACTACCTATCTTCGTGAATCCAAGGCAGGCTGTGCCAAATCGAGGGACCCTCGTGCGGATGCTCAAGAACGAGCAACGGAGGAAACTCCAGCCTCTGGCGACGCCACAGCAGTGCAGCGCGCACGCACGGCCGCTTGCCGGAACACGCACGCAGCACGCAACATCACGCACGCACTGCGGGTGGCGCCATAGAGGGGGCTGCGAAGCTTCACCGGCAGCCATGGAGGGGCAGCGCAGAGCTCGACCCGCCAGGACTTAAGCTCACAGCAGCGGAGTTGAGCTCGTCGCGGCCTCGTGAGTCGCCCATTGGGGCTGGCGTCGCCCGACGGAGCTCACCCGAGGCTTCGCACGTTGGACATCAAGCGTCGGGGTTCACGTCACCCGGCGGAGCTCGCCCGCGGCCTCGCTCGCTGGTCCTCGAGCTCGCCATGGCCGCAGCGGTAGCAACCGCATCTACACCACATCTGCGGCGAGACTTGCGCCTAGCCGAGCTCGCCTACATCTGCGCAACTCCAGCAGCTTGAGCCTGAGCATGCCGCCACCGCCACGAGTCCCTGCTGTTTTTTTCCTCGAGCAGCCACGGCGATGAGCTGACGAAAGAGACGGCGTGAAGAGGGACGAGTCTGTCCCCTCGTTTTGGCCGGACGGGCTCATCCCGCATCTGAGGCGAATATTCGCCCTGCGGGATCAACCCGTCCCCATTGTCCCGCAGCCAAACATCGCAGAAAACGGGACCATCCCGTCCTGTCCCAGTTAGTCCTCGTATCCAAACACATCCTTATTCTAGTAGACTTTGGATCACCAAAACACATGCTAGGAGTTCCCTCAGTTCAGGACATAGTCCCGGAAAACCTTTCATAGAAATGATTGACGCTCGTGCCATCTATACTGATAATTGACACTCATAGGAAGGGCCATCAATCCATCATGCTCTATGAAGTCACTTTTATATCTGCACATAGATGATTGCAGGTTTTATTTTACTTAGAGACTAGTTGATTTCTTGACTTTTGTATTGAAGAACCTGCAAACTTATGAATGAAACCATTTAAAAGTGTGAATGTGTGATAATTGTGGAAAATACTTAAATGGTTGCTGCTTAATGTTTGAAAAATGTTTGGTTGAATCATATCCTTTCTAATAGACATGGCTGTTTGAAAACCATCAGCACAAAGCCATGCAGTTTCATATATTGGGGGGGTAGTGTGTGTGATAGAAATGTTGCTACTTTATACACTCAATACCTGCTATTGAGAACATAAGAATACGATAGTTACCTCACACAGTGCTTGTGAATTTATAGAGACTTAGACATGCAATAATATGTAGTAACAATAGTAGCACACTATTGTTGATCAACTCTTCATCAGTTTAGTGTTTTTGTCATCAACCTTTGCACTATAAAGGTGGACGATACAAGTTTTTGATCATACTATTCCTAGACATTTTAAATCTTCTGTCTGGTGCATAAAAGCGGGGCCATACTGGCATGCATGTGCAGGCAGCTCCACTGCACAGGCCCCTGAAAATGTTAGGGATCTAATTTCTACTTAATAGAGTTTGACCATGGTATTAGAGAATAGTAATGTTAGTGAAAAGCCTGCAAACTTTCCAAACAACACCCTGTCCCTGTTCATTACACTTACCGTTGAATTTCCCCTCTATGTTAATGCACAAGCACCAGATCCCATCCACTCATCCATCCTAATTCCACTCCTAATTGAGACACTGCCTAAAATAGCAATTGGTGTCTGTATGTTAAATGCAAATTTGATTTTGAGGTTATTTGTATGTAAGTTCCCTCATCTTTTCTGTTTGTAAGCTCGGTTTGGAATATGGCCTTGCATAGGAATATGATCTCTGGTCATGGCCATCATTGGGCTATATAGTACCATGACGCTTAGGGCTCCTTCAGAATATTTATATCCTATATGAATTATTATTCCTATATTGAGTGGGCCTATGAGTTTACTCGAGGATGCCTCAGTCATAATACATCTTAAGGTTGGTTCTCAAACGTAATTCTTAGCATCATAAGATGAATACGTGCTAAATTTATAACTTAATATATTTTGATTAATTTCTAGTCGTGGCGCATCATTTAAAATTTTGTACAGGGCCCTCATGTAGGGTACTGCATGGAAATTTCTTCCATCATTCTTGCTGAAACTTATCATGTAGACGATATAAAGTTTTTAACCTCATGTAGGGTACTGCGACTAGAAATCTTATTTTTAACCTGATTCTTCTGTTCTATATGCTGCAGTTCATCAGGGACCAACTTGATGCTTTAGAAGAAGGCATCAAACAATCCTGGATATCTGTCTTGTCAGGTAATCTTCCTTCTAGAGTATATATTCCTGATCCCTTTCCTTCCTGTTCTGTTATGCTGAACACAATTTGTTATCAACAATATATTTGTTGACTAGCTGGAACAAGTGTTCTTGATTCCCTTTTGACCTTCTGGTGACTTTAGTCTGCCTGCTTCTTGCCAAGCACTTTTGTCCTTCTTGTTACTTGCCTATCAGCTTCTTGTCAAAGAACTTCTGAATCACACTCAACAAAAACTTGGTTGGCCTATCTCAAGCACAACAGCAAAAGATGCCTTAAGGCTCATATTACACTGTTTCCAAAGTTTCTATGATAAACATCTGAGGTGGATTGTTATTGGCTCATATTACACTGTCAGTAAAGTGCTGCAGCAGCTGTCAGATTGTTGGTTTGTTTGTCTTGTATGACTAATGGAAATAACTACTTGTTCTTGTACTTCTGCAGCTGCCCGATTGTTGGACTATCTGTCGTGTATGGCTAGTGGAAGAGCTGTTTCAGAAAACTTGTCATCATCTGATGAATCGGTTGATGAGTTGTTTACAATATTTGATGATGTGCGAATGACTGCTGTGAACATAACTGACACGATCCTGAACTTCATTGGTAAGCTACTAAGATTCTAATTAGTTTCTGCTTCACAATTTGGACTCTAATTTGCCCGCTGCAATCAGTACAGTAGTTTTTAGTGGTTCCATAAATCCTTATGTTTATATTGAGCTCTACTGCGTCTTCTAGAGTTTACTGCTGGATTTGTCGTCAGTTGCTGTAAATGAATCTTTAATGACATGTGCCTTACGATCATTGAGGAAAATATATCAACAATTCAAAATTTGTACATGCCGTGCTCTTGTAATTACCAGGTTATCAGCTGGCCTGCATTTTCGTGATAAGATCCATTGTTAGATACATGGTGTTCCATATCTAGAACTTTGTAGTCTTAATGTCTTAAATGCTTCTTGGTAAATGACTGCCAAAATAATTTTCAAGTTCAATCTAGAAGGAAAAAGTACTTATATTTCTGTCGCATTTCCTGATATAGATTATATTAGTAATGAGTTAAATACAACTTTGCAGGAACCAGGGCTGTATTCTGGGATATGAGGGACTCACTTCTTTTCTCCTTGTACCGAGAGAGCGTTGAAGGAGCATGCATGCATATATTTATCCCTACAATTGATCAAGTAGGGAAATTGAACTTGAGATACTCAGACATCTACACTTCTCCTTAGCTTCATTAATTGTTGAACTGAACATATGCTGCAGGTTCTTGATCAAGTATGCGATTTAATTGTTGATGTGTTAAGAGACCAAGTTGTGCTCAGAATATTTCAAGCCTGCATGGTATAAATATCTGCCGTTTGTCATTACAATTATTAGATAGCTTATATGTCTAAAGTAAAAGACATTCATTATCTAATCTTAGGAAGGACTCATTTGGGTCCTACTGGATGGAGGCCCATCCCGTGCATTTTTGGAGACAGATGTGGTCTTGATGCAACAAGATCTTGCTATGCTCAAGGTATGAACAGGATTAAAAGAATAGATTACACTTACCATGAGTGAACAAGAAGCAAGAATCTCACAATAATTACAGCTTATCATTTCAAAAAATTGCCATCTCACTGAAACTTATCACTTAACTGGTCATACAAAATTTTCTCCTAGGATCTCTTTATAGCAGAAGGCCAAGGTTTACCTCTAGATATAGTTGAAAGGGAGGCTAAGCAAGCTCAGCAGATATTGGACCTATATATGCTGAAGGTCTGGTGTTCTTTTTTATTTTATTTAATGGCGGAAATTTCTGCAGTAACCAACTTGTTTAGAACCGCACTTTGGTTTTCAGGCTGATACAATTATTGAAATGCTGATAAATGCAAGTGACCAAATGCCCCACCATCATGAAGTTACAAGTGCTCGAAGAAGACATGTACATGATGCCCATACACTTCTTCGAGTTTTGTGCCATAAGAAGGATAAAATTGCCTCTACGTTCTTGAGGATTCAATACCATCTTCCAAGGTCTTCAGGTTAGATAATGACCATGATTTGTTATGGCTTTTGATGTTTCTCGCTAGTAGGAAAATATGTGTTGTGTCATTCATTCTATTAGCACCAAAGCACTTAGGCAATGCTGTTGCACAAACATATATGTTTATTTGCAGTTTTCCTCCAATGTTATGCGTTTAAAGTTCCCTCTAGTCTGGCTCACAAAATGACAGGCATTCCTTTATTTTGCAGATTATGATGATGTTCCTGCAAAGGATGTGTCATCTAAAGTACCTATGTTTTCAGACATGCTGAAAAGAGGCACCTCGTTCAATTGGTCAGAGACAGGGCAGCAAAGTTTTCGGATTATGAAGAAGAAACTGCAAGAAGCTACTTGGCAGTAAGATATGTCTTGCTGAGAAAACTCTGCATAGTTTGCAGATTGTGCCTTCCATATACACGTCAGAAGGTAAATGAAAATTCTAGAACACCTGGATATGCAGTGACGTTGTTTTTTCAGTTTTTGCTGTTCATGTGCACCGTGCTCTTTGCCATTTATTATATCTGTACATATTACAACTAAATGGATCTCTTTTTTTTTTCAGAGGGCTTTACTATAAAAGGAACTCTGCACTTATGTTATGCTAACGGCAACCGCAAGTAAGACCACATGCTCTCTTTATTTGCACTTTGGAACATCAGTTGTTCTTTTCAATGTCATATTGATGAGTGCTCTTGCAAAATATTAAAGGCTGCATGTTCAGGTCGTTTTGCAGAAGGGCAGGCAACCCTCGTTCTAATGGTCATTAAAGCTATATGCTTCACAAACATCCGGACCTTAATAGAATTCGTGGAAGTGTGCCTGCAGCGCTGGTTATGAAGGAGGTATATGCTACAAAGCAGCATACCTACGCATGGTTGTCATCCAAGTACTTGACGACACTTGACACTGGCAGCAGATGAATACTCCGTTGTTAGCAAGAAGCTTCAATTGACAACTTCAAGGGTTTACGGCAATGGAGTTGTACCGAAGACTATATTTGTCCCACTCGAGATCTTGACTGCCCTTGACAAAAATAATGAAGCAACACAAGGGTCAGCTGCTCGTACTAGCACCACCGAATCTCCATGTGTTTTGCCAAAGGAAAGAAATAATATTAACCATAATCGGGTGTCTTTTCCACCTTGCAGGGTTTTTGTTTGGAGAAGAACTTGGCTGTTCGACCTGCAGCCTGCAGGTACCGAGCTGGAGGCCTATTATACTCCAGGTACTTGCTCCCATAGTTGTCGGCATCATTTCATCATTTGTTCAGAAATATGGTTAATTTAGGTCGGCAATGTAGTTCCTGCCGGATACAGGTAGTGGCACACCCACTGACTCACAGTGGCGAGGACGCGAGGTTGAGCAGTGTTTTACCTCGTGTTTTTTTTTTATGGGCGCTGTATTTGTCCATTTAATCTTTCCTGCGTCTCAGCAAAATCATGTTCCAACTTGATCTTGCGATGAAATGTATGCAGTTTCTTTTGGAGGAGTTACCTATAATCTGTTTACCTGGAACATGAACTTTGAAATTATATTTTACCTCTATTACACGTTTACAGAGCCCGGCAAACCATTTGCTCAGCTTGCTTTTGGCTAAACAAGTCCTTTTTCTGAACTAAAGCCCTAGTTAGTGTAACTGTGTAAGGCTACCATGAAGCAAGGCCATCATTGAATCTCAATTTCTACGATTTCTAGCAATACAACAAAGATGTTCCACACACCATTTCTCAGTACAAGCGAGAGTACTCTACGCCAAGTGTCGCTGATTTCAGTCCCACCGGCGCGGGCTGTCACGAGACCGAGCTCTTGCGGTCACGCGCCGACCCTCCGCCCGGCCTCGCCGCCGCCGCCGCCCGCACGGACAGCGCCAGCACGTCCAGATCCGACATCTCATTCCTCCTCGCGGCCTTACTCCCTCGCCCCCGCGCCGCGTGCCTCTCGTCGTCGTCTTGCTCCTCGTCCTCCTCGCCGTCTTCCTCGGCGCCCCCGTCCTCGCCGTCGTCCTCCTCGCCCCCATTCTCCGCGCCGCGCGGCCGCTTGGCCCCGATCGCGACGCCGAACAGCATCGGCTTCGCCCGGTGTCCGCTAGGGCCTCCCCCGTCGCCACCGTGCCCGTCGTCGCCTGGGTCCTCCTCCCCGGAGCCCCCGCCGTGGTCGTACCGCGCCACGAGCTGCCGGACTCCGTCGCAGAGCCGCCGCGCGCGGGCCAGCTCACGCGCCAGCCTCGCGTTCTCGCGCCGCAGCCGCGCGTTCTCCTCCTCCAGCTCGGCCACCGCGCCGCTCACCCCCGCCGCCGCCGCGCCGCGCGGCGGCGACGAGGAGACCGCCGGCTCACCGCCCGAGCTCGTCGGCGGGGACGAGATGATCGGTATCCCCGTCGGTAAGACCGACCCGGGGCCCGCGGCGCAGGTTCCCTTCCGCCTCTGTATCCCTCCCAGCAGGTGCTTCTCCCCTCGCCGGAAGCCATCGTTGGCGAACTCCCACCTGTCCGCCACCACCTTCTTGAATCCCTGCACGGAGAGAGAGCGCAGAACCCGTCATGACCTCGATCTAACCATGTCGACCATTGGGATAGGAGAAGAGACGCGGAGTGGAGGTGGTGGCTGGGTACGCACGTAGGTGTTGAGCTGGCGCACGAAGGAGGAGAAGTTGCTGTGCTTGAAGTGCTTGGGGAGGAGGTCGCGGGCGAACTCGGCTGGTCGCCACACGACGAAGGCCGTGCCGGCATCGTTCCACGAGATGGTGTCGTCGGTGCTGGGGTCCTCCACCATCGCGTACGTCTTCGTCAGGAACGGCGGCGTCCCCGCCGCCGGCGACGCCATTGGGCAAGCAAGGTGCGGCCGGGAGCGCGGCGTTCCGCGTGCAGAGGAGAGGAGAGGATGCGTGAAGAGGGCAATTGTTTCCACGGGAATGAGGACGACGCGTCTAGAAACGCGGATTTGGGGATGGGATTAGGTTGGACATTGCTGAGAGAAGCATCCAGCGGATTCTAGAAGCTTCCCGGCCCTTCCGATCGCTAGCGGCACGTGGCGCGCCTTCTAGAAAGCGCCTGTTTGGATTGGGGGGATGGGGGAGCTTGATGGGCTGGACGAGTTGGCTGAGTTACACTTGTACAAGCCCAGATGTGCTCTTTATTTACTGTGGATATTATTTTTGAAAAATATTGCACAAACATTATTTTACAGCATCCTTTTCTGTACTATAACCGTATCAAATCGTTGAATATGTGTGACTCCACTCATTATCCAAATCAAAACCAACAGCGTAATACAGAACAAGGCTCGTCCTTGTCGGTATCACTCACGGTCCATCACACACACGTAAACCAGTGTACCAATATTGTACATTTGTACGCTTATCGTTGGGCAATCATGCGTAGCTTTTGTTCAACCACCAACACAATGAAGATTGAAGAGCATCATCAATCATCACTGCACAGTGCACAGTACGTAGAAGTAGGAGACAATGCTGGGCTGAAGCGTGGGCAAACGGCAAAGACACACTATACAATTACTCCAGGTTCGTGTGGCGGGCCCTCATCTGGGCCGGGCTCTGGCCCAAGACGCGCGCGAGCTCCAGCACCACCATCTCGAACAGCACGAACATGGCTCCTTCGTAAAGGCTCCCCATCGGCAGCTTCGCCCGCGGCGACGAGCTCTCCGTCTCCATCTCCGTCGCCTCCACCCCCTCGTCGTTGTCGGCCATGGTCTGCGCGGGGAGGTGCGCCACAACGTCAGCCTGTCTCTGCGGGAACTCCCCATCTGGGCGGGCCGTGAGCAGCAGGACGCGCGCCCCGGCGCCGCGCGCCACGCCGCAGATGGCGTCGACGGTGGAGAACGCGCCGGGCCCCGCGGAGGCCACGAGGAGGTCTCCCCCTCCGGCCGGAGGCGCCGTGACGTCGCCGACGCAGTGCGCGGGGAGCCCCAGGTGCGCCAGGCGCATGCAGAGGGCGCGCATCATGAGGCCCTCGCGACCGACGCCGTGCACGAACACGCGCCCGCCCCGCGCCGCCGCGGCCGCGAGCTCGGTGACCAGGACGGAGCGCGCGGGCGGGTGCGACGTGGTGGGCGCCGAGAAGACGGCGGTGATCTGGGCGCAGATAGCCGCCGCGTCCGCCTGCGCCGAGGCCGCGGCGGCGCTGCCGCTCGTTGGAGTTTCCATGGCTTATCCGATGTTCCCGTGGAGGTTGGGCGGCTCTGGTCAATCTTCGCAACTTACTAGCAAGATGGGGTACGCGTACGATGGCTTTTGGTTTTGGATGCAATGAGCTGGACTCGTCAAGCCTCTGACAGTGATATATTATAGAGCCTCTGACGTTTGTTTTATTTTGTTAGCACTTTGTTCAGAGCTGATCAAGTTACTGTGGGGCAATGGATTTATCCTAACCAGTTTATCCGAGCATTAGTTGGATGTAGTATCACCAAGCGCCAGCCACATGCCACAGCTGCTGCTACTAGCTCTAGCAGTGGCTCAGTACCAGAACTGAACTGCTAGTGCTCACGACAATAGCAACTGATACAGGCAGGGATTAATGGCGCGTGACAGCACCAGCAGCAGTAAACGAGCGATGCTCTAAACTTGAACCTTGTTGCCAGTTTGCCTTCTCTTTTTGTGCATTTGCTAATGAACGCCTGACGATAAATCTGCCGTATAATGAACACGGAACCATAATTCTGCAATTCAGGATGCTTCCTTACTATACTGCATATTTTTGCCGTTTCTCTCTTCCTCGCTATCTTCAGATATCACGTGATTTTTCACCGATTCGCCGATCTCTGTGAATGTTTTCGTGTCTCCGTCTCCGTCTCGTGTGGACTGTGGACTGAAGAGGAAAGACGTTTGCAGCAGTAGACACTTCAAGATGACAACCAATCCTAATTGCTCCTTCAGATTTCGTTTCGATGCCTAACGGTAGCTATCATTTCAAGTGCTTCTGTATCTCTGAAATTCTAAAGGTACATAAGCAAAATATTGAATCAGAAGATGCGGTTGTTAATTGCAGACTCGCAATGAGTTCATTAAATCTTTAACCTGAAAGACTGAAGCACATGAGACAGACGTATGTAGCTCTACTTGTCCGTCAATGGTGGAAGGCTCACGGTCTAGACCGACTATGTTGACATTATCGGCTGCCACCTAGGATCTTTGCAGTCCTGATGAACCTGTTCCTCCGAGGTCCGAGCTATGGCTCATCCCTGGCTCAAGGTATGCTACTATGCTATGAATCCGAAAGATCATCCGAAAACTCTGAGTTTATTAAAAAAAAACCTGAGAGTTGGTCAGAGAGTAACTCTTATTTGCTCATCCCCATGAGGAAAAGGAAATTCTAACGTACATAGTTCACACTATTTCAGGAGCAATCGAATTCACAGTTAGTGAATCCACTAATCCTACATTTCATCCACAAAATGCCAATTGCTTACTGGGCGAATTGGGTGTTCTTTTGAAACTAACATATACAATGGTCTTCTGATTTCGGTGCAAAACTGATGAAAAAAGGATCGTTTCGTCAGTTCTGAATCCATCAGTTACAGTAGAACAATGAACACACTACAGAAAATTGTTGCCCTTTTGACTAGGCCAAACCAGACAGACAGGGAGCAATTTTGGCCCAAATATTGGAAGAGACGCAGGCCCACGGGCACGGGACATGATAAAAGACCTGTTCGGTTACGTCAAATTCAACCCGGACCAAGAATGAAAGATATAACAAGAAACTTATGACAGCTACGACAAAAGATCAGGATTTATTTTGGGTGAAAATCTAACTTAATCATGATAGGTACAATGGTTACAATAAGAGACCTAGCAGCCGAACAAGCTCCGAGAGTGGGCACCAAAACTCAATCCATGATTCACACTTCATAGTCCATCTCCGTCCAGGTCCAGCGCTCAAGCATGCAGCGTTCTGATCGTGCCAGCGCTCGTCAGGGCCCATGAGCGTTTCAATTCATCGTACACCAGACCAACGAGGCGACGACCGCCCCGCCTCGCAGCTGTCCGGCTGTTAGGCTGTGTGCCCCATCAGGCCCATCGCATCGCATCTCTCTCTCACTCACACGGTCGTGTGCCGTGGCGGAGGCCCACGGGCAGCCCAGCCAGATTCGACCCCTCACCACGCACCCAAATTGGCAGCAGATCCAACGTTTCGCGGGCACCCACCCACCCTCGGCTCTACTACAGCGTGCGCTGCGCCCTCTCCCCACAATCATCATGCCGCTGCCTCCATCAGACCATCAACAAGACGATCCGCGACGAGATTCATGCGGAGATCACGCACTATTAAACAACGTTAATACGGGATCCCCCCCTGCAGAGACAAGATAAGGGTACACATAACATAATCGAAGCGCACGGCCGAAGAACCCGTGCAATGAACCTGGAACGTCCTCGCTTCCGACGCCACGGTGTACGTGCAGCGAAAGGGAGCGGTGCATTTGGCTGTCAGCAGACTTGCAATGACGACCACGATGACGAAGAAGATATATATTTACAACGAGTTAACTAATGATGGGTAACACATGCGCTCGCGCCGTTCAGTGTGGAGTGTGGACTTGGGGACCGTCTCTAACTCTAACCGCACATGGAGGTGTTCTAGAACAAACAATGCCCGTGGGCGATGAGGTCATGGGGTGCGTAGCTAGCTTAGGTTCAAAAGGCCATGGGGATCATACCGGGGGCCGTATTATAAGGTCGTTACAGATCGCGATCTGTCTGCTAATCGGGGTTGTTCAAAGCAGGTGGTAATGCAAGCATGCCCAATTATGCGTGAGGATAACAGAATGATTCGGCCCCGGCCACAAGGGACAGGCTCCAACCAAAGGCGGGGGCTGAACCGCTCGTGCTGTCATGCACGCACGGTGTCTGAATGATTTTCAGAAAAGGTCGTTTAGTGTGTACTGGGTAGTACTTATTCCTGGATCGACAGACTCTGAATGGTTTTAGGAAAGGTTTAAAAGATAAGTACATCAGATTCCTGTCCCTGACAGGTTGCTGGATTAATGTACAGTTCTAGGGGAAAGACAACCGGAACAGCACGTAACAGAAACAATTACTGCTAGTAGTATGATAGTAGTAGAGTACATCGACAATCACATCAAGTTCTCAGAATCCGAACAGCTGCCGAAGTTCTCAGAATCATACTACTAGTACTAGTATGATAGTAGTTGAGTACATTGACAATCACTACTAGTCTACTACACTTGACTCGTTCTTCCCTTCCCTGTGTTGACCAGCACTTGCTAGTCAGTTCCAAAACTCCAATGGTCCGAGAGCCCTGTGTGGCTGTGTGCAACAATAGAATACTTGACGCAAGATGCCTTCTCCAAGGCAGCGCCACTCAAATCAGTTCCAACAGGTAACAGCACGTGGAGAGCGGCTGCTGAACTTGGTAAGGTCAGAACGGCAGTCCACCGAGACGAAATCCCGTGCTGATTGCTCAAACCGCCTTCTAGAAGGCGAGGCATCGATGATGCACTGCACATTTGCCATTGCGTTGCGTCCGCCGTTATTCACTCAGCTTAGGCGTTTAGATGGGAGGTGAAAATTGGTGAAAGTTGACGAAATGTCACATCTATCCTTTTGACACTAATTAAGAGTACTAAATATAGATTAATTATAAAACTAATTACACAGATGGACTCTACGTCGCAAGACGAATCTATTAAGCCTAATATGTGCCGTCATTAGCGCATTATTAATGATGGGTTACTGTAGCATGACAGTGTCTAATGACCCATTAATTAGGCTTAATAGTTCGTCTCACGGTGTAGAGTCCATCTATGTAATTAGTTCTTTTTACACCTATGTTTAATACTCCTAATTAGTGTGCAAACATTCGATGTGATAAGTTGGCAAAATAAGTTGGCGATCTTCTTCGACCCTCCACGTGTCAACCGTGACACTGTAACGAAGCAAATGCAGCACACTTTCCATCTTTCTTTGGGTTACAATTTGGCAATTTGCAAAAGCAGAGCTACTGCATACTGTGTGCAGATGCGATCCATCACCTTTGCGGCTTTGCCTCATCACTGTTTGTGTCCTAAGACTCACACAGAGAGCCCTACCGGCCCACAAAAAAAATGAACCAAATCAATGATCATCACACGTCGTGCGCCGATGAGCTGTCGTTGTTCGAAGTTGGAAAATGTACCCGCCCGCCAACCGCGGATCGTGTCAAACAGTGTCCTTGCACTGTGTGCTCCCAGATCCTGGCCATCCACTTGTCCCCACAGCACGAACCGTAAAGCGTCCAATGCGTGCCCCCCTCAGGGCCCATGAGCTTCATCGTACGCGGGCCACGACCCACACAATACGGTTGATTGTTCCGCCCAAAATGAGCTGTAATTTGATGGTCCCACGACAACCAGGCCCATGGGCAGAAACTAGATGCATGGGACCCACTTGCAGATCCAATCCAAAGGCTCCAGCCACGAGCGGAGCCACGGCTGGATCATCCTGTCTCCCCTCGCCGCTACAGGACCAGACCACCATCCCTTCCGGAGGGGAGGGGCCATGCCATTCGATCTCACAAGCCACGCAACTTTAACAGGATCCCCCGGACGAGCTCGATTTATGCAAAGATTGTGATGAAGATCACGCTGGGTAAACTAATGGATAAACAAAGGGTTGGCACGCACGTAGCTGAAAGCCTGCAACTGCAACTGCAGCCATGGAAGAATTGCAATGAGTGTGAGTGAGTGGATCTAGATTCTAGGCGTGGTCGCCACGCTCGATGCCACACACACACACACTGTCGCGGCGGGAGGAGTATTCACCAAGGGGAGCAGTGCATTTGGCCGCTGCTGTGGCAGCAGCGCTGTGCCTGTGCACACAGGCGCATATGCTAATGGCGACCATTTGCAGTATCTCTAATCCCACATGGAAGGCTTCCGGTTCCTGAACACGCGTGGTGGTCGTATCGGCAAGCAATGAACTGACGAGGTCAATGAGCGAGCGCCGAGCGCGTAGAGAAAGAAAGAAAGAAAGAAAGAAAGAAAGAAAGAAAGAAAGAAAGAAAGAAAGAGGGAGACAGGTTTCCCGTGGAGCCTCAAAGGCGATTGGGGGGCGGCAGTATAATAACAGATTTGCATCCAGTTATACATCAGTAGATGAGTGGTAGCACGATGATTCATTCCATCCGGCCGTGGGCACAAGGGACAGGCTTGCGCGCAAAAGCACCGGCACCGGCAGAGCCGGACGCCCGTGCACGCATATGCACAGTGTTTCTCCTCTGCGGACGCTACGACGTCTCTGAAACTGAAAGCGTGTCCTGTCGACAGTTTCGTGGTCTCGGGACAAAGCTCGATCGTCGGCATCCTGCTCTGACATGCCTGTCCGATTTTACCCGCTGCGGGGCTGCAGACGTGATCCGAGCAGAGACGCAGCTTGCTACCAACAATGCACGATATGTTCGTTAGGGAAGGACATGTTCCTGTTATAGTTGGTCTCCATGTTACTACTATAATGGGGGAATTTTGTGTACATGCAACAACAGAGAGATGCCTGACAATACGTGCGATCTGCCGATCTCCAACCAACTAAACAACCAGCCGTTCGGTCAATCAGTCTAGCAAGCACCTACTGAAGGTCGGTTGAATCCGGCATGCTCAGACTTGAGAGCAGTTCTGGTTCTTGCTCAACCGGTCCACAGATGCGTATCCTCCTTGATCAGAAGCTCAGAAGCTCGCATTATTCTGTCTGCAGTCTGCACCGAAATGCAACCGTCACTTGCAGACGAGGATGCGCTGCACATTTGCCGTCGTGCAGTGCAGTGACCAGTGAGCCAACAACAAACTACCCTCGATTCCTCGCCACGTGAAACCATGATCTCTGGCGAGACAACGAACTCTGCAAAAATACACACACACATACACATGATATCCCGTTCTTTTTCCTTTCATTTCTTTCCCTTTCCTTTGGACGTCCAAGCAGAGATGCAGCACATTATCACCTCTGCCTCGGCACTGCTTCCTCCGCCGGGTACAGGACGAACCCTACCGGGGGGTCCACGACGGGAACCCAACGCGAGCGAGTGAGCTGTCTCTGTAGCAGGCTCGCCCTGCACACGAGATCGCATCGCGGCGGCGAGTGGAGGCCGCGAGGAGGCAGCGCAGCGCAACGCAACCGTGCGAGCAAGCCAAGGAGGCGGCAGCAGTGGCTCACGCACGACGGCCCCGACACGGCGTGTCCACCACTCGATCTGAGGTGAGCGCGCCGTGGTGGATCCTGTACCGGAATGTCCCCCACTGCTGCTACAGCACAAGACACTTGGCATATGACAACATGCCGATGCCCTCTCCCTCTCCCGTCCCCACGGACAAATCCACACGCCGTTTCACTGCAGCTCCCAACCAAACAGAACAGCGCTCGGATCTGCCAGGCACTGCTCCTCCTTTCCTCCTTGGAGGATTGGTCGATTGGGATGGCACTGTGCCACTGTGCGCCGTCCACCGGCCACCGCGGGGGTCTTTGTTAATCGTGCACCTGCCGTTCCTGTGCCATGCGTCACTGCACATCGCCTGGCCTGGCTGTTTGGTGCCGTCGCTTGGTGGCTGTGGTGGTGGTTGCTACTTGCATGAACGTCACTCGCTTGCAACGCGGAGAAGAAGCGGCGACGGTGAGGTCAGAGAGGACGTAAACGGAAAAATGCAATGATTTGATTTTGCTTTATTTTATCCTTGCATTGCATGCACGGATCGGTGTGCTGTGCGACTGGAAATTCTGCAGAATGCGAGATGGGGCGGCTGATGGTGGTGGCTTAGGGTGCGTTTAGATAGGGGAAAGATTCCCCGAAAATATACTGTTTACCAAAAAAACACTGTAGATGAATAGTGTTCTGTGAGTAGAACGGATGGGATGAATAGTGTATTTTTGTGGGAACTAAACGGGGCCTTAATTTAATTAGCTGCAAACCGATGCAATTATGTCTTGGGAGGGGGATGATGATCGGTTGGAGGCAGCGCAATGATTTCGAGCCTGGCCAGAACCAGAATGTTCAGAGTACTCTCTGACGCAGGCCTGTGCTACGCGGGCTGCTGCGGCGACTGCGCACCGCAATGAATTCTCTTCTACTGTTCGCGGTGAATTCTCTTCTACTGTTCGCGGCGTCGTTTGCTCTGGTGGTCTTTTTCAGTACAGGTCTCTGAATCTGCAGCGAGGCTTTCCCGGCTTTTCCAACGTGTTCTGACTTTGCAGGACCGGTTTTCCTCGGTGATCGCAGGACAGTGGACCGGAAGCGTAGTGGCAACCCTGGCAGTTAAAAACAAAGTGTAATAGGCATAGTATGACCTAAGCAGGGGTCGGCGAAGTAGATCAGCAGTGACCTAATGACTATAGGCGTGCCAAGTTTGAAGCTGGAGGCGAAGCTGCAACTTGACTGATTCTCTATTGCCCAGCTCTAATCCCTGTTGACTATAATTGTTCAATCCGGGATGGCCCAGTGATGGTCCAGCTAGGGCACCAAGTTGTAGTTTCATAACAGAAACCGTTCTAGTAACGAGCCGCATACATCAATCTCTAGATGAAACTAATTATTTGAATAGCCTGTTTTTCTAGCACAGCTGAAGATTTCTCCAGTCTGAAATGAATTGCAGGTTACTGAAAAATCAATCAAAATCGCTGCAGCGTCAGATGTCAGGCTGGCATCACTATGACGCCATCAGGAGCTTGAGCCGGAGAGAACGAAAAATGATGCGTAACTTGCATTGGACTTACATTAGTCAATCATGCAGACTGAGTAACCTAATGTTTGACAATGTGGATCGCCGGTCTTGGCCCAAGTTGTTGAAAATTAGAGCCGATCAATGATCGCCTTTGCTTCGATCCAAGTGAGGCATCTGAGTAGACAATATGATGTTTTTAGTGAGTTGAATCTGGAGACGTCCTGACGAATGGCATGACGGCCACATGCATCGGGAGCCTTGCCAACCCCAGTATAGCAGGGAACTCAACCTCCTGAGAAATCATGTAATGTGCTTACAGAAAATGGAGCGTAAGTCCAATAACGAAACCAACCAAATACACTATGTTGGACATCATATACCACATTGAGGCTCAGATAGACAAAAGAATTAGAAGGATAAGATCTCATATATCACATTGGCAAAGACAACAAATAACAGATCAAAGGCAGGACTCAGGAGCGAAAATATCTTTGAAACAGATAGTAGCAAGAAAGGGGAAGTAGCTGAATATTAGAGCTAGGTCTGAGCTCAAATCATCAACAGATTCAGGATCAGCAGATTATGGAGATGCACAACTAACATGTCAAAGCAATGAAAGATCAACCACCTAAGGTCCCATAAGAGGTACAATAATTAACCCTTGAGCAACTTCACTGGCTCCACACAGACAGCAGCTTATCATGCCAAACGGGTTAACAAGTCACCCATATCTGAAATTCGACAAAGGATATCAGGAACCAACAGAAGAGCGGGATACAGGGTTTTTAAAGAATCAACGAATTTTGTATATATTTAGATTGAACATATGTATCTAACAGCTGCTGGCCTAGCTCCCCCAATACAATGGGAGGGGAATTTACACTCAGCTGAAACTAGCATTTCTGTGGTATACCAATGAGCAATTGATAAGGGGGGAGAACAAATCTGATCTACACTGAAAATTTTCTACAAAAGGTACATCTACGGTTCCTGTCATGAACCACCACCGATGCGGAGATCTCGAAGGACCACCGGGTTTGATTATGTACAACACTGGTCCATGTACAATTCAGCAGGAGCACTGAGCATGTGATGTCTTGTACCAAGAAACCACACGCCTGGACCAGCATAGCTGGGAAGTGGTACTTCTCTTAAGGCCATGTGAGATGCCAAAACTGCCGTATACCTTCACCAAATGCACAAGCCAATCACTGATGCGCTGGTAAACCATAATTCTGAAATGACCTAATCTTGCCATCCCATCCTGCAGTAACTATCACTTGACCCCAAGAGTTTGATGTGCTCTTGAAACAATTCCTTAGGAACTTGTACTGTGACTCGTCCAAAATTGCTCGAACTGACTGAGACGGCAGAATTTCCTCTGGCCAGGTAGCTGAACTTCTGCAAGTGGACTCGGTGGAGAACTCCTGATTATAATTAAAAATACCAGGAGCAAATCTGGACACAAAATTGTTAATGGTAGAATCCTCACTCCGGGTTGAACTGCACTTGACAGCCTTGCTCATGCGCCAGAAATTATCACCTTGTGGTGGCAAAATTTGTGAGGCCAAAGAAACTGGGTTTCTTGGTTTTTGGCCATTCCATGGTATTGCAATGGCTGCATTGTTGGAGTGGAAACGCTCTGAAGACCATATCGTTTTTGCATGTTTCAATGAAACCTCATCTTGGTTTTCATGGTTCCAGACATAAATATTGGAGTCTTCGCTAGCAGAAACTATATGCTGCCCATCCGGAGTGAACGTTGCCAATGACTGGCAGGAACCACTTCGTAGTCCTGATTGAATGGATAAAATGATGAGTTCATAATACATAAAAAAAAGATTATTTCTTAGAGAAAGGGGAACAAAGCCTAAGCATATGAGCCATACCGCTATAATTCTGAGTCACTATGGTTCCATCAAGAATTTTGATCTTCGAGTCCGCAGATGTAACCATTAATTTGCTTGGGTTGCTTGGGCAGAACTGCCATGAATATAAGAGTCAAGACTCAGAAACATCATAATGAAAAATGAGTGATGAAGTAATCTATGCGATAAAAGCCTTCCTTCTCGTTAAGATATTTACCTCAAAAGCAGCGATTCTTTTAAGAGAAGATTTCTTCTTGCCATTGAGTGCAATTTGTGTTTCAAAACGCAGCAGATTATCTGAATCAACAAGATGCCATTGCAGTTAGCATATATGGATTATCATTCGAGTACAAAGCTAGCAACAATTTCACGTTCGTCTATTTACCTGATGCATCATAGAACCGACAAGTCCCAGTAATAGTTCCAACCACTGCTCCCTGAAAGATATAAAGAAGATTAATCTCACAAAACTACTGAGATGACAACTTAGCCAAAACCACTTCAGAAGGGATATTGATAATCCTACCTTTCCATCAGGTCGGTAACAAATCGCTGTTACTATGTCCCTAATATCCACCCAATCCACAACACTGCATCTAGGAATATCCCATACACGGATTTTGCCATCTATTGATCCACTGATGAATCGATTCTCATTTACTGGATGGAACTGGACACAAGTCACTGCAAAAGTAAATTACCATAAGGAAATTGTGAGCTCAAATTCAGAAGTCAAAAACTTCAGACACAGCAATTTAAGGGACGATAAGCGTACCAAAGTTGCTGTGTGGAAAAACAGTGACGCAGCTTGCAGATCCAATTTCCCACAAGCGAACAGTTTTGTCTGTTGATGCTGACAGCAGATGCTGCAAGGTAGCAAATTTCAATCATCGTCAAAAAGAAATGGACAAAACGGGAAAATGCAATCAAATATAACAAATGAAATGGGGAAAAGGACATTTCTTTTAACTGACCTTGTTGTTAGACCATGACAGGTCCAGTACATCACCAGAGTGACCACGGAACTCATGCAATGGTTCCTCTGAGATCTGGAACACCATGGTTGGAATCACGACACAAGCAGAATCAGCAGATTGCCTCACACCCTTGACTTTACACTTCTTCTCATTGTCAGGATCAGCAGGAGCCAATCCACTCTTGCAATGAGATTTGAGGTAAACACAGGAAGGATCATCCATGGGAATTTTACAGTCCTCAGA